>OX422217.1:509413056-510613056 GCA_949130495.1 Sambucus nigra | reverse complement strand
TTTCCAAGGCGCTAGTTCTCTCCGAAGAGAGGGTGATACGCTGATCTGTATCCGTAGCCCGAATCGATGAAGTTTGCCCAGGTTGATAAGAAAAATCATTAGATTCTTCATTACGATATGACCCAGTACGCCTGGATCGCGATTGCCCACGATCACTCCTTTGCCTTGAATGGGTAGGTGCACCGCCGTGAAGAGTTTGAATGAGTTACCTCATTGTTTCTTGCATGGCGGTTTGTCCTTCAGCCAGATTCGTCATAATTCCAGCCAGATCTGGAGGTACAGATGGATTTGGAGGATTTCCAATATTTCCAGCATTTCGATTACTGGATTCTGGATTATCTGCCATTGATGATAAATGATTTTTGGTGAAAAACGATAGCAATAGCCGCTTCCCACAGACGGCGCCAATCTGTTGATGTAAAAAACTAGATTGCTCTAATTATTCAATCACAGATAAATAAATAAGACAAATATTTTTAAAGTGGTTCGGCTAGGAATAAAGCCTACGTCCACTGTTATGTTATTTCTGAATGTTTGCAGAATTCTTGATTACAAGTTCTCTCAAGAAATTCCGGTCCCTTTGAATGAGGGTGATACAAGGTATTTATAGCATTTAGGCTGTACATGAATGGGTTGATACATTAAATGATATACATATGAAAGGGTAATACATTTAATGCAGCGTGTGCGTCAAGATGATAAACATTCAATGAATGGTTGAATTGTTGATATTCTGGCAATTAATAATATGACTGAGATGCAGCTCGGACCGCCTTAGTTGCTCGTCGCTCAAGAGTTCCTCGGAGCGCTAGAGTATCTCGGGGCACTGGAGTTCCTCAGTGTATCTTTGTCAGGAAAATTAACTTCCTCGTTGCTATTGTGCCACGTAGATTGACACGTGCCTTCGTATTATTGGTCCACATCAGCATATTAATTTTGGTATCAACACACACAAGCCTAGAATATTAATAATTCTACAAATCAATAGCGTCATGAAAAAAATAAGCACACTAGGATTCATTGTGCAAACCCGTTGATCTTCAACTAAACTCCGTCAAAAGATAAACATATTTCATATTTTACTTTTATTTTCCCTTCTTTTGAAGTTATTTCTTTTTTAATTATCAAACATACTAAACTATGTTGGCCCTTTTTTGGAAATTTTTTCTTGGTCTCTTTTTAGCGGTAGCTTTCATGCAAAGTTAACATGTCTTTCGCTGCCCTTTCCCTTGCTCACTCATGTTTTTTCAATACTAGACAAAATCTCTCACGGAAAACGGTTCTTATATGCAAAAATCCTCCATAGTGACATAAACATGTAGATGACAAAATTGATGGGAGAAAATATCACAAAGGTTAAATATACATAGTGAAGTAAACGTTTTAAAAGCTCGAGCATGTGTGTGCGGAGGCATATACAAAGTCGAATCCATAAAGAAAATTAAGTTCAAAACAACTCTATAAACATGGTTAAGATTAATCAAAGTATCCAAAGTCATAACCGATTGTCCTAGCCACATAGATATTACGCAGTGAATTGGATTCAAAAACACCAATATGCCATACCAAATGTGTAAAACTAAAATATATAAAAATAAAAATCTTTTTGTATTTTTTGAAAATTTTATCAAAATAAAATCCTTTTATTACAAGGACCAAAACTTCATTAAATGATATCTTATTCACCATCAACCTACTGAATATGAGGATTCACTCTTTTCTTTATTACCCACTATGAGTATAAACTAGGGACAGTCTCCTGAACACGAGACTAAACTATTTTGGCATGCATGAGTATACAGTATTTACGGCAAAACTAACTATCCATTGGGCAACCCATCCATCAGTCCCATCGGGTAATTTATGAATACAAAAACGATACGAAGAAACCCATTGTTCCATCGGGCAACTTACTGGCACGTACTACTCGCATATAGGGAATGCTCTATCGAGTTCCATTCGTTTGGATCTCATACGAATTATTGTCAAGGGCCTGTTCCTACAGAAGGAGAAACCTAGTATGGTGGGTAAAGAGGATTCCCCTTATTTATCTTATTCGACGTCTTAATCGATCGAGATCATAGCCATCGAACCAAAGTGTGACACCTCGCCTAATAAAATACCGGGTGATCAGTCCTATATCAAATTAAAATAGGAGTCTCATTTGGTTAATTCTTAGCATTACTGTCGAAAATATTTTAAAACTTACTAACCACCTAGTATTCAAAAGCTGATGTCAAATTTTTATATATATTAATCCAGATAAAATAATCGAGGAATTTAAAGTAACACAATCCTGTAGATAGAATAATTCATCACATATAATGACAAAAGTCTTTTTGAATAAACCATCGGTTAAAATCCAAAACCAACGTAAATAACAGAAATAATATATCCCATACAATCTGAAAGTAACATGCTAGAAGTAAACTAAACTGGATCCCTACACTATGAATAAAAAAATACAGAAGCGCCTATCCAAATCCTGCAACATCCACATGTGCTGCAGCAGCGTATCCCTGGAATGAATTAAGTCTGGCGTCCCTGTGGCTGGACACCTAAAAGGTTTTGAAAATATTTGATAGCAAGGGTTAGAACCCAGAACATTTTGAAAACATTTAGCAAATGATTAACTTGGAGTAAAATAAAATGCATGAATGCGCTTCATATTTAAGTTAGTGTCGCACTCCCTTGAGGACAACTCACCCCTCAACTAATGTGCACACCTAACGCCTCCCTTATATCCCACCTAGTCCTCTACCCCGAAACTAGATACTTGATACGACTCTTGTCAACCGCCCAACTCAATCCCGAGTATTTTTAATGCAAGATATATATGTTATTTATCACCTTAACTTAAGTAATCATCTTTTCTTGAAAGTCATATAACATTCACTAGTTATATACGTAATACCATTTCCTCCATGTATTAAATTACCCGTATATAATTATTTATCCCATTATATACGTAAAACCACATTCCAACATTCACACATTTATTGAATATACATATATAACTCATATATAATTAATACAATTCACTTCCTGTATTTAATCACCCGTATATAACTATTTATCCCATTATATACGTAAAACCATATTACAACATTCACACATATTTTGAACATATATATATAGCCCAAACTCCAGAGTGATAACTCACTGGATGTATACTCTAAAGTGCTATCCCGCTAGATGTACTCGCACCACTTACTTACCCTAAGTTAGAATCGCTCACTAACTTGGCCAAAAATATAAACATAATGGAGGCGGTCATATTCCTTCCCTGAAAGTGAGATAAGCCCCTCACCCATATAACAGACGCTATGACCTGGGGATATACTCGCCCTACTCCTCAAGCTAGTATATTCACCCACTTCGCGCAACCTCCCTTGATAGCACTAGAGCATATAAATTAAATAAACATCTAGTCACTGATATCTAATAGCACACATAATATATATATATATATATATATATATACTATCACACACCGTATATATATAATTATTTAAATCTCGACTTTACCGTGTACAAAAATCCGTAGCACTAAAATACATATAAATCCCGAGTCTATGGTCCGACTCTAATTTAATTAATTTGCACATTAAATAATTTAATACTTTTGGTGTCGCCTAACCAATGTACTCCGACCCGCTCTCTTGACCCGAAATTAAATATCACCCGAGTTTATACCCCGACTCTAAATTAATTAGTTTTACTCCATAATTAATTTAACTAGGTAGTGTCGCACTACCACTATCCCCAAACCTATCCACCCAGTTCGTTATTTTATCCTTAAGAATTTATTTCATCAAAATTCATTCGTGATGTGTTGCACGTAATCTCCCTACCAAATCCCAATTATATTCCCTTATAATTGTTAGGCATTAACTCCCATATTTAATCTCTCTCTATTATTTTTACTAGGTAGGAGATTTAACCAATATTTTTACCCTTATATATCCCAAGTCCAAACTGCCGAAAACCTGAAGGGTCGATCGATCGATCCCCAACCGTCGATCGATCGATCGAACAGGTACTTGTCTTTTTCGGCTTTCTGTTTCCACCATTAAGGAGTTTCTCTACTCTCCAACTTCTCCCCTGGTCCAAAACAAGCACAATTACCATCATAACGACATAAGAACATGATCAGGGTCTCCTATAAAGCTTCAAACTCAATTTAAATATCACGAGTGTCTACTTTTTCGATTTGGGGAATATTTCGAGTTTTCACTCATTAAGCCCAACATCATCAAATTACCCCAATTTTGTTCAATATTACTACTGAGATTTCACATCTAAAACTAGTCATCATCTCATAACTATGTAACACAGTTAATTTCCCCATTAATTTCGTTCAATTGTTCTATTTACAAAAATCCCATTTTTGTACCCATTTATACCCAAAACGAATTTTAGATTTCCACATCACAAAAATATGAATTGAAAAACATCAATTAATATTACATCAAGTTAACCACTTGCCTTATGGGTTCATAGGGTCTGATCCGAGGGTGTGACTTGCAATATTGATGGTGAACTCCCCAAATTGGTCCCTAGCCTTGTCTCCAAAAGGATCCCCAATACACTCTAACTGCTCCCTATAGCTTTATCTCAAAACTTAGGATTTAGATTTGTGTTTTCTGTCATATCCTTTTTCTCCCAATTAGGTATTTGACACAAATCCCATTTTTAGCCTAATGGACCAAGCCCGAGTGATCCAAAAACCCCCGTGTGGGGTCGACTATGCCTAAAAACGCCCTGAGACTCGTTTACTACCCGCGAGTACACTTTTTCTACTATCTCGGCCCATTCGGACTCAACCGTGCACTCAGAGTTGACATCCGAATTAATTTATAAAATCCTTATCTCACACGCAAATTAGTCTATACCGACTCCCGACTGAGATAAATAAATGCCACGTCACTAATACACGTTATGACGTAAATAAATTATTACTACTCACTTAGTAATTAAATTTCCCTAAATATTAACAATTGCTCTCCGATTAATGTTTTAATAAATATTACCATAATTAATCCAATTAAATTACGTCACGCAGGTAATTTAAATTTTTTTCAAATTAATTAAATATTAAATGCACAGAAATACAGAGTGTTACATACTCCCCTCTACAAAGAAATTTCGTCCCCGAAATTTGGTCATAACTGTCGTGAATAACTCTGAATACTGCTCTCACATATCCTCCTCTCGCTCTCACGTAGACTCGTCAATACTGTTGTGCCCCCATCAAACTCTGACTACTGGCACCAGCTTAGATCATAGCTTTCTCTCACTGCGACCCTAAATAGCCTTGGATCTCTCCTCCTACGAGATGTATGGCTGCAAATCAATCTCCTCGAGTGGCCCCTGCTCGGAAGCCCTCTCGATGGTCACCAGTCTCTAACTCGAATGTCCCCGACCATACAGCGCCTCAAACAATGAGCCTATACTCCACCAGCTCTACTATCTTTATTTTAGGAAATTCCCCTCCTGTATGGGTGTCATTTTCCTTGTTGACAAACGCGTGACTATTTTTTGGGTAATCACCCGCATCATCCTTGACTAAGCATGTCAGACTTCCACCTTCTACTCACGATAATGTATTCCTCATTACGTTCTGAATTACATCGAAAGACATAACTTTTTCAATCCCACTGATGGCCAACAACTCATTTTGGGTCCTAAAAGTTTTGTCATTTCCCCACCTCTTATCAACCAAAGGTGGATAATGACACTTTTCCCATAAAGTCTCCCACGCTATCACACAGATGCTAAACCGTTATGAGGCATCACACATAACTCTACATATGGTAATTACTACACCCGAATTACCCAAAAATCTATAATGCACAATTATCACTTCCCGTCTACCCATTGACTTATGGGCGACACATTCAACCCAATATGTAACCCTGCCCCTATCACCTCCTGACACTTTTTACCAGAGGTGGGACTGAAAGGTCTCACCCAAATTCCCAAAAATATTGGACAACACCTTGTTCTGTTTCACTCCTTCCCGTTAATAGTAAAGTTGGGTATACTACTCACTAGTATAACCCATTCCAAGATAACAATTCGTGTTCAGTTCGATCCATTTCACAACCCGATGGAACCCTTGACCCCTCCATGATTTTTTTTACCCACCTAAGCATTAATTCCATCACCGGGACCATAAAATTTCAAAAATTTCTTGGTTGACACCCTCAAATCAACCTTTTTTTCCCATCCTTAGACGGTCTACTCGGAGACAAATTCGTTATGTCTCATTCAACACCAATTCCCATGCTCAAGAACCCTATTCCTTGTGCTGTTTTCGTCAGGTAGGAATCTACACCTTGTCTATATGTAAAACCACTCTACGTATATCTACGCATATAACTACGTGATACACTTTTCTATTTTTCCAAAAAATGTGACCTCTTTCTTGCCTAGGGATATCTTATTTCATAGGCCTCCCCCGCCTTTCCACTCCCCACGTTGGAGGTAGTTCTCCAGTTCACTACAATTTTTCACTTATTTTCTGACTGCCCCACAGACATATATTCCACACATTTATTTACACATTTCTTTATTTAACGCTTCTAAAATCACACTAACCAGGGTACCCATACACCCTATATCCCATGCATATTTGCACAACACCATAGGCATCACATATGTAATATTTTTCTTTCAAGGTTATCCCACATATCACACTATATCATATGATTACATTCAATATTTCCCCAAATCGTAATTTAATATTCTCGATGTTGCCCCGCCCATTAACTTGCTGTGCAAAAGTTTTCTCTGTGCTTCTTTCGCAGAACTACCCGACTATACTGGCCTTATAGCGTAATATCTTTCACCGCAAAGTGTAACTCCACACGTTCCAAAATCACCCTTTAAACTGGTGTCCTAACATCAAATAACTTCTTTCCACTACCTAAGTTTATTAGGGCTTATGCGCATAACATTTCACAACAGAGCCCAAAAGAACTTTCCCCAATGCATTAAACACTAGCATTATCGTTCACTGGTTTCTGTTGACCCAAGTATATAACTAGAACATTCAAAACCATGTCCTTATACTCATAGTTCTGATTATCGACTCCCGCATCTCTAAAGGAGTTATGTAATGCCGCGCTCGCACTATCACTGAGTCCTTAGCGCTAAGTCACTAACGGGCTAAATCTCTCCGCCCTATGGTCAATCCGCCATGCCCTAAGTCACATTAGTAAAAGTCCCTACGCACCAGGATTTGATATAACTAGACAACTGTACCCTCTGAAGTATACTTTATGAATTTATATAACCGCGAGCTCGACCCTCTTTCAAGTGAGTCATCACACAAGAACATGCATCCTACCTTGGAGCTACGAACACAATAGTCTTGCTGTAATCTCCCACCATCGCTTACCCATCGTTAACCAGTGCATACCCAGGAAAAATCATGTTCTCATAACACTTCTCAAAATGATTTAACCTTATAAAATATACCCTCTCGGTGTTCACACCCTCTCCCCTGTAGATAAAAAAAAAGAGTGCCCCGTTATACTGTGGTAAACATATACTTAATAGTAACACTACGATACAACCACTAAACTCGTCTCCCGCGCGAATATAGTATTAACAAGAATACTGTGACCACTTGTGTACTAAAATTCACCCCCTCTATCCGAGGATAAAACTCATAATTCCACTTGCCTATACACCGGTGGCCCAAATAGTTCCTAGACATAATATTCTCATCCAATCGAACCAAAACTTCATAATTGTTGTCCCTATTGGGCATACCACTCCTATCCCCTGACTCACTGTGGACATAATCAATTTTTATTGTCCAACTTTCCACACATAAGACACCTCTCTATGTCAATCCCCTACCCCTGGCCCCAATGACCATGTCGGGGTTGTCCTTCTCGTATAGTTGTTAGTTTTGACCCTAATTGCTACCCCCATTGTCCCTTTGGCTTCTTTAGCCCTATGGGACTCGTTGATGGCCTCGACGACCCGGATTAAATCCATCGTCAATCAATAGGAATTTAACTGATATAAATCATATAAATGGGTTCCTTTACTGGTTATCTCCTTGTGGTGCCTCACTAGCACTGCTAAATACAATCTTGTCATTTAGTCAGATACTCCACCTCTCTTGTCTTCCTTCTCATAGAAGTATTGATACCAAATCGAAAACATACTACCTTGATGACTTTAGCACCAGTCATCCTATCCTGAGTTTTCCCTCCACGCTTCTGTATTACCCACTGATATGCCCAATGTGTACCTGCCAATCCAGAGACCTCAACCTCGGTCTGTATGACGATCGAGGTAATAAGTGTTCAAGAGTGCCCATCAGCAACATCATCCTACACGAGGTCGATTACAACCGACGTTCCATCAACCACGAACATCATCTCGACTTGGAATAATTCGAGGTCAGAAAGGACCTAGGAGCTCAGTTTTGATCAGGTCGGCCACAATCGAGATTACAAATACCACCCCAATTCGGCTACAGACGACGTTGCAAGCACCACGTGAGAATCAGAAAAATACCTTAGGCCCAATAAATAATCCCATCATCGGCTTTAGCCGACATTATAGGTTTCACCTAGTATCAGCAACCTTGCAAGCTCAACATACAATTACCAGCCAAGGCAAGGGTCGTACCTCACCAGCCTCTTACTCACTCGGGCCAAGGTTGGTACCAAGCAAAGATCGCCGAGCTTCTACGCGTACATGTATGGCGTGGAGCACATGGAAAAATTCGTTATAACTTAATCATTCCCTCCATGTGAGGGAATATTAAAGTCATCATTGCTTCGTTGAAGATCAACCAGGTGTCATCCTTACACTGGCTAGATCTCCATGCACATGATCATTGTATGCTTGGGGGTACATTACACCCCCCAAACACTATATATAGAGGTCATCCTCTACCTTGCAAAAGGATCCAAAATTACAACCCTAGATAAAACTCTATCAAATTACACAGTAGAAAGAGAAAGCTTGAGAGATTGTATCCATGGTCGTTAGTGCCTCATTTTAGTGACCTTACTCACTCACTTGCACAGTGGACGTAGGCCTAATTGGCTGAATCACTTATATATTAGTGTTCATCCTCTTCTCCTCATCTCAATATATTACATTTAGTATAATTTTGTGCTACTATTTTTATCACTGGTTTGAGCTTATAAACACCTTGATGGGTGGTGTTGTTTCCAGCATCATCACCCACGAGTCCATTATTAACTCATGGACCTCTTCTTGACTTCCGCATACATCTCATTGGGTATGATGTTTGCTGCATAATTCAACTTTCCCTTATGTCTAGTCACTGTCCGTCCCTTCTAAAGTAAGTACTGAAATCTCCTTTGCTTATCGGTTTAAATGGATGATGCGAAGATTTGCAGTCAAACCGCACCCTAAATTCCTTATTATAAATGGTATTTCTCCATGGTTATGGTGACTAACTCCTACCACTATAACACCGCTCCACTGGGCCAAAATTTCATTCAAATTTTAGTCCTGGGTGCCGCCGCACACCACCCTACACAATTATCTTGGGGTTATCTCCTCCCATTGACTTATCACTACTCTTCTACTCGAATGCTTATAGATTTCCCTTCCAAAAAGGGTCCTTCCACACTTTCCCCACCCCTTGCTGACTACGCTAGGTGAGGATGAAATTGTACCACCGTTATCTACAACAGTGCTTTAGGAGACTATCGCTCCCGGGTGATTATTCTATCACCACCGTCCTGAACAATAATAAAGGTGATTCCTATCACGATCACGATTTCCACAATATCCCATGTCTTCTGTTAAGCCTCTCCACCTACAATCCTCCTACGGTCCTCGTTGGTCGTTCCAAAGAATATTTGGTGTATAAAGCCCAACCAACTCGTGTATGAATCACATCACTATAATTGATAGTAGGAGAACATAAGTCGCATACGTAAAGGAATACAACAATCCTATCATAAGGCTCTACATCAAAGAATGCAAAGCTAAACGTGAAAATCGCACAGATCCTAAGGACACTAGAACCTGATGCTCTGATACCATCTGTGACACCCCGCCTAATAAAATACCAGGTGATCAGTCCTATATCAAATTTAAACATGAGACTCGTTTGGTTTATTCTTAGCATCACTGTCGAAAACTTTTTAAAACTTACTAACCACCTTGTATTCAAAAGCTAATGTCAAATTTTTATCTTTATTAATCCAGATAAAATAACTGAGGAATTTAAAGTAACATAATCCATGTAGATAAAATCAATCATCACATATAAGGACAAAGTCTTGCCGAATAAACCATCGGCAAAAATCCAAAACCATCGTAAATAACAGAAATAATAAATCCCATTGATGATACGCAAATATTGCGTATTTCATCCTCCGAACGGACGCATTTTAGCCCCCTCGGGTATCTTATTCCCTATATTTATGCTCGTTAACCAGAAAACCTCGGATTTCTACGTTAACATGTTTTGCAGGGATTAATTGAGCTTTTTTAGGTAATTGGATGCTAAGTGTGAAGTTCGGACGCGTTCCGCTTGACTTTTGTATGCAATCATACGTTCAAGGGTATTTTAGTCTTTTTACAGCTTGGGTACCTAGCCTGACATCTCACGGAAGTTGTATCCCTCCTCACTAGCTTCGCGTGGTCGCAAATGGTGTGCGATTCCGAGTTCGTACGAAGAAATTACGATGATTTCAGCGGAAGGAAAAATAGGAAATCAAAAGAGGAGGAGAAAAGGAAGAAAAGGAATGCAGTGTGCTGCTGCTTGGCTCACCCCTGCTTGATCGATCGATCCTTATGTACAACCGAAATTTTTCCTTTATCGATCGATCGACCCTTTTGGTCGATCGATCGATCCCCTGTTTTTAGGAGATATTTTGGCATTTCTTTTCTTTTCTCTTTTCTTTTCTAATTTAATTCCAACTTAGTATAAATACCCTTTTTTGTTGTAAATATTAGGGTGGACGATTTTAGATAGTTTTAGGTTAGTTTTTAGCTTAGGGTTTGTGGGATTTGAAGAGTTTGGCTTTGATTCTTCTTGGTTTGACACCCAATTGGGTTGTAAGTTACAGTATTCATCTTCCCTACCATTTATATAGTTTTATTTCTTCATTTCTTGCTTGTAGTGTAATTTACATACTTTCTAATTAGGTTTACGTGCTTTCTTCTCGTGATTTCTAGTGTAGTTTTATCGCGTTTATTTATTGCATTTATTTACCGCGTTTTTACCATACTTTCTAGGTAATTTAAATTAGGTTGTGTTTGAATGGAACTCACTCGGGTTAACGCATTGCTTTGCTTGGTGATAGTGTTTACGGGTTTATTTCGAGTGCGTTATCCTAGTTATTGCGCCTAGGAGATTTAACGGGGCATATCATTTATGTCCCGTGCTCATGGCCTTTTGTGCGTAATTTCCGGGATATTTGTAAACGCCAAAATCTTATTAGGCTTTTATGAGGATTTAGGGGCGTGACAACCCTTGGTTCAATTAACTGTCGAAACGAGACGCATTCTAAATAACTCATCGACCCATGTAACCATTTTATACAAATTAGCCCGGGTGAGGGATATTCGACGCAACCTATAGTTTTACTCGCTTTCATAATCTAGTTTCAATATCCTTGCCTAGTTAATCATTTCCCTTTCATGCATCTTTTCTTTTAGTTTGTAATCACCATTTTCACTTTTATTTCGGAACACTAAATCACTTAAATTCGAACAACTTGTCCCTGTGGATTTTCGATACCCGACTTACAGCTATACTCACCAGTTGAGTGTAATAGTAATTTAGGTTTGTTTGTATAGTCGCGGAGAGATAGAAAACAACGACTGTGCACTTTACACGCGCACACCTCTCTCGCGTCGATCAAAATGGCGCCATTGCCAGGGACTTGTTTGTTTTAGACTTTATTTGATTTAGTATTTCATAGTATTTTCTTTCTATTTGTATTATTTTCTAACCTTTTTGCAGGACTTCCACATTTGAGCACTTAGAAACGCTCGAATTTTTCCCACGCGCACTTACTTTGTGGAATCCGCCACTTCGAGCCATTTTTTGGGTAAGCATGTCTTATTCCAATTCTTTCGACAATCATTGCTATAATTCTCAAAATTCTCTCAAGCCTATGACTTTCGGTCAATACTTAGAATCCCAAAGTATAACAAATTCAAATATGACTTTGGGATAGTATAACGAAAGTCAAAACTTAGGTTAATGGAATTTTTATGATGATGACAATGATTTTGGGCCTTTACCTCCTTATAATAGGAATTTTGAAACGAATTTGAATAGTTTTCAAAATTCCTATCATAATGAGTTTTCGTTTAAGTCCGATGGTAATTTTCAAAGTTCCCATTTTCATGCATCCGCACCTCGACCCATGACATTCGGTGAGGGTTTTCGTATGTATGAAAATGAGAAACTTGAAAATCATTATTGGGAAGAAAATCGTTCGTGGGAACATGACTTGGATTTACTTTTTGAGTCTGACGATGATTTTGCTTCTGAGACTTTCGAGGTCGAGGAATGTTTTGAACCAAATGAGGTACTTGTTCCTACTTTGGAACAAACCATTCTAGACTTTGCCTATTGCATAATAGATATTGAAAGTGAGGATGATAATGATGCAATATCTATTTGCAATGAAATGATTTCTTCTTTGGCCCCCAAAGAAGAACATTTCATTGAAAATTATATTATTTCAATTGAAACTCAATCTTCATGCGATGATGATTCATCTCATGAGTTTGAATTTCTTTAATCCCCATTTTCATTCTCTATTATCACATCGTCTCAACTACCTGATGATTCGGTTTCAAACTGTAATGTTTTAAACCTTTTCACCGATGAGGAGTACTTGTTCGAGTCGCCCTCCACAATCGCATCCGTGCCTTTGTGTGCACCGCCTCCCATTACAATTTCAAAATCCTTGGGAGGATATTCGGCTTTTCTCGATCCCCACTTGTTTTTGTCACCCATTCAATCCAAACCCCCCATCGTCCCTCCAAAACTTTTAATTGACGATGGTTCCTTTCTTATGTCTTACACATGCCTTCCGTTGTTAAAACGGAATTCATATTTTTCGGAAGGCATACTTGTATGTGAGGGTACACCGGTTATCCTCTAAAGTCAAATCGTTTTTACGGTGGACCCTCAGCTATTTAGACTTCTAGTGTATAGTTAGTGTGAGGCCTAAATAGTAGGTTGTATATAGTTAGCTTTTTCTTTCTTTCTTTTTATTTTTTTCCTCACTTTTTAATTTAGTTTAGTGTAATTAGTTAACTTTTTGTTATTTGTTTTTGCTATGCTCGGTACTAACTTATTTTGTAGATTCTTTGGACTTGTTCATATGGGGATCACTCCAATTTTGGGTAATATCGCTCTTCTCCTCTCTTTAACTTGGTTCTTAATTCACATTGAGGACAATGTCAAGTTTTAAGCTAGGGGGTGTGGGATGTTCTATCCATTTATTTGTTTAGTCCATGTTTTTGCTCACATGTTAGTTACTTAATATGATTTTCTTAGAAAAATTTCAAAAAGATTTTCTTTCTTTTTTCTCCTTTTTGGGGAATTTTTCCTTTGTTTTCGATGATAAATTTTAATAATTGCCCGATCCAATAAACAACCCAATGATGCATGTTCTCAATTTTAGAAGTTATTAGACTTTAGTCTTGATAATTGATATTATGAATAACTTCATGAATTAAACTTTAATCCCATGATCACATGCACTTTTATTGTTCTATTGATTTGGTTTAAGATGTTTATAACTCGGTAATCTTTTGTTGCATTGTATATACTTACACCGAGTAAGCTTTGTACCTTTCGTCGTTTGTGAGTGTATACACTATTCTTTTCTCATTGAAAACGTTGAATTCGTTGGTAATCTCACTATTCTTTCATTTGATCGTTCATACTTGAAATGTGTTACTTGATCATGATTTTCATATATTATTTTGATTCGAGAATTGCGTAAACTTTGTGAAATGATCATAGGCATTTTTTGTTACATCACCCATATTAGCCTTGACCTCACCCTTATATGTTTCCCCTCGTTAACCCTCTTGAGCCTAATATTAGCCTTTCGTTTCATAACCCCATTCCCATTACCAACTCCGCATTGAAGTTTTATACCATACATACACTTTCGCACCTTTGTTTGGAATGTTACTTGGGATTGAATGATGTTATTTTGATGTCGGTTGCAATTTAGGCATATGAGAGTTTGAAAAGTAAAGAAAAAGATAGTAGTGAAAAAAGTGAAGAAAAAGAGAAAGTAAAAAGAAAAAGAAAAGAAAAGAAAAGAAAAAATGAGAAAAAGAAGAAAAGAAAGATAAAGTTGTAAATGTTGTATATAATTCAATAAGCTTTGATTACTCTCCCCGATGATATATCTAATGCCGTTTTGGAACTTGTTTTTCCAATTTTGATATTGCCCGCACTATCCCATTATCTCGAGTTTTCATTCTGAACACTTTGAATCCGTACATACATTCCTTCATTTCGCACCCTAGCCTAGCCTAGCATACATTACAACCCTAGTAAAGTCCTATGTGATCTTAGGTTGATGTAATTTAAAAGTCATAATAGTTTTGATAATCTGTGAAAATGAATTTTGCCTCTTTTAGTGTGCGGTATCCTTTCTTTGAGATTATAGTTTTTCAGTTTATATATAGCGTTCTTCATTTGTGACATGTGTGCAGCCTAGTTTCCGTTCCATTTACTCTTTAGCCCACATGTTCCGTGTGTTACCTCCTTGTTCCAAGTGAATTCACTTAATGAGTGTAATGCCCGTGAGGATTGAATTTATGCTTGCTTTAATGTTTATCCGGTTTATATAAGTTTTTTGCCAACTCATACTTTGCATGTGCTCGTCCCCCTCCCACATTTTAAGGTTTCAATTCTACGAGGTTCATTCTATAATGTTAATGATTTGGACTTTTGTTTGAATTCATTCAATATGCTAATAATGTGTATGAAATTCTTTTCGCCATTATTGGGCTTGTCGCATGTTGGGTTGGGCATATTTTGAGGAAACCATGTGATGTTTGTGGGTACCATCTCTAATAACCCTCACGAGATGACACTCGTCCACTAGGGTAACCTAGGGGTTTAACGACTTATTGCATACGTTAAATGCAATCGAATCGCCCGCAAAAATTGCCTTATCTTTCTTTTGCTTTTATACCATACTTTTGTACTATCTCCTGCTTTTGGTTTGCTTGTAGTTATTGTTGCATCCTATTTCATTGCTAGGGACTAGCAATGTGTAAGTTAGGGGGGTGATGATATGCAAATATTGTGTATTTCATCCTCCGAACGGATGCATTTTAGCCCCCTCAGGTATCTTATTCCCTATATTTATGCTCGTTAACCAGACAACCACGGATTTCTACGTTAACATGTTTTGTAGGGGTTAATTGGGCTTTTGTAGGTAATTGGATGCTAAGTGTCAAGTTCGGACGCGTTTCGCTCGATTTTTGTACGCAATCGCACGTCCAAGGGCATTTTAGTCTTTTCACAGCTTGGGCACCTGGCCCGACATCTCACGGAAGTTATAGCCCTCCTCGCTAGCTTCACATATCTACAAACAATGCGCGATTCCGAGTCCGTATGAAGAAGTTACGGCGATTTCAACGGAAGGAAAAACAAGGAAATCAAAAGAGGAGGAGGAGAAAAAGAAGAAAAGGAATGCAGTGTGCTGCTGCTTGGCTCACCCCTGCTTGATCGATCGATCGACGATTTTGGTCGATCAATCGATCCTTCTGTACAGCCGAAATTTTGCCTTGATCGATCGATCCCTTGTTTTCAGGAGATATTTTGGCATTTCTTTTCTTTTCTAATTTAATTCCAACTTAGTATAAATACCCTTTTTTGTTGTAAATTTTAGGGTGGGCGATTTTAGATAGTTTTAGGTTAGTTTTTAGCTTAGGGTTTGTCGGATTTGACGAGTTTGGCTTTGATTCTTCTTGGTTTGACACCCAATTGGGTTGTAAGTTACACTAATCATCTTCCCTGCCATTTATATAGTTGTATTTCTTCATTTCTTGATTTGTAGTGTAATTTACATGCTTTCTAATTAGGTTTACCTGCTTTCTTCCCGTGCTTTCTAGTGTAGTTTTATCGCGTTTATTTATTGCATTTATTTATCGTGTTTTTACCATGCTTTCTAGGTAATTTAAATTAGGTTGTGTTTGAATGGAACTCACTCGGGTTAACGCGTTGATTTGCTTGGTGATAGTGTTTACGGGTTTATTTCGGGTGCGTTGTCCTATTTATTACGCCTAGGATATTTGACCGGGCATATCATGTATGTCCCGTGCTTACGACCTTTCGTGCGTAATTTCGGGATATTTGTTGACGCCAAAATCTTATTAGGCTTTTATGAAGATTTAGGGGAGTGACAACCCTTGGTTCAATTAACTGTCGAAACGAGACACATTCTAAATAACTCGTCGACCCATGTAAGCATTTTATACAAATTAGCCCGGGTGAGGGATATTCGACGCAACCTATAGTTTTACTCGCTTTCACAATCTAGTTTCAATACCCTTGCCTAGTTAATTATTTTCCTTTCATGCATCTTTTCTTTTAGTTTGTAATCACCTTCTTCACTTTTATTTCGGAACACTAAATCACTTAAATTCTAACAACTTTTCCCTGTGGATTTTCGATACCCGACTTACTGATATACTCACTAGTTGAGTGTAGTAGTTATTTAGGTTTGTTTGTATAGTCACAACGAGACAGAAAACAACGATTGTGCACTTCACACGCGCAGACCTCTCGCATGTCGATCACCCATACAATCTGAAAGAGATACAGAATAAATCTGAGAGTAACATGCTCAAAGTAAACTGAACTGGATCCCTGCACTATGAATAGAAAATATATAAGCGCATATCCAAATCCTGCAATATCCACATGTGCTGCAACAACGTATCCTTGGAACGATTTAAGTCTGGCGTCCCTATGGCTGGACACCTAAAAGATTTTTAAAATATTTGATAGCAAGGGTTATAACCCAAAACATTTTGAAAACATTTAACAAATGATTAACTTGCAGTAATATAAAATGCATGAAGGCGCTTCATATTTAAGTTAGTATCGCACTCTCTTGAGGACAACTCACCCCTCAGCTAATGTGCACACCTAACGCCTCCCTTATATCCCACCTAGTCCTTTACCCCAAAACTAGATACTTGATATAACTCTTGTCAACCGCCCTACTCAATATCGAGTATTTTTAATGCAAGATAAATATGTTATTTATCACCTTAACTTACGTAATCATCTTTCCTTGAAAGCCATATAACATTCACTAGTTATGTAAGTAATACCACTTCCTCCATGTATTAAATTACCCGTATATAATTATTTATCCCATTATATACGTAAAACCACATTCCAACATTCACACATTTGTTGAATATACATATATAACTCATATATAATTAATATAATTCACTTCCTGTATTTAATCACCCGTATATGGCTATTTATCCCATTATATACGTAGAACCATATTACAACATTCACACATATGTTGAACATATATATAGCCCATCCTCGGAGTGATAACTCACCAGATGTATTCTCTAAAGTGCTATCCCACTAGATGTACTCGCATCACCTAGTTACCCCAAGTTAGAATCGCTGACTAACTTGGCCAAAAATATAAACATAATGGAGGCGGTCATATTCCTTCCCTGAAAGTGAGATAATCCCCTCACCCATATAATGGACGCTATGACCTGGGGATATACTCGCCTTACTCCTCAAGCTAGGAGATTCACCCACTTCGCGCAACCTCCCTTGATAGCACTAGAGCATATAAATTAAATAAACATCTCATCACTGATATTTAACAGCACACATAATACATATATACTATCACACACCGTATATATATAATTATTATGATCCCGATTTTACCGTGTACAAAAATTCGTAGCACTAGCCTACATATAAATCCCGAGTCTATTGTCCGACTCTAATTTAATTAATTTGCACATTAATTAATTTAATACTTTTGGTGTCGCCTAACCAATATACTCGGACTCGCTCTCTTGGTCCGAAATTAAATATCACCCGACTCTAAATTAATTAGTTTTACTCCATAATTAATTTGAGTAGGTAGTGTCGCACTACCACTATACCCGAACTTATCCACCCAGTTCGTTATTTTATCCTTAAGAATTTATATCATCAAAATTCATTCGTGATGTGTCGCACGTAATCTCCCTACTAAATCCCAATTACATTACCTTATAATTGTTAGGCATTAAATCCCATATTTAATTTCTCTCTATTATTTTTACTAGGTAGGAGATTTAACCAAGATTTTTACCCATATAAATCCCAAGGCCAAACTGCCGAAAACCTGAAGGGTCGATCGATCGACCCCCAACCGTCGATTGATCGATCGAACAGGTACTCGTCTTCTCCGGCTTGTTGTTTCCACCATTAAGTAGTTTCTCTACTCTCCAACTTCTCCCCTGGTCCAACCCAAGCACAATTGCCATCATAACGACATAAGAACATGATGAGGGTCTCCTATAAAGCTTTAAACTCAATTTAAATATCACGAGTGTCTACTTTTCCGATTTGGGGAATATTTCGAGTTTTCACTCATTAAGCTCCAACATCATCAAATTACCCCAATTTCGTTCAATATTACTACTGGGATTTCACATCTAAAACTATTCATCATCTCATAACTATGTAACACAGTTAATTTCGCCATTAATTTCGTTCAATTGTTCTACTCACAAAAAACCCCATTTTTGTACCCATTTATACCCAAAACGAATTTTAGATATCCACATCACAAAAATATGAATTGAAAAACATCAATTAATATTACAGCAAGTTAACCACTTTCCTTATGGGTTCATAGGGTCTGATCCGAGGGTGTGACTTGCAAGATTGATGGTGAACTCCCCAAATTCGTCCCTAGCCTTGTCTCCAAAAGGATCCCCAATGCACTCTAACTGCTCCCTATAGCTTTCTCTCAGAACTTAGGATTTAGATTTGTGTTTTCTTTCATTTCCCTTTTCTCCTAATTAGGTATTTGACACAAATCCCATTTTTAGCCTAATGGACCAAGCCCGAGTGATCCAAAAACCCCCGTGTGGGCCCGACTATGCCTAAAAACGCCTCGAGACTCGTTTACTACCCCCGGGTACACTTTTTCGACTATCTCGGCCCATCCGAACTCAAACGTGCACTCATAATTGACATCCAAATTAATTTATAAAATTCTTATATCACACCCAAATTTGTCTATACCGACTCTGGACTCAGATAAATAAATGCCACATCACTAATACACGTTATGACGTAAATAAATTATTACTATTCACTTAGTAATTAAATTTCCCTAAATATTAACCATTACTATTTGATTAATATTTAAATAAATATTACCATAAATAATTCAATTAAATTACGTCACACAAGTAATTTAAAAAAATTGAATTAATTAAATATTAAATGCACAGAAATACGGGGAAGCTGCTTCAATATTTCTTTCTATTGGAATGACCCGTTCTAATCTGCCAGCGAATTCAGCCAAGTCTCTTATTTGTGTACGACCCAGATAATACAGATTAAATGGTTGGTAAAGCTCCATTAAACACTCCTGATCGATTATTAAAGGTTGGTCTAGACGCGACATCTACGGAGGGAGTTGGATTTTAGATGTGCCTTGGGGCATGTTGATTTTTGGTGGAATCTTCGGATTAGAATTATTCAAATACAATGCTGGAGAAAAGATTTGATAGTCGTAGGCGGCGACTTTGAAGTGAAAGTCTATGATTAGAAAGACAAAAAATAAAAATATGAGAGTTCTTTTGCAAGAAATGGCATGAATAAGTTCTTTTGAAATACTTTTTTAAATAGATGAAGACCACTATTATAACTATATAAAGGAGTAAGATTAAAGATAAGGTAAGAAGTTCCCTCTCGTTGGATATAGATAAATATCAGGGTTCGCTTGGCAGTTGTTCTACGGGCCCAAAAGTAAGAAGAAACATTCGAGAACAATCGTTTGACTTTGCTTATTAGCATACAAAATAAGAAAAATGGAAACAAATATACCAAAAGAACCTATAAGACTACTGAAACGAATTGAATCTTAACTGCGATTCAAATCAAGTCTTATCGAAATAGGATTTCCCTTTCGTGCCATATGTGCTTTTACTTTTACTTTTTCCCCTTTTTTCTTCTCGGTCCAATATTTTTTCTAGAAGGTCTTAGTTTTCGTGTAGAAGCAAAGTCTCCAAATTTATGACCAACCTTTCCTTCAATAATTTTACAATCAACATGAATTTTTCTATTGTAAATTTGTACGGAGCAATAAATAAATTACGACGAAATTGAATATCTACGTGACCAAATTTTCTTGTTCAAAAGAAAATCTCTCTTCTTCTTCATTCTAAACAGAATGCATCAACAAAAATATGAAACGGGATTTGCTATTTTAAGACTTTTGAGTAATAATGCTTTCTTCTTTATGTTGCATTCAATAGTAAGTTATTTTTAAATTCTGGAGGAATAATTTTTTCACTAGGCTAGGGTCAAACCAGGCATCTTTTGATCCATCCATACACCTAGATTATAAGGTTGAAAACTAGACTGGAAATCCAAAAATCTAGGTCAAGTTGTAAGTAGAATTGCTACATAGAACATAAACTCTTTCAAACGAGATATGTATCTCGTTCGAATGAAAATGGTAGTTCATTAAAAGGCTCGTTAGAAGTTTACATCGAATGTGCATCGATCGAGGGCGCACTATTTTGACTCGTCAGAAGGTCATTTGAAGCCTGTTCAAATGAGAATGTCTTCTCTTTCAAAGGAGACTATGTTTTCATCTTAGACCCTTTGTTTAGTGCTATTTTAGGGTGGTTGTTTTGTTTATCTCTCTTGTTGGTTTATTTTGTTTTTCTCTCGATGGATTCTAATTGTTTTGATGACTTAAATCGATTGAATTTGAAGTTTGGTAAAAGAATTGCAGTTCTTGAAAAAAGAAAATTTTGTTTTAAAGCTGCTATGGATTGCAAACTATTCAAACTCAAAGGAATTTCTTTCGTGAGAAACTTGTGGACATGGATCGTGATTTTAAAAAATTAGACTTGTCAAAGAAAGAGAATGATGAATGATTCTGATTTTTAGAGAAATAATTAGAAGACTCTAAAATTTTTAGGTTTTGTGATTGTGCCATTAAGGATAATGTGTTTATTAATGTTTTTAAGGCACATGAGAAGACTCTTAGGGATAACTTTGCTTGCATTGATGGTAAACGAGATTACCTTGTAGGAATGATTGAAAGTATGAAGAAGAAGTCCCAGAAACTTGAAGGTTCTAATCCTTTGCTTGAATCTTAAATTTTAATGTTAAAAGATGATTTAAAAGACTTTGGTAGTTTTAGTTATGATGGTAATGGCTCTAATGTTTCTAGTACTTCCAGTGTTAAATCCAAGACCATTGTTTGTTTTAGAGGGTCAATCACATCCAAAGACGTTAAAAAAGGTTAACCTATAGAAAACATTCCTCACGTTTACGCATGCGTGCATGGTGGTAGGAAAGGCCACCCTAGGCATTTTTGTTATGATCTTGGAAGAGGTCCTAGGAAGTTGAAGTCTAGTGTTTCCGTGGTTCCCCAAACCCAACGCGTTAAGTATACATTTATTTGGGTAAGGAAATCCGTTTTAGAGGAGCCAGATGTTAGACTACTTGATTCTCACATGCTTCTACATGATGTTTCACATGCTATATCTTATGGATGATTGCTTGCATAATTTTATTTGTCATACTCAAGTTGTGCTTCATGATATATATTTGTTAGTGTTATAACATGTGTATCTTTTTGTATTATGATTTGCAATAAAAAAATATTTTTCTTTTTTAAATAAAAAATCCCTATTCGTTTTAAAAAAAAATAAGCATCCCAAAAATAAAGTCTGCGAATTAATTTAAACACTAAATTTCTTTATACTTTTATGGGATGTCGAATGGTCTTCAAATATGAAGATGCTAGAGTTCGGTTCGTCGTGACGGTGTGTGACGATTTGTAACGGGATACGTCAAATTAGCCTAAAATATAAAAAGGCATATACTATGAACAATATTAGAGAAATTATTCTTACATCACTAATTAATTTAAATATTACACTAATCATGTGTAATACCCCGTACTTTTATTGATATTTAAATTACATAAGTGGTGTAATTTGGTAATTAGAGGAAATTATTATGAATAGTAATTTTGGAATTTATGAGTGTAATTAAATAAATTTAGAATATAAAGTGAATAGTGAATATTAGTTTGCAAGTGTCGGATTAATATTTACATGGATCATATTTTCTTACAGGACTAAGTATATGAGTTGGGGTATTTTAATTAAATGTCACAGTTGGGTAAAGCGACGAAGGATAATATTTTATTTGAAAAACACGTGCATTGGAATGTGTTGGGTTTAATTAGTGAATTTTAGTTAGGTAACTCGGATGGAGATTTCGAGTGCACGGTTGGTTTCGGAATGGCCGAGATAGTCAGAATAGATTATCCGGGGGTAACGTTTGTGTTTCAGGGGCTTTTGGACTAGTAGGGAATCGCATTTGAGCATACGAGTCATTTTTGGGTTTAATAGGGATAAACCCTTTTCTTATCTTATAAGAGGCACGAGAGAGTGAGAGAAAGAAAGAAAAGAGAGAAATAGAAAGAAGATAATAAAGGAAGGAAAATGAAGAGAGAAAAGGGGATTCCGGGCCAAACCCAGCGGGATTCGACTCGAGGTCGTCCGATTTCATGCACGAGGCAAGTGTTTACTTGCTTTATTTATTTGAGTATGTATCTCATATCATAGTTGGTGTAAACTAGATTTGGGTTGGAACCCTGGAAATAAATTTGATTTTGAGTTCACATATTGATGTGTTGTTAACTCTTTATGAATTCTAGTGTTAAACCCATGTTAATGGTGTGTATATATGGTTAGAAATGTAAGATTTAGAAAGTTAGGTTAGTCAAGTTATGGGTTTAAATCTTTGATTGAATGATTGAATCCCTTGATTTTAATTGATGTGTTTAGTATATCATAGTTGGTAGATGATTATATTGATGGTGGATGATGTTGGGATGATTTTTAGGAGTGGTTTTGGTGAAGAAATTGGGAGAAAAGCCAAAACAGCCATAGCTGTCTCGTGCTGAATTTTGCACAAGACCGGATCGATCCGCCCTCCCAGGACCGGATCGATCTGATTGTTGCTGATTTTTAGAAAATGAAAGTTTTAGATATTTTCGATACGGTGGCGTGGGTGCCAACCGCATATTTTTCTGCTTTTTTTTTTATTCGATATGATTTTATTACTGGAGAGTGTTTGAGACTGAAATAAATTATGGAGTTAGAAATTAGGGGTTCCTAAAAATAGTGCGGGGACTTCTAAATTATTATTTGAGTGAGGCGTATACATTGGGTTAGATGAAAGTAATTTCTATGACTTACTAAAATAAGGGTGTTTGGGAGGAGTAACACTCAGGGTGGTATTTTGGCGGGGGATATATATATATATATATATATATATATATATATATATATATATATAATTGTGTGCGTAGAAAATGTATTTATATGTCGACTATATGTTTGAGAAAATCCTACGAGGCGACTAGGATGGAATTCAGGATATAGTCTAAAGATGATTGAGCGGTTATCTGATACGTCTATTGACGACTAGTATTATAGGTAAGGTGATACCTATAGGATTAAAATAAGTTGATAGTATACTTATTTGATTATTAAAAATTGATATATTCAGGATTATACATATATACTTAAAAGTGATTAAGGTGTGAGTTATATATTAAGTAAGAGAATACATATCAGTTTAGTATTGTAAGTGTGCGAATACTTATATAATGTTACGAATGGGAGTATTCCACATTATTGGCTATTGCTATGAGAGTTTGGAAATTATAGCCATATGTATTAAGAAGAGATATAGATTATATATACGACGTTGTTACAGTATATATAATATGATACGAAAATTCATATATATATGTGTGTGATTGATATATTTGTATCTTAGAGGTTGGTTCCACAGGTTTTCCCGGGCGTAGGGTTGGACAGCCAGATTATGTGTTTTCTCTAGTACGATCCGGGGAGGTTGCGCGATGTGGGTGACTCCCTTGGCTTAAGGAGCAGGGAGAGTATATCCCCAGGTCATATCGTCCCGTATACGAGTGCAATGTATATTCCACATGCAGGAGGGAACATGACAGCCTCCATCTTTGTGTAATTTTACCATGACCATGAGTGAGTCTGGCTTAGTACCGTGGTTGAATGAGTAAACTCGGATTCGGATAGGCACTATGAGACTGCATCCTCGAGTTATATCTCGGTGGGATGGTTATTATACTTATGTTTGTGATAGGTATAATTATACTTGTTGCGTATAGTATAGTATATTTCTTGTATATGAGATGAGATATCATATAAAGTAAACGTTTATAAAATGAAAAGAATCAATAAGAGTTTTCCCCCTTCCTGTAGATTTATATCTGGATTTATATGAATATGAATCATAGGTTCTAGTGAGAACTATATATTTTTATATATGAGTTTTTGTATATGTGTTATGTGCTGAGGGCCTAATGAATCTCGACGATCAACATTTCTAGGTAGTAGTGTATCGGGGGGTTCCTTATTTGGATTTTTCTTTGTGAGACACCCCACGCACGAACGTAGCGTAATGTTGGGAATGGGGAGAAGTTTAGCCCTTAGTACTCAGGTGTATGAGGATTTTTAGTAGATTGGTGAAATAGATTAGTTAGGCAGGGTAGCTTAACTAGGTGGTTTTAAAGGTATGCGATAGGTGTGCACTGTTAGAAGAGGGGTGAGGGGCATCTCATGGGAGTACGATACCAATTTGAATATGAGATATTTCATATTTTAAAAATATGGTTGTTATGTAGTTGCTAAATATTTTCAAAACTCGGGCTCTGACCCGTTTCTCTATTTTCCCCTCTCTTGCTATATATGTATATATATTAGGTGTCCAGACACAGGAACGCCTGGATGATGATCCTTTGGAGTCAGACATTTGCTACAGCAGCTGTGGATGTATGCAGGTTTATTTTAGATGCTTCTATTCTCGTGATCTAGATAGAAAGCAATATAGTAACAGTCGGTCTGATAGCCCGATTGTATTCATTTATTCTTTTATCGCCTTTCGTGCCACATTCGATTTGGTTGTATTATGTTAAACCGAGTGTTCGGTTATTTTATTTTCATTTCAGTTTCGTGTATATAAACTGTTGCGATTGATATATTTGAATATTTTGGTTAAAAATATTTGTTAAATAAAATTTTGACGCCAACCTAATAGGTTATTAGTAATTAAATTGGTTTTCAACAGTGATGCTAAGAATGAACCATATGAGACTCATGTTTTAATTTGGTATATGATTAATCACCCGGTATTTTGTTGGTTATGGTGTCACAGATGGTATTAATGCATCGGGTTCTAGTGTATTTAGGAATCTGTGCGGACGTACTATGCTTTCAGCGTTGCTTTCTATTTTGATATAGAGCCTTATGATTAGGATTGTTGATTCCAGTTGTGATATTTTATTCTCCTGCTATTATGTAAGATTATAGTAAATATTTTGCACGCTCGGATGAGATTCGTGTGATGATCGACGATGAGCGACCAGGGAAGGCCGTGCGAGGGCAGCAGGAGGTGGGGCTTAGTTGGAGCTGTAAGTTGAAGTTGGGAATGAGGACCGAAGTAGAGGTCGCTCCCTTTGTGGCATTGTCAAGGATTGCTGTAACGACTACTAAAGTATAGTAGTTATAATTATCTATGTATCGTTGTAGTAGAGAGTGGTGCAAATTTGAATTACCCAGGGAAGTAAATTGGGAAAAAGTGTGAGAGGGTCTTTGATAAGGACCATACGTTGAAGTTAATTTATGCGTAATCATTGTAACGTCATTTAGTGGAAGTAGAAGGATCAGAATCTTTGGCTTGGAGCAGGGTATGGAAATGCCCAGATGTGAAAATTTGAGAAAAAAATTAACTTGTTGAAGCAATATTGAAATGGTGGGAACAGTGGTCACCATATTTGGGGGAGTAAGATATTTTGCTCATAGAGTAATCTTATGGATGGTTTTAACCGCGAGTTCCTTTGATTTATCAAAAATTAAGAGAATGCAGTTTCTGTATTATTCACATAAGGATCGGTTAGAGGCCGACGGTGAATAAAGAGTGATATGCTTAAGCGAACTTTGTACCGAAGTAAGGTAGGTACAATTAAGAAAGAGTCATTTAGTGGAATGTTGTCTCACTAGTAAGTGTTGCTAACACATATGGAGAAATTGTGTTCGTGAAACCCCACAGGTGAACATTCTCCCGGGGATTCATTGAAATATGGTAGTTGAGGTCGGTAGTATGTTTCCTTTTAGTTGGAGGAGTTAAGGGAACAATGAAGGTAATCTTAAGGATCGAGGCTATAGAGTCCGATATACTGATAACCTTAACATGGTCAGGGTGGCCATTGATGGGGAATGTGGTAATGTGGAGCGTAGAACCACATGATTAGTCCTTGACTAATGGAAGTTAAAGGACAAGAGTAGAGTGCTTAGATGGAGCATTGATTAAAGTAATTTTGGTTCAGTTAAGGAAAGTGTACTATGTCTGGAAACCAATTGGACTAGTCAGGGAGATTGGCGAAGTTATTGTTATGAGTTTCACCTCGAAAGAAGGAGGTACATTTTATATTGCTAGATAATGTCACGGTATTTTGTTAACCCTAGATTCGTGTGTGTGATTCGAGTTTACTGGTAGTATCAGTAACATTATATAGTGTATATCTATATGTTTTTCCCAGTAGCGGGGTTCTATTTTCTTCATTCGTTATGAAAATAGGTCTTGGTATTTGAGCTTATATTTAGGCTTTCACTGCCTGTTTAGTATGTGTTATACATAATATGTTTTTTATTGGTCGGAGCGATAGCAGGCTAATGATTGCAAGGCTATCGTACCCGCGATTCCAGGGTTGAACTAGTTGTTTATGATATCTCACCTGGATGTAGGTTGAGCTCGCTATTTTATTATATGTTTAGATGGAACCTCAATGTGTAGATGTTTCATTTTCCCGATTTTAGTGAGTGGCGACCTCATAGGTATGATTTAAGGTATGCGGGATTCAGTGTTAAGTTGTGAGTTTAAGCTTATTATTGTTTGCGCAAAGACTTAGTGTTAGTAAAAGCGCCTTGTGGTATGGCTCCTGTAAAGAAGTAGGAGTTCTGACCACATTTTGTTAGTAAATGGGATGGGATTATCCCAGTGGCATGTTTGAAACTAACGGACCTCCACGACCGACAAAGTTAAGTAGTAGTGTATAAGAGGGGTTCCTTATTTAGATTTTGCTTGCGAGACAATCCACGCATGAAACTTAATGACGTCGAGAGTCGAGAGATGTTATGGGATGCAAGGATGTTGGTTTTGATGATAAGTTACCTAGTGTGGAGAAAACACTGTAAACTGAGTGTCGTGTGATGATTGCATGCTTACAAAGATAGAAGTGTTGTGGAAAAGCACTGGAAATGTTTCTCTTATCGCAAGTACGTGGGTGAGGCAAGGTAAAGGAAGTCGGGTGGAGGCTTATAGCCATGCCTTGAATAGAGAGAAAATTCAAAGGAGATACGTTTTGGGCGTGATGTTCGTAACACTTTTGCAGATAGTAGGTGCCCCGATTAGTTAGATTTTCCATTTCAAAAGATGGGAGGCCATAGTAGTGGAAGTACGTGTAGAGGTTAGTGAGGTAGGATTTAGAACATTCCGATGGTGTGCCTTAGGCCATTATATCTCGATGACCGATGATGCGAGAAATTAGTGTAACGGGAGGGTTCCTTGTTTGAATTTTACTTTGTGAGACATCCCACGCATGAAATTGAGCAAATATCGGAAATAGGGAGAGGTCTTGGGCACTAGGGACAAGGTTAGTATAGTATTCATTTTACGTGTGTAGGAAATACATCGATCTTAGGGTTATTACAGATAAGGCCAGTTGGGCAAGTGGCGCTGATATAAAAAGAATTAAATTTCAAGTTATTCAGGTTGGGAGTGCCCAGGTGTTAGCACTAGGCCAAGAAAATGAGGCCCATTTTCAGATAGAGTGTTACGTGTGTGACGATTGCCATAGTTGTGCCGATGTGCACGAGAAAAAGGGTGTGTAGGCACCTTGGTAAGTTGATTTTATATGCCACCCGAAAAAGAAGGGGCGTAGTATATAAAGCTGAAGAATATGTTATGGGTTAGTTATGAATGGATTTACATTTGGAGTTTGATGGATTGAACGTCATAGGAGGTACGTTATAATCCAATTGTATAGTTGCACTAAGAGTTAGCACACCTAAGATAAGTGAGAAGACTGACATGAGTAGTCAAGCGCTAGTATAGTTTCCTTTTTTAGGGAAATTCGATGTCCTATTGTAGATGAGTGGTCGCTTAGATTCGTGGTTTTTCGATGGGATTAATATGTTAGAGCTATGTTTATAGGCTTGTTTTCTTTATATGCGGTTATAGAAACACTATGTGCGATGAGTCGTCGTTATAGTTAACCTTACGACCGGGGTAGTGTTTCAGCGTGTAGAGATTTAGTTAAGCTTTTCGTTAAGCTAGTGAGTTATAATATAAGCCTTGAGATAGATGGTATATGGTAGGGTACCATTGGGTAGTACCATTCGACTTCCATATACTAGGACGGAATGACTTCGGTGGTACAGGTTGTATCCGAATTTCGAGGACGAAATTCCATTGTAAGGGGGGAAGTATGTAATACCCCATACTTTTATAGATATTTAAATTACATAAGTGGCGTAATTTGGTAATTAGAGGAAATTATTGTGAATAGTAATTTTGGAATTTATGAGTGTAATTAAATAAATTTAGAATATAAAGTGAATAGTGAATATTAGTTTGCAAGAGTCGGATTAATATTTACATGGATCATATTTTCTTACGGGACTAAGTATATGAGTCGGAGTATTTTAATTAAATGTCGCAGTTGGGTAAAGCGACGAAGGATAATATTTTATTTGGAAAATACACGTATTGGAATGTGTTGGGTTTAATTAGTGAATTTTAGTTAAGTAACTCAGATGGAGATTTCGAGTGCACGGTTGGTTTCAGAATGGCCGAGATACTTAAAATAGAGTATCCGGGGGTAACGTTTGGGTTCCGGGGAGTTTTGGAGTGGTAGGGACTCGCATTTGAGCATACGAGTAATTTTTTGTTTTAATAGGGATAAACCCTTTTCTTCACTTATAAGAGGCACGAGAAAGTGAGAGAGAGAAAGAAAAGAGAGAAAAGATAAAGAAGAGAAGAAATGAAGGAAAAGGAAGAGAGAAAAGGGGATTCCGGGCCAAATTCCACAGGATTCGACTCAAGGTCGTCGAATTTCATCCACGAGGTAAGTGTTTACTTGCTTTATTTATTTGAGTGTGTATCTCATATCATAGTTGGTGTAAACTAGATATATTTGGGTTGGAATCCTTGAAATAAATTTGGTAAATTTGATTTTGAGTTCACATATTGACGTGTTGTTAGCTCTTTATGAATTCTAGAGTTCAACCCATGTTAATGGTGTGTATATATGGTTAGAAATGGAAGATTGATAAAGTTACGTTAGTTTAGTTATGGATTTAAATCTTTGATTGAATGATTGAATCCCTTGATTTTAATTGATGTGTTTAGTATATCATAGTTGGTATATGATTATATTGATGGTGGATGACATTGGGATGATTTTTAGGAGTGGTTTTGGTGAAGAAATTGGGAGAAAAGCCAAAACAGCCATAGCTGTCTCGTGCTAAATTTTGCACAGGACCGGATTGATCCTCCATCCCAGGACTGGATCGATCCGTTTTTTTCTGATTTTCAGAAATGAAAGTTGTATATATTTTCTATACGGTCGCGTAGGCGCCAACCGTGTATTTTTCTGATTTTTTTTGGATTTGATATGATTTTAATACTGGAGGGTGTTTGAGACCGAAATAAATTGTGGAGTTAGATATTAGGGGTTCCTAAAAATAGTGCGGGGACTTATAAATTATTATTTGAGTGAGGCGTATACCTTGGGTTAGTTGAAAGTAAAATCTAGGACTTACTAAATTAGGGGTGTTTGGGAGGAGTAACACTCGGGGTGGTATTTTGGCGAGCGATATATATATATATATATATATATATATATATATATATATATATATATATATATATATATATATATATATATAATTGTGTGCGTAGAAAATGTATTTATATGTCGACTATATGTTTGAGAAAATCCTACGAGGCGACTAGGATGGAATTCAGGATATAGACTAAAGATGATTGAGCGGTTATCCGATACGTCTATTGACGACTAGTATTATAGGTAATGAGATACCTATAGGATTAAAATAAGTTGAGAGTATACTTATTTGATTATTATGAATTGATATATTCGGTATTATATATATATCCCTAAAAGTGATTAAGGTGCGAGTTATATATTAAGTAAGAGAATACTTATCAGTTTAGTATTGTAAGTGTAAGAATACTTATATATTGTTACGAATGGGAACATTCGGGGTTATTGGTTATCGCTATGAGAGTTTGGCAATTATAGCCATATGTATTGAGAAGAGATATAGATTATATATATGACGTTGTTATAGTATATATAATATGATACGAAAATTCATATATATCTGTGTGTGATTGGTATTTTTGTATCTTAGAGGTTGGTTCCACAGGCTTTACCGAGCGTAGAGTTGGACAGCCGGATTATATATTTTCTCTAGTGCGATCCTGGGAGGTTGTGTGATGTGGGTGAATCCCCTGGCATGAGGAGAAGGGAGAGTATACCCCTAGGTCATATCGCCCCGTATACGAGTGCAATGTGTATTCCACATGAAGGAGGGAACATGACCGCCTCCACCGTTGTGTATTTTTACCATGACCATAAGTGAGTCTGGCTTGGTACCGTGGTTGAGTGAGTAAACCCGGATTCGGATAGGCACTATGAGACTGCATCCTCGAGCTATATCTCGGTGGAATGGTCATTATACTTATGTTTGTGATAGGTATAATTATACTTGTTGCGTATAATATATTTCTTGTATATGAGATGAGATATCATATAAAGTAAACGTGTTTAAGATGAAAAGAATGAATAAGAGTTGCCCCCATTCCAATAGATTTATATCCGAGTTTATATGAATATGAATCATAGGTTCTAGTGAGAACTATATATATTTAAATACGAGTTTTCGTATATGCGTTATGTGCTGAGGGCCTAATAAATCTCGACGATCAACATTGCCAGGTAGTAGTGTGTCGGGGGGGTTCCTTATTTGGATTTCGCTTCGCGAGACACCCCACGCATGAACGTAGCGCAATGTTGGGAATGGGTAGAAGTTTAGCCCTTAGTACTCGGGTTTATGTGGATTTTTTGAAGATGGGTGAAATAGATTAGTTAGGCAGGGTAGCTTAACTAGGTGGTTTTAAAGGTATGCGATAGGTGTGCACTATTAGAAGAGGGGTGAGGGGTATCTCATGGTAGTGTGATACCAATTTAAATATGAGATATTTTATCTTTTAAAAATGTGTCTTTTAAGCACTTGCTAAATATTTTCAAAACTCGGGCTCTGACCCGTTTCTCTGTTTTCCCTTCTCTTGCTATATATGTATATATATTAGGTGTCCAGACACAGGGACGCCTGGATGATGATCCTTTAAAGTCAGACATTTCCTGCAGCAGCTGTAGATGCATGCAGGTTTATTTTAGACGCTGTATTCTCGTGATTTAGATAGGAAGTAATGTAGTAACATTCGGGCCGATAGCCCAACTGTATTCATATATTCTTTTAACGCCTTTTCGTGCGGCATTAGATTCGATTGTATTATGTTAAACCGAGTGTTCGGTTATTTTATTTTTATTTCAGTTTCGTGTATATAAATTGTTGCGATTGATTTATCTGAATGGTTTGGTTAAAAAGATTAGTTAAATAAAATTTTGACGCCAGCCTAAAAATTGGTTTTCGAAAGTGATGCTAAGAATGAACCATATGAGACTCCTGTTTTAATTTGGTATAGGATTCATCACCTGGTATTTTATTAGGCATGGTCTCACATCATGCATAAATAATAATTAATGAAGTTAGTATATAAATTTATACCAACATACTCCATAAATACAACAACTTTAGTCCATGTCAACGTATCAAATTCTAAATAGATAACTCGTTGAAAATCAATATTTTGTTAATATGGGCCTTAATGAGTGACATGTCAGAACAATTTAAAAATTTTAAATCATATAACCGTGTTCCTCTTGTATCGTAATACAACTTTTGTTTTAGGAGTCATATTTAATCTTACTTAAATAGCCCTATAAAGCATACACAGGTTAATAGGACCTTAAATGAACTAACACAAAATAAACCCTTATTTAAAAACTTGAATTGATAAAAATTATCTCCATAACTCATTAAACAACTTTAATTAAGGAAGAATTACCTTCGAAAATAATCTAGATTTTCTAGGATTTTTTGAGTATCAAAAAACTAACTTTTTCCTCTTTCTCTCTTTTTTCTTTTTATTTCTTCCCCAAGCTTCTATTCTAAGTCTTTCCCGTAAGATCACATCAAAACATATCATATATGAATCAAATTTATCTAACTCACACTTTCAATCCCTGTTTTCTAAACTTAGACAAAATTACAAATTACCACCCCCATTTTATGTCATAATAAATAACATATCAAAGTTAATTATTTTCAACACTTTTTAGTAAACCTCTCACATATACTTAATTAAAAAGTTAAAATTTCATAATCAATTATAATAATATTAAATAAAACATATAAAATTATCATGTACCAAACTCCTTGATTATGCAATAATTCACGTAATTTAAAAATTATGAATAATTAAATAGTTTGAAATGACACGCTAATTTTGGAATTTTACAATCATATTCTTATACACGTAACCTATTTAATTTCAACTATTCAAGTTAAATAACATATCTTATAAAAAATTATTTAATCTAATTAACCACAATTTAGCATATTAATCCCAATCATTAAATATTCATTTGGGACGTGATATTACAATCTTCCCCTCATTTGAAAATTTCGTCCTTGAAATTGTTATATGACCACATGACACTATAACCAAAACTTTATGGATAATTTTACTATTCTTCAATAGTATCCAAATCAATTTCACTCTATTAATAGTGATTATCTCAATAATTATCTATCAATTTAATCTTCTCGTGAAATTTTACTACTTCACCTATCTAATATCTTTTGGACAATAATTTTCATACTATCTCTTTGCATTCAATACACACTAAAATAATCAACCTTAAGTTTATAAAATGTTTATATACATTTTGATAACAATCCAACATCCATCTTGATTACATAATCTTTTTCACTATTATGCCCTTAATCCATAACTTACTCTCATTATTTTTTTCGAGACTATCGATCTCTTATCATAAACCAACACTTATATTTTTACTATCTATAATATGTATATACTAGGGTATGTCCGTTCCTGAAGGCACAAAGACAATTTACTAAGAGTTTTATATATAATTGAAATAAGTGTAAACAATTAAGAAATTTTGGGTAGAATTTCCTTTGTTTATAGGACTATACACCCCGTTTAAGAAATAAAAAAAATATTCCAATATCAATACTAATATAAATTAAGCAGTCTAAAAGTAAAATTATCACACACAAATAATCAATAACTAAGGTTAATCTCTTTGTACACATGAGTAAAAAAAGTATTATGAATATAATTTGAGAAAAATAACAAACACGACTTCATAATATTCTATTATTCAACCACAAAACTTTGAATTCACAAATAACTACAAAGTAACCCGTATAGAGGGATATGATAAAATTGATACAAATAACTTCCCCGAAGTTGAGTAAACATATATATAACCTGAAATGAATCCATATCTAAGCCTTTCATTTTTTGCATTACTCTTAGCGTTATTGAGAAGGTCAAGAATAAATTTTGTGGATTAGCAGGCCAATGTTCTTGTATATTTGAATGTCAATTTTCAGCGTGAGCACTGCGTCCAACTCCACGACAAAAGTGACACTATATGTAGAATAGACCTCATGTGTAGTGGTAATCACCACACCAAATCCTATGAATGGTCACACCCAGGGGGTCACGGCCTAAAGCCATGACCACATCAACTTTGGGGTGACCATATCCATGTCCCACTGTGGTCATGGATGCTCTTGGAAGTGGTCATGGCCCAAACCTGACCAATGCGGGTCACGACCTTAGGCCATGACCAGGTCGTGACCATCATGGTGCTAATTTCGCATCAAAGTTCACTCCAAGTTTCATCACGGATGGTTCATTGGCTATGTTCGTTACCAATTCTACAATGCACAACACATGGGTCACGACTTTGGGTCATGACCATCTCAATCTTTTCATCGGTGTGGGTCACGGCTTAGGGTCGTGACCCCATGGTTGACTACGCGCTAATGTGGAAAAAATTTAAGGGTCGTGGTAGTGGGTCATGGTTCTAGGCCGTGACTAGTGTCCTTATACTAAAACCATTCTCCCTTGTTTTCATTTCTTCCAGCGTCAATATCTCTCTCTTTCTCAAACCCTAATTTTGGCAATTTGTAATCTCTCTCTCTCAAACCCTAATTTTGTCCCTTATCTCTCTCAATCCCAAAGGTAAACCCTAGTTTTTGTGTTTCTGATTTAAACCCTCGTGTCTATACGTGTGTGAAAACGTGTGTATTTCTGTGTATGTGTGTGTTTGTATGTGTGTGTGTGTGTATATGTGTATATATCTGCGTATGTGTGTGTATATTTATGTGTATGTGTGTGTATCCTCGATTTATGTGTGTGTATATCTGTGTATGTGTGTATATTTTTTTTCAAGAAAAAGGATGTTAAATTTAGGAGTTGAAATTTATTGCATTATTTATTGGGTATTGTTAACATTGATTGGAAATTGTTATTTAGAGGTTGAAATTAATTGTATTATTTAAGGGTATTTATTAGGTACTGTTAGTATTAACTGAATGTGGTTACTTAGAGATTAAAATAAATTGTGAAATTTATGGGTATTATCATTTAGGGCTTGAAATTTATTTAGAGTTCGAAATTAATTGAGTGTTATTAGTATTGCCTGAATGTGGTTACTTAGGGATTAAGATAAATTATATTATTTGGAGTTTAAAATTAATTAAGTATTTTAGGTTCCGCACCCTAATCAAACTAATATACTCAAAATCCTTTATTTATTATAAAAACCCTAAACAAACTAGTATACCCTAATATAAACGCCCTCGTATATTTTTCTCAGGAAAAACGAGCCACATTGATAATCACTGGTAACAAGAGTCGGAAATAAGAGAGAGTGAGAGAGAGAGAGAGAGATATTGACCTGAGTAACAAGTTTTTGTGCCTAATTTTGTCCCTTAATTGTTCAATCTTCTTACTTTCATACCTATAAATAGGATTACCCTCTATATGACGCTCAGTAAACAAAGAGTTATGTGTGTCGTCCAATTGCAACCTCTCGAGTTTCTGAATCATTGAGAACATATAGGAGAAACCTTCGAAAGAAAAATTTCTTGAATGAGGTAGCGAGCTCCGATATTTTATCTTTGAAAGAGAGAGTGCCTCAAAATCTTGAAATTCCAGTGTATCAGTGGAATAAGTTTTTGGAGAATGAGGCGATGGGAAAAAATTAGTCCAATGGGAGAATAACAAAAAAATAAGGCACAAAAAAACTGATATCCATAGGTTAGGATCCAAATCCTATGAGGATGTGAAGAATGAATGGGAAAGTAGGACAAATGATGGTCCAGATGTGGGTAAAACACTAAATCGGTCCAACATTTTCGTTCTTGCTCGACGGGGTAAAGATAATACATTCCTGCCGCACTTGGCTGAGACGCTAAAATCAATAGAGGCCATCAACAGTCACTCAAATTTGAGACCTACTAATGACTTTGACCTTGATAATGATGCCCTGACCAAGACCTTTGGAAAGTACAAAAGGGGGAGGCAGAGAGGTGTTGGCTCACATATGCCAAAAACAAAATTTTAACAGACCGCACCTCTCGTGGATGAGTTCACTTCGATCAGTAATCGTTTCTCATCCAATGACGAACGAAATTCCAAGATCGATGAGGATGTCTAGGAAATTAAAAATAACCTGGGAATGTTGATGTATCAAATTGGGTAACTTGTTTCCCTTTCCAAAATTTTAGAGTCCCAATTCGGTTTCCTCCTCCTTAAGGTTACCCTTTCCCCCACCCTCCTCTTCAAAGTTTTACCTATCCCCCTTCAAATTTCCCTTCCCAAATTCCAACTCACCCACCATTCTCCTCCCAAATGCCGCCTCATCCAACATTACCTTCCCAAATGCCTCTTTATTCAACATTCCCCTCCCAAATGTCACCTGTTACTAGACTTGGATCATCATCAACTGATGATGCCTTCAGGGTCGGCCCCCTGAAGGGTCTTCCGGAGCCTGATGAAGGATCGGCCCCTTGAGGGGTCGTTCGAAGACTGATGAAGGGTCGGCCCCTGAGGGGTCGTCTAGGCCTGGTGAGGCGCAGGGCGCCCTCGGCATGGTCGAGGGTATATACGGGTATATCAATCACCCCCCAGCCCTTAGCCATAGATGATGCTGGGATGGCTGAGGGATAGTGTTTCTTTTGAGACTAAGTGTATGGTCTGTTTGGTGAGTGACACCTGTCAAGCTGATGTGACAGCTGTCAAATTTTTATCCAATGTTGTTCCAGTTTTCAAGGCGCGGCGGTTGCATGCTTCTTGGGGCTTTGTTGCCTAATGTGTCCTCCTCGTGGGTTGTGCTTTGGCTTGGTTAATGGTCCCACTCATTACTAAGGTATATAAGCAATTTTTAAAACCATTCATTCTCTTTTTCTTCTTCGCGCCCAAGCTTTCTCTCTCTCTCTCGCTTCCAGCCTTCTTGTCATTTCTGCAGTTTTTGAACTTTCAAGCTTAGCAGCTTCGCCATTCCTCCTCTGGTAACACCTCGACCCTAGTGCCCTACTAATCTTCATTTCTATTTGCTTTCTTATTTTAAGCTCATAGGGCTAGATTTTCTTAGGCTATTCCATAGCTTTTCCGGTGTAACCTCCGGTAAGCTGTTCTTGAATTGTTCTTGATAGAAAACCCTTCAATTCTTAGGTTTTGATCGAAAAGTCCACCCTGGTCAATTGTGAGATTTGTTTTTAGTTAGGTTAGGTTACCCAAATTCTTCCCAAATTCTTCTAAGTGTAAGGTCTCCCCCTTAATGCTTAGGAGGCTTTATAATTTAGCCGAGGAGTTCCCATCCTTGCGAGAGAAGCTTTTCATAGAGATCAGACGAATAGAGGAAGGGGAGGAGAGAAGACGAGGGGCCGGCCCTAATTGGGTATGACCCATCTTTCCCATTCCTCTTGCCACAGTAAAGCCATTTGAGCCATCTGAGTCTTGGGGGTCGTCCTGTCGTCCTGCCGAGAGTTATTCAGGAGAGATGGATGAGAGAGCGTCGTCACCCACTGGCGCTGGACCTTTTGGGAGAGGAGAGTCGTCTGACCTAAGCCCAGGCCGACAGGTCGAGGGTATGGTTACTTCCGAGGCTGTCCTTGTGACAACCCTATCTCCACATGCCTTCCAGATGGCTTTTCCCAAGAGGTCTCTGGCAGGTGATGAGGCCGAGGGAGAGGGGACAGAGGACGAGGGTGAGGACTCAGATGATGACCAGGTTGACACCTCCCATGCCTCATCCTATATCTCCTCAGTTAGGGATCGTGACCTCTTGCTGTGGAGGCATGCCTATGGAGTGTCCCCAAATATAACTATGAGGGTTCCCTCTGAGTCTGAGAGGGTATTCGAGGGTGAAGAGGGAGAAGTTGCAGTATACGAACAAATGTTCAAGGTTGGTGTCAGATTCCCTCTGCATCCTGCTGTCGTAAATATCCTATCAGCCCTCGGCGTTGCCCCCTCTCAGCTTCCTCCTAACTCCTGGAGGACGATCATTGGCTACATATCCTTGTGGAAGAATGCTTTCACTGATGAGCCATCGGTCGACGTATTTTTGGCCTGTTACAATATCACCTCCTCGTCCAAACAGCCCGGGTACTACCACCTGGGGGTGAGGAGGTCTGACAAAAAACTTCTCCATGTGGCACAGACCTCCAACCACGATTGGAAGAAGAGATTTTTCTTTGTTTTCGGGGAGTGGGAATTTTTCGCCGAGTCTCAACATTTGGACGATAGTCTGAGGGTTCCCAGAAGATGGTCAAACCCCTCGATGAAGGCCAGGTCTGATCCCGGACTTAGTCTGGATGAGAAAGACATAGTTGAGTACCTGAGGGAACGAGGGAGAGGGGGTGAGATTGAAAATTTTGAAGATCTGATGACCCCCAAGTTCCTCAAAGAAGCTGGTCTGAGGGTCGGCCCCCTAACAGAGCTATGTGAGTTACATTATTTTTTGCTCATTCTTTACTTTTTTCAAGTGTTTCATCTTTGCCTCCGCATTTTTCTAACGTATCGTCCTCCTTTCAGGTCGTCCCTCTGGTATATCTGATCAACTCTGGGAAATGACTGCCCCAAGTTTGCTATCTGGCTTAGGCAAGAAGGGCAAGGAGCCTCAGCAGACTCTGAGGAAGACAAAGGCCGTGGAGCCGACACTTGTTGAACCGACAGCCGACGGTCACAAAAGAAAAGAGCCTGAAGTCCCTGCTGACCCTCGGTCGGATTCTAGGACGAGGGCGAGGGTGGAGTCATCTGAGGGGAATGGTTCCTCTTCTAGCATGTGGTACTTCTGGTCCCAAAACTTGACATCACTGAAGGTCGATCCATCTTCCCTGATCACGAACCTAAGGGCAGCGTCCATGTTTTCTGCTCCCTCGGCTGCTGATTATGAATTTCTGTCAAAGATGCCCCCGGCCAAGGTGTATGACTATGGTCTGCACGCACTGGCTCAGGTACTTATTTTTACTTCATCTAGTTAAATTTTTCACTAACTGTTTCCTCAGCCTCTTAACAAGTGTCTTTTTCTGTGCAGTCTGTCTGTGCCTTTACCTCGGCCACTAAGTGGATGGATGAGAATCAATAGAAGTTTCATGAATCCGAGAGGGCCATTCAGCATGGGTCCGACCTGTAGATATAGCTCGAGACTGCAAGGGCTGAACTGGAGAGTTCCAGGACTGAGCATGCCAGGGTCTTAGATGAGCTGACGAGACAGCACGATGTCGACCAGCAGGCCAAGGACCTACTTATAAAGGAGAAGGATGAAGCTTTGCTCAACTTGGAGGTTCAGCACAAGGCCGATCTAGAAGAGGCTGTTAAGAAAGCCGAGGCCGATGCTGTGGAGGCCTACAAACTCTCGGACGAGTTTCAAGGCTTTGGCCTTGAATACTTGGAGAGGGGAATTAGGACGACCTGTCGATGGGTCATCTTAAAGTTCGCCGATGCAGTGTCGTCCGTCCGCCCCGCTCTGGAGGCAGTTCAACTGGACGATCCACTGATTGCTGAAGCCCTAACCCAAGTGGAATCTCAGCATGTTGAAGGCATGGGCACGTCTAAGGCTCGGCCTGTCACGCTCATAGAAGAATCTCCCATTGATGTTGAGGCCTTGCCCTCTAATATTGCTCAATAGGGTGGTTGTCTGTAGCCTATACCCTCTTAGTGTAATCAATATTTTTGTACTCTATTTTTATAAAATGAACATCATTTTGTAATATAATGCCTCTTGTTGTCTTCCACACTCGTTTCTTATGTGATTTGCATTGTGAATTTTTTATATTATCACTAACCCCTCCCTCGCCTTTCTTGAGGTCCATGGTGGGGTCGTCCCCTCCCTTGACCCTCATTATAGGCCGAGGGTTATAATAACCAAATTAATGGTTTTTTCAACAAAGTCTTCCGTCGTCTTTCTTAAGGACAATGGTGGGGTCGTCCCCTCGATTGACCGTCATTATAGCCGAGGGTTCCAATAACCAAACTAATGGTTTTTGATCAAGTGTTCCCTCGTCTTTCTTGAGGACAATGGCGGGGTCGTCCCCTCCATTGACCCTCATTATAGCCGAGGGTTCCAATAACCAAACTAATGGTTTTTAATCAAGTCTTCCCTCATCTTTTCTTGAGGGCAATGGTGGGGTCGTCCCCTCCGTTAACCCTCATTATAGCCGAGGGTTCCAATAACCAAACTAATGGTTTTTAATCAAGTGTTCCCTTGTCTTTTTTTGAGGGCAATGGTGGGGTCGTCCCCTCCGTTGACCCTCATTATGGCCGAGGGTTCCAATAACCAAACTAATGGTTTTTAATTAAGTATTCCCTCGTCTTTCTTGAGGAAAATGGTGGGGTCGTCCCCTCCATTGACCCTAATTATAGCCGAGGGTTCCAATAACCAAACTAATGGTTTTTAATTAAGTATTCCCTCGTCTTTCTTGAGGTCAATGGTGGGGTCGTCCCCTCCATTGACCCTCATTATAGCCGAGGGTTCCAATAACCAAACTAATGGTTTTTAATCAAGTATTCCCTCATCTTTCTTGAGGGCAATGGTGGGGTCGTTCCCTCCATTGACCCTCATTATAGCCGAGGGTTCCAATAACCAAACTAATGGTTTTTAATCAAGTATTCCCTCATCTTTCTTGAGGGCAATGGTGGGGTCGTCCCCTCCATTGACCCTCATTATAGCCGAGGGTTCCAATAACCAAACTAATGGTTTTTAATTAAGTATTCCCTCGTCTTTCTTGAGGGCAATGGTGGGGTCGTCCCCTCCATTGACCCTCATTATGGCCGAGGGTTCCAATAACCAAACTAATGGTTTTTAATTAAGTATTCCCTCGTCTTTCTTGAGGACAATGGTGGGGTCGTCCCCTCCATTGACCCTCATTATAGCCGAGGGTTCCAATAACCAAACTAATGGTTTTTAATCAAGTATTCCCTCGTCTTTCTTGATGGCAATGGTGGGGTCGTCCCATCCATTGACCCTCATTATAGCCGAGGGTTCCAATAACCAAACTAATGGTTTTTAATCAAGTATTCCCTCGTCTTTCTTGAGGGCAATGGTGGGGTCGTCCCCTCCATTGACCCTCATTATAGCCGAGGGTTCCAATAACCAAACTAATGGTTTTTAATCAAGTATTCCATCATCTTTATTGAGGGAAATGGTGGGGTCGTACCCTCCATTGACCCTCATTATAGCCGAGGGTTCCAATAACCAAACTAATGGTTTTTAATTAAGTATTTCCTCATCTTTCTTGAGGACAATGGTGGGGTCTTCCCCTCTATTGACCCTCATTATAGCCGAGGGTTCCAATAACCAAACTAATGGTTTTTAATTAAGTATTCCCTCATCTTTCTTGAGGGCAATGGTGCGGTCGTCCCCTCCATTGACCCTCATTATAGCCGAGGGTTCCAATAATAAAACTAATGGTTTTTAATTAAGAATTTCCTCGTCTTTCTTGAGGGCAATGGTGGGGTCGTCCCCTCCATTGACCCTCATTATAGCCGAGGGACGTTTTCTGAAAATGTTTTCATGCGTACTAGAACTAATAAACACAGGATGAGGGGAAACACGGATATTTCTCAATAATTTTCCAAGTGTTCTGTTGGAGCAATTCCTATTACAATTATGGTTTATCAAGACCTTACAACACTACTGATAGTATTTTTTCAAATGGTCTGCATTCCAGGGGTTTGAAAAGGGTTCCCCTTCTAGGTTTTCTAGTCTATAGGTCCCAGGGACGACTTCATCGATGACCCTATATGGGCCATGCCAATTAGGATGGAGCTTGTTGGGATTTTGCCAGGTCTTTTTGAGGACCAAGTCCCCCACTGCAATTAGCCTCTGCTTCACCCTCTGATTGTAAAACCTTGCGGTCCTCTGCTGGTAGGCGGCCTGCCTTATCTCGGCATCTTCTCTCCTTTCCTCAATCAGGTCTAAGTCGAGTCTCCTCTCTTTTGTATTTCTCTGGGGGTCATATATTTGGACCCTATGAGTAGGAAACCCAATCTCGGTGGGGATGACGGCTTCTGAGCCATAAGCTAGCATGAATGGGGTCTCTCCGGTAGAGGTCCTCACTGTCGTCCTGTATGCCCACAGCACGGCATATAACTCATCGATCCATCTTCCTTTTGCCTCCTCAAGCCTCTTCTTGATTCCATCTAGGATTGTCCTGTTTGTAACTTCCATTTGCCCATTGGCCTGAGGTCGGCCTGGGGTGGAGAAAAATTGTTTGATACTCACCCTTTCACAGTACTTCTGTAGAGAGGTATTCTTGAACTGAGTCACGTTATCCGAGATAAGGGTGTTGGGGAGACCAGATGAAATGGAAGGTCTTCTGCTCTGTAATTGTGACCATCGGTTCGGCCTCCACCCATTTTGAGAAATAGTCAATAGCTACGATGAGGAATTGATAGTTATTGACTACTCTTGGTAAGGGTCCTACGAGGTCGATCCCCCACACTGCAAATGGCCATGGGGATGTAATGGAGGTAAGAGGCTGATGGGGTTGGTGAGGGATGGTGGCAAATATCTGGCATTTATCGCACTTTTTTACATATGCCGCGGCGTCTTTTCCCAATGTCGGTCATCAGTACCCTTGGGTAATCACCCTCTTCGCTAAGGATCTGCCCCCAATGTGGCTTGAGCACGATCCTTCGTGCACATCTTGCAAAAGGGATGGAACCTCATATGGGTGCACACATCTAAGTAAGGGGAGTAAAAATACCTTTTTGTACAAGGTGTCCCTAATGACAGTGAACTTTGCAGCCCTGTATCTTAACTTCTTCCTTTCTTGCCTTGCTTCTGGCATCTCCCCCTCTTTAATTTACCTGATCATAGGGTCCATCCACGAAGCTTCCTGAGAAACATTTAGGCAATTTCCAAGTGTTCCCTCAGCGTCTTCAATAGTTGGCCGAAGCAAAATTTCTACTGGGACCGTCCTCCTGATGTCTGTCCTAGTTGTCGAGGCCAACCTAGCAAGGGCATCAGCACGGCCATTGTTGAGCCTAGGTGTCCTCTTTAATTTCACTTCTCTGAAGCCCTTCAGTAATGACCTCACCTTCTCAAGGTACCTAGCCATCCTCTCATCCTTGGCCTCGTAGGATCCTAGTATCTGATTCACTACTAGCCTCGAATAGCTATGAACCAAAATTCGGCCGATACTAAGAGATCTGGCCAAGGAGAGGCCTGCTATCAAGGCCTCATATTCGGCCTCGTTGTTGGAGGCCTTAAAGTTAAACCTCAGGGCGTACTCAATGTCTGTGCCGTCGGGTGCTGATACTATTAATCCATCTCCACTCCCGCTTTCACAAGAGGACCAGTCGATGAAGAGACTCCACATGGTGTGTTCTTCTGAGAAACTTCCCTCGGTGAGTGACCCCTGTCTAAAGAGATATCTTCCCTCTTCATTTTCAACCACTTTCCTTCTAGCGGTGATCGTCTCAGCCTTATCTGTAGGTGTATCGATGAGCTCACCCTGTCGGGTATCTATCTTCCCGAGGCTCTCATCCTCGGCTTCATCATCTTCCCAAGTAAACTCGGCCACGAAGTCTGCCAATGCTTACCCCATAATGGCCGTCCTAGGCTGAAACACTATTTAAAACTCCCCCAGCTCTATAGCCCAGGCCATTAACCTCCCTGATTTTTTAGGCTTGTGCAAAACCTGCCTAAGGGGAGAGTCAATGAGGATGACTATTGTATGGGACTGGAAGTATGGCTTCATCCTTCTCGATGCATGGATCAAGGTAAAGGCCAACTTCTCCATCCTTGGGTATCTTTGCTCTGCCCCCTGGAGTGCCTTGCTGTTAAAATACACAGGCTTCTATAATCCATCTTCGTCTCTCACAATGGCTGCACTGATGGCTGACTCTGAGACGGCGAGGTACACATAAAGTTGTTCACCCTGCACGGGCCGTGACAACAGCAAGGGAGACCCCAGGTATGATTTTAACTCCTTGAAGGCCTCATCGCATTCTTCACTCCATTCGAAGGCTTTCCTGAGAATTTTGAAGAATGGTAGACACTTGTCTGTGGCCCTAGATACGAACTTATTCAAGGAAGCAACTCTCCCTGTGAGCCTCAAAATGCCTTTAATGGACTTGGGGGTCTTCATCTCAATAAGGGCCTTTATCTTTTCAGGATTGGACTCGATGCCTATTTGGTTGACAATGAACCCCAAGAACTTCCCTGCTCCAACCCCGAAGACACACTTGGCCGGATTAAGCTACATCTGGTATTTGTCCATCGTATTAAAGGTCCTCTCCAGGTCTGCCACATGGTCCTCTACCTTCAAACTCTTAGTCAGCATGTCATCTACATAGACCTCCATAGACTTCCCAATTTGGTCTTCGAACATTTTATTTACGAGGCGCTGGTACGTTGCCCCCACATTTTTTAGGCCAAAGGGCATGACCCTATAACAGTATGTCCCCTTGTCAGTAATGAAGGCTGTCTTCTCCGAGTCTTCAGGGTTCATGACGATCTGGTTGTACCCTGAATAGGCATTCATGAAGCTCATGAGCTCATGGCCTGCGATAGCGTCTACCATTTGGTCAATACGGGGGAGAGGGAAGCTATCTTTGGGACAGTGCTTGTTGAGGTCGGTGAAGTCCACACACATTCTCCACTTCTCGTTAGCCTTTAGGACAATGACTGCATTAGACAGCCATTCAGGGTAGATGGCCTCTCTGATAAACTCAGCTTCTAATTTCTTGACCTCATCCCTAATGACCTCATACTTTTCTCTAGAGTAAATTCTCCTCTTCTGCTTTACCGGCTTCACTCCTTCTACCACATTGAGCTTGTGGCTCATGATTTCAGGGTCAATCCCCGGCATATCTACATGACTCCACGCAAAGACGTTTCGTCTTCTCCTCAACAGTTTAATGAGGTCTTCCTTGATATTGGGCTTCAGAGACTTACCGACTTGGATGGTTTTTTCTGGGTCATCCTCATCGAGGATGATGGATTCTACCTCTTTCGCGGCCTCTCCTTTCTTCGGCTTCGTCTCATCCCTAGGGTCTAGGGTATCAATATTGTAAGTGGTTGTAGCCTTCTTGTGTGCCTTTCTTTCTTCAGCGGAGTTGTAGTAACATTCTCGCACTGTCGTCTGATCTCCCTGAACTTCCCCCACCCCGTAAGGGGTAGGAAATTTAATCATCTGATGGACCGTAGACGGCACAGCTTCAAACCCCTTGAGGGCCACACGCCCCAGTATGATGTTGTAGGCCGAAAACACATATTCATCCATCACAAAGAAGCTGACCTTCTTGGTAAGCCATCTCGGCCACTCGTCCCCCATCCTAACATCGGCCTCATACACTCCAAGGGGATGAACCTTTTCCCCACTGAACCAAATCAATGGATGATGGTATGGGACGAGTCTAGCACGGCTGAGGCCTAAGGATTTGAAGCATGGCCAAAACATTACATCTGCAGAACTGCCCCCGTCGACCAATATCCTCGGCACCTCACACCCATGCACCCTAGTTGTGATGACAAGTGGGTCATCGTGTGGGGATAGGAGGCCTTTAAAGTCCATTCTCTAGAATCCCATTATCAGAGTGTCTATGTCGACCTTCTTCCTCTTTTCTGACTTGACCTTCAGAGAGGTCGAGCGTACCGTCTTCGTCACTACCTTGGCCTCAGCCACATGGGCCTTCCTATCAGCGACCTCTGACCCTCCTCCTGCTAGACCCCCGGAGACCATTCCCACTCCGAGCGAGATCATATTAAGCCTCTTCACAGGACCTTGGTCGTCTCTCGGCGGGAGGTCAGGGTCGTCCTCATGATCAGAAGGGTCGTCCCCTCTTTTTTGAGGACCTTCTTTGCATGCATCGCCTCGCTTCTTTCTGGGGTTGTCCCCTAGACCCCTCTTGAAGGAACCTTTGTCGACGTACTTTCTGAGCTTCCCTTCTTTCATCATCTTCTCAATCTCATCTTTCAGAGTGAAGCATTTGTCTGTTATGTGGCCGTGGTCTTGGTGAAATTCGCACCACAGGTTCTTGTTCCTCTTATTGGGGGCTGCCCTCAACTTCTCAGGCCACTTCAGGGATCGGTCACTCTTTATCTCATTGAGAATTTGTTCACACCTGACCGTTAGAGGGGTGTAACCAGCGAACTTGTCATCCGTAGACCTCTTCTTCCCCTCTTTTTTCTTCTTAGGGTATTTACCCCCACTAGCGCCTCCTTTTTCGTCTTCGTATTTTGCGGCCATCGCCTCTTAGGCGTTCATGACCTTTCCTACTGTTGACAGCAATTCATCCATCGTCCTCGGAGGGTCTTCAACAAGCCTCCAAACAGCTTCCCCTTTTGGAGTCCTCCAATCGGGGTTGTCATAGCTATTCTCTCCTCATAGTCTTCCACCTCCAGCTTCTCTTTATTGAATCTGGCTATGTAGTCCCTCAGACTCTCATTCTTCCCCTGCTTAACATAGAGCAGGTGGGTGGTCTTCTTCTGTGGCCTCACCCCAAAGCAAAAGTTGTGGATGAACCGGTCTGCCAACTGCTTAAAGTTTTCAATGGAATTTTTTAGAAGAGACGTGTACCAGACATGTGCAGCCCCAGTAAGGGTACCAGAAAAGGCACGATACCTCATCTCATCTGAGATAGAGTATATGTCTGCTGCTGATTGATACATCTCAACATGGTGGACAGGGTTGGTGCTCCCGTCGTATCTTGGGGTGACCACAGGTGGCTTGAACCTTGATGGCATAGGGAAGTTGACTATCTTCGCCACAAAGGGTGAGCCTATGGTGTATCCTTTCTGAAGAGGGTCCCGGCTCTTCAGTATATCACCGATTTTATCCTCTAGTCGCTGGATCGAGTCATTCTAGGGCCTCGCAGGGTCGGCTTGGCCGATGTTATCCCCTGCCGCCTCTTCAAGGTGGACAGAGGGTTCTGCTACGGCAGGCCTGTGTCGACTGTTTACTTCCCTTTGACCGTCATCCCATCCTTGGGGTCGGCCATATGTTGCCTCCCTCCTGGACCTCGCAGCACTCCTTGACCTGGAAAATTTTTCCCGCAGGTCATTTACTGGGCCCAGCCTCTCAAAGGCTGACCCCCTGCTCAAGCGATCAAAAGCAGAGACTCTCGAGAGATCATCAGGATTTGGTCTCCCGCACTTTCCTCTACTTTCTCGGAGAGGTCGTACAGTATTGTTGGAGACCTCATATGGTTCCCAGCATTCTATAGGGGCCTCCTCTCCCTCTAGGTCGTCATACCTGTCCTCAGGGCAAGGGTTCTCTTACCTCCCCAGGCGTAGACGCCGGGGGTCAGCAACATCCCTACGCAGCTGAGGGGGTGGCAGGTCTTTGCTTGGTGCCTGGGGTGATCCCCTGGCTTCATGTTGTCGTGGAGCCACTGCTAGAGTAATCATCTCAGGTGAAACCCCTGGTGGTCTTAGTATGTTCTGGCTTAAAGCTGTGAACTGCTCCTCCATCATTCGTTGGGTTGCTGCCAGAGACTTTAAGGCTGCCACCATATCAGCCATCTCAGACTAAGGTGGTGGCTGACTGGAACTGGGTCCTCCCCCATCATCCGGTGGGGGAAGTGGTGGTGGTGGCATCTATGGTGCCATGTGTTTAAGCTGTGAACAACTGAATTGGAAAAAAGACTGATGAGCTTGAGAACCTTATTGGGTCTCTTTAGATGGTGAAACATCTCCTCTCAGTGGGAGAGCTGGCTCACCACCAGAGTGCCCAGCGAGGTCAAGCTGTACAAGGGAAGAGATGTCTTCTCGTTCCCACAGACGGTGCCAAACTGATGATGCTGAAATCCAGCACCACCGGATAAGTGATGGTGATCTCAAACAATAGTAACCATGGCAGCCATAGTGATGTAAATGTATAAGTGTGTAGAAGGATATGAGTATAAGAGGAATAAGACAATGATGTATAGTGGTTCAGCCAATTTGGCCTACATCCACTGTGAGTGTGTGATCCACTAAGTATGGGCACTAATGGCCTTGGATACAATGCACATAAGCTCACTTTCTCTCTCTACTGTGTGTATAAGCAGAGTTTTTGCTAGGGTTATGATTATTGATTCCTCCCCTGTAGGGTTGTAAGTGACAAGTATATATAGGTCTTGGGGGGTGTAGTGTACCCCCCAAGTATGCATGGTGCATGTGAATGATGATCTAGCCAATCCCCTGTTGACACCTGTAGATGCCAAATGATGACATAATATTCCCTCACGTGAGGGTGTGATTTTGTTATAACGGTCTCCCATGTGCCATGTGAGCCTCACGCGCACTGTTCCACGCGTCTCCAAAACCACGCACTATGATGATGTCACCCTCGGCCTTTGATATGAGGCCGAGGTCAAAGTTCCTTTCGGTAATGAGTCTGGCCTAATTTGGGCCTCGTACTATCGTACCCTCGGGGGGTCATTCGGAGTCTGATGAAGGGTCGGCCCCCTGATGGGTCGTTCGGAGCCTGATGAAGGGTCGGCCCCCTGATGGGTCGTCCGGAGCCTGATGAAGGGTCGGCCCCCTGAAGGGTCGTCCGGAGCCTGATAAAGGGTCGGCCCCCTGAAGGGTCATCCTGAGCCTGATAAAGGGTCGGCCCGTTGAGGGGTCGTCCGGAGCCTGATGAAGGGTCGGCCTCTGAGGGGTCGTCTGGGCCTGGTGAGGCGCAGGGCGCCCTCGGCATGGTCGAGGGTATATACGGGTATATCATCAACAACTCACGGTGACTATGGCAATAATTATAATTTAAAATACTTGAGCAATAAGAGGTTTGTTGGGATATGCACACTCATCTCCAAGGTTGTTGGAACTAAAGTACACAACCGACCATTGGAGACGGGTGAGCCTCAAATACTGGTCGATGAAATATACAACGGCTGCGGAGATGTGCATGTGTTCGCTGCAGGCGGGGATGGGCTGGAATTGAGTAATTATAAAAATATCTTTTTTTTCTTGGCCAAGTTATCTGTTGGAAAAGATCGATTAATATTTTATTTTATTTCAATTGTAATAATTTTTTTGTTTCAGTTGTAAGAATTTTGGTTTTGTATCCGTTTAAGAATATTGGTTTTGTTTTAGTTTTAATAATACTTTTTTATCGCTTCAGTTGTAGATTATAACATTGATTATTACATGGATTTTAGTTTGAACCTATATCCACATGACAGGAATTTGTAGATTATTACATGGATTTCTCATTATACAAAGAGTGGATGGTAGAGACTGATGAAATTTCAAATTATGTAAAGGGTGTTCAAGAATTTGTTAAATACACTTTCAAAAATCTTAAAAATGACAAGATTATGTGCCCGTGCACCCGTTGTGAGAATGAAAAATATAAGTCATTAGAATATGTTTATTTTCATTTAATATAGTGGGGAATAAGTCAAGACTATAAAATATGGACATATCATGGTGAAAAACATATACCTTATATTCCGAAAGAATTGTCAGTGCCCGACCTCCAACGAGTGAAAGTGGTACATGATTTACCAACACATCATCCATTGACCAACTTAATTGATAATGCTTATGGACTCCACAACTGTCAAAACCACCAACCTATGGATACGGATAATGCACATTGTGACCAACTAAATGAAAATTCTGATGCTGAACTTTCAAAAGATCGGAAATACATACGATTAAAAGTCGATGCATCTAGACCGTTGTATAAAGATTGCGATGAACATCACTCGGTATTATATGCAATGATTGGTTTGCATAATTTTAAGAGTCAATTTAGTTTTTCTGGGAACAGCGTAACCAGAATTCTTAAGTGGGTTAAAGATATTCTCCCAAAAGAGAACACGTTACCACGTAATTATCCAACCATGAAGAAGAGCTTGAAGGATTTGGGTTTGAAATACAAATCTATTCATGCATGCAAGTATGATTGCATATTTTACCTCAACAAGCACGAAGAGAAGGATGAATGTCCTGTATGCAGTGAGCCTAGATATGAGAATGGAAATAACAAATCTAGAAAAAAATTACAAATGCTCGTAAGACCCACAAAATATTTTGATGTATTTTCCACTTGGGCCATAGTTTAAACGAATATTTACTGTACCGTGGATAGCAGAGGCAATGACATGGTACGCACAATTCTAGGGGGTGGGAATCTGATGCGTTATCCAGTTGATTAACCCTTATGGAAAATTTCATACGCATAACGCCATGAATTTTCAAAGAAACCGCGCAACGATCGTCTTGCAATCTTAACCAATGGGTTTAACCCTTTCAATAATTTAAGTACTAGTTAGAGTTATTGGCCAGTTCTCATGGAGCCTTTAAGTCTCCCTCTGACACTATGCATGAGAAAGGAGTTCACATTGTTATCTTTGTTGATACCCGGGTCGAAGGCTCCTAGTGATGATATTGATATATTCTTAGAACCATTAATATAAGAACTTAAAGAGTTGTGGGATAAAGTCGTGATAACGTTCGACTCTTATAAGTGTGAAGAGTTCACACTTAAAGAAATGGTGATATGGGTGATCCACGACCTTCCAACTTATGGAACCTTATCCAGTTGTAAAGTTTATGGTTATTATGGATGTCCCATACGTGGGGAGGAAACTGAAGCCTGTTGGCTAAAACATAGTGGTAAGATGAGTTACACGGGTCATCATAGATTTTGTCGACCAGTCACCATTTTAGGAACGATAAGTCTAACATTTTTCCTATCGGTCATGAGCGCAGTAAACCACCTGCTCAGTTTTCTGGTCAGTAGATCAAGGAGAAGGTGATGGCTGCAACAGCGGGTAATAGGTACGCAGGCAAACACCCCCCAGCTTGTAAACCTGAAGCATAAAGCTAAGGGGATCCGAACGACCTTAGTAAAGCGAAGTCGTGGTCCAGGCGATCAATATTTTTTTATTTTCCATATTGGAAAGATCATCGTGTAAGGCATGTACTTGATGTGATGCACACAGAGAAGAATATTGCAGAACATCTAATAGGAACATGTATGGGTGGATCTCATTTGAAATATGGAGAGCGGGCCCGCCTAGATCTACATGTAATGAAAATAAAGAAAAAATTGTGGTTAAAGAATTATCATATAACAAGAAGAAATTCTACCCCCGGGCTGCTTTCACTTTTACTACTAGTGAGAAGAATATACTCTTAGACACATTATTTAAATTGAAGACTCCAACTGATTATTCTAGTAATTTACGTAAGGTAGTAATCTACCAAGCAAATGACTTGAAACAGCGCAAGTCTTACGACCGACACGTAATATTCCAATCAATCCCTCTGTTATTTCGACATCGTTTTTCTGAACACAAAGATCTTCATCAGGCAATTATGTAAATCAGTTTGTGTTTTACCCTACATTGTGCAAAAGAGTTAAATAGAATGCACATTAAAGTTGCGAAATCAACTTTAGCCCAGGAAGTTTGTGTATTAGAGAAATATTTTCCTCCATCATTCTTCGATATCAGCATCCACCTGCTTGTACATTTATGCGATGAATCTTTGTTATGTGGCCCCGTTAGGTATCGTTTAATGTATCCTTTTGAGCGCTTGATGAAAACCTTCAAAGATTACATAAAGAATACACGGTATATTGGAGGGTCAATTGCTAAAGAATAAGTAATGTTGGAATCATCGTTATACGCTAGGGAACATATGCCAAAACAAGAGGCGAGGAGGTTCAATCCTCATGGAGAACGAGTGATCGAGGAACCTGAAGAGTTTGAGGAAGAATTTCCATTGGGGAACCCTAAAGAGGTGAAACTGAAAAAACTACAATACGAGCAAGTAACTCGTTATGTCTTAGAATCGTAAGATAAAGTTAAAGATTGGAGATAGTGAGTATCTATTGAATTCTTCTTCTTTGATTATATATTTTTTATATTTTATGATCTAAAATCAATAATGTACCGGTAGGAAGTATGAGAACGAAATTGCCCAAGATCAAAGAAGAAATTGCACGACAACTGATTTTAGGGCATGGGTATCAAATTAGGTAAATTTCACATCTTATGTGTGCGGTTATTTATTCATGTGTGATAAAAACATGCCCTGATACTAGGGATGTGTTTCGGCCGGATCGGATCGGAATAGGGGTGTTCGAAAATTTTCAAAAATTTTTGAAATTTTAAAATCCTTTCCAAAATCGGAAAAATCAATTTTGGAAAATCAATTTCTTTTCCATGTCGACGAATTCGGAATTTTTGGATATTTTTTTATTCGGAAAAAATTAGGAAAAATCGGAACTATTAGTTTTATCTTTTTCGGATAATATCGGAAATATAAAATTATCAATTTCATCTTTTTTGTTCCACTTTTTTGGGGGGTGGGGGTAGTCTTTATTTCCATACAAATGTCAATTTCAAGCAATATTAAGTATTGATAATAATCTTAAAGGTTGAACCTGGTAAGACCAAGTGAGAAGTGCACATTACTATGAGAAAAAATAAGCAAATAATAACACCAATGTTAATAAGCATACAAGGAAAATACTTAAGTTATTTTCCCTATGATTCCATGAACATTCCAATCATAAATTATAATTATTTACAGAGTTATACAGATACCATAAGATGCAGGCAACATGCGATGACTATACTATGTTTTAATGAGAAAAGATGGATGAAATCTTTGATGGCAAGTTAAGTTAATTGAAGGCTCATATATGTTTAACAAATAGAGCTATAAAACTGTGTTTAATAGATAGGATAGGAATGAGACCATACCTGATTGAGTGAGAGGAATTAGAAATGAAAGGATTCAGGAATGAGAGCGATGGGATCTTTCTAATTAGTTTAGAAATGAGAAAAGAAGGGGGCAAACGAACCTTTATATAGGTAAAAATTAAGGGTTGACATTATTTTAAATGAATGGGTGGGATTGTTTTAAATGAAGGGTGAGATTATTAGGAAATGTGATGAGTATATATTATTAAAATGAATAAAAATATTATTATTTCGGAAAATATTTTGGATAAATCGGATCGGCGTGATATAGGAATTTTTGGAACGAAAAATTGGAAAGTCAGAAATTTATATTTGATTTCCAATTTATATCGGAAAAGTCAGAAATCAAAAAAATTTGGATCGGAAAAATTAAAATGGTGCCAAAATTGAAAAAATTTGGATCGAAAATCGGAAAATTTGGAAGTTCGAAAATAATTGACACCCCTACCTAATACACATTCATTTATAAATGCAGCTTCTAAAAAGAGGTGATGCCTCTTCCAGGCCTGCATGCCTAGCAAAAGGCCTTAGTATTCGTGCTAAAGAGTTTAAGAAATTTGCACCAACAATTTTGATTTCATTTCATATCCATATGAGGAAAAGCTATTTACGCAAAATTGCAGAATGTCAATTTCTGCCCCGACCACTTGTATCGCTAGCAAAAGCGATAAAAATCCAAAGAATATGGTGCTAAACTATTATGGGATAATCCAACAAATCCTAGAACTTGATTACTTGGATTTCACAGAAACTGTATTCTATTGTGAATGGGTAAAGGTGGAGGATACTACGAATGCTTAAAAAGTTGATATTGACTCCAATCTTATTATAGTAGATTTATCAAAGCTGAAGAGTAAAGATCGTATAGTCGATGAACCTTTTATTTGTGCCTTTCAGAATTTAAAGAAGGTATTCTACTCGAAGTGCATAAACGATGGCAATTGGCCTATTGTTATGCATGCACCAAAGGGTATGACTACTGAAGTGGATGCATTAAAGGCTCCAAAAGAGTTCGAGTCAGCTCTTGATGACAACCCTAATTTGAAGGATCTTTTAGTTGATTTAGAGGAATATTGATTATCAAAATATTATGTTAACCTTGTCAATATTATTTGTATCCTATTTTGATATTGACATTGTATTAGTGCTTTACTTAGACATATGGATGTTTAGTTGCTTTTATGAATGTTTAATATGATCTATGTAAGTTAACTTTCGATAATATGATATGCTCAGTCGAATATTTTGATACTTTCACAAGATGTTCGGTTTGAGAATGGATTAATTTGAGTTTGTGATTAGATTAAATTGACCCAGCTCAATTTCCACGTGTTCCTATACATGTACATTTGTTGATCAGTTTCATTGATACAGTGTTCATAAAATGAAGTTAAACTAGCTTGATTTTATAAAGATCGTATTAAAGAAACTAGTCAACAAATGTACATGTAAAAGAATACGTTGAGGGCTCCAGGATCAATTTGGTTCAATCACATATTCATAAGACTCTATTAATGGCCTTCTTGGATTGCAAGAATTAGGTACTTTTTACTTTAATTGAAGTATTTATATAATTGATATGCATTATCCTTTAAAAAATTTAAATGATAGAAGGAGTACGGGATAATTATTAGTTTTGTTTGGTTTGGTTGTTGGATAATTATTGGTCGTTTGTTATAAGGAGTACGAGATAATTATTGGTTTTGCTTGGTTTGATTGTTGGATAATTATTGGTTATTGGCTTGTTGTTGGATAGTATGTTAGAAGGAGTACGGTATAATTATTAGTTGTTGGCTTGTTGTTGGTTTTTGGCTGTTGGATAATCACGGGACCCCGGTTTGAGAACAAAATGTTAATTTCAAAATATCTAGACTTAGGCTTAAAAACATCATGTTAGGGGGCGAAACCTCGAAACACCTCCTAAACGGCCAAATAAGAGGCACCAACACCCCGCACTAACACCTCTCACAGGGCCGTTTGGGGGGTGCTTTGGGTTTTTTTTCCCTCTAAGGCATGTTTTTAAGCCTAATTCTAGATATTTTCAAATTATTATCATATTCTCAAATCGGGGGTCCCTTGACCATGCGGTCTGTTCTTGCGAGTTACGTTGGTCCCGTGCAAGGTGTTCAAACTACTTTTGGGGTTGTAGGGTGGGTATTTTGTGTTTTTACCCTTTAACGGCATGTTTTCAAGCCTAAGTGTGGACTTTCTCAAATTATCATCATATTCTCAAACCGGGGGTCCCGTGACCACGCGATCGGTTCCTGCAAGTTACATTGGTTTCGTGCACGATGATCGCTCTTCTAAAGGGGCCGCTTGGGGGGCGCAAAGGGGTTTCGCCCTCTAATGGCATTTTTTCAAGGCCAAGTGTGGAATTTTCAAATTATCGTGATATTCTCAAACTGGGGGTCCCGTGACCACACGATCAGTTCTTGCGAGTTACATTAGTCCCGTGCAAGGTCTTTGTGACTTTCACGGGGCCGTTTGGGATGTGCTTTGGGTTTTCTCCCTCAAAATGCATGTTTGGCAAGAAAATTTACCTCTTCTGGCCTTACCAAATTCAGCATGTTATAAAGCTCATTGAAACTGTTCTAGAAAGGAGTCCCTGATAATATGATGGGTTTTCCCATTTGGATTTTGATAGAGTATTCCAAATACGACTCCTCTCATTATGGAGAGTGTGTCCTTCATCAAGAACCACTAATATAGGACACTTTAAGGAACTAAAGGTGGCCTCACAGGGAACTCAACTTATTCTCTGGAGACGAAGGATGGGGAAGCAGTTTCTGCTGAGCTGGCTCGACAATAGCCCAAATATTTTGAACAATTTGTAGTAGCAGCCCGGCCCCACCATTATGAAAAAAATAGGTGACCTCATAAGAAGATTAAGAGCTTGATAACCCTCATTGAGGGTTATCACGTTGTTTATCTTCTTGTGAGGCCACCTTGTATTGTTGAGCTCCCTGCACTTTAAAATTAATCCCTTACAAACATTACTGCTCACTCTACTCAAAAAAATCGAACTCCACCATCTAAAATCAATAATGGTAACCTATAGTTGTAAAAAGCCAAGGATTCACTCGTGGGAGACTAACGTGGCTCTGTTGGTCTAAAGACTACCCGGACAAAGCTCCAACGAAATTAGCATAGAGACGTAGTCTCCCACAAGTCATTCCCTGGATTTTTACAACTATATTAAGTGTTACCATTATTGATTTTAGATGGTGGAGTTCAATTTTATTGAGTAGAGTAAGCGATAATGTTTTTAAGGGATGAATTTCAAGGTGCAGGAAACTCAACATTACAAGGTGGCCTTACAGGAAGATTAACAGCTTGACAACCCTCAATGAGGGTTATCAAGCTCTTAATCTTCCTGCGAGGCCACCTCTTTTGTTCAATATGGTGAGGTCGGGCTGCTACGATAAATTGTTCAAACGTTGGGGCTATTGTCTAGCCAGCTCATGAAAAACTTCTTACCCATCCTTCATCTCCTGAGCATAAGTTGAGTTCCATGTGAGGCCACCTTGAGTTCCTTGGAGTGTCCTATATTGCTAGTTCTTGATGAAGGCCACACTCCCCGTAATGAGAGGAGTCGTATTTTGAATACTCTATCAAACTCCAAACGAGAAAATGCATCATATTATCAGAACTTCTTTTCAGGACAATTTCAATGAGCTCTACAACACGCTATATTTGGTAAGGCCAGAAAAGGAAGATTTTCTTGCTAAACATGCCTTTTGAGGGCAAAAACCCAAAGCACCTCCCAAACAGCCCCGTGAGAGGCACAAACACCTCGCACGGGACCAATGTAACTCACAGGAACCGATGTGTGGTCACGGGACCCCCGTTTGAGAATATGATGATAATTTAAGAAAATCCACACTTAGGCTTGAAAGTGTGCCGTTAGAGGGAAAAACCCCTTAGAGCCCCCAAGCGATCTCTTTAGGGGAGCGATCATCGCGCAAGGGACCAATGTAACTTGTAGGAACAGATCGCGTTGTCACAGGACACCCGGTTTGAGAATATGACGATAATTTGAGAAAATTCACACTTAGGCTTGAAAATGTGTTATTAGAGTGAGAACCCTATAGTGCCCTCCAAATGGCCCTTTTAGGGGAGTGATCATCGCACACAGGTCCAATATAGATAGTAGGAGCGGATCGCGTGGTCACGGGACCCCCGATTTGAGGGCAGGGCATAAATTTATGAATATCAACACTTAGGCTTGAAAACATGCCTTTGGGGAGCGAAACCACTTAGTGACCCCCTAACGGCCTCGTGACCATGCATTCGGTTCCTGCGTGTTGTAGAGCTCATTAAAATTGTTTTGGAAAGGAGTCTCGAATAATATGAAGTGTTTTCCCATTTGAAGTTTGATAGAGTATTCAAAATACGAATCCTTTATTGGAGTGTCCTGGATTGGTGGATCTTGATGAAGGACACACTCCCCGTGATGATAATATTTACCATTACGGGGATTGTGGCCTTCATAAAGAGCCACTAAACATGCCTTTAGAGAAGTTGTATTGGGAATACTCTATCAAACTCCAAAAGGGAAAAAACATCATATTATCCGGGACACCTTTCCAAAACAATTTTAATGAACTCTACAACACACCGCATTTGGCCAGGCTAGTAAAGACATATTTTCTTTCCAAACAAGCCTTTAGAGGGCGGAAATCTTAGTGCCCCCCAAATGGCCTCGTGAACTGTGTTAATACCTCGCAAGGGTCCAATGTAACTCGTAGGAGTTGACCATATGGTCACGGGACCCTCGGTTTGAGAGCACGTCCCAAAATAGAGAAAATCCACACTTAGGATTAAAAATGGGTCGTTGAGGGGTGAAACCCTTTAGCGCCCCCCTCCCCCCATCCCCGTTGTAAGGACACAAATTTCCAATTGAGTCCTTTATTGTTTTGGCTCAATTCTGTGTCATAGGATAAAGTTCTTGACCATCCTTCAAGACTATGACATACTAAAGTTGAAGATGTAGCGGCTAAGATTATAAATCTTCATCAAATGCTGAGTTTATTGTGTCTCGTTTCTACTTCAACAACATTTGTTCCGTTTACTCCTAAGGTATGAATGCATCACATATTTATATAGGGGCTTGGAACAATATTTATTGGTGTAAGTTTTGTTTAAACTGTTCTTTATTTTCATAAGGTTTCTTTAAAACTTTAAAATAAAGTTTCTGGGCTAAAATTGAATTTTTGAACATTCTGGAAAGTTGTTCGATATTGTCGTTCAAACAAGTTTTTCGTTCGAACGAGAATATCGCTCGAACGAGTTTTGCCAATGACTTGCCACTGGAACTTCGTTCGATATTGTCGTTCGAACAAGTTGGTTTGTTCGAATGAGAATGTCGTTCGAATGAGTTTGGCAACGAAATTTCCCATCAGGCCACTGGAACTTTGATAAAAGTGTCGTTCGAACGAGACTTCATTCGAACGAAATCTTGTTCGAACGAGATTTTCGGCGGAAAAATTAATTGGCAATTTTGGGCAGTTTTTCACCTCTATCCGACTACTTTTTCCCCACTAACTTTTGACAGACTTAAGAAGTGGGGGAACCATCCTTTTTAATCTAACTTTTTCACATACTTCAATATCCAAGAGAGAGTTTGAGAACAAAACTCTAAAAAGAAAAGGTTCATTTTTGAGTGTTTGCTTTTCAAGAAAAAATCCTTAAACACTTTTGTTTTCACCCATAGTTTGTTTATTCCAAGTTGCCATATAAATATCTTGCTTTGAGTGTTTGGCACCGGGTTTACTCTAACAAGTTGAAAAGTTCGTTTGGGTTTACTTGTACGTCCCTCAAAGAAGAAGTCTCGTGTTTTTCTGTGGCATTCTCACATGGTGAAGGCACCATGTGTGGTTGACGGTGGTTCCTAAAGCCTCATTGGTGGTTTCTAAGGTTCCGGTGGAGTTAGGGATTATCGGCTAGGCAGAGGTAGTTACAAGAAGACGTGTTGGGGCTTAAAGGAGTCGAGTCGAGTGTTGTAACTCATCTTGCTTGTAATTGTAAATTCTGTATTTAGTGAACTTAAGGCTAGGGCCGTCCGAGGTTTTTTCCCGTTGTGGATTTTTTTCGTACATCACGACGTAGTGGTTATTTGTTTATTTTATCTTTTGAAAAATTACCTACAACGCATGCTAAAGTAAAAGAAAAAATTTGGTTTAAATCACTACTTGTTTAATTTGGTGCTAACATGAATTTGGGTATATTTTAATTTAATTCAAGTCATTAATTTTATTGGATAAAATTTGGTTTTGCCTAATTTGGTAATAGTGAAAATATGGTTTAGGCAAATTCTAGGACTTGAGTTGAATTAATTTGGTTTAAGTGAAAAATTGTAAAGTTGTTAATTTAATTTCACTTGGTTTATTTTTAATTTGAAAGAAATTAAAATTTTGTGTTTGTGTGTGTTTAATTGAACCATTTCGCTTTCGCATCTCTAAAAGGAAATTACTTTTTGTTTAAGTTTTAAAAAATTGGGGGCCTCGTGGTCCAACAAGTGGTATCAGAGAATTGATTGAGAAAAACTATCGTTTTCACCCGTGAGTGGGGCCAACACCTTGCACGGGTCCAATGTAACTCTTAGGAGCTAACAGCGTGGACACGGGACCCTCAGTTTGAGAGCAAAACTCAAAACAGAGAAAATCTACACTTAAGCTTGAAAATGTGTTGTTGGGGGCAAAACCGCGTATCCCCCCCCCCCCACCCACCCCACACACACATGACCCCGTGAGTGGCGCCAACACGTCGCATGGGTAGGAGTCGACCGCGTGGTCATGGGACCCTCGATTTGAGAGCACGGCCCAAAATAGAGAAAATCCACACTTAGGTTTGAAAACGTGTTGAAATACCTTAGTGCCCCCCAAACGACCCCGTGAGCGACGTCAAAACCTCGTATGGGTCCAATGTAACTCCTAGGAGCCGACCGCGTGGTCAAGGGACCCTCAGTTTGATAGCATGGACCAAAATAGAGAAAATCCACATTTAGGCTTAAAAACGTGTCGTTGGGGGGAGAAACCCCTTAGCGCCCCACACACGGACCTGTGAGCAGTGCCAACACCTCGGACGGGTCCAATGTAACTAGTAGGAGTCGATTGCGTGGGCACGGGACCCTCTATTTGAGAGCACGGACCAAAACAATGAAAATCCACACTTGGGGATTGAAAACGTGTCGTTGGGGGGAGAAACCCCTTAGCGCCCCCCAAACGGCCCGTGAGAGGCGCCAACAACTCGCAAAGGTCCAATGTAACACGTAGGGGCCGACCGCGTGGTCACGAGACCCTCAGTTTAGGATCAGAGCTCAAAATAGAGAAAATCCATACTTAGGCTTAAAAATGTGTTGTTTGGGGGAGAAACCACTTAGCACCCCCCACACGGCCCTATGAGTGATGCCAATTTAACTCGTGGCACAAGTCCAATGTAACTCGTACGAGCCTACTACGTGGGTACGGGACCCACGGTTTGATAGCACAGTCCAAAATAGAGAAAATCCACACTTAGACTTGAAAACGTGTTGTTGGGGGGAAAACCCTTAGCTCCCTTCACACGGCCCCATGAGCGGTTCCAACACCTCGCACGGTCCAATGTAACTCATAGGAACCGACCACGTGGTCACAGGACCCTCGGTTTGAGAGCATGACCCAAAATAGAGAAAATTAACACTTAGTCTTGAAAACATGCCATTGGGGGGGTGAAACCCCTTAGCGGCCCCTCACACGACCCCGTGAGCGTGGAAAATACCTCTCACGCATCCAATATAACTCGTAATAACCGATCGCATGGTCACAGGACCCTCGGTTTGAGAGCATGTCCCAAAACAGAGAAAATCCAGAAAATCCTGCCCTTTTTTTTAATATAGCTAAAACTGGTCACGGCTAAAGGCCGTGACCTTATTTATTTCCGTGCCACACATAATAAGGGTCATGGGCTATAACCGTGACCAGTGGTGTGATAGTCAAACAAAATATAATAAGGGTTCACGGCCTTGGGTCGTGACTAGTGATGTGACCATCCAACTATAATTAAGGTTGGGTCACGGCCTAGGTATGTGACCAGTGATGTTACCATACAACTAAATTTAAGGCTGGGTCACGACCTAAGACCGTGACCAGCATGGTAAATGGGTCACGGTCTTCATCCGCGACCAGGTTTCATGACCACAGAAAATGATCAGGGACATAGGTCATGACCACATAAAATGGTCACACCCGATTTGGTCATGAACCAAATCCGAGACCCACAGCTTTGGTTAGGGATAAAATTCATGACAAATCGCCCAGCTTTGGTCATTAATGAACAAATAGATTTTTGAACTACCAATGCTCGCCTCACATGTAGGTTTAATTCCATTAACCATTAGTACTGATCAAAAACCAAACATATGTCAATTTCACATATCTTTCAATCAAATTTAATTAAAAATAAAAAAATAGAAAAATAGTAAACATTTTGCGCCTAGTTTCCTTAAAGTATAGAAAAATATTCAAAAGTATCAACGATTGCAGTGTCCAAATTAAAGAGTCCACTACGAAGATAAAGAATATCGAAAGCATTGAATTAGGGTGTTTGCAGTCTTATAATAGTTTTTAACCACATCTGATTACTAAAAATATAGTTGTGAAGTAAATTTCAAAATTTTAGTTTGCTATAATAAATTTGATTAATTTTGACTTCTTTGTTCCCTTTAGAAAATATAATTGTCTTCCTACGTGTGCATGCGTCGGTGCATAGGCGTTTATTCAACATGCATATGGACATACTTGCAAAAATACTCTGGGTTCATAAACAAAATTATACATTGTTTATGAACAAACATATACGAGCTCATATGACCAATTCCATAACAAAGTATATGACATAAACAAACAATCACCAATCAATCTCACGTAGCATTATAGATTTCCATTGAATTGTTCTATTTCTTTTCAAACGAGCAGTTGAATCTATTTTTTCTGAACCAATTCGAAATCAGTCATATGCTGGATATTCAAATCAAAGTTCTCAAACAATACAAACTTTCTCAATTGGTCATCTCTCCGCTCTTTATGTGTTGTTAATATTTTACCATATTGCTCCTCGACACAATTAAAAATGTTAGCAAAAGGACGTATATCTATGTTTCTTAGTTTTTCAAAGCATGGACTTATAACATCCCTCCATGATTTGATCTTATGGATCTTTATTTCAATCTAGCTATAAATAAAATGAATATATTCAAGGGTTTTACCTAAATCTATTTATAAAGTTTCCTCTGAACCTCCATTTGCATTTGAGTGCTTACACTATCTGTAAGCTTATAATAAAAAAAACTGGATCATTTATTTGATCTAAATCATTCATTTGTAGTGTCTGCACTATTTGCATTTAAATATTTGAACAATTTGATCTCAAACCCCCTGATTTTTCCTTTGATCTAAACCATTCATTTCTTTGAATTCACTATAGAAACTAACAGCACTATAAGCATTCATTTCAAATACTCGTAAAGTTCACATATAACAAAAACATCATGCTTAGTAAGACTATGTTGCAATATAAGCACTTGATATCTTAAAATGGAAATTTTTAATGAAGACTTTAAAAAATGGCCATAGTAGAAAGAAGTAGAAAAAATTATCAAATGAAGTGTTCTTAGCACGACAATACTGCACAATACCTTAAAGCGATAAATTTGCAAATCCCACACAAATCGGTTGAATTAATTCATCTCTAACTATTGTCAACCCACTATTTCAATTCAAAACCTTCATCTTGTGACCTTCATCCAAGTCAAATAACCTTCAATTTTAATACCAAATGAAATGAGATGATCAGACTCGAATGTTATAAGGTTCTTGTTTATGAAAGCTCAGTTTCATAGTCCTGAAATACAAAAGTAGTAGAAATAAATAAGTGACAACCTTTATCAAAAAAATGTTATTTAAAAGTAAATTTAATATGTGAAGTAATGCTTACAAAATTTCAGAATAGAATATAATCAAATTTCAAAACAAAATACAACTATTTTAGTAGCCTCCGGAAGAAATGCCTTGCCATTAGTTATCCATAATGTAATTTGGTCAAGAAGGTACTAATTACTAACACCTCTACCATATAAATCCCTTAACCAAACAAAAATAATTTCAGAGATAATGAGATATTTCATAACATAAATATCTTATCTCAAAGCTTCGTTCATATGGAATGAATCTTCTTCATCCAGTCCATATAGTGAATAAAAGATATTCTTTGCAAATAAAGAAAACAATCATCATCAAAGTGAAGCACTAAGTTAGACATTAACTATGAAAATGTAAACGTTTAAAAAGCATTAACTTACTAACATTTGACAAATATTGCACATATTGTCATGGAACGGTTGAAGAATTAAAATGAATAAAAAGATAAGATGAAGACAATAATAAATAGTAATTTTATCATGCTTTGCAAACTCCTTCAGACCTGCCACAACCCTCTCTAGTAATTTCACAACGAACTTCTGCTTTGTCAAATCCTTCTCTTAATTTCACAATGCTTTGTCTGCTTTTTCTTTGATAATGCTTTTGTCAGCTCCTTTTTCAATGTATTTGTATTACGGGCATGTTTTCTCTCCACATAAAAAATAAATAAGAGTAAATAAGAGCTTTAAAATTATAATGTCTAATGCCCAAAATTTCAAACCCGCATTCTTAAATCCATAGCTTTGAAGTAAAAAAAACACAATGCAAATTAGTTTAAACTCATGATAGAAAACAATGCACAAAAAAATTGATGTCCAACTGAAATTTAAAACCTTAATAGGCATACCATTTTCTTAGGTGTTCAAGTGAAATATACCATTTATTGTGTTCAAGTGAAATGGATGTTTAATAAAAATAGATGTTAAAGTGAAATCAACCCATGTACTTTTCCAAACACTTAAGAGGCATACCAGGTTCGTTCATAACATTCTCGTCCTTAATTGAAGCATCCATTTGTTTCTTTGGTCAATCTTCTAGAGGTTCAAAACCATAACCAAAAAGAAGAAGAAGAATGTAAGAAATGAATTTTGATGTAATTGTTTCATAACCGCAACCAACACAGAGAATTCAAAACAAACACAAAAAATTCAAAATCATAGATAGGCATGGTAAAAATGTTAAAGGCACAGTTTAAAAAATTTAAAAAGTGTTGGTGAAAAAAACTATGTGATAAAATTCACATCACTACAACATAAAACCATCATCTAATGCCAAACCTAATATCATGGTGAATGTTACTCTTCATTTACTATTTGAGAACAATGCAAGCTTTTATACAACTTCATCATGTACTTGTACTATTAAAGATTGATTGTAATTACAATTGAATTCAGACCCGCAATCAAAATTAAAAATGGTAATCCAATTATAGTTCCCTATAACTACCATAGTTCCCTACTTGAGTAGATTTGTTAGAATTAAGTAAAATGAATAAGATGGTTAGATTAGTTCAATGTTATCGAAAAAAATGAAACAAAAAATAACAAAAATGAGCTGAAATTGAAAACCCGTTAAACTAAAATAAAAAAAGAAAACTGATCTCAAATATGAGATTAAAAAAGAATGCCGAAATAGTGACATATTTCCTTCCTAAGTTTAGAGCTGTAAAACAAAATATATGCACAAAATCATAGCTTAGAATAAAAAACATTTATTAGATACACATAACCATGCATGAAGTGGCAGAAAAGAAAGTATTTAATCAACCTATATTACTGATGCCACCGCAATCTGATGATTTGTTGTTACTTTAACTAACCGTGGGGGTATATTAAGCTTTCTTAAGAGACATTATTATCTCAATCGCTATCTGATCACTTATGAAATTAATTATGCCACTCTAGAGATACCATATGTATCTCTTCTCTGGGTCACTCAAAAACTGGCACTTTGTGCTATCCGTACTCAAAAACTATGGCATTATCCCACGCCGTTGATTTCTTAATTAGATGTCTGAAAATATCTCGACCATCCCTATTGAGACACGTGACAAAATGGTTGATCTAGTGGAGTGCCCTATTTTTTGGTGCAAATTGAGAGTATTTATTTATAGAAACAGATATGCTATAAGCCAAAACATTAGATAACTACTACAAAATTTAACATATGTTATAAGCCAAAAACTTTAGTATAAAAACACAGATGTTATAACCCCAAATAAATATTACCACAAACCTAATTAGCATATATAAATAAAATAAAGATGGATTACATATAAAAAAGTAATGAAATAAAATCGGTAAAAAGAAAAAAAAGAGTAGAATGGTACGACAAGTTAACTCCAAGAGTTATATAAGTGCCAATAACCTGAAACATATGGAAACTCAATATTAAAAATAATGTGAGAATGACATGCAGGTAGAAGTAATTTAGAAACACATATATGATTCATACCTACGACGTGCAGTGTGGTTGGTTTTATCATCTAAGAATGAATTTAATACAATTATCTCACTATTGATATGTGTTAATAAAGCAAAGAAAAACATATATAATTTTATATCCTCTGTTCCAAGATTAATAGAAGCATTTTGATATCTTTAAAATAATTAATAATTAGACACCAATAAGTTTATTGATGTCCAGTTAAATACATCAAAGTTAAAAACACATATTGAAAAAGAGAAATTTTCAACAGAAGCACCAGAGAAGTGTTCATATTAGCAGTAGGATGACATCAAAAAAACTGAATGATGAATTCTAATCACATGTAAAAAATTGACCTACTTACATGTGAATATTGAGACATGTCTACTTTATAAGACATAACTTAAAACTAAGAAATAACTTGTAGTGTGAAAATTTCAAATCAATTCTCACGTTCAACTGCAAAAAGAAACAAAATAGAAAATCATAATACAAAATACAAAAATTATGAACTAAAAAGAAACTGCAAAACAGAGAAAACACCATCAATGAGAAGGTGAGAAATTGATACACCGTTTTGGATACATTCTCACCCATTTATTATATGATGCATTCAAACCCATTGCAAAAATAAAGGTTGGATGTGGGAGATGGTAAAAAAGTAAATTTAGAAAAGTGCTTAAGGTCCACTCTTGAACAACCATGTATAATATTCTATACCATTTCAAACATGAATATTGCATAATTAACACAAATTAGCAAACATAGTTCAAATGTTCTATCCAACAAAGTTCAAAGGTGATAAAATGAACCTCCATTTACAATCCCTAAAATAGTCGAAGGTTAAATCAGAAACTTGTGACACCCCGCCTAATTAAATATCGGGCGATCACTCCTTTATTAAATTAAAATCAAGGTGAACAGTTGGTTCATTCTTAGCATCACTGTCGTAAAAATAACTTTTCCAATTTAAACACCCTAATTAATTAAGCTAAGTGTCAAAACCATTTTAGACATTACTTCCCAAATTTTATTTATAACCAATGGTTTAAAACTTTACATAAGTCAATATTAAAGAATCACGCCACAATTATCCTGGAACATATAATCCAAATAATTTAAACATTCAACAACTAAATCCTAACATTAAAACTTAAAGTAAAACATCCAGACAGTAATAAATCTCAAAGTGACAATACTAGAAATAAATGAATCACAATGTCCAATAAAACAACTGGATAATGGAAAGGGCGACACATGCCCAACTGAATAAATATGCTAGGAGTGGAATCAAATAAATGAAGTCGTCTAAGCAAGAGGCCTGCAACTCCCACCTAAGCTGCAGCGCGTTCCTTACAAAGGATCCTATGCAAGACGCCCATGTGGCTGGGCACCTGTAATATATACATATATATACAAGAGAGAAAGGAAAATAGAAACGGATCAGAGCCTGATAGTGTAAATGATTTAAAATTTGTTTAGCAAGTATTTAAAATGTTTATAGGACAATGCAACAACATATTAGTGCGGCACTCTCTTGAGAAATTCTCACCTCTCTTCTAATGTGCATGCCTATTGCACTAATCTTCCCAACGGTTTAACTTATCTTAGGTTACTCGTAAGATTTAAAGCTGAACAATTTAATAGTTTAAGAGGATAATTTCATTTGATCACAAAGTTCTCATTTAAACCTTATTTGCTAATAAAGTTTCCCAGTGTCCCATTATACTTTTCAAAACAAGTATTACCAAATTGAAGTCATGATTCATTTCTTACTTACCATAAACACAATAGGGAGTTCCAAATTTCAAAAATTCATATATATATATTAAATGCTCGTATAATATATATACTCTAACAGCACCCCATATAAAAATTATGGTGCGGGCATACTCTGCTATCCAACCCCCGTATCACTCGTACTAAGGGAAATACAGGTTCGGAATCACTCTCGAACTGTATTAACACATACACAAATAATATTGAGGCGAAGCATAGATTCCAAGTCTCTAAGAGGATAGCACATACCCTCGCGTCTCTTAGGACCGTCTGACCATCGATCAGATAGCCTGTACCAAGGATATATATCTTCTAGGGTATGAGTCAATATCCCCCATAAAGGCACATCGAGATAAGACCGTCCTAGCGCGATAACCTCAGGGATAGCAAGTAGCGCGGGCATGATTTTTACACGTATATAGTATATGCATAAACACAGTCATATAAATACACTACTTTCATCATATCCAATTTAGGTTCATCTCATAACCCATAATTATAACATTTATCCTTATTTCTCATTATTTATTTATCACTTATAATGGTTCGTCTCTTACTTTAATTTGAGGGGTTATTACAACTCACTACATAACACTCATGGACTCTATCCTCCCAAGTGTGTAATTCAGTAGGTACTCATCTAATTTCCAACGTAACTATCTTATGCGTATCTCCCTTTAATACATAATTACATCGTCCCTTATATGTAAACATCCCAAAAGTGCAACTTTCATCTTACATTAGAGGTCTCATAATTATTAATAAGTCCTACTGGTCTTCTTTATCTCCCAAAATATTTTAATAAGGATGCCCCAATATTTCTACACATTTAATTTAAATTTATCTAATTACAAAGGGAAAATGTGAGTCTGCCAGAAGGGGTCGATCGATCGAGGGCAGGGGCTCGATCGATCGATGCGTCGATCGATCGACACTCCTGGTTCGATCGATCGATCAAACAGGTATGCGAATTCTGCAGATTAATAGTTATGGATTTGATAATCTAACCTCAATCAAATCCAGATTTTTTACACCCAAACTCCCTAAAATTTTTACTACAAATAGTATAAACCCATATTATACTTCTTCAACATAAAGCATGCATTTTTTTTCATTTATAACCATAGATTAATAGGCCAAAACTCATATAAATCTCAAGAACCCTAGAACTTCTTTAACATGGTTCTAATCAGTCTTTTTCCAAAAATTTCAACTCCTAATTCATCATAAATTCGTGGTTAAGCCTCTACATGTGAAGGGGTTTCCATATTATCATTCAAATCATTACTACATGTGATTTTCCTATCTCCAACATGGATTTTTCTTCCATGAAACTCATCCTAATCATCCCTAGACTAACATGAGTGATGCATTAACGAAAATAAGTAAGATAAACACTTGCCTGGAAATTTCAAAGTTCTGGTTTGTGGACGAATTTGGTGTTTTCGCGTTCCCCGTCGCGCGATCTACGCGTTGGTGGTGGTGGCGGTGCAACCGGGTGGATTTTGGGCCTTGGATTGCTTGGAAAGCTTTCTCCTTCCCTCTCGTTCTAATGTTTTGAGTCTACTAACCCTAAAGGACTATTCCAAATGGCTGATATAGCCTAATAATTTTCGTGGGTTTAATTACCCAAAAATGCAAAATGTCAAAAATGCCCTCCCGGGGTGCTAAATAGGCCTAAAAACGCTCCGAGACTCAAACTAAACCCCCGGGTACACTTTTCTGACTATCTCGACCCTTCCAGACACTTTGGAGCACTCAAAACGACCATACGAGCAACTTATAATTTATTCACTTTTATTAATCAATATTTAGTCCCGACGCGACACGGGCGCGTCCCGACTCAAATTTTCAAAATTAACATTTTATTCACTCTTGACATTTAATAGAACCAATATTATATTACTTTACTCATTAGTAATATTCAAAAACAAGTTTAACAAGTTTCCCATAATTACTAACTCACATCACGTTAATAATTATAAAGTAATTAATTTCTTGATTTATATTAAATTAATAACTCACATTAAATTTAATCAATCCCCAAATTAATAAAGCATAAAAATACGGGGTATTACAAAACTAAAATCAACCCTACATATATAAGCTCCATATATATAAGTCCTAAACAAACCTCCATATGTAAGCCCTATAATCGAAGGTTAAATCAGAAACTTAAATCAAAGTTTAAGTCGAAGATTAAATCAAGGGTGATAAAATGAAGGTTAAATCGAAGCCCTGATTTGTTTATTCTATTTGAAACCTAGACCATTTGAACCCATTTAAAACTTATCTCGAAGGAGTGGCGACGTGGAGAGAGGAGCGAGACGTGGAGAGAGGTGCAACGGTGAGTAGCTAAGTCAGCGAGTGATGTTTGAGATAGTTTTTTTGTGTGCTAATGAGGGAACGAGATAAAGCAAGTGTATGTGTTTTTCCCTAATTTTTCCATGTCATAAGTCTCCCCTTATGACATGGAAAACTGTGAGACCCTTAGATCGCACCAGAAGAATAAATAACACCCGTTGGATCATTTGGAATAGTAAAAGACCCTTCCCCCACATTATATAGATATTCAGAGCTTCACACCATACATTTTTCGTCCTTTTGACTCAATTATTTTATTTACTATATCCCTTGCATTATATCGATATCACATATCTTAATGTGGAACATAGTTATAAGCCATCTTATCGAACTTACATGATTCATTCGCTTTATTTTCTATAAATAATCCTTTAAATACTCAATATCTTCAAATAATAATTCAATAATCATTAATATCATATCAACATATGAAAAATAATATATCAATTATATGACTATATCTCAATCTCGATTGCATACCTACACTAACCATTATATTATATTATATTATATTATATTATATTATATTATATTATATCATATTATATTATATTATATTATATTATATTATATTATATTATATTATACTACATATCGATTTATAACTATCTCAACTTATTCAACTATTGTATATATAATAATCTTCTCATAATTTATCAATTAATAGATAAATTCAATTTCAATACTAAAATATAATTTTTACCAACTTATAACAAAACTTTGCATTTACAATATGCATTACTATCCATTTGAATATCACCTTAAATAGTTCCATCACAAATAAATCCTTCCATTATACTCTTCGAATCAAATTCATATCATTTATTTAATGCTCAACGATGTGTTTTCATAACACGAGTATTCCATGCATCATATTTATCATATCTTTCAAAATAACAATCATGCAATTATGCATAAAAATTCTAATTTATAACTTTTTTTTATATATCAACATATAAATTAATCACTCTAATTCTCATTTCTCACCTATTCCAAACTATACTTAGTAAATATAATATATCATTTATTTTTCTTTATTATCCTGTAATATCCCGTAATTTTAATGACTTTTAAAATGGGTTATATTTTAAATTAATGGATTAATTGGATTTTATTATAAATTAATTCATTTGGGCTTTATCCGAATTGTGGATATTAAAATGTATGATTCTGAATATTACTTAAAGATATTTAGGTAATATATGAATGTGATGTTATTGATATTGCTGTGAGTTATAAATTCAGTAATTGGAATTTTTAGTCAGACGCGGTATGGGACGTGTCGGGACTAATTTGTTAAATTAAAAAGGAAACATATTTGTATATCAACCTTATATCATTTCGACTGCGTCGTTGCATCCGTAAGGGTTGAAATAGTCAGAAAAGTCTATATGGATGTTGGTTTTGGGCCCCGGGTCATTTGGAAATGAAAAGACAACCCAAAAGGGCATTTTGGTTATTTTTACAAGGGGGTGAATAGTGATTTCGGATTTTGTCTTATTATAAGTATTTGGAGATTAGTTGTAAGTGGGTTCATTCATCTCTTCTACACAATATTGAGAGGTCATCTTCTTAGAGAGAGTGAAAGGTTGCTTGGAAGAAGAGAAGTTTGCTTGGGAAGGAGGAGAACTAAGGCTAAAGGTCACCACCACCAACCACCACCGAAAGTTAGCCGGGGAAGGGGAGAACCACCTGTGATACACCACCCCAAAGGATCAGACCTTCATTAGAGGCAAGTATTTGATGATTGTAATCTAAGCTTGTATATTGTCCATGTTAGGATAGTTATAAAAAGATGAGATTTTTCATGTTTGCAAGATAAAGATAAAGTTGTTAATTGATTTCTGGAAAATGGAACTCTGTAGGAATCAAAATCATGTTGTAGGTATATAGTAATCCATCAAATAATCATAAATCTGTTGAAGAAATTCTGAGAATCATTAGTATGTTCTTGAAGATAACATGTATATAATTTTCTGGAAAAAGATGATAAATATATGCTTTTAATTCAAACTCTTAATGATAGTAGGAGGTTAGGAATGATTTATAACCTATTAGGAGTTGATGGATATTGATGATGAGATGTTAGGTGTTGAATCTTAGAGGTTTTTAGGTTCAAAAATGGTGAAAAACGCTAAAATTTGGTGAAGAAGACGAAAGAGTAGGTGTCGCGCGAAGTGGTTCAAACGAAATAGGAATCTCACTCGAAGTCGTTCGAACGACATTGGAAGTGGTTCGAGTAAAATTGTAAGTGGTTTGAATGACATGTCATTCTGGTTCGAACGGCATGTCACTCTGGTTCAAACGACAGGGTGAATTTCTGGGAATTTTCTTAAAGTCCAGTTCTGAGTTTGACGGTTCATTTGAGTGAGAGAAATTACCAAATAGTAAATTCATATAGGAAAGAATTTTGGGAAAAGTACGTGAGAATTCATACTTTAATTATTTCGGTATAGAGAGAATGTACCTTAGATATAATGGGACTTAGAGAAGGTCAGTAAGCCCTAGATAAGAATCGAATTAATGTGATTGGGATTTAATTGATTAGAATTATGTTAATTAAATTTGAAAGAAATTTTGGTTGCTAGATGCATGTGTTGGATTTGTACGCATGAGGATTAAGAATAGGTCCAGTAGGGGAAATTTAATAAATCACTTGGGCAGCCTTAGGTTACAAGAGGGTTTAATCCTAGGCGATAGAATATGTGTTTATAAGAGATTTGAAACAATTGATTATAACTCTAATTAAAGGAGAGTTTAATTCGAAGTAATTCGGGAGATAAGATGATATGGACTAGTAGGATATTAGTGATTTCTTTCTGAATAAATATATTGAGGAAATACCTATTTAAACCTTGAGTAATGAGTGAGACTCTATAATAATTAAATTAAGAAGTGAAGCCATAATATTTTAATACGTAGGATTTAAAGAGATATATTGTTACGTATGGGAATTATCTTAGGGTAGTGTGATTACCTTGTTGATATTATATTATAGGTAGATGATAATGCCTATTTGATTGATTGATTGATTGATGATTTATGTGTATAACATACCTAGCTTACTTGATATCGATGGGAAGTTTGCGCGTGAGGGCAGTCGTATCGTGATGAATCCATGGGATCTTTGATTTGTAGCTCGAGAACATAGGTCTATGAAAGACTTATCGGGGAGTTGATAAGTCCGGTGACTATGGGAACGTATGTATGTGCGTGTCCTGTGGGTATGAGAACTATGTTCGCCTCTAAATTTTGTGTTGTTATTTGTGGTTCGAGGAATCCTTACCAAACCTTTAGTCCCCTTTTCGACGACCAGCGATATTGGGACGTGATAGTAGAGTAATGCATTGCATCGCAGCTGTGACTCGGGGTGCCGTATTATACATGTATTATATATATATATAATGAATTAAATGAATGTATATAATGGTTAAATCAATCTACTGTGTGATAATTATAGATGACAGTGAATAGAGAAAGAGAATTGAATCAAGTTAATGAATATTTATTCTTACAAATTTGAAAAGCTTAATTCATATTAATGAGAAACGATTCATATTAATGAGAAATGTATATGAATATACTACATATGGTATGGGACATACGGGGTTATGTTATGGGATAGAATCATTTTATGGAAACTAGTGAGGAGGAACCATTAACTAAGAGGTTAATAGGAAACGTTAAGCGTGCACTCTAGATGAGAGGTGAGAAGAGCAAGTGAGAGTTGGATGCTAACATGTACATAATAAATGCTTTATTGCACTTGTTAAATACTTGTTATTTTCAAAATCATTTTCACATCGGGCTCTGACCCGTTTCCTTGCATATTCTCTTTTCTATTGTATCTTCTATATCAGGTGTCCATCAGGAGGGATGCCAACCTTAGCAGATTATGACGCGTTATGGAGCTATGGAGTATTGATTAGACTCCTATCTTCATTTGATTCACATTATTATTTTAGTTAGGGCATGTCACCCAAAGGAATTCAGTTATCTCTTCTATCTGAGTCAAATACTCTTGTATTCGTGTCATTTTAATACTTTTATTATTGTGGGGATTACTTTATTTGTTAATTATATGGGAATTTTTATTCCAATTGCATTTAAATTCTTTTGTGTTATCTGTTCGGTTATTAGTGTTGTAGAATAATGTGTGTAGTGTTATTCGTAAACTAAAAATGGATTTTGTTGAATTAAAATTTTGAAAGTTTTTAACACCAGCTTAATTGGGTATTGGGTGAGTTGTAAATATTTTCCACAGTGATGCTAAGAATGAGCCAACTGTATATTCTATTTTAATTTGGTATGGGACTGGCCACCCGATATTTAATTAGGCGGGGTGTTACAGGTGGTATCAGAGCATCAGGTTCTAGTGTCCTTTAGGATATGTACGGCTTATTGTGTTTTCAGCTTAGCGTTCTTTGATGTAGAGCCCTATGTTTAGGATTGTTGATTTCTTTAGTAAGATTCCGTTCTCCTGCTATAACGTATATATTAGTGAATCTTATTTGCGTTCGAACGAGTTTGGGAACAAGAAGTATGGCAGATGAGGGCCATTGGACAGATAGCGGAGGTCGTGCTTAGGAGGTTATGAAGTATGTTCGAGGTTGATGGCCGTAGTCGAGGTCACCCCGATTATGGCATGAGAGGCCAGAATTATTAAGACGGTTAGGACGGAGCCTACAAATTCCAAGTGTTGCTATAATTGAAAGTGATGCCAAATTAGACTCACCCAACGTATTACGCTTGGGAGAGGGTCAAATGGAAAAACGTTGAGGCGAGTCATCAGTAGAAGTTCTAGAAATACGAGAATTGGGTGTGTTACACAACGAAGGCAATATATTCAAAGGCTTGGACATATAGTGGAGTGTGGTTAACTAGAACTGAAAATTTAGGGTAAATTTTTTCTTGACTTCGGAACAAAGTTATAATAGTTGGAGACAACAACCACCGCCCACGAATGAGGGTATGTTTTCTATCTAAGGAGTTATGAGGCGTATACTGATTTTTATAGCAATTAATATTGTATGGGCAAAAGGGTTACCAAACTTAGCCTATAGTACTAATATTTACGTAGACTCACCGAGGGGTGTGGGACACCTATATTTTTACATGTCATCATGTGGGTTTGAATTTTTATTACGGAATTACTTACTTTAGGCATATCCGAACATGATGTGACTAGTGGCGTGGATTGCCTTGTGGTATATGAGAGCGTGTGTACTACTATAGCCAGCGTCTTGTCTTTAATAAGAGAGTGGATGAGTAGACTTTTATTTGCAATCGATAAAACCTGTAGAGAAGTTATATACTATTGACTAAGGACCTGAGGAGTTTCGATGACCGACTACTTTAGGTAGTAGTGTATCGGGGGGTTCCTTGTTTGAATTTCGCTTGCGAGACGCCCCATGCATGAAACTAATAAATGTTGGGATTCGAAATAAGTTAGGTCTTTAGGATATGAGTTTATAAACTTTGCGATAAATTCGAGTATTATGCGGGTAACCATATCCATTTTATAATGGAAGTTGTACGATAGGGTGTATGGGCGCCCTAGATGGTTGGATTGTAGTACTTTTCATAATTGTGAAATAGTAAGTAGTTGTGACTTCGGGATTTATTTGTTTAATAAGTGAGGATCATTTTTCTCAAACTTTGTCACGAGGATGGTATAGGTAAGATTGGGTATAGTTTAAATTTGATTCAGTTGGAACTATATGGTGAGGCTTGGCGTATAACATCAATGGGGATTTTCGTTAATATACTGTAGGGTCGATACGACATAGATTACTTGCGATGTGAGATTTATACTTAGAGTTGACCTTACCAGTATGATTTATCTTTCCAAATTTTGGGATAAAATTCTGTTATAAGGGGGGAAGTATGTAATACCCTGTAATTTAATGACTTTTAAAATGGGTTATATTTTAAATTAATGGTTTATTTGGATTTTATTATAAATTAATTCATTTGGGTTTTATCCAAATTGTGGATATTAAAATGCATGATTCTGAATATTACTTAAAGATATTTAGGTAATATATGAATGTGATGTTATTGATATTGCTGTGAGTTATAAATTCAGTAATTTGAATTTTTAGTCAGACGCGGTATGGGACGTGTCGGGACTAATTTGTTAAATTAAAAAGGAAACATATTTTTATATCAACCTTATAGTCATTTCGACTGCGTCGTTGCATCCGAAAGGGTTGAAATAGTCAGAAAAGTCTATTTGGATGTTGGTTTTAGGTCCCGGGTCATTTGGAAACGAAAAGACAACCCAAAAGGGCATTTTGGTCATTTTTACAAGGGAGATGAATAGTGATTTCGGATTTTGTCTTATTATAAGTATTTGGAGATTTGTTGCATGTGATTTCATTCATCTCTTCTACACAATATTGAAAGGTCATCTTCTTAGAGAGAGTGAAAGGTTGCTTAGAAGAAGAGAAGTTTGCTTGGGAAGGAGGAGAACTAAGGCCAAAGGTCACCACCATCGGAAGTTGGCCGAAGAAGGGGAGAACCACCTGTGATACACCACCTTAAAGGATCATACCTTCATTAGAGGCAAGTATTTGATGATTGTAATCTAAGCTTGTATATTGTCCATGTTAGGATTGTTATAAAAAGATGAGATTTTTCATGTTTGGAAGATAAAGATAAAGTTGTTAATTGATTTCTGGAAAATGGAACTATGTACGAATCAATCTCATATTGTAGGTAGATAGTAATCAACGAAATAATCATAAATCTGTTGAAGAAATTCTGAGAATCATTGGTATGTTCTTGAAGATATCATGTATATAATTTTTTGGAAAAAGAGGATAAATATATGCTTTTAATTCAAACTCTTAATGACAGTAGGAGGTTAGGAATGATTTATAACCTGTTAGGAGTTGATGGATATTGATGATGAGATGTTAGGTGTTGAATCTTAGAGGTTTTTAGGTTCAAAAATGGTGAAAAACGCTAAAATTTGGTGAAGAAGACGAAAGAGTAGGTCTCGCGTGAAGTGGTTCAAACGAAATAGGAATCTCTCTCGAAGTCGTTCGAACGACATTGGAAGTGGTTCGAACAAAATTGGAAGTGGTTTGAACGACATGTCATTCTTGTTCGAACGACATGTCACTCTGGTTCAAACGACAGGGTGAATTTCTGGGAATTTTCTTAGAGTCCAGTTCTGAGTTTGATGGTTTATTTGAGTGAGAGAAATTACAAAATAGTAAATTCATATAGGAAAGAATTTTGGGAAAAGTATGTGAGAATTCATACTTTAATTATTTCGATATAGAGAGAATGTACCTTGGATATAATGGGACTTAGAGAAGGTCAGTAAGCCCTAGATAAGAATCGAATTAATGTGATTGGGATTTAATTGATTAGAATTATGTTAATTAAATTTGAAAGAAATTTCGGTTGCTAGATGCATGTGTTGGATTTGTACGCATGAGGATTAAGGATAGGTCCAGTAGGGGAAATTTAATAAATCACTTGGGCAGCCTTAGGTTATAAGAGGGTTTAATCCTAGGCGATAGAAGATGTGTTTATAAGAGATTTGAAACAATCGCTTATAACTCTAATTAAAGGAGAGTTTAATTCGTAGTAATTCGGGAGATAAGATGATATGGACCAGTAGGATATTAGTGATTTCTTTCTGAATAAATATATTGAGGAAATACCTATTTAAACCTTGAGTAATGAGTGAGACTCTAGAATAATTAAATTAAGAAGTGAAGCCATAATATTTTAATACGTATGATTTAAAGAGATATAATGTTACGTATGGGAATTATCTTAGGGTAGTGTGATTACCTTGTTGATATTATATTATAGGTAGATGATAATGCCTATTTGATTGATTGATTGATTGATGATTTATGTGTATGACATATCTGGCTTACTTGCTATCGATGGGAGGTTTGCGCGTGAGGGCAGTCATATCCTGATGAATCCTTGGGATCTTTGATTTGTAGCTCGAGAACATAGGTCTATGAAAGACTTATCGGGGAGTTGATAAGTCCGGTGACTATGGGAACGTATGTATGTGCGTGTCCCGTGGGTATGAGAACTATGTTCGCCTCTAAATTTTGTGTTGTTATTTGTGGTTCGAGGAATCCTTACCAAACCTTTAGTCCCCTTTTCGACGACCAGCGATATTGGGACGTGATAGTAGAGTAATGCATTGCATCGCAGCTGTGACTCGGGGTGCCGTATTATACATGTATTATATATATATATAATGAATTAAATGAATGTATATAATGGTTAAATCAATCTACTGTGTGATAATTATAGATGACAGTGAATAGAGAAAGAGAATTGAATCAAGTTAATGAATATTTATTCTTACAAATTTGAAAAGCTTAATTCATATTAATGAGAAACGATTCATATTAATGAGAAATGTATATGAATATACTACATATGGTATGGGACATACGGGGTTATGTTATGGGATAGAATCATTTTATGGAAACTAGTGAGGAGGAACCATTAACTAAGAGGTTAATAGGAAACGTTAAGCGTGCACTCTAGATGAGAGGTGAGAAGAGAAAGTGAGAGTTGGATGCTAACATGTACATAATAAATGCTTTATTGCACTTGTTAAATACTTGTTATTTTCAAAATCATTTTCACATCGGGCTCTGACCCGTTTCCTTGCATATTCTCTTTTCTATTGTATCTTCTATATCAGGTGTCCATCAGGAGGGATGCCAATCTTAGCAGATTATGACGCGTTATGGAGCTATGGAGTATTGATTAGACTCCTATCTTCATTTGATTCACATTATTATTTTAGTTAGGGCATGTCACCCAAAGGAATTCAGTTATCTCTTCTATCTGAGTCAAATACTCTTGTATTCGTGTCATTTTAATACTTTTATTATTGTGGGGATTACTTTATTTGTTAATTATATGGGAATTTTTATTCCAATTGCATTTAAATTCTTTTGTGTTATCTGTTCGGTTATTAGTGTTGTAGAATAATGTGTGTAGTGTTATTCGTAAACTAAAAATGGATTTTGTTGAATTAAAATTTTGAAAGTTTTTAACACCAGCTTAATTGGGTATTGGGTGAGTTGTAAATATTTTCGACAGTGATGCTAAGAATGAGCCAACTGTATATTCTATTTTAATTTGGTATGGGACTGGCCACCCGATATTTAATTAGGCGGGGTGTTACATATCTATACATCTCCTAATTCTTAATTAACATCCCAAATACCATATCCCTAATCACAAAACACATACATGAAATACAAATAATTTATAATCAACATCTTAAAATTTTAACATTATTTTATCTGTTTACACATCACATAACTAATATCCGCCATTTTTTACTATTGGTTTATAATTACTTTTTCACATCATCCATCACATATCAAAAATATTTTCTTATTGATATTAGGAATCTTACTCATATTCATTATTGACGTATCTTCAACATTCTACACAAATCATTATCGTAACAACACGTGTGCATCGCACAACTCGTTAATGTATTTGCTATTATTCATTCACAGGTAATCTATATGACTCAACCAAACATTTACCAATTCTACTTCCAATCTTGATATTTCTCAACTCCAGAATCTATAACCAAATGCTATAATACCAAGTTGACAAACCCCAACCTAATTTCTTATAATTAAGTTGAAGAAGTCTAACTGAATAAAATCATTACTATTTTAAACTAATATTCATAAGCTAATTTACTATTTTGTTCCTCTTTAACCACTAGCTTCTACCTAGACATCCTAGGCTTGGCAATAGAATTAAGTACCTGAAAATTTCAAACATAAGAATACGTGAGTAAAATAGCTCAATGAGTATAATACTACAAACTGTATAAATCAATATACGTAACTTTCAACTTCATCAACATCTCATAACTTAAAGTGTTTCTAACTAACTCAACAAAATTAAACTAACCATATTAACTAGCCCATCTTCAGGAATATTCACCTAAACTTTACAATCACATTATATCATCTGATCATAATATAGTTCTTCCAATCTAATCCATGATTAAATTACAAGTAAAACGTGTTAAATAAACAAAATCTTAAAATTCAATCATATCACATTCATACCCTTTTGCCCATATCTTACCTTGTATTGAGGTAGTACCACATTCTCAAAAATAAAACATATCGTATGTCTTGTAGTTAATCATATCGCATCACCTACATTAAGACATTAAACATCTCTTATTAATGGACAATAACATTTATTTGGATTAACATCTAACATTCCTTGCCTCTACGACTATAACATCTCATGTCATTTGGGCAATAACATCTCTTTGAATTAACATCCACCATCTATTAACTCTGAGGCTATAACATCTCTATGCATTTAGGCAATAACATATCTTTGTATTAATTTCCAACATCTATTGCCTCTACGGCTATAACATCTCGATGTCGTTTAGGCAATAACATCTCTTTGGATTAATATCCAACATCTGTTGCCACTACGGCCATAACATCTCTATGCCATTTAGGCAATAACATCGCTTTGGATTAAATATCCAACATATCCAAGTTATAATCAACTCATCTATCCACCTTTGAGGCTATAAACATCTCTTTATATATCAATATTTATATCTCTATCAAATCAACGACTAAAATTTCAAGGCACATAGTCCTGCTTATCAAATTTCACCAACTTTTCTAATATATTAAGCAAGAACAAAAAATAATATACTTACTAGACATAATCGTAACCAAAGTTTAGCCATAGCCTAAGCCATCACCATAACCATATCCATAGCCATAACCATAATTATCATAATAACTACGACTCTAATTATTTATAATCTAATTAATCATATACACTAAACATATCATAAGTATATGACCTCAACAATATACATCACATTAACATAATCATATATGAAATGCTACCCATATAAACTGAGATAATAAACAAATAAAAACTTTTATGAATTGATAATTCTTTATATACTTCTCGTATGCTAGACACGTCTCTTTATATTAATATTTTAGCATCTCTTAGAACGTCAAATAACCCATCATCTCTAGCATTTAATATATATATATCAAATTAGTGACTAAACTCACCTTAGATGTTTGTTTACTTATTCTTCCCCTTGTCATCATGAGTCGTAGACACAAACGGTGTGTAAGAACCTAACAATCCAACACAACCATTATGCTATTAAATACGATTTACTTTCATGAACTTATTACTTTAACTAAAATATAGTACATATTCATATGTTCCCAATATTTATAATCAATTATAATGCTTCTAATCTCTTCATTTTAGCATTATTATATAATAACACTTTAAATGCTAAAATAAGACTAATCCGTACTTACAAGAGGTTAATATGCCACTAATTAATTTAAATATTACACCATTTATGTTTAAATGAAAATTAATGAAATTGATACAAAAAGGTATACCAACAGACTCCATAAATTGAGTACAACAACTTTATTTATGGTTAACATATCAAATGCTAAATATATAACCTATTAGAAATTAGTATTTTTTTATATGGGCCTTAACGAGTGACATATCAAAATAGTCCAAAAAAATTAAATCACATAATAGTGTTCCTCTCATATCATAATATAACTTTTCTTTTAGCAGTCATATTTAATCTTACTTAGATAGCCCTATAAAGCATACACAAGTTTAAATGGGCCTAAAAAGCACTAACATAAAATAAATCCATAATTAAAATCTAAACTGATAGAAAGGATCTACACAACTTCATAAATAATTTGATTAAGAAAGAATTACCTACGAAGTTAATCTAAATTTCGTAAGATATTTGCAATGTGAAAAACCTAACTTTTTTCCTATTTCTCTCCTTTTTCCTTTTATTTCTTCTCTAAGCTTCAATACTTAATCTTTCCCATAAGATAACCCCAAAACATATTGTAGCAACAAATTTCTAATAGAGTCATTTTTTTTGTAATTAGCTTATTTTCGGACAAAACAATTTGAGTCTAGGCTAGTTATTGTATAGAGATCCTTTAAAGCCTACGACATTAGAAGTTGAAGAATAAGCGGTTAAAGATTTGAAAATAATATCATGTTGAGTTTAATTCTTCAGATTCAGATATTTCTAGATCACTCCGGTATGGATGCTCAGTGGTTTATGTGATTTAGAATCCTATTTTAAATGATGGATGATTTAAAATGGTTTTTAAATATTTTAAATATTGGTAACTAAAATCAATAATTTGCGAAAAGTATTTTAAATATTTCTGTGTCAAACTATTTTTAGAAAATTCGAGGATTTATTTCAAAAACAAAATCAAGTTTTAAAAGACATTCAAACGACATCATAAGTCGTTCAAACGACATCATAAGTCGTTCAAATGACATGGTGATGTCGCTCTAACGACCTAACACCTCGAAATTCGAGTTTCATTTTTTGAGGACTCCTTTTACTCAGAAATAAATATAGATCTTTACCAAAACATTTTCAGAAGAACAATTTGCGAAAATTTTCAAAGTTTTCCATCATCCGGAGTTTATTCAAGATCAAATCTCACAAATCTAAAGCTTGTGATCTTGAACGTATTACCGGATTCGTGTTCTTCAATGATTAAACCTCTAACAACTGCGGTCTTTGGGGATACTCGAGGGTGTGCCTTGCTGAAGAAGAGTTACGATTTTATAGGGTTCTTGCGGGAGTCCTTCGCTGATTTAGGTTGTGGCCTATGTGAGTTTGCTGTGATAAATTCATTGTAGATTTTATTATGTACTTTGTAATTTACGATTTACTGTTCATAGTTAAATAAAGGATTTTACCCGAAAGATTTTTTTTTCTTGAAACAGTCTTTTACCAGCATGCTTTATTTATTTAATGGTTTGAATCACTTAGATGCATATTTAGGGTTTAAGAAGATAAAATTGGTTGAATTAAACTGATTCTTATATTTGGTGCATAATAAAATTTGAGAAATTTGAAAAAAGTTTATCTTTACCTAAAACACACACAAAAGGGCCTTCAAGTTCATTATCACATTAGTATTAGAGCAGGTTGCACTATTTTATTGTGTTTGTGATCTCTTCTATTTAGGTATGCCTTTCGAAGGATTTGATGATTTTAGAACACACGTGTTTGAAGAGTTTATTGGAAATCACGTACGAAGTCTGCACTTAAAACCTTTGTTAAAAAGGATGACTCTGTGAGGTGTCTTTGTTGTAAGGGGTTTGGTCATAGGATAGATGAGTGACCCACTAAACTAAGGGAGAATGTTAATAAACCGATAAATCGTGTTTTTACCCATAGTGAGAGTGACCCAAAAGAGGAAAACTTTTATGCTAATAAGAAAGACTTTTCCAACCTCATAGCTAGTCATGTGAGTGACGACGATAAATCTTCTCACGAAGATAATTCTTTGCATGATTCTTCCACAGCCACAGGTTGTAATGCCGAAGATAGTGAGGGTTATGTGAGTGAAGATGAGAGTAAGAATAAGAGAGACTTGCAAGCTGCCTTCAATGAATTATATGAAGAAACTTTGAAAGTAAAGAAGGCAAATTTAAAATTAGAAGCCAAGTTGAAAGAACTTTCCATAAAAAATAACAATACCGAGGCATTAATTGAGGATCTTAAGGCACATGAGAAGACTTTTTGGGATAAGCTAGAATATGTCGAGGTCGAGAGAGAGAGTCTTCAAGGGTTAATGGAGGCTATGAAAAAGGACATTATTGAGTTTGAGGATTCTAGACATTTACTTGAGTCGAGGATTGGTGAGCTTTAGGATAAATTGAGAGATTTAAGGAAGGTTATGTTTGATTTGGAAGTTAGGCCTAAAAAGTTAGATAAGATCTTAGGCACCGTCCAAATAAAAGATAATAAGTGTGGTATTGGCTTCGATTATCATGTTGCACCCATTCTCAAAGCTAAAACTGTGCAGGTAAGAGAACCACCTAGGAACATTAGGAGAGACCCACCTAGGGACATTAGGAGAGACCCACCTAGAAACGTTAGCAATAATCTTCATGTAGGAAACACTACCCGCCGTATCTACAGTTGCACTCATTGCGGTAGGAGAGGTCATATTAGACATTTTTGGTATGATCTTAAGAACGCTCCTAGAAATACTAAGAACAAGGTCGTTCCGGTTCCTAAAACTCGCACTCGTCACTTCACACCTACTTAGTTTAGGAAATCGAATTTAAAGGTTTTGGGCATTAGCCTCGTTAATACGCGTGTCATTGCTCGTGGTTCTCCCCATCTTATATCTTACGGTTGAGCTTGTTCATCGGGTTGTCATACTCTAATTGTGTCATTTTGATATATTTTGTCTAGGGTTATGGCGTGTATCTCTTTATATTATATCTTTCATTTATTTAAGTCTTATTGAAAAATACAAAAAGATTTTATTTTTGTGTCGTGAGTTTTTCATGTTTGATATGGCATATTGGTGTGCTTGGACCCCCGTCATTTCATTATTCATGTGTCTAGGACATTTGGTCATAATTGTTGATGCATTGAATGATCTTAACCATTGTCTTAATGGGGTTGTTTAGAAGTTGATATGCAATTGGATTCGACTTTTTATATATGTCATCCTTGCACACATGTACGAGTTTATATGAATGTTTGACATCTCATGCATATTTGAGTTTGGTGACACGTTCTTATCTCAATTTTGTCATTTATGACTAAGTAGACTTATGAGGAGGTGTGCATGTAAGAACTGTTTACTGTGAGGAAAAATATTGAGTATACTGAAAAAAATGATGAGTGTTAAAGGGAAAGGGTTGCAAGAGTATAATTAACTCGTCGTGAAAGCCACCGTTTAAAAGATCTCAAGAAAAAATTATGGCAATAAAAAGAATCATATGACAAACGAGGTCCAATAGGATTTCTCTAAGTTGAGAAAAATATAAACCTCAAAAGAATTTGAAAAAGAATATATATATATTTGAGAGAGTTTGGTTGAAAATTAAATGGGTTTGCACCACAAATCCTTATGTTTAAAATCGTATCACAACGCTATTGTTTGTAGAATCATCAAATTTCCGAATTTGTGTGTTTGTTGATTGTTTAGTTCATTTAGCTCAATATATTAATTGTCACATATGGCTAAAACTAAGTTTGATGACATTTATCTATCAATTAGAGCTTCTTGAATGTTTCAACGTGTCAGAGTTGTGATTCATTTTTGTAGTTCACGCACATTCACTCCATATCCATGTTTAAGAACATTGATAATATGTTATCATGAAACTCACATTGCTTTACTTATTTTATTCTTTTCTGCTTTGAGTCTGTTTTGCTACTGTTGGGTCTTTTCAGATGCTATTTTCACGAAATTCTTTAGCTCGGCAAAACTTCAATATTTTTAGCACTAGAATTGAAAACTTTTGAAATCGTTCAAACAACTTTGGGACTCCGTACAAGCAACAAGTCCATGTCTCTCGATCTTGGTATTCGCGAGCTTCAAGCGAGATGATAAAAGGTGTCAGGTACAGGTCGCGAAATGTGACGCGCAAAGCTCGTTTGATGGATGTATTGCACGATATACTACTGGATTGTAATTTTTTGGGAGATTCATCAATTTCATCACACCACTTGTTATGTCGTTCAAACGACATTTTGAGTCGCTCGAACGATGTCTTCAAACGAAGTTAGGGTTTTCTTAAACTCGTTCAGCCAAATCTCCATTTCGTGTGTTAACTTTCTCTCTCTCTCGTTCGTCATCACTGAACAACCCAACCGCCATTTCCATTCCTGTTCGAATCTTGGACTAGCCTTTTTGCTCACTGATTTCATCCCTGGCTTCACCTGAGTTAATCCCATGTTCGTTTTTCCACTTGTTACAGATATTTTCTCTTGATTTTCTTGAGTTTAGGTATTTTGTGGGGGTTTATTGGTTTGATATCCCAGCCTTGGTTGAAACGAATATACACATGTTTTTACACTCTTTTAATATTGATTTTCATTATTTATATATACTATTCATTCTCAATTTTTTGGGGGATCAAAAATCACATTTGTGTTGATGTTTGTTTGAAGTTTTGGATTAAAACACATAGCCACGATCTACATTTTTTGTGTGTTAATTATTTCGATTTAAATCAGTGTGTAAGGTGATTATGTGGTTTTAACTCAAAAATTTTAAGCAATTTGGTTTGGGGATGCCAACAGCATCGATTTAGTCTTTATTTTTATTTTTATTTTTTAGCCCCTATGTGTATCTCAAAAATGTAAAAGAAAAAAAAAATATTTTTTGATATTTTTGGGATACCCACACTCATGTCAGTTTTTTTAGGTCATATTGGATTTATAGGATTATATCTGATTATTGTTGTTAATTGGTTTATGGTTGTTGTTCGCAGTGGTTCGGTTGGATAATTGTACGGAGATAAGATTCTTATTTGTTTTGTCTTGTGTTAAGTTGCACCAGTTTTCCTCACACACAACACATTATTCCCTTTTCTATCCTTTTCAATATGCCACCCAGATGAATAGGTTCTCCATCCGGTCACATTGATGATCAGTCGATCTCTTCTCAAGCTCAGCGAGCTCGAACCAATAGACCTCCCTATTCTACAGTGAGGTGGGCCACTCGTGTGGAGTACGAGCATTATAGTTTCCTCGGACTACATATTAGATTTGTAGTTAGGGAGAGAGTTTTCATTATTCTGAGCTCGATCAGTTTGGTATTCCTCGTTGGAAGACTGGTAGGGGTTAGGAGCCAATGTTTGATGCTTACGGTATTATCTATATGTACATAGTTTATGAGTTCTTTTTACATTCCACTCACACGAGAGTAGGCCTTCAGACCTCTATTCGTGATGCCACTATCGTCAACACTGATGATCTCATAGCAGCGATGCTTCATATTCCACGTGTCCCTAAAGTTGTGTTCCTAACTATCGTGGACATTGGTATCTCCTATGAGGATATTCTTCGTCACTGTTTCTGGGAGATCCCTTAGGCTGGGGCTACTATGTTTCATCATTAGCTACATCCTGCTTTTCACATCTTTATTAGGTTTGAAAATTCTTCGATATATCCTAGGATTAACCATACTCAGATAGGTTTTGATATAGTTTACTTTATGTTCGTTGTATCCAGTGGGACATTGATCATCTCCCTGTTTTGCTTCAGGTGATGTCGTATGTTTCGATCACCGGTCGCACCCATGTTCATTCTGCTCTTCCATATGGTATTCTTATCACTAAGATATGCATATCTACCGGTGTACCCATTTTAGAGGATGACCCTTTTGTTTTTTATGCTTCTGTCATTGATTCTCTCACCTTGACTCGTTATGAGAGTCACTTGAGCGAGGGACTAGGGCTCGATTCCTACCTGCTAAAGGATCTACGTCTGTTGTTGGATGCACATCTTAACCTGTTGGTCAAGCTTAGCTATAAGGACATATTTTCATAGGTCCGTCATCAATTTATTATGTCATATACCGCTACACCGTCGAAGAGCATTCAAGAGACATCTACATCAAAGACGGATCCGAATTACTCAAGTTCTTCATCATTCAAGACTTCGCGAAGTTTACTTTGGTAAGGTTATGTTTTAAATACCTTTACTTTTCACTTAGAGATTTTGGGAGATTTTTACAAAATATATTCTAAACGTTGGAGCGGACTTTTTCGTCAAATATTGAGAATGAGTATTTTTTCTAAGTTTTGAAACGGACCTCAATTTTGACGCCTAGGTCATTCGCGTGAGATAAGCATCTCGTTTGAACGAGATTGGAAGTCGTGCGATGTCGTTTGAACGACATGCATACTTCGTTCGAGCGACATATGCTTCTTGTTCGAACGAGCACATTTTTTAAGGCGATGCATTTTTGTATAAATACTCATTAAATGGTAACGTTTTCATTAAGAAGTCCATACGTTTTCCAGAACAGAAACACTGCCAAAGCAGTATTCTTTAGGCTTCTTCTTTTAGGGGTTTAATCCTCTTTTGTTTACAATTCACAAAACTCACATCATGCTTTAGTGAATTGTGTTTGATGTTTAAGAACAACTTTGCTTTTGTTCAACCTCTGTGGAGAAGGGATCTCCATATTTGATCGGTGGATATCGAGTGTAGTCATTCTGCGAGTGAACGAGCCGAAAATGATGAACCGACGCCTGGAGGGTATTTCGTTGTCTCTCGTATCTTTGAAGATTTGTTGAAGGCACCGTGCATTACACACTTGGGGAAATTATCAGGTTGTATGTAAGTCAAAGGTCTTGTGAATTTTTCAAAGTGTTTATAAAAGGTTTTTACCCGAAAGGGGTCTTTTCCTATATCGTTCGTCTTTATCTTTCATGCATGATTTGAATGATTTATCTCTTTTAGATGCATATTTAGGGGCTGAAATTTATAGACTCTAATTAAATAAGTGAGCCAAATTAGAAATTTGTGAATTTAATCAACTATCACACAGTCACGTCTTTTCAAATTGTTATCACAGCTTATTTAAGCGATCACCACTTTTCAAATTGGTATCAGAGCGGGTTACTCTAAATTATCGAGTGATCCTGATTTTTTAAAGTGTTTTTTCCTGATACAATTTGACTTCTCACGTCGTCAAATTGGTATCATAGCAGGTTGCGCTAATTTATTGCGTATTCCTATTTTCCGCAAAATTGTGTGATATTAATTTTTTTTTAAATTAGTTTTGTGAAAAAACGCAATTTTTCAATGGAACGCCCATTTAATGAGGTGCCTATTTTTGAAAAAGTTGACGACTGTGCTGAAAAATTAAAAATTTTGAATTTGAAACTTTACAAAAGAATTAATGTTTTGGAAAAAGAAAATTCTCTCTTTAAAGTAAGATTGAATATTTGCAAGCGTTTCAAACTCAAAGTGATATTTGTCGTGAGCACTTTGGTAATTTGTGTATTGATTTTGATTCTTTGAAAATTTCCAAAAAGAAGAGTGATGAGAGAGTCCTTATTTTAGAGAAGGAATTAGAGGATTTAAAAAATTCTAGGGTTCCCGTTTGTGCCGTCGAGGATAAAAAATTAATCGATGATTTTAGGGATAAGTTTTTTTAATTGAGGGTGAGCGCGATAAACTATTAAGTTTAATTGAAAATTTGAAAAAGAAATCCCTGCCTTTGGAAGAGTCTAATTCTTTGCTTGAGTAAAAAATTTTGAAGTTAAAAAATGATTTGACAAACTCAAGTAGGTTTGATAGTGATGGTAATGGCTCATCATGTTCTCATGATTCTAATGCTAAAGCCAAAACCATTATTTGTTTTAGAGGGTCAACTAATTCCAAAGATATTAGAAAAGATCACACTTTAGGTGTCATTCCACCCGTTTACACATGTTCATATTGTGGTAGGAAAGGTCACCTTAGGCGTTTTTGTTTTGATCTTGGAAAAAGTCCTAGGAAGTTTATGTCTAGTGTTCCCGTGCTTCCCAAAGCCCCCGCATGACGTTTCACATCTACTTGGGTTAGGAAATCACTTTTGGATACACTAGATTTTAGAATAGTTGATTCACATTTGCTTGCACATGATTCTTCTCTTGCCATATCATATAGATGATTGTGTTTGCATGGTTGTCATACGCTAGTTATGCTTTTTGATATATTTATGTTTTCTAGCATTGTGACATGTACTTTTTGTACAAATTTTTTTTTTTTGAAAAATGCAAAAATATTTTCTATTTTTTTAGTGTCCATTCATATTTGTTTTGGTCAAATTTGAAAATCCAAAAATATTTTTGTATTTTGTTTGCACCGTTTATGGATAAACACTTAGGATGACCAAGTCACAACATCATTCCATTCTTCATGTGACTATTTGATAGTGTTTTGAGACAATAGGTCAATTCATCCTTGTGCTTTATAATGTTTGGAGTCATTAAGATGTAATTAAGTGTTACTTCCTACATGTTTGACTCATGTTTCCATTATTTCACACATGCACGAATTTGTTTGATTATTGTGCTTGTCTTATCAGATGTTGGTTGGGTGTTTTCACTTCAATCATGTCCTTTAAAACGAACCAAGCGCGATAAATTTTGATAAGGAAATTGTGCATATAAAAACCGTTTTGTGAGTTTGTGTGTTTTGTTTGAAAACGGGGAAGGGCTGCGAAATGTTCATTTTGCCTTTGCGAATACTAAGACACCGTTAAATTGGACCTAAAAATGGAGGAATTTTATTATCCAGGGTCCAAAGAGGTTTTAAAAGTTCCCGAAAAAATTTAAATGCTATAAAAAGAAATTCATGCCAATTATGGGCCATTTAGGTTTTTGCTCTAATTCTCCAAAGTTTGAGAATTTAGTTTATTCACCTCTAAAAAAAATATATATGAGGGTGTTTGGTTTTAGATTTTAAACAGGTTTGCACGTCCTTGAAAATCTTGAAAAAGCGCTAAATAGTTTTGGACATTATTGGTGTGGAAGTCATTTAGACTTTGATTTGTTGATTTGCATAAGACGATGTCATGTAAATTCAACAAATTTTTACACCTAAGGATACTTTTGATGTTCATTCGTTAGGGTACACATATGCATCGTGCATATATGATTGATTGAGTGTATTTACCTATCGAATGTGTTCACACCAATTCATTCCATTTCCATGACTTGGTTGTTTTAGTTTAAATCCATGGTGTGATTTTTTTTTGTATCCTATTTTTGTATAAAAAATTTTGAAAAATCAAAAATAGTTTGTGGATGTTTTTGGGACATACCTTTGCATGCGCGTAGCTTGATCTTTGTTTGCTATGCATTTTGTCGTGACACTCCATGTTTTGATTTTTTTCTTCTTATCTGTTTATTTGGGGACATCATAAAAAGGGAGAGAAAGAATTATCAGTTATGGGGGAGTTTTTGCATTATGGGGGAGATTTGATTATTAATGTTTTATTCTTATATCATTTCAAACTCGATGCATCACGAAGGTATTTTTCTTTATCTAATGTGTGTAGGTACAAAAATTAAAGATTGATATGTTGCACACCCTGATGAGAAAAGCTTTGAGATTTGACGAAGATGATTGAAGATCAGTTTTGATGTCTTGCAATTTATTCATGGGAGGGTAGATTTGTATAAGCATTTTGGTTTTTGATAATTCAGATTTTTTATGTATGTACCGGCATAGACATAGGGGTAGATTTGTAAGGATATATTTTCATTGGTCCGTTATCAATTTATTATGTCATATACCGCTACACCGTCGAAGAGCATTCAAGAGACATCTACATCAAAGAAGGATCCGAATTACTCAAGCTCTTCATCATTCAAGACTCCGTGAAGTTTACTTTGGTAAGGTTATGTTTTAAATACCTTTACTTTTCACTTAGAGCTTTTGGGAGATTTTTACAAAATATTTTCTAAGTGTTGGAGCGGACTTTTTCGTCAATTATTGAGAATGAGTATTTTTTTTCTAAGTTTTGAAGCGAACCTCGATTTTGACGCCCAGGTCTTTCGCGCGAGATAAGCATCTCGTTTGAACAAGATTGGAAGTCGCGCGATGTCGTGTGAACGACATGCGTACTTCGTTCGAGCGACATATGCTTCTCGTTCGAATGAGCACATTTTTCAAGGCGGTACATTTTTGTATAAATACTCATTAAATGGTAACATTTTCATTAAGAAGTCCATACATTTTCTAGAACAGAAACACGGCTAAAGCAGTATTATTTAGGCTTCTTCTTTTAGGGGTTTAATCCTCTTTTGTTTACAATTCACAAAACTCCCATCATGCTTTAGTGAATTTTGTTTGGTGTTTAAGAACAACTTTGCTTTTGTTCAACCTCTGTGGAGAAGGGATCTCCATATTTGATCGGTGGATACCGAGCGTAGTCATTCTGCGTGTGGACGAGTCGAAGACGACGAACCAATGCCTGGAGGGTATTTCGCTGTCTCTCGTATCTTTGAAGATTTGTTGAAGGCATCGTGCATTACACACTTGTGGCAGATTATCAGGTTGTATGTAAGTCAAAGGTCTTGTGAATTTTTCAAAGTGTTTATAAAAGGTTTTTACCCGAAAGGGGTTTTTTCCTATATCGTTCGTCTTTATCTTTCATGCATGATTTGAATGATTTATCTCTTTTAGATGCATGTTTAGGGGCTGAAATTTATAGACTCTAATTAAATAAGTGAGCCAAATTAGAATTTTGTGAATTTAATCAATTATCACACAATCACGTCTTTTTAAATTGGTATCAGATCTTATTTAAGCGATCACCACTTTTCATTAGCCCACTTCAGTAAGTACTCAGCCTTGCACCCATACTTTGGTACATTATTCGGCAGAGGATTTTGCTTCTCTACAGACACAGGTGGCTACTCAGACCAAGATATTTGATACGATGATGGCTAGGTTCGAGGCAGAGTCCCATGCTCATGTTATTTGAGACTCTTAGATGATCGCCTACTTTGAGGAGATACATCGTCAAGAGCAGAGTCGGAGAACCAAATCTTCTAGAGTGAGACATGATGTTGCTTCTGATACTGGTGATGATGCAGATGATGCTGACAAATATGACACTACAGCTAATTAGTGTGTTTTTTTTAGACATCATTTGTATTTCATGATGTATTTATTCATTCTCCGTTATGATGTACTTATTTTTTATACACTCTATTTATATCATGTGGATATGGTTTTCAGTACAGTTTCTTTATTGGACATTGATATTCCCTTTATGTAGTATTTTTATTCAGTTATAGTATTTAATTTTCATTTGACACTCATATGCTCCATATCAGATTATTGTTGCATTTATATCCACTATGTCATGACAGTTCACATTACTTATCCCTATGATTTTTGTCTGTTTATCTAACCATGTTGATATTGTAATTATTCATTATTGCTAGATGTGTTTGTATATCCCACGATTTGTCTATTACAGGCAAAAAGGGGGAGAGATATGTGATGTAGGGGGAGTATTTATTTATGCTTTATTGATATATTTTCTATTTCCCCATACTTCACTTGGGTATCGGTTTATTTGTCTCGTGTGTGTGTAGGTATTTTTTAGCGATTCAGATTTTTTACAACATCACATTCAGATAAATTCAGATTCATGCTGGCCGGTCCTACAGTTTTTAGTCTATGTCCTGTATTTTTTTATTATTTTGGGTTTATAGGTTAGGACATAGATTTTTGGCCTGACAATCCCGACTGAGCACATTTCACTGTTTTTTTTATTTTGTCCCGAAATAGCCAAAAGGGGAGATTTGTCAGAACAAATTTCAAATAGAGTCAATTTATTTGTAATTGGCTTATTTCCTGACAAAACAATTTGAGTCTAGGCTAGTTATTGTATTGAGATCCTTTAAAGCCTACCACATTACAAGTTGAAGAATAAGCGGTTAAAGCTTTGAAGATAATATCATGTCGAGTTTAATTCTTCTGATTCAGGTAGTTCTATATCACTCAGGTATGGATGCTCAGTGGTTTATGTGATTTAGAATCTTGTTTTAAATTATGGATGATTTAAAATGGTTTTTAAAAGTTTTAAATATTGGGAATTAAAATTTATAATTTGCGAGAACGTATTTTAAATATTTTTGAGTTAAATTATTTTTACAAAATTCGAGGATTTATTTTAAAAATAAAATCAAGTTCTAAAAGTCGTTCAAAAGACATGATAAGTCGTTCAAACGACCTATCGCCTCGAAATTCATGTTTCATTTTTTGAGGACTCTTTCTACTCATAAATAAATACAGTTCTTTGCCAAAACATTTTCATAAGAACAGTTTGCAAGAATTACCAATGTGTTCCATCATCCGGAGTTTATTCAATATCAAATATCATAAATCTAAAGCTTGTGATCTTGAATGTGTTTACTGGATTCGTGTTCTTCAATCATTCATCATCTGACGACTGCAGTCTTTGGGGATACTCGAGGGTGTGCCTTGCTGAAGAAGAGCTGCAATTCTGGAGGGTTCTTGCGGGAGTCCTTTGTTATTTAGGTTGTGGCCTATATGAGTTTACTACGGTAAATTCATTGAAGATTTCATTGTGTACTTTGTAAGTTGCGATTTACTGTCCATAGTGAAATAAAGGATTTCACCCGAAAGGGTTTTTTCCTGACACTGTGTCGTTTACCTTCATGTTTTATTTATTTAATGGTTTGAATCACTTAGATGCATGTTTAGGGTTTAAGCAGATAAAATTGGTTGAATTAAATTGATTCTCATATTTTGTGCATAATAAAATTTAAGAAATTTGAAAAAAGTTTACATTACTCAAAGCACACATAAAAGGGTCGTCAAGTGCATTCTCACATATCATGCATGAACCAAATTTATCTAATTCACACTTTAGCCCATTTACTTAACTTAGACAAAATTACATATCACCACCCCCATTTCATGTCATAACAAATAACATATCAAAGTTAATTATTTTCAATACTTTTTAATACAACTCTTACATATATTTAACTAAGGAGTTAAAATTACACAATCAACCATAATAACAATAAATAAAACATATAAAACCATCAAGTAGCAAACTCCCTAATTGTGTAATAATTAACATAATGTAACTATTAAGAATAATTAAATAGTTTGAAATGGAATTCTAATTTTTGAATGTCACAATCATATTCTTATACAGATAATAATTTTAATTTCTACCATTCATCTTTAATAAAATATCTTAAGAAAATTTGATTTAATGTGATGAAACATAAATTAGCATATTAATCCCAATTATCGAATATTCAATTGAGATGGAATATTACATTAAGAGATCCATTTTGTAAGGACATAGTCCGTCACCATTTAGTATGTCGTATACTGCTACAACCGTCGAAGATGTTAAAGATCGAATACGCAACAAGACAGGTCCGAATATCAAGTTTCGTCAACAATCAAGCCTCCGCGAAATGAATATGGTAAAGTTGTGTTTCTAATTTCTTAATAATTCACTTAGTATTTTGGGATATTTTTCACAAAATATTTTATAAGTGTTGGAGTGGAGTTTAAATATTTTTCGTCAAAAAAATATATTTTTTCGGAGTGTTTGAGGCAGTGCAATTACCGAGACAAAGAAAAAAATATTTAATATTAGTCTCGTTCGAACGACACCGTATATCGTTCAAATGACTTTGTGTGTCGCGCGATACTTCAAACGATAGTGTGTCTCACTCGAACGACATGTCGCCTTAAGTTTTCTATTTAAAGGACTCTTCAACTCCGTTTTCTATAAGAAGTATGTACGTTTTTCAATCTACAAAACAATGCAAAATCGGCAAAAACATTTTGTCTTCTTCTTTTAGAGTTTAATCTCATGTTTTCAATTCACAAAACATCCCAATTTGTTAGTTAATTGTTTTTTAAGTTTGAGAACACATTTTGCTGGTGTTCATACTTTTGTGGAGAAGATTTATGCATCATATGGTTGCGTGCCATTAAGGTTCTCTACATGTGGATCTTTGCTGAGATTAAAACTGCGGTTCTTGTGGATTGCTGTGCATAATTCATAGCTGACGACGCCGACCGACGCCTGCGGGTATTTGTGTGTCAAACAATTATATTTCATTGTAATCCGTGTAAGTTGCAATTTACAAATTATAGTGAAATAAAAGGTTTTGCCCTAAGAGGATTTTTTCCTGAACTTTGTGTCACATATTTATTTTATGTTAGTTTGACACATGCAGCGTACGTAGCTACTTAATTTTGAGGGTTGAATTAATTTGATTCATGAATTGACACTAATTAAATAAGTTTGTGATTGAAATTTCCGCATCTAGACAAATCAGTATCACACATGGCATTAGTGCCATTTACACATTTATGGACTTAATCAAGCATCATTGTCTTGGGAACATCCAATTAGATCAAGAAATCAATTCTTTTAGTTTCGATTAATGCATTAGATACAAATTGTTGTATAAGAAGTACGACAAAAATGTGGTGGTATATCTAGCATAATGTGTAAATGATATTCTCCTAATCGAGAACGAAGTGGGTGTAATTTCTTGCATAAGGGTGTGGTTGTCTAAGTAATTTGATATTAAGACTTTAGGACATGTACGTCACATTCTAGGCATCAAGCTTTTGCTAGATATATAGGATATTTGGCTTATGCCAAGATTCTAATATTAAAATTTTATGTTCACATAGTTTATCATGTTAGGTTCCTACAAAAGGCTTATCATTTTCGGATATTGAATCTTTTTATCTAAGTATCAAGGTCATGTGACACTTAATTAGATATGTGATATGAGGAATATACCTAATGCTTCGGCTGTGGACAGCCTCATGAATGTTATGTTGTGCATAGTTTAGTACCATCACAGTATATAGGCTATTATTTTTAGTTAGATAAGGTTTTTGGTGATTCTAATTTTGGAAATGTGTTAAATTCTGAAAAGGGTTTCCATTGGATGGAGGAGTATCAAGTAATCATGTATTGTTGATTTCACAATGGGAGACAAATTTATTACAAAATTATATGCAACGAAGGAGGATGTATGGCTAGGGAACTTCATAAAGGACATGGGAGTGATTATTCTTTTGCAAGGTCCCAAAACCATAAAGGAGTAAGGCACATAAGAATATAGGTTTCTCTTGTTATGAGAGATCGTACGGAAAGGTGATCATCAGTATAATTTTTATACATCAAGGATTTTATCCAACATGTAGATGGATTGGGTGTTAAGTGTTTTGGTGCACGGCTTTAAGACTAAGTGGGAGATTATTGGGGTTTTATCCTTAAAACTTGGTTTATGATGTTTATGTACTCTTCAGTCATAAAGGTTTATCATAACCAATTTAACATAGAAAAACATAATTGTAGAAATGATTTATATTTGTTTGTAAATATATCATAATGTCGGTCAGTTATGCTCAGTAGGAATTGTAGTGTGGGCATAGAAGATTAAAACTTTGGTTCTACACATATGAGGGTTGATATCCCATCATTAAGGTTGCGAGTACAATCTTAGTTATTTATCTTGACTACGGGAACTTGTTAAATTGTTCAAGAAAGATCATACTGGTAGTTCAGGAAAGTAATGAAGAGGACCAAGGATGGGATTCAATTCTTGATGCAGACTTGATAAGACTTACACAATCTCATGGTTTTCATAACGTGCATAGATTCTTAATCCCGATGGATATGAGGATCGAGGTATTTTCATCATCATTTCTTTGTTTTGTTGATGGGTGCGATTTAGTTTTATAATGGGCCAATAAACCCTGTAAGTTGGGCAGTGATCATGTTAGTATATATGAGATCATGTTCTGGAGGAATCCGCATCCAGGAAGTATCCTGGAATGTGATACCCCCATGATAAACTTATAAGTTTTGACTCTACAAGTAAACTGTGACACTCCGCCTAATTAAATACCAGGTGATCACTCCTTTATTAAATTAAATCAAGGTAAACAGTTGGTTCATTCTCAGCATCACTGTCGATAAAAATAATTTTTCCAATTTAACACCCTAAATAATTAAGCTAAGTGTCAAAACATTTTCCATACAAAACTTTCCAAATTTTAATTAAAGAAAAAGATTTATTTTAATTAAAACAACATTTCTACAATAAAGAATCACACCACAATAAACCAAATAACATAATACATTCGTCAATCGAATGTCAACAAATGGAACTAAAACCACAAATCCATCCTGAATAAATCCCATAGGACAATACTGGAAATAAAAGAAATACAAAATCCCAACAACAAATGAAATGATAAAAAGGGCGACACGTGCCCAATAAATGAGAATAATAGGAGTGGAGTCAATAACAGAAGCCGTCTACTCAAGTGACCTGCAACTCCCACCTAAGCTGCAGCTCGTCCTTCTCAAGGGATCCTAAGCAAGACGCCCCTGTGGCTGGGCACCTGAAAATATACATATATATATACAAGAGAGAGAGAGAGGAAAAGAAACGGGTCAGAGCCCGAAAGTGTGTTTGATTTTAAAATACGTTAAGCAAGTATTTAAATTGATACAGGCCAATGCAAATCATATTAGTTCGACACTCTCTTGAGAAATTCTCACCTCTCTTCTAATGTGCACGCCTATCGTACTAACCTTCCCAAATAATTTAGTTTATCTTAACTTACTCATAAGTTTTCAAAACCGAACGATGACAATGTTTTAAAAAGTTTACTTTCAATTTGTAGCACTACTCTCGTTTTAGCTTCATTAAATTATAAAGTTTCCTAGTGTCTTCTCATACTTTCACAAAACAAGTATTTATTATTGCGTCAACGACTATGCCCTACTTATCAACTCACAGTAGGCAGTTTAAAGTTTATAACCTCATATATATATTAACAACTCGTATAATATATATATATATATATAACAGAACCCCAACTAAACTATGGTGCGGACATACTCTGCTATCCAATCCCCGTATCGCTCACACAAAGGGAAATACAAGTTTGGAATCACTCTCGAACTGTTTTAACATATACAAAACAACGTTGAGGCGAAGCATAGATTCCAAGTCCAAGAGGTCAGTACATACCCACACGTCTCTTAGGACCGTCCGACTATCAATCTGATAGCCCGTACCTAGGATCTCTATCTTCTAGGGTACGAATCAATATCCCCCATAAAGCAACACAGGATAAGATCGTCCCAGCACGGTAACCTCAGGGATAGCAAGTAGCGCGGGTACGTTTTTCACATGTATATAATATATGTACACACAATCATATAAATATACTCATTTCATCATATTAATATAGGTTCCTCTGGTAACCCATAGTCACAACATTTATCCTTAATTTCTCATTATTATGATTACGTATAAGGTTTCGTCTCTAACCTTAACTCGAAGGGTTTTCTCACTAGCTATGTGACACTCGTGGATTCTATCCATCCAAGTAGCAAAATCAGTAGGTAAACGTCTATTCACTATCGTAAGTATTTGACGTAATCTCTCACTTGAATTACGTAGTTTCCTCATCCTTTAAATAATTGTCCCTAAAATACAATTATCATCTCATAATAAAGTTCTCAACACTTAATCATATGCCCTACTGGTCTCTCCTATATCCCAAAACATTTTATTCATAAAGCCCAAAAGTTATTTCACGATGAATTATGTTCAATTGATTAAACAAGGGGAAATAAGAGTCTGCCAGGAAGGGTCGATCGATCGAGGTCTGGGGCTCAATCGATCGAACCTTCGATCGATCGAAGCTCTAGGCTCGATCGATCGATCAAGCAGGTCTGTGAAATCCTGCAGAAGTGCAGTTATGGGTTTTACCAAAATTCTTCACCCAAATCAATATTTTCCAACACTAATCGTCCCAAAACTCCTACTACAAACATAATAACATATTTCCAGATGTTTTTAACGTTAATCATGCGTATATCCATCATTAAACATGGTTAAATAACCCAAAATCTCATTTAAACATCAAGAACCCTAATGTTTTCTTAACTTTTGTTCTAATCAGTTTTCTCCAGAATTTCCTTCTAACATAACATCAAAAATTTGTGGGTTAATCATCTACTTCACATACTATTTCCAGAATATGGTTATAATGTTTTCTACATGCAAATTCCTATCAAAATTTGGGGTTTTCTTCCATTGATTACACTCCTAATCATTCCTACACTAATATGAATATTGCACCAATGAAAATACGCAAGTTAAACACTTGCCTGGGATTTTAGAGGTCTGGTTTCCTGCTGATATTGGTGTGGTTGCATTCTCCTCCTCGCGATCTACGCGTTGGTGGTGACGGTGGTGCAATTGGTGGTGTTTTGGCCTTGAATCACCTTGAGAGCTCTCTCCTCTCTACTCCAATGGCCGTTCTAGGGTTCTGAATGTTCTAACCCTAAAAGGCTGACTTAAATGGCTGCTAAGGATGGCTGAAATTCGTGGGTTTAATTACCCTATTTTGTAAAATGACCAAAATGCCCTCCCGGGTCACTAATTAAGCCTAAAAACATCCTGAGACCCAAACTAAACCCCCGGGTACATTTTTCTGACTATCTCGACCCTTCCGGACGCGTTGGTGCACTCAAAATGACCATACGAACAACTTATAAAATATTCACTTTTATATCTCAATAATTAGTCCCGACGCGACACGGGCGCGTCCCGACTAAAATTCTCAAAATTATTATTTCATTCACTCGTGACCTATAATATAACCCATATCATATATTACTATGCTCATTAGTAATATTCGACAATTTTATATAATTACTAACTCTCGTCACGTTAATAATTTTAACATAATTAATTTCCGAATTTTTTTTTTAATAATTCACTCTCATTAAATTTAATAAAACCCCCAAGTTAATATAGCATAAAAATACGGGGTATTACATACTTCCCCCCTAATAACGGAATTTCGTCCCGAAATTCGGAAAATAAGGCATACCTGATGAGAACAAATCTGGATATCTCTCGCGCATATCTGCCTCACGCTCCCAAGTGGATTCCTCCACATTATGATGTTCCCACTGGACCCGCACAAGTGGAACTATCTTCGACCTCAATCTCCTCTCACTATAGTCTAGGATAGCCACCGGTCTCTCCTCGTAGGAGCTATCAGGCTGTAAGTCGATCTCCTCTATCGCGATGCGAGTATGGTCCATATCATCTCGAAGGTATCGTCTCAACGACGAGATGTGAAATACATCGTGAATGCGATGTAGATGTTCCAGCAGTCCCAATCTGTATACAATTGGCCCAATCCTCTCTATGATGGGAAATGGTTCCACGTACCTCAGAGACAACTTTCCCTTCTTCCCGAACCTCATCACTCCTTTCATGGGAGACACACGCAGTAACACTTGGTCCCCCACATTCAACTCCCTGAAGAACCGTTTCGCATCGGCATAGCTCTTCTGTCTGTCCTGGGCTACTCGAATGCGACCCCTGATCATCTTAATCCTTGCAGAGGTCTCCTGAATCACCTCTGGTCCTAGAAACTTGTCATCCCCCACCTCAAACCAACAAGTTGGGGAACGACAAGGCCTTCCATACAAAGCCTCAAATGGAGCCATACCAATCATGAACTGATAAGAGTTATTATAAGCAAACTCTACCAGTGGAAGGTGTGGCTCCCAACCTCCTCCAAAATCGAGAACACACATGCGTAGCATATCTTCTAACATCTGATTAGTACGCTCTGTCTGCCCATCTGTCTGTGGGTGATAAGCTGAACTCAACCTCAACTCAGTACCCATAGCCTCCTGAAAGCTTTCTCAAAAATGCGACACGAAAATCTTGTCTCTATCGGACACAATATTCAGGGGCACCCCGTGTAATCTGACAATCTCAGCGATGAACAACTGAGCATACTGACCCATGGTATAATCTGTCCGCACCGGTAGAAAATGAGCCACCTTGGTCAGACGGTCTACAATCACCCAGATAGAATCGTGGCCCCTCTGTGATGTAGGCAACCCTATAATGAAGTCCATGGAAATACTCTCGCACTTCCACGCGGGTACTTCCAATGGCTGAAGCAATCCTGACAGTTTCTGGTGTTCCACCTTAACCAGCTGGCAGGTAGAACACTTGGCCACAAACTCAGCAATGTCCCTCTTCATCCCACTCCACCAGTATTGTCGCCTCATATCCTGGTACATCTTATCGCCTCCCGGATGTACTGCAAATCGAGACCCATGAGAATGAGTCATCACTTCATGACGTAACTCTGCTCCTTCTGGGACCACCAATCTCCCACTAAACCGCAAACCTCCATCAGAACTAACAGAATAGGTTTCAGCACCCTCGGCTAGAAGTCGTACAATCTGCTCCTGGCAAAACGGATCTGTGGTCTGCGCCTGTATCACCCTCGTAACAATCTCGAGTGTGACTGACATCACGGATATGAAAGAACGTGCTACGGCGTCTTGGTGACCCAGCTCTTTCCACTTTGCTTTACAGATGTCTGCTACATCTTCTACCGGTCTACGGCTCAACGCATCAGCAACTACGTTGGCCTTCCCCGGATGGTACTGTATGTCAAACTGGTAGTCTTTCACAAACTCTAACCACCTGCGCTGACGCATATTCAGCTCTCGCTGAGTGAACAGGTACTGCAGTGACTTATGGTCTGTGAACAAACGGAATTTCTCTCCCAATAGATAGTGTCTCCATATCCTCAATGCAAATACAACCGTTGTTAACTCCAGGTCGTGGGTGGGGTAATTCTTCTCATGCGGCTTAAGCTTGCGGGAAGCAAAAGTTATAGCCTTCTCCTCCTGCTGGAGTACTCCTCCAAGTCCCCGTAAAGACGCATCAGTGTAAACCAGGTACTCCACACCCGGTTTCGGTAAGGCAAGGACTGGTGCCGAAGTAAGCTTATCTTTTAGCTCGTCGAAAGCTAATTGATAAGCATCATCCCAAACATACGGTACCCCTTTGCGAGTCAAATTCCTCAACGGACCCGCTATCTTGGAGAATCCCCGAATAAATCTCCTGTAGTATCCGGCTAACCCCAAGAAACTACGAACCTCTGTCGGTGTCGTGGGCTGTCCCCACTCCCTCACTGCTGATACCTTACTCGGGTCAACTACTATCCCTTGCTCAGAAACAACATGGCCCAAGAACTGTACCTCTCGCAACCAGAATCCACAGTTCTCGTACTTAGCATACAACTGATGCTCTCGCAGAGTCTGAAGAACCTGCCTCAAGTGCTCGGCATGCTCCTCCTCGGAATGGGAATATATCAAGATGTCATCTATGAAGATAATGACAAACTGATCCAAGAACTCTCGGAACACTCGATTCATTAAGTCCATGAATACGGCTGGAGCATTAGTGAGGCCAAACGGCATCACTCTGAACTCGTAAGACCCATATCTCGTCAAGAATGCAGTCTTTGAAACATCCTGCTCCCTAATACGTAGCTGATGGTACCCCGACCTCAGATCTATCTTCGAAAAGAAATTTGCTCCCCTCAACTGGTCGAACAGATCATCGATTCGAGGCAACGGATACTTATTCCGTATCGTGACCTTGTTCAATTCCCGGTAGTCCACACACAACCTCAGTGAACCATCTCTCTTCTTCACAAACAAAACTGGAGCGCCCCAAGGTGAGGTACCTCTACGAATGAAGCCCTGACCTAACAGCTGCTTGATCTGATCTCGTAGCTCTCGCATCTCTACCGGAGCCATACGGTATGGTGCGCGTGATATAGGTATCGTATCTGGCAATAAGTCTATAACAAAGTCTATCTATCGACTGGGGGGTAGGCCTGGTATTTCCTGAAACATATCGGAATATTCCCTAACGACTGGGATCGAATCCAACGGGATCACAACCTCCTTAGAGGTATCCTCCTCTATGTAATACAAATGAGCGGTCGAGCCTCCCTCTGGGCGAGGCATCGCCACTACAAACATCTCCTGCCCCGGAATGGCAAAAACAATGCTCCCACCGAAGCAATCAATCATGGCTCTATAAGCTGCGAGCCAATCCATACCGATAATCACATCACGATCATGCATGTCTAAAACTAACATGTCTGTAGGTAATACCAGACTACCGATCTCTATCCCCACTCCTCGGCATATAAAGAAAATAAGTGACCCACTCCCCAATGGTGAGTCTACACACGTCACTGTGCTCTCTGCTGTGGCTAACAACCCTAAGGCCTTCACAAAATGCGTAGCTATAAAACAATGCGTGGCCCCCGTATCAAATAAAACCCAACCCATAATACCATGGATAGGAAACGTACCCTCAATTGCGAATGGTGCCTGTGGAGCTGTTGCCTGGTGGACGTTATAGACACGTCCATACTGTAATTTCCCCTGCTGCACTGGAGCTGCTGGGATGGCTGGTAGGGATGGCGCTTGGGCTGGAGCTAGAAGGGCAGGTGGAAAAAGTGGCCTCTATGGCTCATTACGGGCTCCCTGCTGCTGTGGGGCCCTATCGCCTTCTGGGCAATCCTGACGCTTATGGTCGTGCTTGCCGCACACAAAACACTGACCTCTGAAATTACCTCCCCTCTGTCCCTGCTGACCACGGCCCTACTGGCCGTTACCTCCACGCCATTGGCCCTGATGTGCACGTTGTTGGCCCTGTTGCTGAACCTGCTGTCGGTGCTGACCCTGCTGATTAGGCTGGCCCTGCTGGCCCTGCCTATAACCCCCATTTCCCTGCCTGGGATCACCCGAACGGAATCGCTTAGCAGGGTCCCCCTGATGGGAACTCTGCTCGTGCTGACGAGTCTGTCGATGAGATGGTGCCCCACCGGCACCGTTACCCCCGGTCCTGCCCTGCTGGCTGGACTCTCCTACTCTCTTGCTTCCTTAAAGATGTAAGCGGTGATCCTGGCAATGTAGTAACGCTACATTGAGTACATCAGTGAACGTACTCAGGGATAAGTTCCCAATAAGGTGCTGACGGATCCTCCAAGCTACCCGTCGAGAAACAACAAAATATTCTTGCTCTCAGTAGGTGCCTCATCTGGTACAATGGTGAGAAGTCTCATGAACTCCTCCTCATACTCTGCTACAGTAAGATTATCTTGCTTCAGATTTAGTAGTTTCCGCCTCATCTCAGTCTGCACTGCAGGTGGAAAGTACTTGCAGTCAAACCGCTCCCAGAACATCTGAATAGGGATCGTGTCCCTATCCTCCAAAGTAGTAGTGGACTCCCACCACTGCAACGCGGCTCCCACCAGCTTAAAGGAAGCCAATAACTGCTTTTGTACCTCGGTGCACTCATACATGCGAAGATTCCGCTGGATGTCTTTCTTCCATTGGCTAACCGTGACAATATCGGAGCTACCCGAAAACTCAGGGGGATGTGCTTTCTGAAAAGCATCCTGAACCCTCTCCCATGCAGATGGAAGCTGTGCTGGTACTGGCGCCACTGCCTGAACCTGGGGTGGAGCCTGCTGAATCACTGCTATCGCGACATTCATCGCCTGAGCAACTATGGCGGCTACTTCATTAGCATTCATCGTGCCTGGTATCAGAGCTGCTGGTTGCTCGGCCTGGGCACGCCTGTCTCTCGGAGCACGTCTCGGAGGCATTTGAAACGTGAACAAAATTTATTAGTCTACAGTTATCATCGGATCTCAAATAGCTGAAGACTTAAACGTAAAAGCAGGAATACAACAATCCTAAAAATAGGGCTCTATAGCAAAAACGTTGAGCTGGAAGCGAAATAAGCCGAACAGATCCTAAGGACACTAGAACCTGATGCTCTGATAATACCCCGTATTTTATGCTATATTAACTTGGGGGTTTTATTAAATTTAATGAGAGTGAATTATTAAAAAAAAAAATCCGGAAATTAATTATGTTAAAATTATTAACGTGACGAGAGTTAGTAATTATATAAAATTGTCGAATATTACTAATGAGCATAGTAATATATGATATGGGTTATATTATAGGTCACGAGTGAATGAAATAATAATTTTGAGAATTTTAGTCGGGACGCGCCCGTGTCGTGTCGGGACTAATTATTGAGATATAAAAGTGAATATTTAATAAGTTGTTCGTATGGTCATTTTGAGTGCACCAACGCGTCCGGAAGGGTCGAGATAGTCAGAAAAGTGTACCCGGGGGTTTAGTTTGGGTCTCGGGATGTTTTTAGGCTTAATTAGTGACCCGGGAGGGCATTTTGGTCATTTTACAAAATAGGGTAATTAAACCCACGAATTTCAGCCATCCTTAACAGCCATTTAAGTCAGCCTTTTAGGGTTAGAACATTCAGAACCCTAGAACGGCCATTGGAGTAGAGAGGAGAGAGCTCTCAAGGTGATTCAAGGCCAAAACACCACCAATTGCACCACCGTCACCACCAACGCGTAGATCGCGAGGAGGAGAATGCAACCACACCAATATCGGCAGGAAACCAGACCTCTGAAATCCCAGGCAAGTGTTTAACTTGCGTATTTTCATTGGTGCAATATTCATATTAGTGTAGGAATGATTAGGAGTGTAATCAATGGAAGAAAACCCCAAATTTTGATAGGAATTTGCATGTAGAAAACATTATAACCATTTCTGGAAATAGTATGTGAAGTAGATGATTAACCCACGAATTTTTGATGTTATGTTAGAAGGAAATTCTGGAGAAAACTGATTAGAACAAAAGTTAAGAAAACATTAGGGTTCTTGATGTTTAAATGAGATTTTGGGTTATTTAACCATGTTTAATGATGGATATACGCATGCTTAACGTTAAAAACATCTGGAAATATGTTATTATGTTTGTAGTAGGAGTTTTGGGACGATTAGTGTTGGAAAATATTGATTTGGGTGAAGAATTTTGGTAAAACCCGTAACTGCACTTCTGCAGGATTTCGCAGACCTGCTTGATCGATCGATCGAGCCTAGAGCTTCGATCGATCGAAGGTTCGATCGATTGAGCCCCAGACCTCGATCGATCGACCCTTCCTGGAAGACTCTTATTTCCCCTTGTTTAATCAATTGAACATAATTCATCGTGAAATAACTTTTGGGCTTTATGAATAAAATGTTTTGGGATATAGGAGAGACCAGTAGGGCATATGATTAAGTGTTGAGAACTTTATTATGAGATGATAATTGTATTTTAGGGACAATTATTTAAAGGACGAGGAAACTACGTAATTCAAGTGAGAGATTACGTCAAATACTTACGATAGTGAATAGACGTTTACCTACTGATTTTGCTACTTGGATGGATAGAATCCACGAGTGTCACATAGCTAGTGAGAAAACCCTTCGAGTTAAGGTTAGAGACGAAACCTTATACGTAATCATAATAATGAGAAATTAAGGATAAATGTTGTGACTATGGGTTACCAGAGGAACCTATATTAATATGATGAAATGAGTATATTTATATGATTGTGTGTACATATATTATATACATGTGAAAAACGTACCCGCGCTACTTGCTATCCCTGAGGTTACCGCGCTGGGACGATCTTATCCTGTGTTGCTTTATGGGGGATATTGATTCGTACCCTAGAAGATAGAGATCCTAGGTACGGGCTATCAGATTGATAGTCGGACGGTCCTAAGAGACGTGTGGGTATGTACTGACCTCTTGGACTTGGAATATATGCTTCGCCTCAACGTTGTTTTGTATATGTTAATACAGTTCGAGAGTTTTTCCAAACTTGTATTTCCCTTTGTGTGAGCGATACGGGGATTGGATAGCAGAGTATGCCCGCACCATAGTTTAGTTGGGGTGCTGTTATATATATATATATATATATATATATATATATATATATATTATACGAGTAGTTAATATATATATGAGGTTATAAACTTTAAACTGCCTACTGTGAGTTGATAAGTAGGACATAGTTGTTGACGCAATAATAAATACTTGTTTTGTGAAAGTATGAGAAGACACTGGGAAACTTTATAATTTAATGAAGCTAAAACGAGAGTAGTGCTACAAATTGAAAGTAAACTTTTTAAAACATTGTCATCGTTCGGTTTTGAAAACTTATGAGTAAGTTAAGATAAACTAAATTATTTGGGAAGGTTAGTACGATAGGCGTGCACATTAGAAGAGAGGTGAGAATTTCTCAAGAGAGTGTCGAACTAATATGATTTGCATTGGCCTGTATCAATTTAAATACTTGCTTAACGTATTTTAAAATCAAACACACTTTCAGGCTCTGACCCGTTTCTTTTCCTCTCTCTCTCTCTCTTGTATATATATATGTATATTTTCAGGTGCCCAGCCACAGGGGCGTCTTACTTAGGATCCCTTGAGAAGGACGAGCTGCAGCTTAGGTGGGAGTTGCAGGTCACTTGAGTAGACGGCTTCTGTTATTGACTCCACTCCTATTATTCTCATTTATTGGGCACGTGTCGCCCTTTTTATCATTTCATTTGTTGTTGGGATTTTGTATTTCTTTTATTTCCAGTATTGTCCTATGGGATTTATTCAGGATGGATTTGTGGTTTGAGTTTCATTTGTTGACATTCGATTGACGAATGTATTATGTTATTTGGTTTATTGTGGTGTGATTCTTTATTGTAGAAATGTTGTTTTAATTAAAATAAATCTTTTTCTTTAATTAAAATTTGGAAAGTTTTGTATGGAAAATGTTTTGACACTTAGCTTAATTATTTAGGGTGTTAAATTGGAAAAATTATTTTTATCGACAGTGATGCTGAGAATGAACCAACTGTTTACCTTGATTTAATTTAATAAAGGAGTGATCACCCGGTATTTAATTAGGCGGGGTGTCACATAAACTCGGTATGTGTATTTTATAATCTGGTAGAGATGTCCAATAAGTTGAGTTTGAGATCAAGGAATTTTTATAAGATGTTGGTGAATATTAATTAATGGAAAATTGGTTCGCCAAGAGGTTATTGTAGGATTTACGCGGGGAATCATATAATGTTCCATCCAATTATGTAAACATTAAGCATCTCTATTGTGGTAATTTTGAGTAATTAAAATTGGAGTGCAATCGTAATTATTTAGTGAAATTAATTATGATTAAATGGAAAAGAAATATATTAAGGGAGAGTTTTAAATTTTATTTTTCTATTTGGAACCCAATTTTAGTTATTAGGCTTGGGTCCCCAATGTAGTCCTTAATTCTATTGAACCCAGAATTGTATTTGGTTATTGATACCCCTTAATTAACTAAAGGCACCTTTTTAGGAGATTTTGGAGGAGTCTATACTTGGTCCAAATATTCCCACCATGTTTTTGGGCTGAGGTGGATAAGTAGGAGTCAACTAATGAGATAGGGTTATGTGGAATACACAATTGGATTCATATCAAAGAAGAGAGAAAAAAAATTCTCTGGAAAAATATTCATGGTTTGCTTTAAAGGGAGAAAACCACCCGTCTTTCTCATTCAAAGTATCAAACATTGGAATATAAAGGGATGTTCTAAATCATATTCTACATTAACTCAGCTCTGCTTCATAGATCAATAACAATATCTGTAAAGGTATGGCCTTTACAAAACCTAGTTTTGATGTGTAGCTTTCTATGCATTCTTGATCTTATTTTTCATTCAAGATTGATCAAGATCCTTGGAAATTATTTTTAGAAGTTTAATCCCATTAGGTTGTCTATGATGCTATAAGAAATAAAAAATCTAATGCAGTTGATTATATTGATGAAGGTAAATGAAAATTCTCTAATCCTATCTCTAGTGACCTTGTGGACATTGCTAAAATCGGTGTTGTCCCACAGTAGAAGTGGGTGATTGGGTTTGATGGACTGTTGTTGGGAATGGACTTTTATAAAATTAGTGATGCCTATAAGGTTATTAGGAGTAGGAATCTTGAAGTAAATTGGTATAATGTTATGTAGTTCAAAAGCGGGGTCCCTAAATATGTTGTCCCAGAGTTGGAATAGAAATAATATCCACATTTCAAAGTAAATGGAACTTCCCAAATAGTATTTCAAATCAGTCCAATAAGATATGGTTTCTTTAGGGTGATTTTAAAGTTCAAGTCATTTTCAACTCTGGCCAAATGATCTATTTCAAAATTGATATTGATTACTTAAATTCTTTAGTTTTCCTTATTTTAATCTATGCCAAATGCACTTCTTTTCAAAGAAGATCTTTATGGGCTGATTTAGAAAACTTAACATCTTAATATACCACATTCCCTTTGCTTATATTAGGAGACTTTAATGTGGTCTCAAAAGAAGAAGAAAAAATAAGTGGAAAAATTATAGATTTTCAGGCTATTGAAGACTTTAAAGATATAATTACCTCTTTTTCTTTAATTGATCTAGGTTACTCTAAAACTAGATTCACATGGACTAATAATAAAGTATATGGAACTATCTTATGTAGAGTTGATAGAGGGTTAGTGAACAATATATGGTTTGATCACTTTCCTAATTCTACAATATCTCGCCTACACAAGACATGATCAGATCATAGTCCACTCATATTCTCAATTAAGAGTGTTGCAGATCAGTGCCCTAAACCATTTAAATTCCTTTCTATATGGTGTATTAAATCCAATGTCAACGACATCGTTGAAGAAATATGGTCAACTAATATTAATGCTCCTCCAATGGTTAAATTTGAAATAAAGTTAAAGATCCTAAAAATAAAACTTAAAATTTGGAACAAAGCGTATTTTAAAAATATTTTACAAACAGTAAATGACCTATAGGATAAAGTTAAAATCAAAGAACATGATTTTGAATTATCCTCTAATTAATCTACTAGATCAGAATTACTTAAAGCTAGAGCTCTTTTAAATTTATCATTGCAAAGAGGAGAGCTTCTAGTATCAAAAGAGCCATAAAAAATGGCTAAAGCTAGGAGAATATAACACACAAAAAAAATTAATGCTTCACTAAAAGCTAGTTATAGAAGATTGAATATTAATAAAATTAAAAATAGTAATAATCAATCCTGATGAAATTGACAATCTATTTATATCCCATTTTCAAACTATTTGGAAAGAAGATTTTAAAAATTAAATTATGCATTCATAGAAGTCATTGAGAGGGTTATCACAGAGGATATGAACATCAATCTAACTGAATTTCCTACATAAGAAGAAATTCTCAATGCCATTAAAAGCATGAATTCAACAAGTGCTCCAGGTCCTGATGGATATGGTGGAGAATCCTATTTGAAATTTTGGGATTTAATTAAATCAAATTTGATCAATGTTATTCATGCGAAGTCTTTAACCCTTCTTTTTGTTCCCAGTTCAGACCTATAAGTTTATGCAACTTTTCTAACAAAATTATATAAAAAATTCTCAATGATAGGCTCTCTTTAATTTTACCCTCTATAATATCCCCAAACTAATGTGACTTTGTTAAAGGGAGGAGTATCCATGATAACATTCTACTGGCCCAAGAAATGGATCAATCTATATGAAAAAAAGTGCATGGTAACAATGTCATTATTAAGTTAGATATGGAAAAAGCCTACGATAAAGTCAGGCCATTCCTATGTCAAGTCTTAAGAAACTTTGGATTTAATGAAATGTTCATTGATATGGTTTGGAGAATCATTTAAAATAATTGGTTTTCAATCAACATTAATAGTTAAAGCACGAGTTTATTTAACTCATCTAGAGGGCTTAGACATGGAGAGCCTTTGTCTCCTAGTCCATTTATCATAGCTACTGAGAGCCTTAGTAGAAATATTGATAAAGTTTTTCTTTTTCTTTTTTTTTTATAAAAAAATGGGAAATAATCCCTAGGCATATTATTAAAAGGGGAGAAAAAGCCCCTCCTAGATGGAAAAGCTAGCTTACAATCAAGAGAAAAACTAGACAATAAATTTGGGGCTTATAATATCCCCATTACAAGGAAAAGCCAAGAGCATATCTAAGATCTCAAGTAATAACAACCTAACTTGTCCAACTTAATAGCCCCTCTAGCCTTGGATGGAAGATTCAAAAGATTATTAAAGATAAGATCATATTGAGAATTTAAGCCAAATTTTATGAGAATATTAGCCACCATGTTTAATTCCTTGAAGCAATGAGTGAGAGAGAAGTTTAGATTCTAAGACTATTTTTAATGTCTTGAACACGGTTGATGAGATTCCAAGGAGGTTTCCAGTTCTTTGTAATCAAGTTAAACACATATGAAGAGTCTGAATCAATCTGCACATCTTTGATCCCAAATTCCAAACATAATTTAAGGCCCATCCGTATACTTTTAATTTCCACGACTGAATTTGAGGCAACATCTTCATAGCAAGAAAAAGCAAATATAAAATCACCCTTTTCTATTTCATAATATACCCCTGAACCACTCTGGCCTGGATTTCCTTCTGATGTACCATCAATAATCAATTTAAAGTTATAGGAAGAAGTAGGAATCCATTTAATAGGAGTGGCAGCCTGTAGTTCTTTTGAATGGAAATATTGAAATATTTTTAAATACCACTATCAAAACTTGAGCAACCAGATTTGAATGAAGTTTCTTTACAAATACTAGTTATCAAGTTAATGGAGTGGTATATCACTGCTTTTTCATCAAATTATGAATTTTTAAAGAAGGATTGGTTTTTATTTTTCCATATTTCCCAACAAACAATGTTAGTAATGCATTTGCCAAGAAACTTTGCATAGTCTTGAGGACCACTTTTAATCCACCAACTATGAAGCATGGTAGGAAAGGATATAAAATACATGTGTATTCCCTTGATATTGGAGAAATAGGGGTATTTTTGGACAGTGAAATAACAAGTGGTCAATAGACTCAATATCTTTTTTGCAGGCCTGGCATCTAGAACAAAGTCTAATTCCTAGAGATTGAATGGCAACCTTAATAGGCAAACAATTGAGAAGAATTTTCCATAGATTGATTGAACATTTTTTTCGGAATGTGAGGATATCAAATGAAGGTTTGAATATGGGAATGAGGGACATGATTTTGGGAAATGGCATAGGCATACGAGAAAGAGAATTCTCCAGAAGAGTTAGGAGTTCAGTACCATGTGTCTTCAAAAAGCACCATATTAGCTAGGCATTGATCTTTAACTTTCATCAAATTTTTCCCAAGTGTGCGAAGCCCCAGTAGATTGGATACTACTATTTTTATATCTGTTGGACATGTAAGAATCCCAAAGAGAAATCTTTGTATTCATTTTCCAGAAAAGTCTTATAGCTGAAGCTTTTAAAAGAATAAAGAGTTCAGCCATTCCCAGACCACCTTCTTTGAAATCTCTACAGATGATATCCCATTTCACCCATTGATGTTTCCAACCATCTACTTCATTTCCACCCCAAAAGAACTTGTTGAAGATTTTATGAATTTTGAGAATGACTGCCGAGGGAGGAAAAATAGAGGCCAGCAAGTATGAAGGAATAGTAGATAGGACATGCTTTAAAAGGATCATTTTACCTCTAAAAGAAAGATTTTTAGATTGCCATCCAAAAATTCTAGATCTCTAGATCTCGAAGAAGAGATGAGGCTATCATAATACTAGATCTTATTTTTTCCTTTGAAAAGAGGATAACACAAATAATTTAGAGGCATGTCTTTGTGAGAAAGACCTGATAAGAGAGACACTTTTGATTTAAAGGTGGGTCTATAATTTAAGGCCACTACGAAGCTACTTTTGCTACTGTTGATCAATTTCCCTAACAAGCAGCAATATAAGTGAAAGAATTTCGTTAGGTTTATAATGCTTCTTTTGTCTCCTTTACTGAAAATAATGATGTCATCAGCAAAAGCCATGTGAGATATCAATGGAGTACCACTATGATGTTAATAAGGAGAGATTATACCAGAATTCATCAAGTTGTTGAGGCCTCTACTCAAAAAATCAGCAGTAAGGATAAAGTGGCTAGGCGATAGAGGGTCCTCTTATCTCAATCCTCTAGAAGATTTGAAAAATCCACAAGATTGGCCACTAATTAACATAGAGAACCAATTATTTGATATACTCCTCTAAATAAGGTCTATCCAGCTCTCTCCAAAGCCAAAATCTCTAAGAACTTGCATCAAGAATCCCCAGTGAACTCTATCATATGCCTTCTCCATATCAAATTTGAATATGACATTTCCTCCATGACATTTTTTCCCTAAATTATGCACCATCTCTTTTGCTAGAAGCACATTTTCTTGAATTTCTCTGCCTTTTATAAAACCACTTTGGTTTGAAGAAATGATAGATGGAAGCATCGAAGAGATTCTAGAGGATATAATCTTTGTAATAATCTTCAATGAGAAGTTTCATAAGCTAATTGGCCTTAAATCCCCACATTTCTTTGGAAACTTCACTTTAAGAACTAGCACAATAGATGTACTAGTCCAACTAAGAGGAAGATCAAACCCTGCAAAAAAGAGTTAATTGCACAAGTCAAATCATATTTTATAACTGACCAGCAAGACCTACAGAAATATCCTCCAAAGCCATCTAGCCTTGGAGCAGATTGATCATTTAAGTCTTTAATAGATTCTAAGATTTCATCTTCATTGGTGAAAGCCTCAAGAGATTCATTGATATCATTGGTTAGAAGAGAAGGAATAGTGTCACTGACATCTGCCAAAGGAATAAAGGGATCTGATGTAAGCTGAGATTTGTAAAACTCCAAGATGTGCTTCTTAATTGCTTCTGGATCATCAAGGGTAACACCAGCTTCATCTTTTCACGAATGAATATGCAACTTTTGGTTCTTTTCCTCCACAAAATTATGAAAGAACTTAGTGTTAGCATCTCCTTGATGGAACCATTTGTTGGCAGTTTTTTGTCTCCAAAAATCCTCTTCATTATTTTGGGCATGAATCAAGTTTTATCTCCCCTTATTTAAAGCCATTATATTATCTTCATTACTATTTAACTCATAGTTGAGCTCCAGTTGAAATTTTTCATCTTCAATGTTTTTTTACTATTTAGAACACATCCTTATAGGTCTCTTTATTCCAAGTCTTTAGAACCCCCTTTAATCTTTGGAGTTTCTTTCCAAACTTTCTTAAGGCTAAGTCTTGAAAATCTTCTTCCCAAGAATTTGAACAAGATCTAGAAATTGTGGGTGATTACACCACATTTATTGGAACTTGAAAGTTTTAGGAAAAATCTCTTGAGAGGTTTTAATAGAGATAAGTAAAGCAGGATGATCTGAAGTTGTTCTATTTAGATGGTTGGCCATAGAAAATGGAAAATTACAGATGAAAGTTTGACTGGCTAAGCACCTATCTAACCTGTGCATGATTAGATTTTCCTCCTTCCTGTTGTTGCACCAGGTGAATTTTGAGCCATTGTAGCCCAAATCAATCAGACCATTTTTTTCTATTTCTTGAATAAACTCCTCTACTGATCCTTGATCTATATTATTCCTTCCCAATTTTTCATTTTGATCCACCCCAATATTAAAGTCTCCTATAATAATATGGGACAGATCCTGGTCGAGACCTGATACATAATTCAGCTGATCCCACAGGTCAGATCTTTCCTATTTGGTAAACTTTGTATAGACTATAGTTAGCACCAATTGATACTTGAGATCTGGATGACTAATAGTTAGAGTAAGATGTTATTGGTGATCAAAGAGACATACTACAGAGACATTAAATCGCAAGAAAAACCATATCTTCCCTTTTAAGTTAGAGCAGTTGCCTTCAAAATTCCATTTCTGTTTATAGCAGTCCAATTTTCCCATATCAACTTTAGGTTCAAGAAGAGCAACAAAAGGAGTTTTATGAATCTTTTTTAGTAGATTGAGTCTTCTGGAAGAGGATTTCTTTGCAGCCCTTCTAATGTTCCAAATAATTAAATTTATCATTAATATTTGGAGGGATTAAAGTTTGAGATACCTTTTGATGTGGATCTAGTCATTCTTTTGAACATAAGATCTGGCATTTTAAGATTCTTTTCTTTAACTAAACATACTTTACTTTTAGGCTTTTGTTTCTCTATTAGGCTAATATTCTTTTTTGAGGTGACCTTATCTTCTAATTGAGAGGCAAACAGATGGAGATCCACAATCATAGGGGTGTGGAAACATGTCTCATCTTCCCCATCAGTTAAATATAGGGGCTTTGTTGCTTAGTTCCTTTCATATACTGGGATATTTGTGCTTTTAGGAGATAATAAACTGTTACATTCCACGATAGCGTTTGTATCAATAAGTTTTTTATTATTATTCATAGTATTCAGCTCATTAAATTTCGATCCTTTATCTGACCATTCCCTTGTTCCCAAAAGCAGAAATTGATTTTTGTCTTGCACCTCCTCTTTATGAACGATTTGGTATGCCTAAGTAATGTATTCTAGGAAGTCTTCAGTGTTGGATTCTTCAACTTGTTTAGGATGTCCTGTTTGCCTGACTATGAGGGCGTCTTCTTTATTTCCACCTTTAACTTTTCCTTTCATTTGTCCCTAAAGCGGAGTTTTATTTTAGCCTTGCACCTCCTCTTTTGAGTAATTTGATATGCCTCAGTATTATCTTCCAGTAAATCTGCAGTGATAGAATCATAAATTTGGATTAGCTGATCATTTTGCATGTCTACGAGGGGGGTCTTCCTTACCTCCACTGTCCACTCTTTGTAGAATCTTTTTGGGATTAAAATCTTTTTTATTCTTAGCCTTGCCAGTTTGATTGGGAAGCAAAAAAATACAAGAGTACTCATCATGACCCTGTTACAATAATTTCTACAGTATTTGGCTTATTTTCAACCCTCACCTCTTGCCAAAATCCTTTGTCTCCGCATCCGATCCAAACTCTCTTGGACATCTGTTTAGTTAGATCAACTTCTACACATACACAAGTTACGTTGGGCCAGTTGATATCGGTCGTGGACGCATCAAGATCGATGGGTTTTCCAATTAATTAAGCGATTGAAAATAAGGATGATTTTGAGAAAAAAATGTATAGGGAGTTAGGGGAATGATATCCAAATGGGAGAGACGTTTCTTTCAATATCAGGACGATAATCAGGAGTCCATTTGAATACTCGCATAGGAAATCTACCTACATACCAAGTATCTCGAATCCACATCCTTGAAAAATCTTCTTTAGAGTTTAAACTTATCAACACATGCTTGTTGTCGATCAGACCAACACTGAAAGTAGTTTTTAAGGCAAAAGTTTGAAAGATCTTATGTATTTCTTCCATGGGTGGCCTGCCATGTGAGAACTTACCTATCAAGGCATGTTTGAATGGTTGGGAATATATTTCAATGTCTGTAGTTAAAAACAAGACTGATGGCTCACCCTTAAATGTTAAAGGAGGTTGAAGCGCGACAGTGTGATTGTTTGAAGAGGATTCAGCCACCACAGAAGCAAAGGACCTATTCGAAACTGATTTGATATCAGGTGGCTTTGGATCAATGTGGGGGATATGGTTGTTGTTTTCCATTCAAACCCTAATTAGGGTTTAGGAGAGAGAGGGGGGAGTTATGGTAGATTGGTAAAGCCTTTATTTTTTTAGGGATATTTTGATAAAGTTTTTCATATTAACAAAGCTATTCCTACTTCTCATCCTAAAATCTGCCAATTAATATCTCATTTGGGTATGCAGATGATATTATAATATTTTCTAATGGGGGTAAAAAAGTCTAAAAGCTATTATCAATCTTCTAAAAACCTATCAAGAGACATCCGGTCAATTTGTAAACTTCTCAAAAAGCTCCTTTTGTTGATGATAAACTAAGTTTTGCTAGGAATAACTCTATAGAAACTAACTCTGGATTGACTATCAAAAAACTTCCTATGAAATATTTAGATTGTCATATCACTAAAGGAAAAAATACTCTTACTCAATTCAGTGAGCTAATATCCAAAATTAGATAAAAACTAAATACATGGTCTTCTAAGTTTATCTCCCAAGCAGGTAGAGCTACACTAATTAGGCATGTACTGATTTCTATATATGTATATACTATCTCAGTTTTGAATCCCCCTAAAACAATATTGAGAAGGTTGAACAACATTTTCTCTAAATTTTATTGGGGAGGCATAAACAAAGAACATCCATATCAATGGAAGAAGTAGCAAGACAAATGCTTCCCTTTTGAAGAAGGAGGACTAAACTTCAGAAGCCTTAAAGATATTGTTGCAGCTACAGGTATCAACCTCTATTGGAAGTTTTTATTTCATAAAGACCTTCATGATACTTTTATGACAACTAAATATCACAGAGGATTGAATATAAGAAATGGATCAAATAAATTTAAAAGAATATCTATCTTCTTTAATCTAGCTGACAACTTTATTGATACAGAAAAGCGGGTTTGGAATCCATCCATAATTGGAGAGTTCACCTTGAAGTTTACTTATAATATCGACATAAATTCCAGACCTTTGTCTATGAGTTAGCAAATTAATTGGAAAATAGAATGTCCTATGAAAATCTCTAATTTCATTTGGAAACTTTTGAACAATTCAGTGCCATTTGAGATAGATTTACTACAAGTTGATATTAGATTAGCCAATATATATAGAGAATGTTATTTTGAAGAAGATAGTGGTCAACATGGTCTACTAGAATTCAAGCTAGCTAACGAGGTTTGGAAATACTTTTCTACAATTTTTCGATTTAATCATTACTTCTCTTCGTGCAGGTCAATTTTCTTTCCTGGTGGATGGTAGATAATATAAGAGATCATCAAAAAATTCTTTTCGCAATTATCCCAAAGATTATTGTATGGGAACTCTGGAAGGTTAGAAATAAAACACTTTTGGAAAATAATAAATCTTCATCATCGTATATAATTCATCAAGTGATTAACCTTACTGTTTCTATTTTTTACAACATTAAATGATATGACAAAATGTGACACTCCACTTAATTAAATACCGGATGATCATGCCTTTATTAAATTAAAAACGGAATATCCAGATTGGTTCATTCTTAGCATCACTGTCTATAAACTTTTTAATATATACTAACTACCTAGTATTTGAAAAGCTTGTGTCAAATTTTATCTTTTATTAACATGCAATGATTTAAACAATTAAACGATTTAAATATCACATTCACCGTGCTAAATTAATGAACACTACAAATAGTGAAATACTGAATCAAATCAGATATGACGGGAGTAAACACCATAGTCTGAAACTCTAATACAATAATCCATATAAAACCTAAATCCATAGCTGAATAATAAGATAAATACAATGTCTCTAGAAACCACTGCTAATAGAAGATGGACGACATGCCCGGCTGAGATAAAATAAAGGATGCATCGGATCTGAAAGGAATCGAGGCATCTACTAAGTAAGTCCTGCAATCGACCACATCAACTGCAGCTATGGCAAATGGAAATAAACTCCTAAGTTTGGGAAAATGAGTCAGAGCCCGAGTAAAAACGTTTAAAAATTAAGCAAGTATTTAAAATGCATACTTAACAGATATTATATGCATGTTAGATTCATGGCTCTCTCTCTTTCTCTCTCTCTATATATATATATATACTTGTGATTTAAATCTACTGTTTGTTCTTAGTAGATGAAAAAGATTTAAATCACAAGTATATATATAAGACCTGGGGTGCATGAATGCTCTGCTATCATGTCCCGGTACATCACACAATGTATTAAGGACTGTTGGTTTTGTATTTCTCTCGAACCATAAATACAAATCTTAGATATTGGAGGCGAGCATAGTCCCCAGCCAAATGGGTCACGCACATACCTATGCTCCCATTCAACCGTCGAAACTATCATACTCTCAGATAGCACGTATCCAATATCATTTGTTTGGGTAAAAGTCTAAAATCCCCCCCCCCCTCCAATGGGATCGTCAGGATAAGACCGTCCATAATGCGAAACCACCCCTCGATAGTAAGCAGCGTAGGTATGTCATACACAAATGAATCATACTAGAAGTATACACACAACCAATTTATTTATATCCTCAGTATAGGTACACTCCTGACCTATATTATATGTCCCATACGTAGTATATGTATATCTCTCGAATATCCTACGTATGACTAATTATTAACTATACTCATCATCGCATATTTTCGAGTATTCCTCACCACTTGCAGTGTGCCAATTATTCTTTAACATTTTTCAGTAGGTAACTCACTCATTTCCTATTGGTCTAAGTCATTGTTCTGCTCGTCCCCTTCAAGGTACTACATAATTCTCCAAACTAGGTTTTATCCCATAATTATACCTAATTTGTCTTTATCCTTAAATTCTTCTCACATGACTAAACTTCAAGGTCACTCGTAGCCTACTGAAATTTCAATTTAATTCCTTTTTTTCTTAAAATTCATCCCTAAAGTTAATTCGATTGTTTCCCATAAGGTTTAATTACAAAGGGAAAAAAGTGTCAAAAATCTGGGCAGTCGAATCAATTCGCCCCTGGACCGAATCGATTCACCTGCCGAATCGATTCGGTCAGGGAGCTGAATTGATTCCCCTACTATAGGTCTATTTCTTTCTCCTCAAACAGTTACAGGTTTCCACCATTTTTACATTACCAACTCCATTAATTAGTCCCAAACTCCCAACCAATCACACTAACTGTTGTACCAATTTATATAGATAATTTCTAACTTGATAGAATCATTAAATCATCAAAGACTACTCATAAAATCGAATTAATTCAAGAATAACCCATGAAAAACCCTAATCTATCTTTTTGGTTCAAGAACTCCATTTAAATCTAGATTTCTTCACATTTTGACTTCATAAATTTTTGAATTTCGTTCTACATGCATCAAGAGAGTTAACCTATTATGATTCCTTCCCCAAATATGGTTTAAACTCCTCCAATTTACATTAATTCTTCACATAATCATGAATTAATTCATCTAACTCTGACATGGATTTAATACATGATCAAGATTAGAAAGAATAAATACTTGCCTCAATGTACAAGTCTGAATTATCTATGAATTGATGATGTGGTGATGTTCCTCTTCCCTTGATCTACTCTCCGGTGGTTTTTGCGGTGCAAAAGGTGTAACAATAGTGGTTCTAGTCTTTGGGACCTCCTCTATTCTTCCTCCTATGGCCTTTATACAACTCTGTAACCTCTAACCCTCAAAGACTCCTCTTCTCAAATGATGTAAACCTATTAGTTTCGTAGGTCCCTTTTTTCCAAAAATACAAATGATCGAAATACCCTCCCGGGATGCCGATTTGGCCTAAAATTTCCCGGGGACCCCAAACTAAATTTTCGGGTACACTTTTCTGACTATTTCAACCTTTTCAGACACTTTGGCGCACTCAAAATGACCATATGGATTACTTAAAAATAAATTACTTTTTATTTCTTTAATTTAAGTCCCGACACGACTGACACACGCGTCCCGACTAAATTACAGTAACTGTCGTATTTTTCACTCACGACAATTATAATCTTTTAATATCATAATTATTACTCATTCACTAAGTAATATTCAATATAAATAACTATTAATCCTTATCTCTCTAATTAATATTCATTCTCCCATATTAATTATTCTAATGTAATATAATTAATCCCAATTGAATTTACAATTAACTTAATTATAAAAATCATTAAAAATACGGGGTGTTACATACTTTCCCCATTATAACGAAATTTCGTGTCGAAATTCAAAAAAATAAAATACCTGGTATGAAGAAATATGGGTATCTCTCGTGCATCTCATCCTCGTGCTCCCAAATAGACTCATCGGCATTATGATGCCCCCACTGAACACGTACAAGCGGCACTACCTTCAACCTCAAACTTCTCTCACTATATTCTAAGATAGCGGTTGGTCTCTCCTCGTATGAAATATCAGGTTGTAAGTCTATCTCCTCCAGTGCAATGTGGGTGTAACGAAGAAATATGAAACACATCATGAATACGGTGCAAGTGTTCCGGCTCCACTCAATAATAGGAAATGGCCCAACGTACCTTGGCGCCAATTTTCCCTTCTTCCCAAATCTCATTATCCACTTCATAGGAGACATAAGCAGTAGCACCTTATCCCCCACATCTAACTCCAGACAGAACCACTTAGCATTGGCATATCTCTTTTGTCTGTCCTGAGCTATCCGTATATGGCTCCGAATCATTTCCATCATGTCTAAAGTTTCTTGAATCAACTCTTGTCCTAGTAGCTTGTTATCTCCTACCTCTAATAAACAAGCTGACGAATGACACGGTCTACCATACCGTGCCTCGAATGGGGCCATGTCAATAGTAAACTGGTAAGAGTTATTATAGGCGAACTCCACCAGTGGAACATATTACTCCCAACCTCCCTCAAAGTGGAAGATACACATCTGTAACATATCTTCCAACATTTGATTAGTCCTCTCCGTCTTCTCATCCGACTGTGGGTGATAAGATGTACTCAATCTCAACTCAATACCCATAGCCTCTGGGAATCTCTCCCAAAATTGAAATACGAAAATCTTATCCTTGTCGGACACAATATCTAAAGTCACCCCATGCAATCTCACTATCTCAGCAATAAAAATCTTAGCGCACTATCCCGAAGTGTAATCCATCCAAGATGGAAGGAAGTGAGCTACCTTAGTTAAACGATCCACTATCACGCATATAGAATAGTAACCCCTCAGTGAAGTATGTAATTCGATAATAAACTCTAGGGAAATGCTCTCCCATTTCCACATAGAAATCTCCAATGATTGTAGGACTCATGTTGATCTCTGGTGGTCAACATTTACTAGCTGACAGGTGATACACCTCGAGATGAACTCAACGATATCTCTCTTCATCCCACTCCACTAGTACTGTCATCTCATATCTTGGCACATCTTATCCCCTCCGAGATGTACCGTAAATCGGGACCCATGTGCCTATGCCATCACAACGTGTTGTAAGTCCTCCCTCTCAGGAACTATCAACCTACCGTTGAATCGCACCCTCTGAACTATTGGAGTACAACTCAACTCCCCACGCTAAAAGCTGCCTAATCCTCTCCTGACAAAATGGATCCATCGCCTGCACCTACACCACTCTCGTGACATCTGGGGGTTAACGGTCATAACTGACATGAATGATCTGGAAACTACATCCTGATGGCCCAGCTCCTTCCATTTTTCTTTCCACACCTCGTCCACTTCCCCCACTGTCCTATGGCTTAAATCATCGGCCACTACATTAGCCTTCCCCGGTTGATACTGGATTTCAAACTGGCAGTCCTTCACAAATTTAAGCTACATGCGCTTATGCATATTCATCTCTCTCTGAGTGAACAAATGTAGTGACTTGTGATCTGTGAACAGGAAAAAATTCTCCCCTAATAGGTAATGTCTCTAAATTCCAAAGGCAAACACGACTGTTTTTAGCTCCAAGTCGTGGGTGGGGTAATTCCTCTCGTGAAGCTTAAGATTGCGAGAAGTGAAATCTATATCCTGATCCTCCAGCTGAAGTACTCCCCCAAGTCCCTATAGGGATGCATCAGTGTAAACTAAGTACTCCACTCCTGGCCTGGGAAGAGCGAGGACTGGTGCTGAAGTTAACTTGTCCTTTAGCTCATCGAAACTCAACTGACAAGTGTTATCCCAAATGAAAGGCACTCCTTTGCGAGTCAAGTTAGCCATAGGACCGTAATCTTTGAAAACCCTCGAATAAATCGCCTGTAATATCCCACCAATCCCAAGAAACTGCGTACCTCCATCGGTGTCGTAGACTGACCCTGCTCCCTCACCGCTGACACTTTACTCGGGTACATTTATACACCCTTCTCCGAAATAATATGCCCCAAAAACTTCACTTCACGTAACCAAAACCTATATTTTTCAAACTTTGCATACAGCTGATGCTCACGCAGTGTCTATAGTACCTGACGTAAATGCTCGACATGTTCCTCCTCGGTTCTGGAATAAATCAAAATGTCATCAATGAAGATGATAACAAACTTATCTAAAAATCTCTGAACACCCTATTCATCAAGTCCATAAATACGATCGGTGCATTAGTTAGACCAAATGGCATAACCATAAACTCGTAGGATCCATATCCCGTCAAGAAGGCAGTCTTAGACACATCCTTCTCCCTAATATACAACTAATGATACTCGGATCTCAAGTCTATCATCGATAAGTAGGTAGATCCTCTCAACTGATCAAATAAGTCATCGATTCGGGGCAACGAGTACTTATTTCGTATCGTGACTTTATTCAGTCCCCGGTATTAAATATATAGTTGCAACGATCCATCTCTCTTATTTACAAATAAAATAGGGGCACCCCACGGAGATGTACTACGACGTATGAACCCCTATCCCAAAAGCTTTTCAATTTGATCTCATAACTCCCTTATCTTCCTAGGAGCCATACGGTAAGGTGTACGTGCTACTGGACGAGTGCTCGATGCTAAGTCTATCACAAAATCTATCTCCCTACTGGGTGTCAATCCCGGTATCTCCTGAAACACATTGTCAAACTCATAAAAAATGAAATCAAATTAAGTGAGATCACTACCTCCTGAGAGGTATCCTCCTCTATGTAGTATAGGTGGGTGGACAAGACTCCCTCAGGACAAGGCATCGCTACCAAAAATATCTCTTGGACCGATATAGCGAACACAATACTCCTACTATAACAGTCAATCATGGCCCTGCAAGTGGCTTGCCAATCCATGCCTATAATAGCATCATACTCTGTCATTTTTAACATAAGCATGTTAGCGGGCAAAATCAGTCTCCCAATGTCTATACTCACCCTCGACAGATAAAGAATATAAGTGTCCCATTGCCCAATTATGAATATGCATAGGTAGTTGTATTATCTACCGTATCTAATAATCCTGTGGCCTGTGCAAACCTAGTGGCTATGAATGAGTGCGAAGCCCTAGTGTCAAATAAAATACGCCCAGAAATTCCATGGATGAGAAACATACCCTCAACAGCGGGTGGAGCCTATGGTGCTACAGCTTGGTGGACGTGATACATGCGCCCATACTATAACTTCCCCTCTTGAGGTGGGGCTGTTGGAGCTGCTGGTGCTGCAGGTAAGGCTAGTACGAGTGCTCGTTATGGGAGGGTGGCGAAAAGATAGGTCTTTGAGGCTCCTGACGGCCTCCCTGCTGCTAATGTACCCGACCCTTATCAGGACAATCCAGTTTCTTATGTCCAGTCCTGCCACATATAAAACACCTCCCAGTAAAGTGTCCTCCTCGCTGACCTTACTGCCCTCGGCCCTGCTGGCCCTGGTGTCCACGATACTGGACCTGCTGGCCCGACTGAATCTGTTGGCCCTGTCGAAAACCTCCATGTCCTTATCTGGAATCACCGAATCTGAGTCACTTAGCAGGGTCCCCCTGGTAGGAACTCTGCTCACCCTGCCTAGGCTGACTCTGGGATAATGGTGCTCCATTGGCACTACCACCCCCGGTCTTGCCATGATGGTTGGACTCTCCTCCTTACTTTCTCCCCTTAACATGGAAGCGGTGGTCTTGGCAATGTAATAAGGCAGCATTTAACACCCCGGTGTATGTCCGCAAAGAAATGTTACCCAATAGGTGTTTCTGGATCCTCCAAGTCAGGCCATCCATAAAGATCTGGGTCCTCTTTTCTTTAATAGGCACTTCCCCTGGCATGAGATTTGTCAACCTCGTAAATTATTTCTCATACTCAGCAATCGTCTTCCCCTCCTAGGTTAAATACAACAGTTTCGACCTTATTTCAGTCTGAAGGGCGGGTAGCAACTATTTGAGATTAAACCGCCCCCAAAACTCCTGTATTGTGATGTTATCTCTCTCTTCTGCGCTGGTAGTGGACTCCCACCACTGCAATGTCGCTCCGACTAGCTTAAGAGTAGCTAGGATTTTCCTCTGAACATCGGTACATTTGTACACCCTCAGGTGTCTCCGGATGTCCTTCTTCCATTGGCTCGCCACTATTACGTATGAACTCCTTGAGAACTTTAGAGGATGTGCCTTATGGAAGGCATCCCTAACTCGCTTCCACGCAGAGGGGAACGTCAGAGCCTATGCCGATGCCACCACTTGTGCCTGGGGTGGGGCATACTGTGCTACTATAGCTAATGCTGAATTCACTACTTGGGTAACTATAGCATCCACCTATGCAGCATTCATGGTGCCCTGTGCTCGGTTCGGTTGAGGCTCCGGCTGTGCCTCTGGGTTGGCTAGTGTTGCACGTCCAGGGGGCATCTGAAAGGAGAAATATTTTTTTATCAGTCCACAATTCAATATGACTTAAAAATAGCTAAAGACGTAAATGCGCAAATAAGAACACAATAGTCATAAAAATAGGGCTCTACATCAAAGAACGCAACGCTGGAAACACAATAAGCTGTACAGGTCCTAAAGACTCTAGAACATGATGATCTGATACCATCTCTGACACCTCGCTTCATTAAATACCGGGTGATCACACCTTTATTATATTAAAAACAGAATATCCAGAATGGTTCATCGTTATTATCTCTATCGAAAAACTTTTTAATATATACTAACCACCTCGTATATGAAAACCTTGAGTCAAATTTTATCTTTTTATTAACATGCAATGATTTAAACTATTAAACGATTTAAATGTCACATTCACCATGCTAAATTAATCAACACCACAAATAGTGAAATATTGAATCAAATAAGATATGGCAGGAGTAAACACCCCAGTCTAAAACTCTAATAAAATAATTCATATAAAAACTAAATCCATAGCTTAATAATAAAATAAATACAATATCTCTGGAAACCACGGCTAATAGAAGATGGGCGACATGCCGGACTAAGATAAAGTAAAGGATGCATCGGATCTGAAAGGAATGGAAGCGTCTATCAAGTAAGTCTTACAATCGACCACAACAACTGTAGCAGTGGCAAACGGAAATAAACTCTTAAGCTAGGCCTCCCTGTAGCTGGGCACCTATAAATGGTTTTTACAGAAAGAAATAGATTTGGAAAACGGGTCAGAGCCCGAGTAAAAAGATTTAAAAATTTAGCAAGTATTTAAAATGCATACTTATCATATATTATATGCATGTTAGCTTTACGGCTCTCACTTGTGGTCCTCACCCCTCATCTAGTGTGCACGCCAAACGTATACTCCTAACCCTTCCTAGTTATGCTGCCCCGCCTAACTAGTTCGAATTAAATCTTTCGCCACACTAACTCTTGGTGCTTTTCAATACTACCCATGTAATAGATATTGATGTTCCATATCGATTTGACATTTATAAATTCCTCAATTTAGATTTAGATCTCACATATTTAAATTAATTTAAATATTACAATCTTTCTCATCTACTAATCACATACAATAGATTTAAATCACAAGTATGTATATACTTGTCACTCTAATTATAAATAAATATAAATATATATATACACACACACACTACTATAGCACCCCTTAGGCTAAGACCAGCGGTGCATGCATACTCTACTATCATGTCCTGGTACATCATGCACTGTATAAAGGACTGTTGGTTCTGTATTTCTCTCGAACCATAAATACAAATCACATATATTGGAGGCGAACATAGTCCCCACCCAAATGGGTCACGCACATACCTACGCTCCCATCCAACAGTCGAAACTATCATACTCTCAGATAGCACCTATCTAAGATCCTATGTTCTGGGTAAAAGTCTAAAATCCCCCCCCCCCCCCCCCCCCAATGGGCTCGTTAGGATAAGTCCATCCACAATGCGAAACCTCCACCCAATTGCAAGCGGCGTAGGTATGTCATACTCATAAGAATCACACAAAAAGTATACACACAACCAATATATTTATATCCTCGGTATAGGTACACTCCCGACCTATATTATATGTCCCATACATAGTATATGTATATCTCCCGAATATCCTACGTATGACTAATCATTAATTATACTCATCGTCTCATATTTTCGAGTATTCCTCACCACTTAAAGTGTGCCAATTATTCTTTAATATTTTCAACAGGTAACCCACTCATCTCCTACTGGTCTAAGTCATTGTTCTCCTCAGCCCCTTCTAAGTACTACATAATTCTCCAAACTAGGTTTATTCCACAATTATACCTAATTAGTCTTTATCCTTAAATCCTTCTCACATGACTAAACTACAAGGTCACTATTGACCTACTGATATTTTAATTTAATTCTCTTTATTCTTAAAATTCATCCCTAAATTTAATTCGGTCGTTTTCCACGAGTTCAAATTACAAAGGGAAAAAGTTGTCAAAAATCTGTGCACCCAAATCGGTTCGGCCAGGGAGCCGAATCGATTCACCTGCTACAGGTATGTTTCTTTCTCCTCAAACAGTTACAGGTTTCCACCATTTTTACATTACCAACTCCATTAATTAGTCCCAAACTCCCAACCATTCACACTAACTGCTGTACCAATTTATATAGGCAATTTCTAACTTGATAGAATCATTAAATCGTCAAAGATTACTCATAAAATCAAATTAATTCAAGATTAACCCATGAAAACCCCTAATTCATATTTTTGGTTCAAGAACTCCATTTAAATCCAGATTTCTTCACATTATGACTTTATAAAGTCGTGAATTTCATTCTACATCCATCAAAAGATCTAACTTATCATGATTCCTACCCCAAACATGATTTAAAATCCTCCAATTTACATTAATTCTTCACATAATAATGAATTAATTAATCTAACTCTGACATGGATTAAATACATGCTCAAGATTAGCAAGAATAAATACTTGCCTCAAAGTACAAGTCTGAATCTCTGTGAATTGATGATGTGGTGGTGTTCCTCTTCCCCCGGTCCACTCTCCGGTGGTGTTTGCGATGCAAAAGGTGTAATAATGGTGGTTTTAGCCTTTGGAACCTCCTCTCTTCTTCCTCCTATGGCCTCTGTACAACTCTATAACCTCTAACCCTCAAAGACTCCTCTTCTCAAATTATGTAAACCTATTAGTTTTGTAGGTCTCTTTTTTTCCAAAAAAAAACAAATGACCAAAATACCCTCCCAGGAGGGTATGCTTTTTTGACTATTTCTACCCTTTCGGACACTTTGGCGCTCTCGAAATGACCATATGGATGACTTAAAAATAAATTGATTTTTATTTCCTTAAATTGAGTCCCAATATGACTGACACAAGCGTCGTGACTAAATTACTGTAACTGTCGTATTTTTTACTCACGACAATTATAATCTTTTCATATCATTATTATTACTCATTCACTCAGTAATATTCAATATAAATAAATATTAATCCTTATCTCTCTAATTAATATTCATTATCCCGATTTAATTATTCCAATATAATTTAATTAATCCCAATTTACTTTACAATTAACTCAATTATAAAAATCATTAAGAACAAGGGGTGTTACACAAAATTCTTCAGCGTATATCCTAATAATTGAATGTTTTATAATAAAAATATATCCTTAGGTAGTTCCCTCCTCCAGGTTATTTCAAGTTCAACATAGACGGAGCATCAAAAGGTAACCCAGATGAAAGTGGTATAGGTGGAATAATTCGAGACTGAAAGGTTTGTTTATTGCAGGATTTGATAAATAAATTAGCATTCAAAACTCTTTCTATGCTGAAGCATTGGCTCTAGTGGAAGGTCTACAATTGATTTACCAATTAAACATTCAAAATTTTTTGTGGAATTTGACTGCAAACTCCTCATTGATGTGGTTTTAAAGAAGGCTAAACCTCCATGTCACTCTCAAACTATTCTTAACAGCATACAAATAACAAATCAAATAAAGCTCAATTATGTTTGGAGAGAAATGAACTTAGTAGCATATCATCTTGCTTCAATGGCATCTCTTAACAACATTGATGCAACATATTGGAGTTTTACTTCTCTTCCACAACTGGTCAAAGGTTTGCTCAACATGGACAGATCCAGTTTTCCTCAAATTAGACATAGAATTAAAAACTTGTAATGGGGATAAGATAAATCCCCAAGTTTTATTTAAGTTATAATTCTTGTAATGGGGATATTATAAAGTCCCAATTTTATCTTTAATTCTTTTTAGAGTATTGGGCCCAACCTCTAGAAATAGGTAAGTCTGGGTTTGTTAAACTATGGAGAGGTTGTTTCTCTATTTCTCAAAAATTAATAAAATGTGTTGGGGTACCGTCCCTCTTTGATAATAAAAAAAAATGTGGATTGCATGTCTAATTAAGCTCTAGTCGAGGGATATACTGAGAAGATGGGGGGATATACATGAAGACTATTATGTGATTTCTCAAATAAAGTTTGAAATCATTCACTTCAGTTATAATAATTGAAAGGGCAAGAACTTTTGATGATGGTGATTCTTGGTTAGCTACTAAAGATAATAGTTTTATTATTAATATGTTAAATCTTAATTTATCTACTATAGTGTATTGCACGTGGTGTGAAAGAAACAACATCTCTTTTAAACTTAAATAGTGAAATTTTGACTCAGTAATTAGGAAAGTTGGATGCTACATGCAGGTGGCCATGGGTTAAACGCGTTAGATAAAATTGGGAGACTTCCGGATCTTGGGGGATTTTAAAGAAAATACTTATTATCTAGTTTTTCTTGCATGCTAAAGAGATTATAAATTGGCACTAAAAGTTGTTCATTTTCATTTTGGTAGCTTCTAATCTTGTATGGTTGTCCTCCAAGGTTCTGCTTTTTATACTCGATGTTTGTCCAGTGATAAAAGATCGAAGAGTTAGTAGGAATTTCTGGTTGGGTTTTATAATTTTTAAGGTTGATGTTTTACTTATCTTAGATCCACTTTTGGATATGGATCAGCGTGTTGATTTTTTGGATTCATAACCCCATATTAATGTCTTTCTTGGCCTTCTCGAGTTTGAATGGGTCTTCTAGGACCTGTTTGGGAGTTTTTTAGATGAAGGAAAGGAAAGGAAAATTTTATTAGGAGAGAAAAGAAAAGAAAGGAAAATTTATAAGAGAGAAGAGAAAGGATTTAGGAAGGAAGATAAAAATAATTTTCTTTTCTAGTGTTTGGGAGTTGGAAGGAAAGTTTTGGAAAGAAAGGAAGGGAATTTTTTTTTTAAATATTCTTTCTTTTCTCTCATTTTAAACTCCCAAACGACAGAAAATGACGAAACAACACTTTCTCTCTTATGTAAACTCCCAAATGACGAAAAGGAAACATAATTTCCCTTCCTTTCCTTTCTTTTCTCTCCAAAATAAAACTCCCAAACAGACTGCTAGTGAGGTTTAAATGGGTCCTCTAGTGAGGTTTGAATGGGTCTTTAGTTTGACCTTATCGCCTATTTGAGGTATGAGTGGGTACTTTGTTGCTCCAATCCTATAGAAAATCTAGATTAGTGTGATGTTGACCTATAAAAATGAACAAATATTGTGATTGTGTTCTTATATTTATCTTGAAGGGTGCTAAATGTTAATACTCCGACCTCAAACTCCTTATTTCTTGTTTGATTGGGGGAGCATTCTTGCTTATATTCTGGGTATGAGCGGGTTATTTTAGTGATGTATTGGATCAAAGTTTGAGGTACGATATGAGCAATTTTTTAGTGGAGTATTTTAGAATGGTTAGTATTGGACTGGTGTAGTTGAGGAGTTTTCAGATGGGTATGGGAGCCCTTCTCTCCACTCTTTGCTGAGATTGTTTGGATTGAAGATAGTCATTTGGGTTTCCTTTTTTAATGAGGTTTAGTGTCCAGTTGGGTGGTCTCATATGATTCGGTTATAAGGCGGTGGTAATATGAGTGTTATGTGATGCCTTTGATGGATTACACTGTGACACCCCGCCTAATAAAATACCGTGCGGTCAATCATGTACCAAATTAAAACAGGAGTCTCATATGGTTCATTCTTAGTATCACTGTCGAAAACCAAATTAATTACTAATAACCTATTAGGCTGGCATCAAAATTTTAATTAACTAATCTTTTTAAACAAACCATTCAATAAAAACATCCACACAGTTTATATATAAATGAAACTGAGTTGAAATAAAAATAACCGAACACTCGGTTTAACATAATACAACCAAATCGAATTTCGCAATAAAAGGCGGTAAAAGAATGAATAAATGCAGTTGGGATTTTATCCTAAGTATGTATGCAGTAGCTCCTATCTAGATTACAAGGATAGAAACGTCTACAGTAAACCTGCATGCATCCACGAATACTGCAGCACCCGTTTGACTCAAAGGAATCATCATCCAGGCGTCCCTGTGTATGGACACCTATATATATATATATATATATATATAGCAAAAGAGAGGAAAATAGATAAACGGGTAAGAGCCCCAGTTGTGAAAATATTTTGCAAGTGCATAAATGCTTTATTTATGAAAAATATGTTTTTATTTCTCATATTTAAATTGGTATCGCACTCCCATGACATACCACTCACCCCTATTCCAGTGGTGCACACATATCGCATCCCTCTAAACATCCTAGTCAAGCTACCCTGCCTAACTAATCCGTCACCCCCAAACTCTGAAAGTCCTAATCAAACCGAGTACTAAGGGCTAAACTTATCCCCCAGCCTCAACACTATGCCATGTTCGTGCGTGGGGGGTCTCGCGAACCGAAATCCAAACAAGGAACCCCCCGATACACTACTACTTAGCAGTGTCGATCGTCGAGATCCATTAGAACCTCGGTACACAACGTATATATATATACATACTCATATAATTATATACATTATCATACTCACTTTCATATACATATCACAATATAAGTCCGGATGAAATCTCCCAGAATGAGAATTAATCTTTATTCATTTTACCTCTTTACTCTAGTAGAGATATATAATGTATTGTTCTCATAAACGGGTATTATACTATACACACCAGTATAATAACCATCACAACGAGCTATAACTCAAGGATGCAGTCTCTCAATGCTATCATCTTCCAGGGAATTACTCACATACCATCCTGGGTACCGTGGTCGGACTAAATAACATCAACATGGTAAAAAACAAATCACAACATATGGAAAGCAGTCATATTTCCTCCCCGAAAGTGAGACGAGATATACCCACCACGTCTCACCCCTAATAAAAAAAAACACGATATAAAATGGACGGTATGACCTGGGGACTATACGCTTCCTGCTCCTCAAGCCAAGGGCCTCACCCACATCGCGCAACTTCCCATGATAGCATTAGAGGGGGTATGCTTCACACACACACACACACACACACACACACACACATATATATATATATATATATATATATATATATATATATATATATTCTACATTATTCCTCAAATATATATAAATGGCCATAATTGCCAATCACACATAACGATGGCCAATAACCCTAAATATTCTCGCAAATAATAGCATTCAAGTATTCGCACACTCACAATACTAAATTCAAAAGTATTCCCTCACTTGATAAATAACATGTACCTTATTCACGTTTAAGGATTTATATACTCACTGAATTTACCAATTTATAATATTTAAATAAGTCAACCCTCAACTTATTTTAATCCCATAAGTTTCTTATTACATATTCAATAGTCGTCCACAGACGTACCGGATAGCCACTCAATCCTCTTTAGCCTATATCTCGAATTCCATCCGAATAAAAATATACTTGCGTACGCTTTTCAAATAATTTTCTCGAAAGTCTCTCTCTCATCCTAAACATTCGATAGGTCCATACCCCAAATTAACCTCATAAGTGACCCAAAGTCAGTTCACAACTCATCAAGTCCTTTAGATCATAACACTCTATAATGTTCTAATTTAGAAGGCCCCTAAGCTTTAAACCCAAAGAGGATAAGGAAGAAAATCCCCAAAAGTCTTAGGCTAAAAACAGAGTGCCGGTCGACTGGCCTTGGACCCCCGATCGACCGCAGTTTGAATTTAAGCCTAACAAACCAATCAGTATGCCTTTCTTCATTGACACGATACCAGTCCCTCGAAAATTAGTTCCTCAAAATACCAACCAACAATCCCAAACTCTATTTTTATGGTCTCAAATCTCCACCAACAACACCATATTCATTTACTCAATGATTTCTAACTAATACAACAATAAATTTGGAGGATTAAACAAATTTTCATAGATTTGAATCCAAAAAGCCATTAAACCCTAGTTTTGCCATTTCCCCCATTCCTAATCGTTTCTACACTTCATTATCGTGGATTTAACACTAAAAATCATTAAGAGTTTACATTACATCAATATGTAAACTCATACTCAAATTACTCAAATTTATTTTAAGGGTTTTAACCCAAAAATTATATGGTTTACCAACTAGAATATGAGATATATACACTAAATGAAATAAAGCAAGTAAACACTTGCCTCGTGGATAGAATCCGACGACCCCCAGTCGAATCCCGCGGAGTTTGATCGGAATCTCCCTTTTTCCTCCTCTTTATCCCTTCATTTCTTCTCTTCTTCCTTTCTCTCCTTTTTCTTTCCTTTCTCCCACTCTCTTGTGTCTTTTATAGGAGAGAAAGGGGTTTATCCCTTATTAAACCCAAAAATGACTCCTTTACTCAATTGCGAGTCCCTTTTTAATTCAAAAATTCCTGGAACCTAAACACTACTCTCGGATACTCTATTCTGACTATCTCGGCCATTCCGAAACCAACCGCACACTCGAAATCTCCATCTGAGGTACTTGACCACAATCCACTAATTAAACCCAATACATCTCAATGCGGGTTTTCCAATGAAAATATTATTCTTTGTCGCTTTACCCAACCGCGAGATGTAATTAAAATGGTCCAACTCATTTACTTAATCCTGAAAGTAAGTGCAACACCCATCGAAAATCATGTAACCCTCACAAATTCCAAAAAGTATTCTCAGAGAAATTCCTCAAATTTCCAAATTATACTCATTTATGAAATTTTAATTATCCATAAAAGTATGGGGTATTACAAACACATGTTAGGTTTTTAAGCATGGTTTTTGGCTAGTGGTGTGCATATTTTGTTAGGTCGGGTTATTAGTTTTTGAGTTTTGTATAGGTTTTGTGTGGGTGGGGGGTTGATGCTTGGGAATGTTAGTTTGTTTTTCCCTGTTTGTTTTGGGTTGGATTTTTTAGGCTTTCATTTTGATCTTTGTATGTTTATTGGTTTTGGTCTCATTGTAATTTGCTTGGGTTGTTTGCCTTTGGTGTTAATATATTCACGTTTCATCAAAAATAATTATTTCTAATGATATGCAAGTTTTAAGGTGTAGACAACCTAAAAAAATCTCAATGCAAATAGTTGAATGCATCTACATTCATAATTTCTCCTTCATTTTGATTTTAAATCTTTTATGACGTTATGAAATTGAAGGCTTAACTTCATAATATAAAAACAAAAAATTAGAGGGTAAAACTTTCTCTAATTATTATATATAAAACTCAATTCATATTCTTTTCTTCATAGTAAACTAATTAATACACCAAAGGATATAAATTAATCTAAAAAGGGTGACCTAGCTTACTATGAAACCGAGTGGGAAAGACCATAATAAAGGAAATAGCGTAAATGCGCATATGTCCTCAGTAGCATGCTTCTAGATGCCTCCCCTAATTACTCACCCCTTAAAACTAGAGAGTGATATAAACTTTCATATATACCTCATGTTGAACATCTTCACAACCACTAAGAGACTTTATATGTTTGCCACAACAAAATCCAAGCATATGCATCCTAAAATTTTATCGTAGCAGGGTTTGTGGAGTTTGTCCCTCGAGGATCTAGGGTCACCCATCTAGGAGAGGTCTTGACCAAAGGTATAAAGAATAATAAATGACATTAATGACATAAAAATGAAATACAATAATAATAAATTGAAATAATGGGTCTCACGAGTGTGTTGGGATGGAGGGTGAGAGATTAAGCATTCTTTTTAGAGAGTGAAATCTAGGAGGCAACCTAAAAGACCAATGGTTTTCATACAATGATTATGTGTAGTTATTATCTTCCTGTGGAGATGATAAATGATGTGAGGATATTTATGGCAAAGATGAGGATAATGTTTGTTATGAGGTTTTTAAGTTTGATATTAACAGATGATTGCGAGGGGTATTCCAACTAACTAGAGTAAATGAGGGTTAGTGGCATTATATAGTGATTGTTCAGAAGATCTCAACACTTGATATTGGGCATAGGGTGAAATTCATCCATCATTTATGAGTCATGGAGATATTAAATGAGGTGGTGGCATATCAACAAGTAATATCAAATGGCAGTTTGATGAAGGTGTTTTTTCAGTTGGCTTATATGAATATCTCAGGTGCTTCTTATAGAAAATTTTAACTTGTACCAATGATGTAGTGGGGATGTGTTGGGTATAAAAAAATACAACATACGATTGTCACATGAGGATGGATATCGAGATCAATGGTGATTTTTACTCTCATATTAGGATGGTTGGCGTGTAAAAGGCCAATAATCTTACTCTCTAGCCTATAAAATAGTACCCTTGAGGATCCCTAGTGACTATCGATCGAACCTTTTGATTTATATGGGTTCAACCTAATTCATGTCCCATTGCTTTGGGGATCGATACTTGAAGTGGACATAAACATACCTTGTCTTTTGCCACTTGTTTGGATGATGATGTTACTTTCGGCAGTTGTTGGATCTCGATTCTCTTTTAGTGATCTCTCGTCGTTGGTTGTACTATCGATAGTAGATGTTTGTTATTATTTCCAATGATGGTTAATAAACATAGATAGTGATACTGATGATTGAAGATATTGACGCTTCCTTTGATAGTTGTTAATGTTATCGATGGTTGTTGAATGTAGTTGTTCTTTAGATGTTAAATGACTAACGATTTCCATTATTTTTGTTTTTATTATTATATTATTGTAGGGGTTGTCTTATTTATTATTCTTGTGAGTGTGATTGGTGTGGTTATTGTTTTTTACAACCGATAGTGAGAATCACATATATCCCCTACTTCAACAAATATTCATATAACTTTGGCAATTAAACTCTAATGAAAATCAAAGTCAAGAGAAATTCTTCTCTTCACTTCTCCCTTAAATTTTTCGTTTATGTCTCTTGTTTTGAACTACCATTACCATTTTACTACTATACGATTATTTTTTTTACTTTTATTCCATCTTTGTCATGATTAATGCTAAAATGGTGCCATAAACTATATTCCATCAACAATTTGTGGTGGCACAAATAGGAAGTTCAAATTAATCTCATTAACAAGTAATACTGTTAGGAATATTTATCTAATTATCAATTTTGGAATTATGAAATTTAGAATTAATTAATGGGTTGAATAAAAGAGTCCTACTTGATATGGTCCAACTAAGAAATCAGATTTGGTTAGGAGTTATAAGCCATGAGGATTTCTAAAATATTAAGTGGGTTATTTCCTAATTCAAGTCTAAATGTGATGGATAGTTGAAATACAGATTACATAAAAAAACTAGGTCCTCTCACATTATATATAATAGGTTATTATCCATCATATAATCTGCATAAAACATGCAATATATTGGGCTAGAGAGAGAAAATTTTAAAATTCTATTTAAGTGCAATTTTCCATTAAAGAAAGATGGATTTGCTGGAACAATTAATCAAGAAATCAAGAGAAGAATTTATACTTTAGATAAATTCGAAATCAATGGACAAAGGTTAGCGTTCTTAATCCATTATAGTGTCGGTACAACTTGTGAATTATATGAAGATCAAGATGTTATTTTAAGAAAAAATTAATGTTGAAACGGTTTTTATTATTCTTTATTCATGTTCTAACATGTTCTATCATAGCTTCGTGTTTAGGATCTCATATTATTCCATTATGAAAACTGCTTACTGCCATTATTGAACAAAATTGAAATTGCATGCCCAGGACTTATAAATGTTTTAGTGTTGTTTTCTTTGTGCTTTATGATTCTTTCGTGCAAAATGAATTTGAGTATGTGCTCGGACCGTATGTGATGATTTAATTACGTCAGTAAATCTTTTCCTAATCGATTTTGTAGGCTTTGATTTTCTAGGGCGTTTTTCAAGGACAGTTTTTTTGGTGCCGGTTGTCCGGCATTGTAGAAATCAAAACCAACTTCTTCAAAATTTTCTAGAACTTTGAAGTTTGGACAAAAATGGCCTAATGATCAAAACTCAGGACCTTTGGTCGTGACTAAATGTGTTTTTCGGCAATCTGAGGAAGTTTAGGTGCTAAAACCCCCAAATTTACCATTTTTGGTAATAATGTAGGCGGACATATCTCACTCCAAACAATCATTTTTGAATTTTACCAACTATTTTGAGATCATGGAGTGATTTTATACAGCCTTGTGGTGCTAACTCGAACTTTCCATTTTGGAAAAAAATAAATTTTCCCAACTTTTATGTCTTTCTCCACTATAGGGGCTATTCCAATTGTTCATACCTATTCTAACGATCCTCTTTTAGTTGGATTGAGTGTCAAACACAGGCCAATAGTTCATATAGGTGGACATTAGATGTATGATTGTTTGTTAAATATTAATGTTCATGTTGTGGTGAATTAAGTGCCAAACATAAGCCAATGGTTAATGTTTATGATTATTAGGTTAATGTTTTACTTGATTCTAAGGTCTGTCATTATGTCAGATTATACCAATCACATTCTAGAATCAGAAAATTAACAACTTCAAACTTATTATATGAATGTTAAATTGTCGATATAATATGTTCATTTAATCAGGGTTACTAAAACTATTGGACATCAAACACAAATGCTACAATTATGGGACTATGATTGAATGAAAATTAATGGTGGGTTGATTTTAATAATAAAATTATGATATATCAAACATAAATTCCATGACTTCATAATTAATTGTCATTCTACCATATAAATATGAACATCGACATTTTAATACTCACCCCCTTGCAAATTATTGTGATGTGTGTTTATTGATTAATGTGAGCATTATATTTTGAAGCCCCACTTAACCTGTTTTCACATGCCTCATCCCTTTCAAAATTTGATGGCACTAACCTTTCAGAATGGAGCGAGCAAATTGATTTCACCCTTGGTATTCTGGATCTAGACATGGCACTCCTCAGGAAGAACCTATTGCACTTACTGAACAAATCAGGGAGGTTGAGGAGACAATTCAGCAGGAATTGTCCAGGTCCAACAGGTTAGATCTTATGTTCATAAGGAAGTGAATTGTTGGTAATATCAAAACCTCCCTACCTTTAACACTTTAACGCAAGAGAATATGTAAATATTATTAAAGAAGGTTTTCTCACTGACAAGTCCCTGGAGGGAAAAGTGATGGCCGACCTTATCACTATGCGGTTCGATGGTACTCGAAGAGAGGATCAATCTGGGTACTAAATTAAAGAGCTTGGGCATATTTGCAAATGATTCGATTTTAGTCCAATTTTTCTTGAGCTCTTTACCTTCTGAGTATAGACCCTTCCAAATTAATTATAACACTATAAAGGATAAGTAAAATGTTAATAATTTACGACACAAATTTATCCCAATTGATTTCCGCCTTACTTCCCTTGCTAAGACAAATCTACAAATCTTAATCAGGCCTGCTGTAGTATTAATAATTCCCCCAAAATCCCTTAGTAAGGTTCTAAAAGTTTACCCGATAATTAATAGAAGAACTAAGTCAAAAAGGGGGGAAATGGAATTTCTGGGAACCTGACCAAATACCGGATCGATCCTTTGTTTTTTAAACCGGGTCGATCCCCTTCTCTGCACTTCACCAGCCTCATCCGTTCATACATTTTTTTCACCCATGATCTAGTACCAACCGCCATTACTCTACACCAAAGTTTCAACTAAACATTCCTAACCATTTCTACATGAATTAAGACAGATTCTAACGTAATTCTTTTGTCAAAACATTACAATAATCATGCAAGAAGGGATTTATTCTTTCTATCCTCTAAAACCCTAAGTTTTCATATTCACCCATGATTGTTCATCAATACCCAGATTTATTTCGTGGAATACAACCCATATCTTCCAATATCAATATATCTACAGATTTCAAATCATTATATAAGAAATTTCCTACCCAACATGCATTTAATTAAAATTTTCTTCTCAAGAATTCATCAATATCATCATATGATTGAAACCCCAATTACATGGGTATTATAACTTCAATTAATTGCAATAAACACTTGTCGTATTCATTGTAGGTATGTGCGTGACCCATAGGTATGTGAACTATATTCGCCTCCAATATGTGTGATTTGTATTGATATAGTTCCCGAGTGATTCAGAACTCGTGATCCTCACGTACGTGATGTACCAGGATTCGAAAGCAGAATATGAGGGCATCGTAGGTTCTATCCTTGTGGGGTGCCTGATTTGTATACGATATATTATAGTGGTGCATATATATATACCTGTGATATTTAACACCCCGCCTAATTAAATACCGGGTGGCCAGTCCCATACCAGATTAAAACAGAATATACAGCTGGCTCATTCTTAGCATCACTGTCGAAAACATTTACAACTCACCCAATACCCAATTAAGCAGGTGTTAAAAACTTTCCAAATTTTAATTCAACAAAATCCATTTTTAGTTTAAGAATAACACAACACATTTTATTCTACAACACTGATCCGAACAGATAACACAAAAGAATTTAAATGCAACTGGAATAAACATTCCCACATAATAATTCAATACAATAAACCCAACAATATTAAATGTATTAAAACGACACGAGTACAATAGTATTTGACTTAGATAGAAAATAGATAATTGAGTTCCTTTGGGCGACATGCCCTAACTAAGAGAATAATGTGAATCAAATGAAGATAAGCGTCTAAGCAATACTCCATAGCTCGTCAAAATCAACTAAGGTTGGCGTCCCTGCTGCTGGACACCTGATATAGAAGGTACAATAGAAAAGAAAATGTGCAAGGAAACGAGTCAGAGCCCGATTGTGAAAATGATTTTGAAAATTGCAAGTATTTAACAAGTGCAATAAAGCATTTATTATGTACATGTTAGTATCCAACTCTCACTTGCTATTCTCACCTCTCATCTAGAGTGCACACTTAACGTTTCCTATTAACCTCCTAGTTAATGGTTCCTCTTTACTAGTTTCCATAATATGATTCCATCCCATATCATAATCCCATATGTCCCATACCATACGTACTATAATTATTCATAAACGTTTCCCATTAACATGAATCGTTTCTCATTAATATGAATTAATCTCTTCAATAAATATTCATTAACTTATTTCAATTCTTATTCCAATTCACCGATATATAATTTATCACACAATAGATGATTTAACCACAATATACACATACATTTAATTCATTATATATATATATATATATATATATAATACGGCACCCCGAGTCACAGTTGCGGTGCAATGCATTACTCTGCTATCATGTCCCATCATCGCTGGTCGCCGAATAGGGGACATAAGGTTCGGTAAGGATTCCTCGAACCATAAACAACAACACATAAATTGGAGGCGAACATAGTTCTCGTATATATGGGTCATGCACATACCTACGTTCCCACAGTCAGCGAACTTATCAACTCCCCGATAAGTCTTTCATAGACCTATGTTCTTGAGCGACAAATCAAAGATCCCACGGATTCATCAGGATATGGCTTCCCTCACGCGCAAACCTCCCCATCGATAGCAAGTAAGCTAGGTATGTCATACACATAATTTATCAATCAATCAAATAGGCATTATCATACCTAAAATATAATATCAACAAGGTAATCACATTACCCTTCGATAATTCCCATACGTAGCATTATATCTCTTTAAATCCTACGTATTAAAATATCATGACTTTACTTCTTAATTTAATCATTCCAGAGTCTCACTCATTACCCAAGGTTCAAATAGGTTTTTCCTCAACATTTTATTCAGTGAGAAATCACTAATATCCTACTGGTCCATAACATCTTATCTCCTGAATTACCACGAATAAAACTCTCCCTTAGTTAGGGTTATAACCGATTGTTTCTAATCTCTTATAAACACATCTTCTATCAACTAGGATTGAATACCATCATCACATGGCCCATAATATATAGTGCTTCATTCACACTATATGACTTATTAACAAAACCAACATCCTCGCATCCCATAACATCTCTCCACTCCCAACGTCGTTAAGGTTCATGCGCGGAACGTCTCGCAAAGAGAAATCCAAACAAGGAACCCCTCCAATACACTACTACTTAACTTTTTTGGTCGTGGAGGTCCGTCAACTTCAAATACGCAACTGGGATAACCTCATCCCTTCATTCAACCAAATGTGGTCTAAACTCCCATCTCTATCCAGGAGCCATATCACTAAGCGCTTGTACTACACTCAGTCCTTGCGCAATTAATAATGAGCTTAAACTCAGTCCCTGATGTTCAAATTGTAACCCTAAGGCTACCCAGGTGTTATATTAAATCTCCCCTACTAGACCTATCATTAATCCTCAAGCATACAACTTAGAATCCAACACATAAATCTAGCAACCGAAATTTCTTCCAATTTAACTAACATAATTCCAATCAATTAAATCCCAATCAAATCAATTCAAATCTTATCTAGGGCTTACTGATATTCTCTAAGTCCCATAATATCCAATTAACAATCACCAAAGATCTACAAAAGTTTTAGGATAAGAACCAACCTTAAAAAGATACAACTTTAACAATCCTGGGGAGGTCGATCGATCGAAGGTAGGGGGTCGATCGATCGATCGCCCAGGTAACAGCCCAGTTTTTCTGTATTTCTTCTACTACAAGTTTAACCGTTTTTTATCAATCAAACCTTCATATTAACAACCCAAATGACTTATAAACCTTACTACAGGATATATCAACATATATAAATGATTTCTAATGCTCTAAACATCCTAGAATTATCAAGAGATTGAATTAAAAGCATGGTTATATCCTCTTTTTCTAGAAAATTATCAACATAATATCTTCAAGAACACATCAATGGTTTTCAGAATTTCTTCAATAGATTTATGATCATTTCGTGGATTACTATCTACCTACAACATGAGTTTGGTTCCTATATTCTTTCAGTTTCCAAAAATCCATTAACAACACTATCTTTTCATCTTCCAAACATGAAAAATCTCATCTTTTTATAACTATCCGAACATGGACAATATACAAACCTAGATTGCAAATATCAAACACTTGCCTCTAATGAAGGTCTGATCCTTTGGGGTGGCGTATCACAGGTGGTTCTCCCCTCTCCGGTCAACTTCCGGTGGTAGTTGGTGGTGGTGACCTTTGGTCTTTGTTCTTCTCCTTCCCAAGTAAACTTTTCTCTTCCCAAGCAACCTTTGACTCTCTCTAGGAAGATGACTTCTCTATTTTGTGTAGAAGAGATAAATAACCCACGTACACTTAATCTCCAAATACTTATAATAATTCAAAATCCGAAATCACTATTCATCTCCCTTGTAAAAATGACCAAAATGCCCTTTTAGGTTGTCTTTTCATTTCCAAATGACCCGAGACTCAAAATTAACATCCAAATAGACTTTTCTAACTATTTCAACCCTTCTGGATGCAACGACGCTGTTGAAATGACTATAAGGTCGATATAAAATAAGTTTCTTATTTAATCTCACAATTTAGTCCCGACACGTCCCATACCGCGTTCGACTAAAAATTTAAATTACTGAACTTATATCACACAGCAATATCAATAATCATCACATTCATATATTACCTAAATATCTTTAAGTAATATTTAGAATCATACAGTTTAATATCCAAAATTCGGATAAAATCCAAATGAATTCATTTATAATAAAATCCAATTAATCCATTAATTTAAAATATAACCCATTTTAAAAGTCATTAAAAATCACGGGGTATTACATACTTCCCCTCTTATAACAAAATTTCGTCCCGAAATTCGGAAGGATTAATCATACTGGTAAGGTCAACTCTGAGTATAAATCTCACATCGCAAGAAATCTAAGTAGTACCGCCCATACAGTACATTAACGAAAATCTCCATTGATGTTTTACGCCAAGCCTCACCATACAGTTCCAACTGAATCAAATTTAAACTTTATGCAATCTTCCCTACACCATCCTCGTAACAAAGTTTGGGAATAATGATCCTCACGTAATAAACAAATAAATCCTGAAGTCACAACTACTTACTGTATCACAATTATGAAAAATGCTACAATCCAACCATCCAAGGTGCCCATACATCCTATCGTACAACTTTCATTATAATATTTATCACAAAGGTTAGAAACTCATATCCTAAAGACCTAACTTATTTTGACTCCCAATGGTTATTAGTTTCATGTGTGGGGTGTCTCGCAAGCGAAATCCAAACAAGGAACCCCCCGGATACACTACTACCTAAAGTAGTCGGTCATCGAAACTCCTCAGGTCCTTAGTCAATAGTTTATAACCTCTCTATAGGTTTTATCGATTTCAAATAAAGTCTACTCATTTAATCTCTTGTTAAAGACAAGATGCTAGCTATAGTAGTACATACGCTCTCATATATCGCAAGTCAATCCACGCCGATAGTCCCATCATGTTCGGACATGCCCAAAGTAAGTAATTCCGTGATAAAAATCAAACCCACGTGATAACATGTAAAATATAGGTGTCCCGCACCCCTCTATGAGTCTACGTAAATAACAGTGCTATAGTCTAAGTTTAGCAACCCTTTTGCTCATACAATATTAATCGCTACAAAAATCAATATGCGCCTCATAACTCCTTAGATAGAAAACATACCCTCATTCGTGGGCGGTGGTTGTTGACTCCCACTATTATAACTTTGCTCCGATGAGTTAAGAATAATTTTATCCCAAGTTTTCAGTTCTAGTTCACCACACTCCGCTGTATGCCCAAGCCTTTGATTATATTGCCTTTGTTAGGCAACACACACAATTCACGCATTTCAAGAACTTCTACTGATAACTCTCCACAATTTTCCATAATAGGGGTGACCTCGACTACGGTCATCATACTCGAACATACTTCATAACCTCCTAAGTACGATCTATGTTATCCGTCCAATGGACCTCATCTGTCATACTTCTTGTACGAACCCGTCCGAACGCAAATAAGATTCACTAATATATACGGAATCTTACCAAAGAAATCAAAAATCCTAAACATAGGGCTTTACATCAAATAACGCTAAGCTGGAAACACAGTAAGCCGTACAAACCCTAAAGGACACTAGAACCTGATGCTCTGATACCACCTGTAACAGCCCACCTAATTAAATACAGGGTAGCCAGTCCCATACCAAATTAAAACAGAATATACAGTTGGCTCATCTTAGCATCACTTTCGAAAACATTTACAACTCACCTAATACCCAATTAAGCAGGTGTTAAAAACTTTCTAAATTTTAATTCAACAAAATCCATTTTTAGTTTAAGAATAACACAACACATTTTATTCTACAACACTGATCCGAACAGATAACACAAAAGAATTTAAATGCAACTGGAATAAACATTCCCACATAATAATCCCATACAATAAACCCAACAATATTAAATGTATTAAAACGACACGAGTATAAGAGTATTTGACTTAGATAGAAAAGAGATAATTGAGTTCCTTTGGGCGACATGCCCTAACTAAGAGAATGATATGAATCAAATGAAGATAAGCGTCTAAGCAATACTCCATAGCTCGTCAAAATCAACTAAGGTTGGCGTCCCTCCTGCTGGACACCTAATATAGAAGGTACAATAGAAAAGAAAATATGCAAGGAAACGAGTCAGAGCCCGATTGTGAAAATGATTTTGAAAACAGCAAGTATTTAACAAGTGCAATAAAGCATTTATTATGTACATGTTAGTATCCAACTCTCACTTGCTATTCTCACCTCTCATCTAGAGTGCACACTTAACGTTTCCTATTAACCTCCTAGTTAATGGTTCCTCTTTACTAGTTTCCATAATATGATTCCATCCCATATCATAATCCCGCATGTCCCATACCATACGTACTATAATTATTCATATACGTTTCCCATTAACAGGAATCGTTTCTCATTAATATGAATTAAGCTCTTCAATAAATGTTCATTAACTTATTTCAATTCTTATCTCAATTCACCGTTATCTACACTTATCACACAGTAGATGATTTAACCACAATATACACATACATTTAATTCATTATATATATATATATATATATATATAATACGGCACCCCGAGTCACAGTTGCGGTGCAATGCATTACTCTGCTATCATATCCCATCATCGCTGGTCGCCGAATAGGGGACATAAGGTTCGGTAAGGATTCCTCGAACCACAAATAACAACACATAAATTGGAGGCGAACATAGTTCTCGTATCCATAGGTCACGCACATACCTACGTTCCCACAGTCAGCGGACTTATCAACTCCCCGATAAGTCTTTCATAGACTAATGTTCTTGAGTGACAAATAAAAGATCTCATGGATTCATCAGGATATGACTGCCCTCACGCGCAAACCTCCCCATCGATAGCAAGTAAGCTAGGTATGTCATACACATAATTTATTAATCAATCAAATAGGCATTATCAAACCTAAAATATAATATCAACAAGGTAATCACACTACCCTTCGATAATTCCCATATGTAGCATTATATCTCTTTAAATCCTACGTATTGAAATATCATGACTTTACTTCTTAATTTAATCATTCCAGAGTCTCACTCATTACCCAAGGTTCAAATAGGTTTTTCCTCAACATTTTATTCAGTAAGAAATCACTAATATCCTACTGGTCCATAACATCTTATCTCCTGAATTACCACCAATTAAACTCTTCCTTAATTAGGGTTATAACCGATTGTTTCTAATCTCTTATAAACACATCTTCTATCAACTAGGATTGAATACCATCATCACATGGCCCAAAGTATATAGTGATTCATTCACACTATATGACTTATCAACAAAACCAACATCCTCGCATCCCATAACATCTCTCCACTCCCACTGTCGTTAAGGTTCATACGCGGAACGTCTCGCAAAGCGAAATCCAAACAAGGAACCCCTCCAATACACTACTACTTAACTTTTTTGGTCGTGGAGGTTCGCCAACTTCAAATACGCAACCGGGATAAACTCATCCCTTCATTCAACCAAATGTGTATGAACTCCCATCTCTATCCAGGAGCCATATCACTAAGCGCTTGTACTACACTCAGTCCTTGCGCAATTAATAATGAGCTTAAACTCAGTCCTTGATGTTCAAATTGTAACCCTAAGGCTACCCAGGTGTTATATTAAATCTCCCCTACTAGACCTATCATTAATCCTCAAGCATACAACTTAGAACCCAACACATAAATCTAGCAACCAAAATTTCATCCAATTTAACTAACATAATTCCAATCAATTAAATCCCAATCAAATCAATTCTAATCTTATCTAGGGCTTACTGATCTTCTCTAAGTCCCATAATATCCAATTAACAATCACCAAAGATCTACAAAAGTTTTAGGATAAGAACCAACCTTAAAAAGATACAACTTTAACAATCCTGGGGAGGTCGATCGATCGAAGGTAGGGGGTCGATCGATCGATCGCCAGGTAACGGCCCAGTTTTTCTGCATTTCTTCTACTACAAGTTTAACCATTTTTTATCAATGAAACCTTCATATTAACAACCCAAATGACTTATAAACCTTACTACAGGATATATCAACATATATAAATGATTTCTAATGATCTAAACATCCTATAATTATCAAGAGATTGAATTAAAAGCATGGTTATATCCTCTTTTTCCAGAAAATTATCAACATAATATCTTCAAGAACACATCAATGGTTTTCAGAATTTCTTCAACAGATTTATGATCATTTCGTGGATTACTATCTACCTACAACATGAGTTTGATTCCTATATATTTTCAGTTTCCAAAAATCCATTAACAACACTATCTTTTCATCTTCCAAACATGAAAAATCTCATCTTTTTATAACTATCCGAACATGGACAATATACAAACTTAGATTGCAAATATCAAACACTTGCCTCTAATGAAGGTCTGATCCTTTGGAGTGGTGTATCACAGGTGGTTCTCCCCTCTCCGGTCAACTTCCGGTTGTAGTTGGTGGTGGTGACCTTTGGTCTTTGTTCTTCTCCTTCCCAAGTAAACTTTTCTCTTCCCAAGCAACCTTTGACTCTCTCTAGGAAGATGACTTCTCTATTTTGTGTAGAAGAGATAAATAACCCACGTACACTTAATCTCCAAATACTTATAATAAGACAAAATACGAAATCACTATTCATCTCCCTTGTAAAAATGACCAAAATAACCTTTATGGTTGTCTTTTCATTCCAAATAACCCGAGACTCAAAATTAACATCCAAATAGACTTTTCTAACTATTTCAACCCTTCCGGATGCAACGACGCAGTCGAAATGACTATAAGGTCGATATAAAAATAAGTTTCTTATTTAATCTCACAATTTAGTCCCGACACGTCCCATACCGCGTCCGACTAAAAATTCAAATTACTGAACTTATATCACATAGCAATATCAATAATCATCACATTCATATATTACCTAAATATCTTTAAGTAATATTCAGAATCATACATTTTAAGATCCACAATTCGGATAAAACTCAAATGAATTAATTTATAATAAAATCCAATTAATCCATTAATTTAAAATATAACCCATTTTAAAAGTCATTAAAAATCACGGGGTATTACATGATAGTTCTGTTGTGTTTCTTAGTAGATAAGTTAGATAGAAATATCTAAATTGATGAAGTATGTGAGAATCAAATATAAGTATTAATCTATGTAAAATCGGTTAATAAAACTGAAAGTATGTTCGGATGTATTAAATGGGGTTATTCGAGCAAAGACATAAGGTAGCCTGATTGGGTAAAGAATTGAGATAGGCTGGCTAGGTAGGGTAGTGTAACTCGCAGGGGAATTACATATGTGTTAGGCGTGCACTATTAGTTGAGAGGTGAGGGTCTCAAGAGAGGGCACGTAACTAACATGTTTAATATATGTGTTGTTTAAATTTTAATTTAAGCACTTGTCGTTTTTAAATATTTTCACCTCCGGCGCTGACCCGTTTGCTTCCAAATCTATTTTTTTTTTGTAAAAACCTTTTAGGTGCCCAGTCACAGGGATGCCAAGCATAGGAATTCCATCCTGATGACGTGTTGTAGCTGTTGTGGAAGCTACAGGATCTCGGTATTAGACGCCTCCACATTGTCCTTAGATCCTTCAGAGTCATTCATATCAGTTAGGGCATGTTGCCAATTCTTATTTAGCGATTGTAGATACAGACTTTCATTATTCCAGATGTTGGTTTATTTATTCAATTGGTTTATTTATTCATACTCTTGTATTAAGATTTTATTCTACTCTGGTATTATTATTGGAGTGTTTACTCCAAACTCAGTTTATTTCATTACGTTGGTTATTCTTCTGAGATTGTTTATGCGGTTGATGTATGCGGATTTAATTACTTGGTTGATTATTAATTTAATTAATAAAATATTTCGCATCTCACTATTTTAAATATTAGGTGTCTAGTAAGTAATTAAATGTTTTCGCTGCTATAATCCATGTATTAGTGAATCTTAATTGCATTCGAGTGTGTTCGCGTGCCGAACAATGCAGTATGTCAGGCGAGAGAAGTTGGACGGACAGCAGGAGGCAGAGCTCAGTTGAGGTTATAGGGTATATTCAAGAATGATGACCGTAATTGAGGTCACCCCTATTATGGCACGAAAATCCAGGACGGTAAAGACGGCTAGGGCATAACATATGACTTCCATGTACCGCTATAGTTGAAAGTGGAGTCAAATTAGACTCGCCCAACGTGGTTGGATTGGGAAAGAGTGAGATGAAACATTGAAGAGAACCAACAGTGGAAATTCTAAAAATACAAAAATGGTGTGTTAGCCAACGAAGGTAAAATATCCAAAGGCTTGGGCATATGTCGGAGTGTGACCAATGGGAAGTGAAATTTAGGGTAAAAATTTTCTTGGCTTGTCGGAGAAAAGTTCTTATGGTAGGAGTCAACCACCACATTTAGAAGTGGAATGTTGTGTCAATGGAAGGATCTTAGGTACAGTCTAATCGCCAGTTCCTTAATCAGATGTTTAGGATAAGGTGCGAACGTTATTCTGAACTCACACCAAAGGGCCAGAGGTCCCTTTGTGAAAAGGAATTTAATTAATTAGCAAATATTGCACCAGATGAAGTAGGTACAATGGATAAGAGGATTTTAAAGTGGGTAATTAACTCATAAGAAGAATTTCTAGCACTTATGGGGAATTCTGCTTCGACGGTCAATGCAGATGGTAACAATGTTGCGTTTTGTGAGTATAGATGTTAACGCTTCCTTGTGCACGGAGCTACAAGAATCAAAGAATTTAGTCAGATAGTAAGACTGGGTGGAACGGTGTTAGTGAATCACCACAGGGGGAGACCCATCAGGGGACCATTTAAATGATTCGGATAGCTTAATATTTATCGAGCGATGGTGAATTCGGTAAGGGTTGTGAAGCCAATAGCATGCTCCTTAGGGCCAATAAAGCTAAGGGAGTAACTGAGGTAGCCATCAGAATCGAGACTACCAAAGTCTGAGAGAAGGACAACCCTAATATGGTCGGTATGACTGGAGATAAGTGGATTATGTGTAATGGTATTTTGGGGAAAGTAAAACCCCATGTGTTCATTTTTTCAACACAAGTAAAGGGACAAGGGTATGGTGCCTAGCAAGGGCAATGGTTAATGTAATTTTCAGTTTGGTTCAGATAGACGTGTTATGTCCAGGAACCATTTGAGCAACCAGGGTGATTGGCAAGGTAGAAGTAAATTCTCCCAAAATTCTCCATAATGTTGAAACAAAACTTGTCACATTAAATGAAAAATCTACTTACTTGTAGCATAAAAGATTGGGGCAGATATCGAGGGAAGGCTTATTAAAGAGTGAATTCTCCATAAAATAGATTTGGCAGATTATGATGTGGACTTTATTAAAGGAAAACATACCAAACACAGAAAGAAAGGACTCACAAAGAGCACACAACTTCTTGAAATTATATATACACACATTTGTGGACCTTTCGATATTTTATCTATTAGTGGAGAAAATATTTCATTACCTTTATTGATGACTCTTCATGATATTGCATTGTGTACTTATCGCATGATAAATCTAATTATATTAATTCTATTGAAATTTACATTACAAAGGTTGAAAGATAATTATACAAAAAGGAGGAAATCATTAGATTAGATTGAGGTGGTAAATTTTATGAAAATTATGATGAGTCGGGGAAAAGCCCGGGACCTTTAGCTAAACTCCTTGAATTATTAGGTATTTGCATACAATACACAATGTTGGGATCACCTTGGCATAACGTTGTAGCTAAAAGGCACAATCGTATCCTTATCGAAATGGTTAGGAATATGTTAAGTAGAACTAATTCGCTTATATTCATGTGGATGCATTCTCTTATGACCGATGTGCATATCTTAAATTGGGTTCCTAGTAAGGCAGTTACAAATACCCCTTTTGAACTGTGGAGAGGTTAGAAACTCGCTTTAAGACATTTTCGTGTTTGGGATTTGCCATTGGATGTAAGAATTTACAATCCATATAAAAAGAAATTAGAACATAGAATTTTGACTTGTCATATTATTGGGTATCCAGAAAGTCAATGGGATATAGATTCTACCATCCTAATCATACTATAAGAATTATTAAAACCGAAGATGCTAAATTCATTGAAAATGGTGAAGTTAATGGGAATGATGAAGGTAAGGAAGTGATCATTCAAAAAATCACAGTACAGTTCCCTTTACCCCGAGTTCATAATGTTTTTATTATTCCTAATGTAGTTTTTGAGTCGGTTATTGAATCGATTAACAATAAAGAACAACATATGAATGATTAATAAACCGAACAAACATATAATGAGACTGTAGCCAATGAACCTATTGTAGAAATACCACAAGAAGTAGGATTAAGGAGATCTCAAATAAATAGAAGATCGGCTATTTAGGATGATTATATGGTGTAATTGATAAGAAATTAAATTTAACATCGGAGATATTGATGATCCTTTTACTTATGAACAAGCTGTTAATAATTAAGATTTTAATAAATGGATTGATTCCATAAATGAGGAAATAAAATCAATGGATTTGAATCAAGTCTGGGAGTTTCTCGAATTACAAAAAGGACAAAAGAAAGTTGTGTGTAAATGGGTCATTAAGACCAAACGCGACTCAAAGGGAAATAGCGAATGACATAAAGTTAGACTCATCACTAAATGATTTAATCAAAGAGAAGGACTTGATTATGTAGAGACCTTATCTCCTATTTCAAGTAAGGATTCTCTTTGAAACATATTAGTATTGTTGGCTCACTATGATTTGGAATTGCACCATATGGATGTGAAAATAACTTTTCTGAATAGGAGTTTAAAAGGAGAAGTCTATACGGCACAACCAAAAGGTTTCATAGAAGAAGGAAAGGAAAACATGGTATCTTTGTTAAAGAATCAATATATGGACTTAAACATGCTTCTCGGTAATAGTACCTTAAGTTTCATAATATCATTATCTCCTTTGGGTTTAAGGAAAACACCATTGATCGATGTATATACCTTAAGATCAGTGGGAGTAAATGTGTATTTTTAAAACTTACTGAAAGCTAGTAATGAACTTGGTTCTGTAAACCAAAAATTATCTCTCGAAGAACATTGAAATAAAAGATATGGGTGAGGCACCCTTCGTGATCAGGATAGAGATATTACAAGATATATCACATGGATTGTTGGGATTTTCTCAAAAATCTTATATTAACAAAGTTTTAGAAAGATTTAACATGCAAAATTGTAATCCCATTAATGTTGCAATTCAGAAAGGTTGCAAGTTTAACTTAAGTCAATGTCCACAAAATGATTGGAAGAGGAAGACATGAAAGTCTTTTCGTATGCTTATTTTTTAGGGAGTCTGATGTATGTGCAGGTTTGCATGAGACACGATATTAGTTTTACTATTGGGATATTAGGCATATATCAAAGTAATTCGGGTGACTATCATTGGAAAACTATAAAGAAATTGCTAAGGTACTTGCAGGGGACTAAAGAATACTTGATCATTTATGGTAAGACTGGTCACCTTAAGGTGATTGGGTAATCAAACTCAAAAATTTAGGGATCTCTCGATAGCAGAAAAATCACTTCGGATTATGTTTTCCTTCTAGCAGGAGGAGATGTCTCGTGGAAAAGTCCTTAGCTTGCTTCATCGAATATAGAGGCTGAGTTCGTAGCTTTATTCAAAACTACAAATCATAGATTATGGATGCGAAACTTTATTTTACGACTTAGAATTATGGGTTCGATATCTAAGCCACTAAAAATTTACCATGATAATGTCATAGCAGTTTTCCTTTTAAACAACTATAGGTATACTAAAGCATCTAAGCATATATAGAAGAAGTTCAGAAACAATGAATATCAATCGAACACATTAGTGCGAGTGTTAATCTAGCAAATCCTCTTATGAAATGACTATCTCCAGAGATATTTGTGCAACATGTTGAAGACATGAGTCTCGAGTAGTTTATATAGGATTGCTATTTGCTTATTTATTTGACACTACATATTTTGATATCAATAAAATGTTTATGAATTTCACATTTATGTCTTTATTGTATATATGCATGTGAATGAATTATTGTGACAAAAATAGTCTTTCAATAAAGGCATTATGGGACCATTACGACAACCCACATTATAGATCTAATTAAATATGACATTGGTGACATAGTATATAGAAAGAACCATGCTCTTAAATTAGTATGGAATCTCCATGACTCACATTGGCGGAGTATTTAATTAAGGTGAATAATTGTTAATGAATATTCTACGGATTATTAGCGCCTTATGTTCCTTTAATCAAATCATTATGTGAATGGGAGATTGTTAGGAATATTTATCCAATTGCTAATTTTGAAATTATGAAATTTGTAATTAGTTAATGGGTTAAATAAAAGAGTCTTACATGATGTGATCCAACTAAGAAATCCGATTTTGTTAGGAGTCCTTTAGATAAGTCAATAGTAATTTAAGATATTGAGTGGGCTAGTTTTCAAATCCAAGTCTAACTATGATGAATGGTAGAATTATAGTTTACATAGGAAATTCCGGTACTCTCTTACCTTATATATGATAGGTTATTCTCCATTAAATAATCTGCATAAAACACAATATATTGGGCTAGAGAGAGAAAATTCTAAAATTCTATTTTAGTGCAATTTTCCATTAAAGAAAAAAGGATTTATCGAAGAAACTAATCAAGAACTCAAGAGAAAAATTTTTGCTTTAAACAAATTCGAAATCAATGGATAAAGGTTAGTATTATTGATCCATCATAGTGTAGGTAAAACCTGTGAATTTCATCAAGATAAAGATCCTATTTTTAAGAACAAATTAATTTTAAAACTATTTTTCTATTATTCTTTATTCATGTTCTAACAATAAGTACAAGTTCATCCCATGGGGGGAAACATTTTAACTACACTCGTCAAAATACCAATAATATAACACTCTTCAATTCAGTATAAAAGGTATAATACTAATGGTACAACGAACCCATAGTAGTCGAAAGCTTAGAATATGATGTTAGTGGAAGCACATGATGAAATGAAGAGAACGAAAACTATAAGATGAAGAGGCACTTTAATGTTCTTATTATCAAATGAGGTGCCACTTGTCGATGGGATGGTATTTGACCCTCGTCCTGTAAACATTTATGCATTAGCAGTAAACTTTATATCTCATAATATATGCTTAATAAATTCATTACAAAAGGCATGATTAGTATTAAGTATTTTCTTGAGCTAGTCTAGGCAATAACAAGGTTGATGCAGAAGAATTTTCTTCCACAACAATCCTAAAATAATGCTATTTATCTTTCTTCATGTTCAAATTGTTTGAAGAGCATATGAATTTTCAACCAAGTTACGCCAAAATGTTTGCTGAAACATAGAACTTTTTATTTTACTTATTTGAAATTATAATTTTAGGCCTCTTTATTTCGTCTTTAAATATTTCTCACCTAGTTGAAAAGGTTAAAAAAGTGAAAATAAATATTATTTATAATTGTATCCACAATCAGTGAGTATAACATGTGCACTTCACCCCGATGTCGGCTCAGTTGGTTAAATCTTGGGTTTTCTCCCTAGAGGTTACCAGATCGAGTTTGCTCAAGGCCAGGAGTCAAAGAGAAATCTCTTATAAAGGTTGCTCCATACCGAAGGAATTAGTCTCGAGGTGCGGGCAAGATAGATCGAGGATTAACATTTGTTACCAGAAAATAATAGGGTTGTGCATAAAAATCGTCAACCCGAAGAACCGAACCAAACTTAACTTTGTGGTTAGATTTGGGTAGGTTTTTTTATTTATGGGTTGGTTCTGGTTCTAAAAAATAAAAAATCGATGCAGTCGGTTCGGTTCTCAAGTTGGTATATAAACAAAACCGAACCGAACCGAACCAAAAATTGAACCATATAACCGAAACAAAAACTCGAACCGAAAACTTGTAACTAGAACCAAAATTTGAACCTAAGTCTTTTTTAGTCTTTTATTTTTTTTTTACTTTCGAAACAGTTTTACTAAAAAAAACACAAGGGTTTTTCATCTAGCCCTAAAAACAAAATCCTTCTCTCATTTAGCCATCTTCTCTCTCTCTCTCATCCTATAGAATCTCCTAAAGTTTCATTCCTATTTGTGCTGAGTTATTCTCCTATCATCTTTGTTCGATTGTCATTTTGTTCAGTTTGCAGGTTAGCGTTTGCCTAAGAATTAGATGTATATGTTCATTTCGACAATAGATTGTTGACGGGTTATTTTAATGTATATGTTCTATTATTCCATTGATAGATCTTCTATTATTGATAAAGATGTTTGATGAAGATAAAGATGGATCTTCTATTAATAATATCTTTTGTATGTTTGTTATTACTTACCTGTAGACTTTAAATATATTTGATATTATAAATATGATTGTTGTTACCTGTAGACTTTAGGGTCTATTATTGATGTTTGATGTTCGTAGGTACTGGGTTCTCCCAAATCATATGATGTTTGATGTTTGATGTTTGATGTTTGATGTTTGATGTTTGATGTTTGATGTTTGATGTTTGGTGTTTGGTGTTTGGTGTTTGATGTTTGAAATGGGAATTCTGTGGTTAGGGATTTCTAATTTTTTTGGTCATAACTTGACAACTTGATCTTTCAAATAAAAAAGAAAATAAAGCGTTGTTGTCCTATTTTAACAGTTGTTAAAATGTTGTTGTCCTATTTAATTTCATGTTTCAATGATAATTTCATGATTCAATCACAAATGAACAGGAAGCGTAAACCGACCCAAACCAAATCGAGAACCATTGGTTCGGTTCGGTTCTATAAGTATTTCGATTCGGTTATGGTTACCAGAGAACCAAACCATTTAGGTTCTAGTTCTGGTTTTATAGTGGAACTGAACCAATCTGAAACATGCACGGCCCTAGAAAAGAACATGTGCACTTATTTTCAAAAAGTATACAAATATTTTTTATTATCACTTAATAGATCAAATTGAATTTTACTACTTCTATAATAGAGTTCATGTTTTCTGTACATACCTGATGGGAAAGTTGCCCGTGATAGCCCAATTGGAACTTAAGGTGTTTCATCTGAAAGATATATTGGGTAACTTTGTGGGCTAGCTACTGAAGTTATGGATACATTTGCAGTTGATTTGCCATACCAAATTCAAAGTTATTCAACATAAAATTACCATTTCATTTGCAGTAACCTATCGAGCATAAGTTCAACAAAATAAAATACTTACTTCCCATTGCTCTGACTAAGTAGTGGAGCCTGAAGATTACAAACACTAGGTAATGCTTGAGCAACAGTTTGGTTAATAGTTACGCCCAATGAGGTGGCCCGTCATAGTTAAGAACCAATCAAAGGAATTGTGGTTGTGATTGGACTATATTAGAAAGCTAAAAGCATCATAAAGATGATGGGCTCGATGAATTTTTAGTAATGTAATTAAGACAAAGGAATAAGTCCATGAGGGTGTTAGTGCAATCGAATTAAGCAGTTTGTCGACCACATAGCATGAATACAAGGGCTACCACCAAAACCATCTCAAACCATTTATATGGCATTTAATGTTACATGATTTTAAATATGAGAAGGAATGAGATTTGTGTATGTACAAAGGGATATGATTGCTAGGGTTAGGAATTTCAAGTACGGTTGGTTGATGAGGATGGATGAAAAGCGTTTTGGTTTATATATAAAGGTTTGGATGGATGGACAAAGTACAATGAGATATAGGTTGATTTAATTACCAATTTTTGAAACTGTTGGTTTGTTTAATGACTTGAAATGGAAACGAAATGGGTTTTTGGATTAGATAATCACACTTAAGGCTCGACGATCATAAATATTTAATGAATTTTCAAATTCCAGTTCAAGATCTTACTAGATGGAGTATGTAATCATTGAACTGTCTAAGCAATGGTCACAAGTTACAAATAATGATCAGAAAAGGGGTCATAACATGTTATGAACTAAGCTCTATAAAAATTGGACATGTGTAGGTCAAAGTATATTCTCTCTCCCTCTCTTTTTAGGATTTATCAAATTGAGAGTTTGTATAAATCAAAGTACAACAATTTATGTTTTTTAGATAAGTGAGTGTATTCAAGAACCTGATGCCATATTTTTAATATACTATAAATAAAAAATATTAATTCAAAATGTTAAAATTTTGAACTAAGAGTGCATGTTAGGAATCCCAATTTTAAAGAATGAATAAAATAGTACAGTTCCAATTTCAAATCGTAGAATTGAGCTTTCCAAACACACTCTAAAATAATATCAATTCTAATTCTAAAGCAGGGAATTCGGTTCCAAACACACCCCCAATGTTTTCTTTATAAAGTTGACTCTCATATAATAACTCTTAATTTTATAAGGAGGTAGTATAATTTGTTATACAAAATGATTTCTAATTAAATTACCTAATATGTAAATGTAAACCTATGTATGCATAATAATCTGAAATGACACAAACAAAATTATAATGAAAGTTTGAAGAAATATACACGATCAAGGTAAATGTTGAACACTTTGTCCTTAAGACGAGATTTTCCCAACAACGATGCTCTGTGGACTCAGCGGCAATTATCTCATGGGATACAAAAATCTACAATTGCAATAGTAGCACTCCAAATTGTAAGTTACTGTTGAACCAACAATGAAAGAACTTTCTTTTTATGGACACAAAAATGAACTCACTTAAGACAAAATAATGTCTACAAAATCATTCTGATAAGCAAACCCAAATAACGTATTTATACTACTTAAATGGTGATTTAGAAATAGTTAAAACTGGCCAGAATAATAAAACACATTTAAAAAATTGGACTCGAAAATTTAATAAAAATTCCAATAAAATTTGGTCCCAAAAGTTAATATTTTGGACAAGTCAAAGCCCATGACCCATGGTCATGCCGCACCGATTCGAGCCAGAATGGATTGGGTCAAGCGGGTGGTGGCAAATCGTGCGTGTGGACTTGGAAGTCAATCAAAGCCCATGTGGGTCCTCCCTCATTCAAAGAGTTGGGCTAACCCAAGTGCACCATGACCAGAAGCTAAAATGGGTTATAATATACTATAGTTATTTTCCATATTCTATTTATGTAGGACTTCAGCTCCAACACAACACTTCAACCAAATTCTATGTTTCAAGTGGATACTTTGAGAAATAATTTCCCATTCATTAATTAATGATTTTACATATGTAAGTATACCACGTTATACTCCTCGCGGAGGAGAACGAGTTACAACTTCTAACCCTCTCAAAAGATGTGTGGGTCCCATATCAAATTGACCCTAAAGTTGACCAAAATATAATTTTGTCAACCCAATAAATTATCATAAATTCCAACAATCCCCCATATGAATGAATATTAGTTGGATTAACATAAAAATACTGCAGAGACACAAAGAGAGTACTATTAGAAAATTCCATCACCGGGAGAGATAACTTTTAGCCTTGAATCTACCTTAGTGAAAGAATACCAAATTTACTGAATGCTCAGTGATGCGATGTCTTCAACTGTTCAGTTTTTTGTGTCAATCAAGACAGTGGACTTCACATGGTAATTCTCTAAACATCATTGGTTCTTTCGATTGGGTTAATTTTGGCCTTGAACAACTCCTAGTTTCGTGAGTATTTTAAAAAAAATTGGCCTTTCAAAGTTCTCATAGATTCGGCCCCTTCACACTTACATAAGTGACTTGCCATTAATAGTATCCTACTATACCCTACTCAGAATTCCAAGATATAAGAGTTATTAAAAGCTAAGCTTATCCTTACTTACTTTGTAGGCAACATTATTTTATCATATGAATATATGTGAGTTTAAAACTCGATAGTGCTCACTTCGAAGAGTCAGCCAAGATTCAGTTTTCCCTTTGAACCTAGATTTTGGGATCTCCAGTCATCTAGATAGGTTTTCCATCAAGATAACTCTCTTATTTTGAAGGTTTTAATCCCATCCCCCTTGATAAATAGTATAATTTCCCTTTATCCAAACCTAATAGTTAACAAACCCGCTATATTATCCTTAGACTTTATATAATCAAAGAGAGCGGTTATTTAACAGTATTATGTCTTCGATGTATATAACAAGATTTATCGTTATATATATTACTATATGCTCTACCAATTTTCAATTGGCTATCACAATGTATGCACATTGTAGGAAAAAGTTTTAGCCACATTAGAATATCCTCTAAAAAGTTTCGAAGCCACTTTGCTTCTTCTCCAGCTTTATCTAAAGCTATAAATTCAGATTCCATAGTGGATATAGCAATACAAATCTGTTTTAAGGATTTCTAAGACATTACAGCACTACCAAGTGTAAATACATATCCACTTATGAATTTAGAATTCTTTGAATTAAATATCCAATTATCATCATTGTAACCTTCAAGTACAACTGCGTATCTTGTGTAGTTCAATCCATAATTAAGGTTATATATGAGATATCTAAGAACCCTTATTATGGCTTTCTAATAGTCTTCCCCTAGATTACTCATATAAATACTCAATTTTCTAACTGAGAAAACAATATATAGACGAGTGCAGTTCATGACATACATTAAACTGCCTATGACATGATAGTACCCTAATTGAGATATACCATTCATGTTATATTTTTTTATATAAATGAAGATTTGGTTCAATATGTGTTTTAGCAGTGCTATCACTACTTTTATCAAACTTATCAGGTATCTTTTCAATATAATGAGATTGAGACAAGATAAGTCCATTTGATGTTTTAGAAATTTTAATTCCTAATACCACATCCGCAATACCCATATATTTCATATCAAATTTATTGGACAAGATTCTCTTAGTAGATTTAATGATATCCTTATTACTTCCAATAATAAGTATATCATCCATATAAAGATAAAAAATTGCATAACCACTTTGAGTGTTTTTAATGTAAACACACTTATCACACTCGTTTATTTTAAATCCATTTGACGCCATTACGTTGTCAAATTTCTCATGCCATCGTTTAGGTGCTTGTTTTAATCCATAATGGGATTTGCAAGTGTACACACTTTTCTTTCTTGTCAAGGAACTTTAAACCCTTTTGGTTGTTCCATGTATATATATTCATTTAACTCGCCATTTAAGAAGGCAATTTTCATACCCATTTGATGTATCTTAAGACTATGCAACACTGCAATAGTTATTAACATTCAAATGGATATTATTCTCGTAACATGAGAGTAAGTATCAAAATAATTCAATCCTTCCTTTTACTTATAGCCTTTAGCAATAAGTCTAGCTTTGTATTTTTCAATTGATCCACCCAATTTTAATTTTCTCTTGAATATCCTCTTACATCCACGAGGTTTATTACCTGGTGGGAGGTCCAACAATTCCCAAGTACGATTTAGCATGATGGTTCAATTTCACTATTGACATGCTCTTTTGAGAAATGATCTTTTGGAGTTGGCATCGCTTCTTCGAAGCTACTAGGCTCACTTTATAACATATAAGTTAGAACATTTGGACCAAAGGACTTTGAAGTCTTTATCCTTTTACTGCATCTAGGTTCGAAGTCATCATCTTTCTCAATAGATATCCACATTTTTTTTGTGACTATTAGAGGCAATGTCATAAATTCTTTTAAAAGAACTTGAATCAGATGTATTATTATGTGAAAATAAATCTTCGAAGAAATATTCATTTCTAGATTCAATAATAGTGTTTATGTGTATACCAGGAATCTCTGATTTATGAACACGAAATCGATATGCACTACTATTAATTGCATAGCCAATAAATGTGCAATCAATTTCTTTTTGTCTTATTTTAAGTCTTTTAGGATTATGAACCACCACGTTTGCAAGACACCACCACACTTTGACATATTTTTAAGAAGGCTTTCAACCTTTTCACAAGTCATATGGTATCTTATTTATTTTCTTATGAGGCATTTTATCAAGGAGGTAGTTTACGGAACATAAACCCGAACTTACCAACATAACATTCATCATATCTAATAGAGTTTGATTTTTGTGTTCAGTAATATTGTTAGATTGAGGTGAGTAAAGAGCGGTAATTAGATGAATAATTCCATGTTTCGAACTATATTGTTCAAAAGGGGAATCATATTCACCACCTCTATCACTTCGAACCACTTTAATCTTTTTGCTAAGTTGATTCTCAACTTCTGTCTTGTAATGTTCGAAGACATTCACAGCCTAGTCCTTGCTTTGAAGCAAGTAATCATAATAATATTTTGTGCAATCATCAATAAATGTAATAAAATACCTTTTTCCCACCTCTTATTTGAATAAATTTCAAACCATATATAGTACTATGAATTAACTCAAGAGGGTTCGAACTTCTTTCAAAAGAATGAAAACGAGTTTTAGTTAACTTCGATTCCACACACGTTTCACACTTGTGATTTGAGTCGATACTAAACTTAGGTATTAAGTTTAAATTAATTAAAATACGAATAATATCATAATTAACATGAACTAATCTGTCATGCCATACATTACAAGACTCAAGCAAATAAGCAGAAGATACATTCTTATTATTATTAATAGGCATCACGTTCATTATATTGAGTTCAAAGAGGCCATATCTCAAATATTATTTTCCCACATAAATTCCACTTTTAGTGAGTCCAAATTCATCAGATTCAAATACTAGTTTAAATTCTTTCTTGCTAATCAAGGATCCCAAAACCAAGTTCTTTCAAATTTATGGGACATGTAGCACTTCATTAAGAGTAAGTTCCTTCGTAGAAGTCATATTGAGTATAACTTTTTCTTTCCCTTCAACCTTCGAAGTAGAAAAAAATTTCACGAAAAGTTATTCCTTATGATCAGAGTCTTGGTAGGAAAACATATTTTTCTCAGAACATATGAAACGAGTAGACCCACTGTTTACCCACCATTCCATAGTGTTTCCCACCATGTTGACTTCGGAAACCATGGTCGAAATGCTCGACTTTGTAATATTGTCTAAAAGGTTCTCAACTTAAGCGACATTGGCTTGTGCAGGCTTATGTTTCTTATTTTCTTGAATTTTTGCGCTTACGATAATCTTTAGCACGATGTCCCGGATTGTCACAAACAAACCATTTTCCTTTAAAGTTTCCACAATTGGTCCTTTGAAATGGCCACATTGGTTGGCATACGTTCTTTTCTTGTTTTTTATACTTTGCCCTTCTTCCACGACATGCTCTTTGGATTCAATAGGATTTTCAGTTTTCTCTTCGGATGCATAATTATCATCTTCCTTCCCTAATCTCACAATCAAGTCCTCAACCCCCATTTCTTTATGTTTATATTTTAAATAATTTTTAAAATCTTTCCAAGAAGGTAGAAAATTTTCAATCACTAAAGTCACTTGGAATTATTCACTCAATTCAATTTTTTCAGAAACTATTACGTGAAAAAATAATTGAAGCTTTTGCACTTGATTCATTACAGTCTTTGAATCAACTATTTTAAAATTCAAGAATCTTCCAACAATAAATTTCTTCATTTCGGCATCTTTCACTATGTATTTTTTGTCAGAAAGGCTCCCATGACTCTTTAGCCATTTTAAGAGGGCTATACACATTATATAATGTGTTTTCTAGATTATTGAGGATATAATTATTACATACAAAATTAGAATCTTTCCATGCATCTACTGCAGCAATTATTTGTCGGTTAATCTCACCTTCTTTTAGAGTTGGTGCCTCCGCGTGAAGGAATTAATTCAAGTTCAAAGTTATAACATAAAATAATATTTGATGTTGCCAACATTTAAACTCAGTTGCTTTAAACTATTTAGGCTTTTCACCATGTCCAACATTTGTTAGTACAATCGCAACAGGCAATGCAGAAATAGAAGCTATTTCTATTTTGAACATAAATTATTATAAATATTTTTGTCACATGATATATTAAAGGACAAATTATATATATATAGTCACGCACTTTTTATTCAATAAAACTTAAAACAAACACGAAGTTTAACGTATAATAAAATACATGCACTAAAACTAAACTGTTTTTTTGAATAAAACTGAAAATATATTATATCACGGAATTAACATGCATTGTATATAAATAAATGTTATTAATAGTCAACAAACAAATTTACATTTTCTGATTTACAAAAAATATTTTTTTTCACAAAACAACTGGCACTGAGTATAAAAACAATTTTTATAAACTTGAAGTAATCAAATATAGTTTTTTGATTACACATAAACAATTTCTAGAACACACGGATTATTATAAAAACATTTATGTAATTAATTAATATTAAAAATCATTCTAGAATAAAATAGCTGTAACAAAAATCTCGTCTTCAGATTATTATCCAAGATAATTTTTAATTAAATTACAAAATATGGAACATAAAAACTTGTATGAATAATAATTTGAAATGACACAAACAAACCTAAAGTGAATGTTTGAAGAAATATAAATGATTGAGGCAAGTTTTGAACACTTTATCTTAAAGACGAGATATGTCTCGCAACAGTGCTCTACGCACTCGGTGGCAATTGTCTCTCAGGATAAAACCTCCTACACTTGCAATAGTGGCTCTCCAAATTGCAAATTACTGCTGAATTAATAATTAAATACTCTCTTTTTATGGACACGAAAATACTTTAAGACAAAATAATGTCTCAAAAAATTAGTTTAAAAAAAAAACTAAACAGCCTATTAATACTAATTAAATAACTATTAGAGAAAAACTATCCAAACTGTCACAACAGTTGGGACAAAAATAAATTTAAAATGGGCCAAAAAAAAATACACACCAAAAATTAAATATAAGGCCCAATAACCACGACCCACACCCATGCCGAACGGGCGGCGACACGTTCGTGGCGTTGGTAGTCAATTCAAGCCCACGTAGGTCCTCCCTCCTTCAAAGGGGAGACCCCAAGAGCATCAAACGCAAAAGCTAAAACGAGTTATAAGATATTAAACCCATTTTTCCTATTATATCTATGTTGGATTGAGCAACAATATTTCACTCATTAATTTATGGTTTTATACATGTGAGTATTCCATATTATACTTCTCGTGGAGGAGAACGCATTGCAACTTCGAACCGTATCGAAAGACGTGTGAGTCGCATACTAAATTGACCCTAAATTTGACCAAAATAAATTTTTTTCAGCCCAATAAATTACAAAAAGAATTCCTATTTTTAAAACACCAATTAAATTTCTGGGATTAATTTGATTCGTCAAATCGTGTACTGCTGTAGCTGGATGATTAAGCAAACTTGACATGAAAATGTGCATACCACAAACATCCTGCCAAACGCACCTAACTAGAACACCTGAAATCACATCTTTTCTAATCGATACTATAACAAAAGATCATTTACAATATAAAAGTTAGTAAAAGTGGTTGAACTCCAAAACCCACTTCAAATCTACCAGTGTTTTTTTCCCTTCGAGTTTCTTAAACTCACCAATCTATAAATAAACCATTGACAGGGTCTACAATGCCCATTACTCCATAATCTTTCCTTCAAGTCTATCAATTTCCTCCGTAAAAACACTCATGGAAGGTCTTTGTCTAAATGTAGTATTAACAACTCTACTAATTTTTTCAGTTATATCAGTTAATGGGCAAATTAGCACACCTTGCACCACTTCAATGATCACCGGCTTCACCCAATGCGTAAATTACATCACGGGGAGTACCGGAAATGGCGTTTCCCCAACTTCCGGCTGCTGCGATTCAGTACGGTCTCTCATGGGTAATGGCATGGATTGCATGTGCCTTATTGTAACTGGAAATGTTCCTTTTCCACTTCCAATCAACCGTACCCTAGCAATATCACTCCCGGGAGCATGTAATTCGCGTGGTGTTCCCATACAATGCAAAGGTGATAATTCTTCTAATTCGGTGAAAGTTTCTTGGGTTCAATCTATGTAATTGGATCTCTAACTGCCCTTATAATCAATGTTGCAGCCTCTGGTGTTCCTCTGCCTGCTCCAGGTACTCTTACAGTCAAACAAGTTAGAGTGGATTAGTTATTGGAATTCACTAGTTATAGATATTGTTTTGGGGGTCTAATGTTTTTTTTTTATCAAAATAGAAGCTTTATTGTACAATTTTTCAGTTCAATGTCACGTTATTTGGTGTATTTTTCTACAATTCTTTTGTAGCCATAGATTCGCCCTATATTTTTTCAAGTAGTTAACTGAAAATTGATAATTGACAGGTCCTATGTTATTGGGGCCAACTTTGCCGCCCACCACTGCTACTCCTTTTAGTCCAAGAGGTAAGTTACTCTAAATTTGCAATGAGAATGAACTTAAATTAAGGAATTAAGAAAGATACAAAACGGCAATTTCCATCTTATAGTCGACAGTTTTAGTAATTATTAGGCATGTAACTTTTAATGTTTAAATTTCCGTGTTCTGGCAGCTTCCAAGGCATCAGCCACAGCTCCGGCTGGAAGAACACTGGATATAACACCAGCTGGTGGCTTAGCTCCAACAACAACACCAACGAGACGACCGGTGCAGACCCCATCAACATCAGTTTCAAATCCATCTTACATGTCATCACCATTTCTGTTGTTACTATGTATGGGACTAATATTTAGTTAATACTACAAAGGCACCAGTTTTTCTAGCAAGCTTAGTGTGTTTTGCAAATTTTATCCTTATACTATGGGTGCTTATTCTCTTTTAACATTTTTAAGGGTGTGGTTCAATTATTGTGGGAGAATTTGCAGCTAAACTTGTAACCTGTTTATTTGAATTCAATTATAGGGTGGTTCATGGTTTAGTAGCAAAAACTGTGAGGAAAAGAGTAACAAATTTTGTTTTAATATAATTCTTGAAATTTTTATTTATATATTTCTTAACCAAAAACATACAAATTGTGTTCATTAGTGAAAATTGAGGTAAAATATGTCAGGGAGAAAACTGAAATATAAACAAAACATGTCATCCTATTGCGGTTTCTTAACCAAAAACATCCAAACTGCGGTTTGAACTTCGCGAGCATTGGATAACCCACAATTGATGAAGTAAATAGTGACTCTTAGACTAAACGTTAAATGGACCCCTTCTAAGGCTGTTATTTCTTCTTGGCTTTCATTGTGATAGACTTCCCTGCTCGGCTCGGTTTTCAGCTGAGCTCTTTTCGAAGTCTGCTGGACTTTGGCAAACCCTCCCACACTTGTCCTAGATCTGTCCAAGTACTCAATTCTTTTTGTCTCAGACGTCTTAGTCTCTTCCCTGTGCTCTCTTGGTAGGGATGACAATTTTCCTCAAAAATTCGGGTCCCTATGGATGCTCGGAAAAAAAAAAAAAAACCGAAAATTCGAGGATCGGGTCGGGTTCGAGGAGTAAAAAAATTTCGAAAAATTTCGGTTCAGATTCGAGTATACCCTTGGGTCTCCACGGAAATATCCGAATTATTAATATATAATAAAAATATATATATTTATATTATAATAAATATATAAGTATAAAATCTAAATAATTACCCTAGATCCCTCTCACTCACACCGTCCCTCACTCTCTTATCTACAGACCTCACTCATCTTCCCTCACTCTTTCTCTCACGACGTCCCTCCTCATCTGCCTCGTCCTTGCTTCGTGGTTTTACACTTTGGTTTGGCTGAGGTTTTCGAGCACAACAACTCCAAAGATTGCTGGCTAGTCATCAGTGGCAAGGTATTGTTTCATCTGATTTTAAGGCCCTTTATATATTTTTCTCTCTTACCATTTTCTTGTCACTGTCGGGTGGACTGGATCTGTTAAAAAGATATGCATCCCATCTTTTATTTATTTTTTATTTTCTGAGGTTGATCGTGTTTTATAAACAAAATTAGATCTTGAATGCTTTAATGAATTTCCTTTTGAGTTTTGTTGTGCAGTTTAGTCTGGGTGTTTCTTTTTTTTCATTTTTGGATCTTTTATTAGTTGATTTGTTTTGTAATTGTCACTGTCACAACTTTTGTGTTTTTTATGTGTTATACGGATTGCTTGACCCATCCATTTGGCATTATGAGTTTCAGATGCTAAATTCTCCATCAACGGTTATATACTTTATATTTCATCTTCCAGCATTAGGGATACAAACATTGTATTCCATTAAATATCTATGGGCTTTTTTAATTGAAAACATAAACCAGTTTTATGAAAAAAACATGAAGTTTGAAACATGATAATTGTTGCCTATGTTGACAAGGTTTAGCCCCAAGAGTATGAAACATGATAACTGATGTAATTTAAAAGTAATTTTTACTTAGGTGCTTAAAAGGGAAAAAAATCAAAACGGATTCCCCACGGAGAACCCGATACCTATTTTAAACAGGGGCGGGGATCCCCGAACCCATCATAACGGGGAACGGGGCGGGGACAGAGAATGGTTTTTCTAACGGGGACGGGGAAAGGGAGTTAAAACCAAACCCCAAATCGACCCGTTGCCATCCATATCCCTTGGTTCCATGTGCTAGTGTGCCCTCACTGCTTTTGGGCCCAGATGATCAACCGCAGAGTCGCTACTCCACCTTTTCAGAACACTTGGTCTCTCTATGGAGTAAATTTTTTCATCATCATAACCAACTGTCCTGATGGTGGACATTACCCCTGGGCGGTAGGATCTGTCATCTTGTGATCCAGAGTACCTGGACATGATGCCTTTATCTCGTGAGTCGAAGTTCAACGTCCCAGGATTCTCCACTGCTCAATTGTGGTGAGTGCGTCTCTTGTCTTTGTACAGGACTATTGTCAATTTTATAAAATATCGTATTATAGAATAATGAGTGTAAGTACGGGTCGAACCCACAGATATTTATCAATTTTTTCGTTCAAAATAATTGTTAGAGAAGATATGTAATATTAAACTAAGCGAACACAATTAAAAAGTGCAACTACGAAATATATAAACTAGTGTGTGAGAAACTAGGACATTGGATCTATTTATCACGTTTAACTAATACTATTCAATAATTTAAACTCCTCATTCCCGATTTTATAACTCAAATTAAACCGACTCTCATCGTATTTAATTCGAAAAATAACACGGTTAAGTTCACATTAAAATTTGAAGTCTCCAAGTTTAGACGGCTAAAATCCCTATTCCTTTAAAAAGTTCACTTTTAAATTTCAAAATATAGTCTTTAAGCATGGACTATCAAAACAATCGAGTGTAAGCATAATCCATCAAAAAATACTCACACTTAAAAATAAAAATATGATTTTTTTTCAAACAAAGCCAAAGGTTTAAAGCACACACTCGTGTCATATTAAATGAATACCAAAATTTTAAAACCTTTAGCACGTATTGGGAACAAAGACGAATTTAAATCACGCACAATATTAATTAAACATGATAAATTTCACCTAGTCCTAAAGAAATTAAGATAGCATCATTGAAGACATAGTAAAATTGCAAGAATGAATATTAATTTTCGTTAATAAAGTAAACTTACAAATGTTGTGTCTCACAAATAATCTTGAAAAAATTCCTCCCATAAAGATGCAATCTTTGGCGCTCAAATATAAATAAAACTTTTAAAAAAAAACTACCAAAAATTGTTCTAAATTGGCTCTCTTCAATATTTTTTCTCTCCCCGAAATGATGATCCCAAGGGTCATATTTATAGGTTTAGGAATGAGGTATTAGGGTTTTGGTGAAACTCTTCGTGATTAGCCGAAATGTATTGAAACTTATCACTCCACCTCTTCAATCTTTAGATGGGGATAAGGGGCCAAATTTCCCCCCCACTCGAAAAGTATTAGATTTTCTTGTTGAACACGTATGCCAAATTTCGTCCAAATCGGAGAATAAAAATTCCTGATTGTTTTTAGTTTAAAAATAGCTTTTTTCGAACGACCGTAAAAATCAGCTTTTTCGCACTTTTTTCGAGTTGATCATCAATTTGCACCAAATTCCATCATTACCTGTAAAATTTTCATTAGGAAATTTTTTTCACAAATTAGCACAAGAATATTATAAAATTATCGAAGTGCCAATTTTTTACTTAAAATTGCCATTTTCAATCCAAATTCAATCAATCTTGCATTTTTTCCCTTTTTAAGAAAATAATCCTAAGAACTTATTAAATAAAATAAAATGAGACTAACAAAGTATAAATTTTGGTATAAAATATACAAAATAATGCACTCATAAAATACCCCCAAACCTAAACTTTGTTAATCCTTAAGCAACACTAAAATTTTAAAATCTAACTCACTTTCGTAGGAATCACAATTGCACTTAGCATGTGCAACAAGCCGTTAAACCCCGAAGTTATCCTAGTGGACGAGTTTTATCTCGTGAGGGTTTGTAGTGAATATACCCATAAAATTCAAAAACTTGACTCAATACAAAAGACTCAAAAGTAATATAACCAAGTTTGAATGCAAACTTCATAAATATAGTAGAACTTCACTTTTCAATCTCAACTTATCGTGTGTGTGTGTAGCCAATATAACCGTCAATTTCAAAAGATTTGATCGTTATATTTCTGATCCGAAAGTTCGTATTGAATTCAAAATCTCATGGAATGCACTCACAATCGAACACTCGGAAATGTTTTCTCTCGGTATATGTGAATAAAAGAGTAAATTTAAATGAATAAATTTCACATATACATGATCAAAAAATGGACTTTTTTATAATGGATGAATATGATCTCATGAATGAAAAATCGATTACTTATTGAAAACGTTGAATCGCACAATAGATCATATTCATCTTCTCTCCACATTATAACTAACTTCACTTGAGATCGATTAGGACTTTCTTTGGTTGTATTGTAGGCTCGGGTTTCACTAGAAAGAATGATTTTTGGAGTTCAAAATTTCTGAGAATATAGAGGTTTTTCAGTATTTTGACTTTTAGGCACTTTTCTTACCTCCATTTTTCTTTTCTCTTTCCTTTTTCTTTTCAACTCACATTTTTTTTTTATCTTTTTTTCATTCTTCCCCTTTTTCAATTTTTTCACACAACATTCTTTTGCAAACTTTTTTTTTCAACTGTAATTTGACCCTAGTATTATCAGAAAATGGGTATGAATTCTTTTTATGGGCTTTAAACTCCCAGTTGAAGTTGGGTAGGATAATGGATTTTCAATAAAAGGCTTATTTTCCTTTTGGCTCAAATAGGCTTGCAATTGAATAATGTAAAAATGGTGAAGTTAGGCCTAATTTTGGGCTTTCAAATGATGGTCTAATCTCATTTCTCAAGTTTCGTTGAGTTAATTTGTATCTCAAAATGACTTACTAAGACTTCTAGTGCTTTAAGATTCACATTTTGACATTTTATTTTCAGTAATCGAACAAAACAATGAATTTAAGATCATCAACAAATTTATCAATGAAGGAAAGTTTGAGTTATTTTAATTCGGATTTATTTAAATATCTAAGAACAATGAATGGCACAATATCTCAGCGGGTTAAAATATCCACATTTATTCGTTAAGCATATCAACTTTCGCCTCAATATCCATTTTCGATCATATTATATGGCTAATGTGTAAAAATTTCATAAGTTGAAAGTTCCATGAATTAATTTTATATTAAGAAATCATTTCAAAACTCAATTATATTGAAAATCTTTTTGAATTTTTGATTTTTTTTTTCAAAGTGGAGAAAAAATTACCTCAATACCCCCAAACCTAATTTCTACATTATCCTCAATGTAAAAGACAAAAATTGAAAAAGGCGAGAAAGATGTGAAAGATATTACAGTTATGGGGGATTTGTTTCCAATGCTCAATTCCTATAAAATAAAAATTATGATACAACAATAATGACCCAATTTCATGTTCACTCTTGGTGCACGGAGTCTCGAAGGAGAATGTTCTCTACTTCCCAATCTCGCAATTCTAGATATGGTTTCAACTTTTGACCATTAACTTTGAAAATTTCACCATTTTTAGGATTCTCTATCTCAACCGCCTCATGTGGGTAGACTGTCCTAACAATAAAGGGACCGGATCATCTAGACCTCAACTTACCAGGAAAGAGATGCAATATAGAATTGTACAAGAAAACTTTCTGCTCTGGTTCGAATGACTTTCGTAGGATGGACTTGTCATGGAACATTTTCATTTTCTCTTTATACAATTTCGCATTTTCGTACGCATCATTCCTAATCTCTTCCAACTTATTGAGTTGGAGCTTTCGAACCTCTCCCGCAGCAGGTAAATCGAAATTAAAGGTCTTAATGGCCCAATAGGCATTTTGTTCTAACTCTACCGGAAGGTGACATGATTTTTCGTAGACAAGCTTATACGGGGACATACCAAGTGACGTTTTGTAGGCAGTGAGATAAGCCCACGATACATCAAACAAAATTAAGGACCAATTCTTTCGGTTTGGACTCACTGTCTTCTCGATCATTTGCTTAATTTGCCTACTAGAAACTTCTACTTGACCACTAGTTTGAGGGTGATAAGAACATCCTACTTTGTGTGTGACCGAGTACTTTTTCATGAGACTCTCGAAGGATCGATTACAGAATTGGGTTCCTTGATTGTTAATGATGGCCCGAGGTGTACCGAAATAAGAGAAAATATTTTCTCGAATGAATTTGACCACCACATGGCGGTCATTCGTCCTACACGGTATGGCTTCTATCCACTTAGACACATAATCAATCGATAAAAGAATGTAGAGATTAGCGTAGGAATTTGGAAATTGACCTATAAAATCATTGCCCCAACAATCAAATACCTCGATAATTAGAATGGGATTTAAAGGCATCATGTTCCTGCGTGTAATCTTTCCTAACCATTGGCAACGATCATAGCTCTTACTGTAATCGTTCGAGTCACGAAAAATGGTGGGCCAATAGAATCCACACTGCCAAATCTTTGCAGCGATCTTTTTCGCATTGAAATGACCTCCACGGGCTTGGTTAGAAAGATATTACGCTTTGAATCTCGTGATCGGGTACACACTTTCAAATGATTTGATCGGGACAATACTTGAAAAGATACAGGCCATTCCAGAAGAAATGTTTGGCATTCTTTAAAAATTTGGAACAATCTTGTTTAGACCAATGTAGAGGCATTTCACCTGTCACAAGATAATTCACAATATCGGCGAACCATAGAAGCTGAGAGAAAAACATCAGTTGCTCGTTGGGAAAGGACTCATTTAGTGGCAATAGGTTATAGGATGATTCAACAGTTAACCTAGATAAGTGATCAGCCACTACATTCTTACACCCTTTCTTATCCCGAATTTCAAGGTTAAACTCTTGAATTAGTAGGATCCACCTAATGAGACCTAGCTTAGCATCCTTTTTAGATAAAAGGTATCGCAAGGTTGAGTGATCGATGAAAATGATAACTTTGGATCCTATCAAATAAGACTTGAACTTCTCAAGAAACAAAAACAACAATGAGGAACGATTTTTCAGTCGTGGAATAGTTCAATTGGGCATCAATAAGAGTCCTACTGGCATAGTAGACGACGTGAGGAAGTTTCTCATTACGCTGACCTAGAACTGCACCTATGGCATAGTTAGAAGCATCACGCATGATCTCAAACGATTGATTCCAGCCGGGGGGTCTCATAATAGGTGCAGATGTCAATTCCTTTTTTAGCCCTTCAAAAGCTTGAAGGCATTCTTTAGTGAAATCGAAGGGTGTGTCCTTGGCAAGAAGATTGCACAAGGGTCAATAGATTTTGCTAAAATACTTAATAAATATTTGATAGAAATCGGCGTATCCTAAGAATGACCGAATATCCTGCACAGTTTTAGGGGGTGGGAGATTAGCAATGAGATCTATTTTAGCTTTTTCTACCTCGATACCCTTTTCAGAAATGATGCGACCTAGCACTATGCCTTGTTTAACCATGAAGTGACACTTCTCCTAATTAATCACGAGGTTCTTTTGCTTACACCTCTTCAGATCGAGGGTAGGTGATGGAGGAACTCATCAAAACAAGACCCAAACACGAAAAATCATCCATAAAGACTTCGATAAAAAGCTCCACCATATCCGAAAAGATACTTATCATGCACCGTTGAAAGGTAGCAGGTGAATTGCATAACCTAAAGTCATATGTCGGTAAGAAAAAGTACCAAATGGAAGAGTTAAAATGGTTTTCTCTTGATCCTCGAGAGCGATGGGAATTCGATTGTAGACAGAATAACCGTCGAGAAAATAATAATATGGATAACAAACTAATCTCTCTAGCATTTGGTCGATGAAAGGAAGAGGAAAGTCATCCTTCCTTGTAACAGCGTTCAACTTCCTATAATCAATACACACTCACCAAATGGTTTGAATCCTAGTGGGTACTAAATCATCGTTGTTATTTTTCACCACCGTAACACCGAATTTCTTCGAGACCACTTGAACGGGGTAAATAATACCCGCATCGAGCAATTTTAGAACCTCAGCTCGGACGACCTCTTTCATATTGGGATTAAGTCTACGTTGTGCTTCATGGGAATTTTTAGCATCGTCTTCTAAGTGTATACTATGAATACACACCAAGGGACTTATCCCCTTAATGTCGGTTATAGTCCATCTTATGGCTTCCTTGTGTTCTTCGAGAACACGCGACAGTTTACCTTCCTGTTCTTTGTACAAGTCAGATGCGATGATAACAGGTAAGGATTCAGAAGATCAGAAGAAACTATACTCGAGTGTTTCAGGTTATGTCTTTAATTCAATCTCGGGAGCTTTCTCACTCGATAGTGGAATACGTGACGTGGAAAGTGAGAGGGGTTCGGGCTTATACTTCCAACTTCCTACTTTCATGATAGGGCGGAGTCGAGGAGGGCATTAACTTCTTCGATTGACTCTTCGACATTAAATTAGAACCCAAAAAATGCAAGACATGCTACTAAAGGGTCGTCATTATAAGTTTGCTCGAAAGTCTCTTGGATGATACTATCAATCATGTCGACATCCACGGGCTCTCGTCATCGGGTGGTTGTTTGGCCAAATTGAACACATTAAGGTCCATTGTCATATTCCCAATGGATAGGTTCAATTGGTCGCTACGACACTTGATGACGGCATCAGGTGTGGTGAGGAAAGGACGACCCAAAATAACAGAGACTTGTGCAAGAGGATTTTGCACATGTTGGGTGTCCAAGACAACGCAATCGACGGGAAATACAAAGTCGCCCACTTTAATTAGGATGTCCTCAACGATACCTCTCCGAATTTTCATAGAACGATCGGCTAAGTATAAGGTAATCCTAGTTAGCTTAAACACCCCCAAACCTAGTTTCTCGTACACGGTGTACGACAGAAGTTTCACGCTTGCTCCTAAATCTAGAAGGGCTTTCTCAATGAGGTGCTCCCCTATCTTGATAAAGATCGTCGGAGTACCAGGATCCTTATACTTAATGGGAGTTCGATAAGAAGTGATTGAGCTTGCTTGCTCGGCTAAAAAATCTTTCTTGGGTATGTTGGTGCTTCTCTTGAAAGTACAAAGGTCCTTCAAAAATTTGGCATAGGACGGTACTTGTTAAATAGCATCAAGCAGTGGGATATTGATTTGTACTTGCTTGAATACTTCCGACATCTTATAAACTTGTGCCTTTTTCTTTTGGTGCACCAATCGTTAGTGAAACGGAGCTTTTGGGACATAGGTCTCTACATATGGCTCGGAAGATGAAGGTACGAAGGAAGTTAGATCCACGAGTGGATTTTCCTTCTCCTTACATTTCTCGAATTCACTCTCGGTATGTGGTAAAATATTTTTCTCTACTTCCTTATCGGACGTACACGTGATGATGCTTTTGCATGCTATTGGGTGTGTGAGGTGCTCGTGTCGTCTTGAATAATAAATTGACCCCTAGGCATGTTACCCTTCGGATTGGGTTCAGGATGACTTGGGAATGTTCCCTTATTCCTTTCACTCAACGTGTTCGCAAGTTAGCTCATTTGAGCTTAGAGTTTAATAATGGCTTGAGTGTTCACATGCATGCTTTGTTGGGTGGATTGGAGGATATTTTGAGTGGTTTTTTGGAATTTAAGGGTACTTTGGTCAAGAAGGTTCATCGAATCCTCAAAATATTTAATCTTTTGGGATGAGGGATTCGATGGTGCGGTAGCATTCTTTTGGAAACCCGGTGGTGGGTTACTGGAAAATTGACCTCCACTTCCTTGGTATTGACCCTCGGACCATAAAAGATTAGGGTGATCTCACCACCCCAAATTGTATGCATTGGAATATGGGTCATACTTTGCCCTATTTTTAAAAAAAGGCATTGACTTGCTCGGTGAGTGCCTTGTGGGCCGAAAGGGCGGGTTAATTCTCAACTAAGTGGTCGAATGCATCACAAAGTATACACATAAGGGAACCTACATGTTGAACGGCTGCAGGTACAGTTCTATTGCCCTCTTTGCTCGCCTCTAAAGCCTCTAAACATCGGGTCAGTATAGCCACTTTGGAATTTAAATCATAACTTTGTTCGACTTGGTGAGCAAAACCCTCATTGGACGTGGTGGACCTAGATTCTCTATTGGGTGCCCATTGCTGGAACTTTTTAGCTATGGCTTCTAGGAATACCCACGCGTCAACCTCACTTTTCTCAGTAAAATGACCGTTACATAGAGACTCGAGCATAGTTCAAGTATTGCAATCAAACCCCTCATACAAAATTTTGACTTGGAGTCCCATCTCAATTCCATGGTGAGAACATCGCAGTAGCAAGTCCTTGAATCCCTCCAAATACATCCACAGGGCTTCTCCCTCATTTTAGCTAAATGTGTTGATGGCATAAAGTATCGACGCCGTCTTTTGATTGGGAAAGAATTTCTTCAGGAAGGTGACACTCATTTGGTTCCAAGTGGTGAGGGATTCAGGTTCTAACGAGTTAAACCAACTCTTAGCTTTGTCTTTCAACGAGAACGGAAATAATTTAAGTTTTACAATCTCGTCAGTGAGTTGTTGGTATTTAATGGTCCCACAAATTTCTTCAAACTAATGCACATGGAGGTAGGGATCGTCTTTTTCAGTGCCACGAAACACAGGCAATAATTGGATTGTTCCCAAATGGAATTGAAAATTATTTGCAGTGTGCTCGGTTAGACGTATACACGAAGGTTGACTAGACATAGTTAGATAAAGATAATCTTTAAGGGCACGTGGTGCTAACTCGTCTCCCATCTCGGTGAATATTGAAAATCTACCTACATAAGTATCAGGAATGCTAGACTCCACACTCGACAAACGATCGGTATGATCTCGAAACCAATTTCGCATATACTGAGCTCACTCAAATTTTTCTCTCTTTTTTTTCTATGTGAAGAAAATTAAAAATAAAAAATAAAAAATATATATTTGACTCAAACCACGTAATTCCTAGCCAACACAAAGCAAATTGACTTATTAAATTTAGGTGAGGGGAATTTCAATTTTAAAATCTAGTTTTTACGAGATTAATCGACGACAGCAGGGGTCTCCGAATTAATCTCCCTAATTAGATAGCTCCTACTCTTTGACAAGGGAGAATTTAAAAGACGACCAACTAAGGTTATTGCCTCAAATCTCGTTTTTCCTCCATGTAGGTGGTCGGTACAAAGACACATTAAAAATCACCAATCCTAGACAAGCTGAAACGGGATCGATTTGATAAGTTCGTGTTGGATTAGCTTTTAATTCTAACATCGTTAAGAGGTTTCCTATGAGCTATGCGATATCCTAAGGCCAATGTCCACCTGATTTTAAACTAAATGTTATGGCTCGGCATATGCAAATGCTTGGCTAATTAATGGTTTTCGAGCCGATGAAGGGTGATAAAATTTCCACCTTATCTTTCACACAGGTTTTTCCCTTAAGTCAATTTATGCAACTTGCTAAATTAAATGTGAAATTAAATCACGTAGGAGCACATAAAAACGTACCTCAGGCGTGGACTTTTTACGATCACTTGTTTACGCCGCGTCGAAGTTTAAGTTGACGTCGATCGGAAGGAAGGGTCGCCTACGCTTCAGTCGTCCCCGAGAGTTCTTGTGCTTATGGCAAGATTGAACAATTTTTTTCTTCACGTTCGCGCACCGTTGCACATTTTCTCGAATTTTTCTTCACTTTTGCCCCTTTTTTTCTTCTTTTCTTTTCTCCGTGCTTCTAAAAAAAATGAATCTACAACAAACGTAAAGTGCGACACAAAAAAAAAAAAGAAAAAAAATTCACGACACACGCGCTAGTGGTGTATTTAACACAAAAAAATAACAAAGCACACTTATGGAACAATTTTTTATTATTATGATTAATTTTTTTTAATACTGAAAATAGCAGGAAAGAAAAAATTATATATATATATATATATATATATATATAACGGGCTACCTACTAAAAAACGATTCTAAAAATTTCCAGAAAAATATATGTATTTTTAAATTTTTATGTATTTTGTGATAAACTAGTGCGAAAAGTGTTATTTCCTATAAAAGATTGCTTAAATCTGATTTATTTGTTTTAACTAAAAAAATAAAAATATTAGTTGCTGATTTTTTTTGTACTTTTTTTCTTTAATGAAACATTTTTTTTACTTACAAAAATGCGAAAAGTAAGACAAACTAGTCTGAAAGTCACAACTTTTTTAAAAAGAAAATCGAACAATTTTTCGGCAACGGCGCCAAAACTTGTTGTCAATTTTATCACAAGTGCACGGGCTATTATAGAATAGCGAGTGTAAGTACGGATCGAACCCACAGAGATTTATCAATTTTTTCATTCAAAATAATTGTAACTGTCTACAAAATTGGGGTAGAGAAGATATGTAATATTAAACTAAGCTAAAACAATTAAAAAGTGCAACTACGAAAGATATAAAGTAGTGTGTGAGAAACTAGGACATTGGATCCATTTATCACGTTTAACTAATACTATTCAATAATTTAAACTCGTCATTCCCGATTTTATACATTAAACCGACTCTCGTCGTACTTAATTCGAAAAATAACACGATTAAGTTCATACTAAAATTTAACGTCTCCAAGTTTAGACGGCTAAAATCCCTATTCCCTTAAAAAATTTACTTTTAAATTTCAAAGTATAGTCTTTAAGCATGGACTATCATGTTGAGTGCAAGCATAATCCATCAAAAAGTACTCACTTAAAAATAAAAATATGATTTTTTTTCCAACTGAAAATGGCAATATTAAGTAAAATGGGCATTTCAATAATTTTATAATATTCTTGTGCTAATTTGTGAAAAAAGTTGCCTAGTGAAAATTTTGCAGGTAATGATGAAATTTGGTGCAAATTGTTGATCAACTCGAAAAAGTGCGAAAAGCTGATTTTTACGGTCGTTCGAAAAAAGTTGTTTTTACACTAAAAAAAGTCAGGAATTTGTATTCTCCAATTTGGACGAAATTTGGCATGCGTGTTCAGGAAAAGCAAATCTAATACTTTTCAAGTGGAGGGAAATTAGGCCCCTTATCCCCATCTAAAGATTGAAGAGGTGGAGCGATAAGTTTCAACACATTTTGGCCAATTAGGAAGAGTTTCACTAAAACCCTAATACCTCATTCCTAAACTTATAAATAAGACCCTTGGGAAAAAAATCATATTTTTATTTTTAAGTGTGAGTACTTTTTGCTGGATTATGCTTGCACACGATTCTTTTATTTTTACAGCCGCTAGAGATTCCTATTTGCAAAATATAAGAGTATTTTTATAGATTTTATCACTGGGTTACCTACTTCTTAGTGAGGTCACGATTCCATATGGGTCATATCGATTGACTAAAGTAGCCCATTTTCTGCCAATGAGGACAGATTATACGACAGCGCATTATGCTCAGCTGTTTATTGCCGAGATAGAGAGACTATACAGAGTTTCGATCGATATTGTGTTCGACAAGGACAAAATTTTCATGTCTCACTTTCGACAAAGTTTTCAGGAAGCTATGGGTACAAAATTGCATTTGAGTATAACCTATCATCCTTAGACGGACGGACAGACTGAACGGACCAATCAGATACTGGAAGACATGTTGAGGATCTGTATCTTAGATTTTAGAGGAGGATGCGAATAATATCTTCTACTAGTGGAGTTTGCATATAACAACTCCTATCAGTTCGCTATAGGCATTACACCTTTTGAAGCATTATATGGGAAACCTTATCATTCGCCTGCTTGTTGGTTAGAGATGGAAGATAACAAACTCCTTGGACCAGAGGTCGTTCAGGAGACTTCTTTCAAGATTGAGTTGATCCGGAGTCGTATACAAATATCTCAGGACAGACAGAAAATTTATGTCGATGATAATAAGACGTTTAAGAAGTTTAGCGTGGGAGATCAAGTATTGATTTGAGTATCTCCTATGAAAGGGGTTATGATGTTTGGTAAGAAGGGGAAAATAACGCCAAGGTATGTTGGGCCATTTCCTATAATTGAGAGGGTTGGATCGGTGGCTTATAATGTTGGGTTGCCGAATCATTTACATTGTATTTCGTGTTTCCTCGTTGCGACGATATAATTGGGATGACTTATCATCCAACCATATTGCACTTGAGGAGATTAATATACATCCAGATAGTTCTTATGAGGAGAGACCAATTGTTATCTTAGATCGTAGTGAGAGATCTTTGAGGTCAAAAGTAGTACCTTTAGTCTACGTTCAGTGGGGTTATCCTAATACTGACGAGTCAATGTGGGAACTCGAGAATGATATGTGTGATAAGTATTCAAAATTGTTTTTGCCAGGTATCTTTTCTTTTTTCGGATTTTAGGACGAAATCCCGTTATTAGGGGGTATTATGTAATACCCCGTATTTTTAGGATATTTAAATTGGGTTAATTAAATTTAAATTGGAAAATTTATTTGGAATAAATTAAATATTAATTAGTGTGACTTGAGTCAATATTTAATATTATAAATTAAAATGTATATTACTGAGAGAATAAGTAATATAAATTATGGAATATATTACAGTGTGTCGTAAGTGAGAAAAACAACAATTATTAATTACATAGTCGGGACGCACATTTTATATATGTTGGAACTTAATATGAGCAATATGAATTAAGTATAATATCTTGAACCCATATAGTCATTTTGATTGTGTATAAGTGTCCGGAAGGGTCCAAATAATCATAAAACTGTATTCAGGCATATGTAGGGTCTCGGGGCACTTCTGGGTCGACCTGGCGAGTGAAAAGTCGATTTTTGACCTTTGGATTTCCAACCCATGAAGAGATACGAGATTAGTTACCTTAAAGCCAACTTTTTGGCTAATCAAATGGGTAAATGAAAAATTAAAGTGAGAGTACGTCAAAGGAGAGAAAGTGTGGGAGCTTTTACAAGAAAGTGAAAAGTTTCTCAAGAAGGTGAAGGGTCTTAGAGGAGGAGCAACACCTAGAGTCACCTTGCACCACCACCATACACTATCGAAATTTAGGAAGAATGAGGAGGAGGAACTCACATCATCTTCTTCAAAGGAAATTTAGAATCATTTTAAGAGGCAAGTTGTTTAAACTTGCTTAATTACGAGTTTTTAGAAACACATGCTAGATTATAGAATTTTTGGATAAAAACCATGTTTAGGAAGCTTTGATTTGAGATAATATCAATTGGAATGATAGAACTCGTGATTTGGATTATATATTTTATTGGTGATTTAAAATTTTGAGAAAAACATGTGATTCAGTTCGAGATTAAACTATATAACTAGAAACGAAGTGAACTCATACGAATCCGAAAGTCAAACGCATGTGAAATCGTTCTAGAAAATGACAAACATTGTATGTTGATTTTAGGTCTGTTTTAAGCGGAAATTGGTAGTTTTCCCACGAAATCTGCATAAAATCGTGTTCTGAACAACTTTGTAGTTTTGAGTATCTTCAAAATCGTATCAGAAAAGCCTCAAATCGACATTTTATATTTCTGGGCCTAATGTAACTTTATCAAGAAAAGGGATTATTGGGAATTAAATTATAATTCGGGCTTATTGTAATAGTTTCGGGTTTTGGACCAGTAGGTAAATGTTGAGGGTAACTATTAAAATAATTTATTAAATTATTTAAATCCCTTCAGTTAACAAGAAATGTTAGGAATAATGGGAAATGAGAATAAAATGTGAATTATTAATTTATGGGATAAACTTGGAATATACTCTATGTATTTATAGGATGAGTGCATGCCTATATTATGTTAATTGTGATATTACGTGTAATGTCATACCTAGTTACTTGATATCACGGAAGGTATCGCATAGTGGGTAATCCTATCTTTGTGTGCCGTTAGGGAGGATTTGGATTCGTGCCCCTGAACACAACACTTACGTTGTCATTACCTTGAGAGATGGTAGTGTATTAACGGTCATTTGGGTACGTTAGGTATGGACTTCATCCTTATGGTGTTAAAAATTATGTTCACCTCCATTATGCATTATCATTTTATATGTTGAGGTGCACACCTTGCCTTAGTCCTTAATTTGTTACGTGAGGTACATACAGACCAAATGGCAAAGTATGCATGCATCGCAAGTTTGATCGTTTAGATGTCGTATTCGTATATGTATAAATTGGATAGTGTAATTTATACATATACATACTTGTGATAGTCTACTCTATTGTGTGTTGTAGAAGTGATTATTGTGAATGTTTAAAATGTACTTTAAGTATGTGAATCTAAGCGGTTAAAATAATTAGAATAAAATGATTAAGAAAGTAAAATAATATTAGCGTATCGTATGGGAGACACAGATGGGTTAAGAGATTTATATAAATTAATAAGGATTAATCGAGTGGTCAATAATTGCTTAGGCGGGTATCTTAACTAGGAACGAATATTATAGTACATGAAGTGTGCACATTAAGTGAAAGGTGAGTACTCATGTGAGAGTACGCACATCTAACATGGATATTTACATTACTCATAATACAACATTTTAAACACTTTTTAAATATTTTTAAAACATTTTGACCAGAATCAAATCTATTTTTGTAAAACGTTTTAGGTGTCCAGCTACAGGTACACCAGGGTTAGGAGAATCATTCCAGAGTTGACGTGCCATGGATGTTGCACGACCTCGAGCTTAGACGTATCTATCATTCTCGTCATCTAGCTTATGATTTAGTATTTCCATTTAAGCATGTTTACTCATTGTCTAGACTTTATATTTGGTTGTTAGTATTACCTTTATACCAGTCGATTGTCTCGGTATTAAACTTGTCTTGTATGAAGATTTGAATTTGGATGTGTTATCCGATTATTATTCTATTCTGTTTATTGTGATCATTATTATTATGGTGGTTATGTTATTCATTATTCTGTTATTTAATTATCATTATTCTCTGTTAATTAAAATTGACATTCGACTTATTAGGATATTTAGTGATTAAGAAAAAAAAACATTTTTTGAGAGTGATGCTAAGAATGTACCATGAATTCTGTTTAATTGAATAGTAGGCTGGTCACCTAATATTTTAATTAGCGGCATTTCACAGTCTAGGGCTATCATGAGAGGCTTTGTGCGTACTGAGCAGACTTCTCAGGAAGAAAGCTCGACAAATGTGCATAGTAAGCCACCAACGCTTCTTCTGCCAAATCTAAACCAAAGGAAAATTACTGGAAAGGTTCCATGAAACGACTAGAAAATCGGCTTGGAGAAATGGCTAAGACTAAGAACCCTTTGCCTAGGAGTTTTGTGAAGATATGTCCTTATATTCATGCCATTGTAGATTACCCCAAACCTTTCAAATTTGAGCCACCAATTGTTACTCCCAAGTATGATGGGAAGACTGATGCAGTCCTCCATATTGAGCAATGTCAAGCCACTGTCGATATATATTCTATCCCCAACGAGATGTGTTGTAGGGTGTTCTCTAGTTCCATCACTAGACCAGCTTAGATATGGCATATTAACCTTCCCAGAGGTAATATTTCTAGTTTTCATCAGTTGGACGAGATATTTATTAATAACTTTTTCTTTAGGGCTAAGCCAACCAAGAGTGTCACTTATCTCTTGACCGTACATCAAAAACCTGTAGAAAGTACTCAGGAGTACATCACTCGCTTTAATAATGAGAAACTAGAGGCGGTTAATTACGAAGAGAATACTGCCATTGTAGCACTCATGAATGGTTGCTCCCCAAAGATCTCTATTATGCTCTAGAAAAGAATCCTCCCAGAACTTTAGCATAACTGCTGTCTAAGGCTGGAAATATTATGAACGTCAAGGAGGCTATGGTTGCTAAAGAAGCTTCGGAGGTGAAAGCTAAAAGTCAGAAGAATTCAACCAAGAAAGACCAGAATGACAAGAAGGTTGACAAAATCAAGAAATATGATGAGTATACTCCTATCACCAAGGGTGTCCATCACATATTGGAGGAGATCAATGGTAGCAAGGATTTAAATTGGCCTGGAAAGCTGAAGTCACCTCCCAACAGGAGACATAAATCAAAATATTGTGATTTTCACAGAGATAAAGGGCACACCACTAACAATTGCATCGCTCTGAAGAATGAAGTGGAAAATCTTATTCGGCGAGGAAAATTTACCAAATTTTTTTATCGAATTGGTGGTTGGGACACCAGAAGAATATCGGAGTCACTTGGGTAAGGAAAAGATGGCATAAAAAGGGAACGCACTAATAATTATGAGGATGATCCCGACCTGCCAAGGAAACCTGAGGAGCCTGAAGTCGAGGTGGGAATGATTTTTTTTTTTTTTTGTCATTTCATTATATGAGGAGACGCTGGTGGAGGAGATAAGATCGTCGAGAGAAAGGCATATCTGAATGAGGCCAAATCTTCTCCTTCCATCACACAGATTAACATGTCCACATGCATAGATGGTTGGCTTAGAAAGGTCAACAAGGACAGAAAGGTGATCGGGTTCTCCAAAAATGATCTGAACGGAGTACTTTACCCTCACGACGACCCACTGGTCATCATTTGCAGGGTTCACTATGGCAAAGTAGCAATAATCCTAGTAGATAATGGGAACTCAGTAGATGTCATGTTCTATAACTATTTCCACAGTCGAAGGCTACGAGACCGTAAAGTAGAACCTTATCACAGGCCACTTATAGGATTCTCCGGATAAAGAGTTTATCCCTTGGGGAGAATCAAGCTAGATGTCCTGGTTGGCACTTGGCAACAAGTAAGAAGGATATGATTCACTTCTTTATGTTGGACAAAAATGTTCCTTCACCCTATAATATGATTCACAGCAGAGTTGGGATGAAGCAATTGGAGGCTATACCGTTTACAGTGCATGAGTGTATGAAATTTCCTACTAATTATGTAGTCGGAGTGGTAAATAGCAATCGGATGGAAGCTAGGGAGTGATATTACACCTCTACCGGCCAACAGGAAGTCTAGAAGAGCACCACCACCTATCATATTGACACCTTGGATCCTTGAGAAGAAGAAGAATTGGTCAAAGGATAGGTTATGGAGGCAACGTAAACTATTGTGCTTGATGATGAGAAGACGGAAAGGACCAGTCAAATTGGCTCAAGCTTAATGATCAAGGATGAAAACTAGTGCGTGACAAACGCCGATCGTTATTTTCTGTCCATCGCCTTAATACAAAAAACCTAAACTTATGACTACACTCAAAAAGGGAGTATAGCGGCTAAGTCCGGTTATCGAAAATCCAGAGAGACGAGTTGTTAGAATTTAATTGGTTTAATAATTCTAAACAAAAGTGTAAAAGGTAATTTGTTAACTAAAAAGAAATAAACGATAAACTAGGCATGAGTGTATTTAAACTAAATTAATAAAGAGAATAAAAACTACAGGTTGCGTTGAATATCCCTCACCCGGGTTAATTAGTATAAAATGGTTACATGGGTTCGCGAATTATTAAGATTGTGTCTCGTTTCGTCAATTAATCAATTAAGAGTTGTCACACCCCTTAAATTCGCATAAAAGACTAATAAGATTCTAGCGTCAACAAATACCCCAAAAATTACACACGCAAGGTCGTAAATATGGAGCATACATGATACACCCCGTTAAATCTCCTAGGCGTAATAACTAGGACAACACACTCGAAATAAATACGTAAAACTCCATTACCAAAGCAAAGCAACACGTCAACCCTACGTGAGTTCAATCCGACACAACCTAATTTAAATTAGCCCCTAAGCATATTAAATGACATTAAATAAATTAACTAATTAATTAAAGTATAACTAATTAAATTAACTACACAATTAATCTAGGCAGGAAATAATAAATCATGAAATAAATAAAGAACAAAGCTTAAAGTAGAGGAGGATGATAATGAATAGTAAACTTACATTAATGATGGGTCTTACACAACAAAAATGAGGAGAGGGGAAATACTCCACAAAAATTCCCAATATTTCTCAAACCCTAACCTAAAAACTAAGTAAAATGAAGAGAGATCCAAAAATAAACAATGTATTCTTTTTATACTAAGTTACATAAAAGAAATAAAGGAAAAGGAAAAAGAAATCAAAAGGGGGAATAAGTAACAATTAAAGGATAAAAGAAAAAGGAAAAAAAAAGAAAATAAAAAAGAAAAAGAAAAAGAGGCTACAGATATTTCGAACAAAAAAATAAAGCACCGGTCGACCGCGCGCAATGGGGGGGTGCCCACTGTCTGAAACGCAAGGCAAAACTCCGAACACCGGTCGACGGGCGATGCTCATGCGATCGACCGCGTACAGCATCATTATCCACTACGCAGCACCATCCATGGCCAAAAATGGCCAAAACCCATACCAACATCAAAGACCCACATCGCAAAAAATGACAACAAAAACCCAACTCCATATATGCCCAAAACCATTCTTGGAAGCTAAAATCGAGACCAACTAGTGTTCCACCATTAAAATGCCAAAACCCACTTCCAAGCTCCACAACCTCCATAGCCATAAATGGCCAAAATCCAAGCTCCAAAAAATGGCCAAAGATATCCATTTGCGCGTGTGAACCAAAATCGAGCTCCAATTTCGGACCAAAGTCATCAATTTGAGACGAACCCAAAACCCGAGCAAAACCCGAGCCAAAACCCAAATCGCCATTCCATTTGCTGCAAAAAACATTTTGGGCACATAGATGTAATTAATGGGTTTGTTATTAAAGAAGAAAAGGGACATGGATGTAATTAATAAAATTGTTAATGAATCTCTTATAATTCTCTCCGATTAAAGGTCCGTGCTTTCTTCGTTAGGACTCCGATTCATGCACCATTAACGGCCACGCGAAGCTTGGCCCGAGGGATACAACTTTCGTGAAGACTTCGAGCGAAAATTCCAAAGTATAAAATTACGAAAATGCCCCCAAACGTGCGAATTGCAACGGAACTTAATCGGAATACGACCAAACTTCATACTAAGCACCGTAACACCTATAAAATCTCAATAATACCTCAAATAAAAAGTTAGCATATAAAACGGAGGTTGTCTGATTATCAAGCATAATTATAGCAATTACGATACCCGATGGGGCTAAAATGCCTAAGTTCGAGAGTAATTAAATGCATAATTCGATACAAATCACACCCCCTAACTTACACATTACTAGTCCCTAGTAATGAAATTCAAAGCAAGAAGAACTATAAGAAAAACACAACATGTATATATGAATCAAAATATAAATGCCACTTCCGTAGGGAACACGATTTCATTTAGCATATGCAATAAGCCGTTAAACCCATAGGTTACCCTAGTGAACGAGTGGCGTCTCGTGAGGGTTTTTAGGGATGAAACCCACAAACATCATATGGTTTCCTCAAAATATGCCCAACCCAACATGCGACAAGCCCAACAATACGAACAAGATTTCAACGTGTTATTAGCATAATGAACTAATTCAAACAAAAGTCTAAATCATTAACATTATAGAATGCACCTTATAGAATTGAAACCTTAAAATATGGGAGGGGAGCGAGCACATGCAAAGTGTGATTTGGCAAAAACTTATATAAACCGGATAAAAATTAAAGCAAGTATATATTCAATCCTCACGGGCATTACACTCATCAAGTGATTTCACTCGAAATAGGGAGTTAACTCACGGGACATGCGGGCATAAAGAGTAAATGTAAATGGAAACTAGGTCGCGCACATGTCAAAAATGAAGAACGCTATATATAAAATGAAAAATTATAATCTCAATGAAGGATACCGCACATTAAAGGAGGCGAAATGCTTTTTCACAGATTATCAAAACTATTGTGACTTTTAAATTAAATACACTTTAAGATCACATAGGACTTTATAGGGTTCTAATGTAGGCTAGGCTAGGGTGCGAAACGAATGACATGTATGTACAGGTTCAAAGTGTTCGGAACGAAAAACTTAGAATAATGGGAAACGGTGCGGGAAATATCAAAATTTGGAAAATAAGTTCCAAACGAGCATTAGATATAACAATTTGAGAGTAATCAAAGCTTATTAAAATATATACAACATTTACAACTTTCTCTTTCTTTTCGTTTATTCTTTTTCTCATGTTTTCTTTTCTTTTCTTTTGCTTTTTGCTTTCTCTTTTTCATCTATTTTTTCACATCTCTTTTATTTACTTTTCTCACTCTCACATGCCTAAATTGCAACCACAATACACAACAACATCATTCAATCCCAAGCAACATTCCAAACAAAGGTATGGAAAGTGTATGTATGGGTTAAAACTCCAATTTGGAGTTGGTTATGAGATTTGGGTTATGAAACTAAAGGCTAATATTTAGGCTCAAAGGGGTTGACGAGGGGAAACATATAAGGTGAGGTCAAGGGCAATATGGGTGATATAACAAAGATGGCCTATAATCATTTCCAAAAGTTTACGCAAATCTCGAGTCAAAACAATATATGAAAATCATGCTCAAGTAATGCATTTCAAGTATGAACTCAATTAATGAACGATCAAATGAAAGAATAGAGAGATTACCAACGAATTCAACGTTGTTAAAGAGGAAAGAATAGTGTATACACTCACAAACGACGAAAGGTACAAAGATTACTCGGTGTAAGTACATACAATGCAGCAAAAGATTACCGAGTTATAAAAATCTTAAACAAAATCAATAAAACAATAAAAGTGCATGTGCTCATGGGATTAAAGTTTAATTCATGAGGTTATTCATAATATCAATGGTCGAGGACTAAAGTCTAATAATTTCTAAAATCGAGAACATGCATCATTGGATTATCAATTTGATCGGGCAATTATTGAAATTTATCATCGGAAACAAAGGCAAAATGCCCAAAAAATGAGGGAAAAAAAAGAAATCTTTTTGAATTTTCTAAGAAAAGCATATTAAGTAACTAACATGTGAGCAAAAACATAGACTAAATAAAGAAATGGATAAAATATCCCACACCCACTAACTTAAAACCTGACATTGTCCTCAATGTACATTAAGAACCAAGTCAAAGAGAGGAAAAGAGCGATCTTACCCAAAATTGAAGCGATCCCCATAAGAACAAGTCCAAAGAATCTACAAAAAAAGTTAGTACCGAGCATAGCAAAAACAAATAACAAAAAGTTAACTAATTACACTAGACTAAATCAAAAAGGAAAGAAAAGATAAAAAGAATAAAAAGCTAACTATATACAGCCTACTATTTAGGCTTCACACTAACTATACACTAGAAGTCTAAATAGTTGAGAGTCCACCGCAAAAATAATTTGACTTTAGAGGATAACCGGTGTACCCTCACTCTCAAGCATGCCTTCCGAAAAATATGGATTCCATTTGAAAAACGGAAGGCATGTGTAAGGCGGAAGAAATGAACCATCGTCAATTAAAATTTTTGGATGGACGATGGGGGATTTGGATTGAACGGGTGACAAAAACATGTGGGGACCGAGAAAAGTATAATATCCTCCCAAAGATTTAGCAAGCGGAGTGGGAGGTGGCGCACATGAGGGAAAAGATGCCTTCATGGAAAGCAACTCGAGCAAGTACTCCTCGTCGGTGAAAGGGTTGAACGTTTCAAAGCTCGGCACCGATTCACAGGGTATTTGTGACGGTGTGATAACGGAGAAAGAAAATGGGGAGGAAAGAAATTCAAACTCAAGAGATGAGTTATCATCGCTCAAAGTTGGAATTTCAAAAGAGATAGGATCATTTTCAATGAAACTTTTTCCTTTGGAATCCAAAGAAAAAAACATCTCATTGCAAATAGATACTACATCCATTTCATCCTCGCTTTCATTCTCAATTACAAGATGGGACAAGTGACGAATGGTTTGTTCCAAAGTAGGCACAAAAACCTCATTTAGTTCAAAACATTCCTCGACTTCAAAAGTCTCGGAAGAGAAATCGTCGTCGGATTCGAATAATAAATCCAAGTCTTGCCCCCAACAGCGATTTTCTTCCCGATAACGTTCTTCATACCTCTCGTTCTCAAGCATGAGCAAACCCTCGTCGAAAGTTATTGGCCGAGCTGCGGATTCTTGAAAATGAGGAGTTTGAAAATCATTATCGCCACTAAAATTAAACTCATTATTATTGGAACTTTGAAAACTATTGCAATTCGTTTCAAAATTCCTATTATAAGGAGGTAAAGGCCCAAAATCATTATCATCATCATCAAAATACACGCACTCCAAAGATTGACTTTTGTAATACTCGCCCAAAGTCATTTTAGATGTTGCAATTTTTTGGGATTCTAAGTATTGACCAAAAGTTAAAGGTTTGCGAGAATTTTGAGAATTATCATAACGATTACCAAAAGAATTGGAATAAGACATGCTTACCCCAAAAATGGCTCGAAGTGGCAAATTCCACAAAATAGATGCGCGTGGGAAATTCAAGCGTTTCTAAGTGCTCAAATGTAGAAGTCCTGTAAAAAGGTTAGCCAAAAAATACAAATAAAAAGAAAATACTATGAAATACTACATCAAATAAAGTCTAAAACAAAAAGTTCCCGGCAACGGCGCTATTTTGATCAAGGGTGAAAAGTAGCGCGTGTCAAACGCCGATCGTTGTTTTCAGTCCGTCGCCTTAATACAAAAAATCTAAACTTATGACTACACTCAAAAAGGGAGTATAACGGCTAAGTCCGTGTATCGAAAATCCACAGAGACGAGTTGTTAGAATTTAATTGGTTTAATAATTCTAAATAAAAGTGTAAAAGGTAATTTGTTAACTAAAAAGAAATAAAAGATAAACTAGGCATGAGTGTATTTAAACTAAATTAATAAAGAGAATAAAAACTATAGGTTGCGTCGAATATCCCTCACCCGAGTTAATTAGTATAAAATGGTTATATGTTCGCGAATTATTAAGATTGCGTCTCGTTTCGTCAATTAATTAAATTAAGAGTTGTCACACTCCATAAATTCGCATAAAAGACTAATAAGATTTTGACGTCAACAAATACTTCAAAAATTACGCACGCAAGGTCGTAAATACGGAGCATACATGATATGCCCCATTAAATCTCCTAGGCGTAATAACTAGGATAACACACTCGAAATAAACACGTAAAACTCCATCACCAAAGCAAAGCAACACGTCAACCCTAGGTGAGTTCAATCCGACACAACCTAATTTAAATTAGCCCCTAAGCATATTAAATGACATTAAATAAATTAACTAATTAATTAAAGCACAACTAATTAAATTAACTACACAATTAATCTAGGCAAGAAATAATAAAGCATGAAATAAATAAAGAACAAAGCTTAAAGTAGAGGAAGATGACAACGAATAGTAAACTTACATCAATGATGGGTCTTACACAACAAAAATGAGGAGAGGGGAAACACTCCAAAAAAATCTCCAATATTTCTCAAACCCTGACCTAAAAACTAAGTAAAATGAAGAGAGTTCCAAAAATAACCAAAGTGTTCTTTTTATACTAAGTTACATAAAAGAAATAAAAGAAAAGGAAAAAGAAATGAAAAAGGGGAATAAGTAACAATTAAAAGATAAAAGAAAAAGAAAAAGAGGCTACAGATATTTCGGACAAAAAGAATAGAGCACCAGTCGATCGGGTGTGGTGACCGGGCGACCGCGCGCAATGGAGGGGTGCCCACGGTCTGGAGCGTAAGGCAAAACTCTAAACACCGATCGACCGGCGATGCTCGTGCGGTCGATCGCGTACAACAACATTCTCCACCACGCAGCACCATCCATGACCAAAAATGGCCAAAACCCATACCAACATCAAAGACCCACATCGCAAAAAATGCCAACAAAAATCCAACTCCATATATGCCCAAAACCATTCTTGGAAGCCAAAATCGAGACCAACTAGTGTTCCACCATTAAAATGCCAAAACCCACTTCCAAGATACACAACCTCCATAGCCATAAATGGCCAAAATCCAAGCACCAAAAAATGGCCAAAGAGACCCATTTGCTCGTGTGAACCAAAATCGAGCTCCAATTTCAGACCAAAGTCATCAATTTGGGACGAACCCAAAACCCGAGCAAAACCAGAGCCAAAACCCAAATCGCCATTCCATTTGCTGCAAAAAACGTTTTGGGGACATAGATGGAATTAATGGATTTGTTATTAAAGAAGAAAAGGGACATGAATGTAATTAATAAAATTGTTAATGAATCTCTTATAATTCTTTTCGATTAAGGGTCCGTGTTTCCTTCATTCGAACTTCGATTCGCGCACCGTTCATGAACACATGAAGCTTGGCCCAAGGGCGACAACTTTCGTGAAGACTTCGGGCAAAAATTCCAAAGTGTAAAATTACGAAAATGCCCCCGAACGTGCGAATTGCGACGAAACTTAACCGGAATGCGACCAAACTTCATACTAAGCACCGTAACACCTATAAAAGATCAATAATACCTCAAATAAAAAGTTAGCATATAAAACGGAGGTTGTCTGGTTATCGAGCATAATTATAGCAATTACGGTACCCGAGGGGGCTAAAATGCCTAAGTTCGAGAGTAATTAAATGCATAATTCGATACGAATCACTTAACACCTTCCCTCAAACAAGAATTGATTGCACTCCCCAAAGAACGAAAGAATGTGTTCGCTTTAAGCCATGAGGATATGCCAAGAATTAATCCTAATTTAATTTTCCATGGGCTCAACATCTACAAAGACCCTAAGCCGATCAACCAGAAATGTAGAGTATTCAGTCCCCAGAAGAACATGACAATCCAAGAGGAAGTGAAAAAGTTAGAGAGAGTATCCCAGTTGGTTAGCTAATGTGGTGATGGTAAAAAAGAAGAATGACAAGTGGCGCATGTGCATAGACTTCACCGATCTCAGCAATGCATGCCCAAAGGATTATTTTCCTTTTCCAACGATTTATCAGTTGGTAAATGAAACTATAGGTCATGAATTACTTAGTTTCATAGATGCTTACTCTGGTTACTACCAGATTAAAATGAAGATAGAAGGTAAATAGAGCACTTCCTTTATCACTAGTCGAGGAACATATTGCTATAACGTTATGTCATTTTGACTAAAAAATGCCAGAGAAACATACCAAAGGCTGGTGAGTAAAGTTTTGAAAAACAGATAGGCAAAATCATGGAGGTGTATGTGGACGACATGTTGACTAAGAGCAAGGCTGCTGCCGACCACATAAAACATTTGTCTCAAACATTTGACGAGTTGGAGAAGCACCAAATAAAGCTCAACCCGACCAAATGTATATTCGGGGTATAAGAAGAAATGTTTTTAGGATATATTGTGAACTAGAGGGGAATCAAAGACAATTCTGATAAGATTAAAGCTTTAATGGAGATGTAATCCCCTACATGCAAGAAGAACGTGCAAAAACTGATTGAAAGAGTGGCAGCTCTAAACCGTTTTTTATCCTGAGCAACTGATAAATGTCTCCCATTATTCAAGGAGCTCAAAGACATTTGAGTGGAGTGACGAGTGCGAAAAATCTTTTTTGGAGCTAAAGAAGCATTTGGGATCCCAGCCACTCCTCTCCCTACCAATTTTGGGAGAAAAATTATACCTATACTTGGCTATTTCAGAGTCAGCAGTTAGCTCGAATTTGATCCGACTGGAAGGAGGAGTTCTGAAGTCGGTGTACTACACTAGCAAAGCATTCCAAGGAGCAAAAATTAGGTATTCATATTTAGAGAAGCTAGCGCTTGCGCTTATTGAGGCCTTTAGGAGAATAAAACCATATTTCTAGGCCCACGCTATTGTGGTATATACTGACTTACCTCTGCAACAAGCTTTGGGCAAACTCGGAAATTCAGGAAGGTTGATGTCTTGGGCAGTTGAACTTGGGGAATATAATATTATCTATGAGCTAAGGACTGCATTAAAAGGGCATACAATAATGGACTTTATTACAGAATTTACATACGTAGAGGTGACCAATGATCCCAGTTTGACTGTCGAGAATACTTATTCGGAGGAGAGCTCGGCTCAAAAGCAAACTGAGATTGTGGTTGACCAACCAAAATCATCTGCCCAAGAAAAATCTCAGTGATTGGCAGAACAAAACAAGAATATATTTAGATATAGAGGGCTATCAGATGAAGACTTCAATAACGACATTCCAGTTTGGAAATGATTTGTGGATGGATCTTCATGTGCCACTAGCAGTGGAGCAGGATTTGTTATCAACACTCTAGATGACTTGGATATGGAATATACTTTACAATTCCAGTTCCAAGCTTCCAATAATGAGGTCGAGTACGTGGTGTTGATTACAGGTTTGGAACTCACTTTGTCATTGGGTGTCGAGCAGGTGATAGCACACAACGATTCTCAACTCATTATTAATCAGATGCTTTAGATATACGGAGTCAAAGGATAAATTATGGTAAGATATTTAAACAAATCTATGGAGGTTATCTATTAGTTTCTAGTAATTAAGATTATCCGGATTCCAATGGTGAAAAATGCCCGAGTGGTTACCTTTGCTCGGCTAGCCTCAGTAACTCGAATAAAACCCAGACTAACCATTCTAGTAGAGATACTCACACATAGAAGCATTGATATTGAAGCTTTTATCACTATATTTGTAGAATTCGGACCTTCCTAGATGGATCTAATCAAGGACTACATTGATAAAGGGTTGTCGCCATCCGATTAGAAAGAAGCCAGAAAGTTGAGATACAAAGCAGTTAATTATGTTTTGGAGAAATGCATTTTATATAGAAGGGGATACATTGTCTCCTTACTTCATTGTGTTCATCCACCCGAAGTGCAAGACTTGATCAAGGAGGTGTATGAAGGTTCATGTGGAGCTCATTCAATCGACCAATCGCTACTATAAAGAATAGCCATGTATGGCTACTACTAGTTGACGATGAAGGCAAATTGTGTTTCTTCCACCAAAGAGTGTGATAAGTGCCAAAAGTTCTCTACTATCCATATAAGAACAGGGGCTACCCTAACTCCCATCACTTCTCCCTAGCCGTTTGCTATTTGTGGAATAGACTTGGTTGGTCCATTTTAGACCACCAAAGGAAGGTTCAAGTATTTAGTCGTAGCAGTGGATTACTTCCTCAATAAGAGGAGGATGAGCCTTTGGTTGATATGCCTTATCAAAGGGTTTTCCAATTTATATGGAAGCAGATCATATGCCGCTATAGGATGCCCTATGCTTCATCACCGACTATGGTACCCAGTTTGATAATAATGACTTTGAGGAATATTGCATCCGTTCCAGGACTCAAAATCTCCATTCAACACTTGGACATCCGCACTGTAATGGTCAAGTAGAGATTACTAACAAGACTTTACTTGACGGGTTAAAGAAAAGTTGGATGATGCTAAAGGGAATTGGATCAACGAGTTGCACGGTATCCTTTGGGCTTATAGGACTACACTAAGAACAGGAACAAGGGAGACTCCATACATGCTCATTTTTGGTACTAAGGCGGTGGTACCCATTAAAGTAGGTATGTCGACTCACAAGGTACTGAATTTTGACTCCCCCAAAAGTGATCTTATGATGCGACTAGATCTAGAATTGGTTGAGGAAGTTAGAGAGGATACTGCAATTCGAATAGTTATTTATCAACAACGAACTGCTAGGTTCTTCAACTGAAGTGTCAAGCCGATAAACCTGAAATAAGGAGATATTGTACTTAAGAATGTAATCCAGAAAGGCAACACGTTGAAGCTAAATTAACATGATCCATACCGTATCTTGACAGTTATCTGACCAGGACATTTCACCTAGAAACATTATAAGGATAAGAATTTTAAAATCCCTGGAATATCGACCACCTTCGTAAATATTGATAATGCTAGAAATAGCATCACTAGATCGAGTTGTAAGAGAGATCAAACAGGTATAACAATGGCAGCAAGTAAGCAATATAGATATAGAACTAGGTGAGGAGAAGAGGAGAAACACACTAATATAAGTGGTTCAGCCTATCTAGGCCTATATCCACCGTGCAAGTGAGTGATCTTCACCATAAAAGAAGGTCTCTAATGGCCTTGTGATACAATACACTCGCTTTTTCTCTCTATTGTGTATTTTGACAGAGCTTCCGCTAGGGTTTATGATGATCGATCCCTTTACAAGGCAGGGGAAGACATGTATATATAGTGCTTGGGGGTGTAGTGCACCCTTTAAGCATGCCACGAGCATGTGTGTGTTGATCAGACCAATCTCATGTGGACACCTAGCTGTGCCACATGTGGATAATGATGATCGAATATTCCCTCACGTGAGGGGAATGACTTGGTTATAACGACTTTATCCACGTGTTCCAAGTCTTTCATGTGCTTACGTATGCTCGGACCCGTGACATCATCAACTGTAACCTCGGCTCATTCGAGTATAATGTTAGTGAGTTCGATAACTATGTTAGTTTTCCAATCATAAGTATGACCTCGACCTAATTGACCAACCCAGGTTAGGTATTAGGCATAAATGTGGTGTCGGCTGAAGCAGAGTATGATAGAGGCCATAGTTGAGCCCATAAGGTTGTTGCTGAACTCGACTACTGATGAGCCGAGGTTGATCAATGTGGAGACGACCTTGTAAAGGATGATCTCTCTGATGGCTATTGTAATCTTTTCGATGACTCGGCTGTGAGGTTGGCTGATGTTGCTGCTCAGAGTATGAGGGTACTCTTTGGGCATATCAATTACCCCTGGCCCTTAGTCTTTTATGTGAGTAGATGGCCAAGGGGTATATAAGTTAGGCCGATGAAGGGACGCTTTTTTATCTTGGGATGTGGAGTATATACTAAGACACACGCCACCCTTTGGATTGGTTTGCATCTGCCCCAATGCACCTAATGAAGTGACGATTCCTTTTAGGGGTTCTAGGTGAAATGATGAGAGCCTTGGTACTCGTGCCTTATCATCGCAATGGTTTAAATACCATTTTCCCTTTCTTTTTCTCTTTCTTCTTCCTTTGTTTCCTGCCTAGAGCTTTTTCTGCAACTGCATCCTAATAACTCCATTGTTCTTCATCGTTCCAGGTCCTTTAGAACTTAACTCCTTCTCCCCTCATTCAAAACTCAGTCAGGTATTGTTCTGCAGCCCTTTCTCTTTCATCTATGGGCATTAATTTATTGTTTTGATTTTTCGTTGAACTTTTTTTTTTCCGATGAGGTTCTCTGCCACTGTTGGGCGGTCGTAAGGTTAGGGTTCCAGTGGTTAGATGACTTTGGAGCCATACCAGGCTGCTCTAAGGTTATTTTAGGCAGAAGTTCTCACTTTTAGGCTTTTCAGTGGCCCTCCGGTCATCTTAACTATTCTTAGTGTTCTTGGTGAAAACCATCGAAATTCCCAGCTTTGGTCTTTTGCCTAGGTGTTAGAAGTAATTAACCTGTTTGTCTTTTTGGATGAAACCATCAAAGTGTAGTGTCGTATAACGGATGATACGACCTTTGTATACACTTGTTGAGGAGTTTCCAACTCTGCGCGAGCAATGTTTTGAAAAAATCAGATAGATAGAGTTAGTCTATATCGAGGCTTTGAGGCCGAGGCTTTTCCCCTACGACTAATTTTCCCTCCACCATTAGCTGTCATACACCATGAGCTTGCCGAGGTCTCTGACCCAATGTCGAAGTCGGCAGCTTCAGACCCCATGTCAACATTTGAAGCTGCTGAGAGCGTAGACTCTTTTTAAGAGGCTATGGATTAATCCCCATGCAAAGTAGAGTTTCTGAGGATGAAGAGGTTTCAGACCGTGCTCATCTCACCAAGGCACTGGGCCTTCACGTAGATCTCCCTCCGTAGAGATTTTAGAGTCTAACACCGTGATTCCTCATCCCATTGATGCCATTCCTCTATCAACTGCCACTGGCGTTGAGTTTACAAAGAGGTTTCCTAGTGGTGTCCCCACTGGTGCCCAGGCCAAGGCTACTGAGGATGATGATGATAAAGGAAGTGAACTCGATACCTTGGTAGCTGCAGGGTACGAGAGTACTGCAAATGAGTACCACTTTCTAGCCTTCAAACACCTTTATTCCATTGATTACTCAATCACCCTGAGTAAACCTCTTAAGGAAGAGAGGGCCTTCGATGGCTGAGAGGGTGAAATCTGTGTTTATGAGCATATGTTCAAGTTAGGTTTTCGTCTTCCCATTCACCCAACTATCAGAGCCATACTCTCTTATATAAACCTTACCCCTTACCAATTGCCCCCAAATGCCTGGAGGGTCATAATTGGGGCTATCGTCCTCTGGAAGGTCGTTCACCACATCGACCTTCCAATTAGGGTTTTTATCAGGTGTTATACTCCCTCGTCTGCCAAGAATCATCCAGGCTACTACCACTTCGTAGCCAGGAAATTCGAGAAGAAAATGCTTCTAGTTACCCAAACTTCTAATCATAACTGGAAACCTCAGTATTTTTTTGTATCGGTAGCTTAGGAGTTCGACCCAAATGAGGCTTGCGGGACGTCTGATCCACAGACACCTCTGAGATGGAGCAAGTCTCTATTTCGATAAAAGCTGACCCTAGTTTAAGCCAGGGTAACTATAAGGACATTAAGGACCTTCGCAATCAAGGTGAGAAGGGTCATCTCGTCAGATATGAACATCTGATGACCCCCTACTACCTTTCTCAAAAAAATTTAGGGGGTGGTCCTTTAGGCGAGCTTTGTAAGTTTCAATGATTTTCCTTACCAATTTATGTCTCATACTTTTTATCCGTCTGAGTTGCTAACTCCGAGACTTCTCTTTTTACAAATCAACCAGAAGGCATTTCTGATGACTTCTGGGAGATATCGGCCCCCAGCCTTATAAAGATTATGGAAAGACGTGGTGGTAAGAATGCACCTCCTCCTACCTAAACAAAAAAGAACGTCGTCACCTCAAAGGCTAATGCTACTAAGAAAAAAAAGGTTCTACTGATCCTACTCATACTCGGCCGAGCAAGGTTCTAGTTTTCGACTGTGTCATCTCAATTTCCACTGATGATGCTTTGGCTGCTCATCTGTCACAGTTAAAGATAGGTGACAGTGTGATCGGCCATAGCCTTCAAGCTGCTGATGCTATCGGCGACATTATGATCGAGGAAGATAAGCATTTTCTCTAGGCCTTGGACGTCCCTTTACTAGCCGAGTTTTCCCTTCACAGGGTAGTTCAGCTATCAAAATTTATCTTTTAAGTGTTGTCTCTGCTCTCTATAAGTCATCATTACTTATATGTCTGTACTTATCCTGCAGAGCGTGACGTCTCTTCATCGTCTAGCTGACTGGACCTTGAAGAGGTGGCCCTTGATTCAAAGGGGTAAAGACGCTGAGAAAATAAAGGCCGTTCTCAGGGGAGAGGTGTTAAAGTTGAAAGGGGACGTGAAGGATATAGACAATCAGATAACTCGACCGAAGGAGGATCACACAAAGGCTCTAAAAGCAAAGGATGAGAGTCTTTAATCAAAGGTTGATGTTGTTGTTAAGGTTGCGTTGGCCGACGCTTCAGAGAAGACCATTGAAGACTACAAAGTCAATAATGAATTTATAGGCTTTAGTTTTGATTATCTAAAGAGAGGCATCAGAGCGACCAGTTGATGGGCGGCTCTAAAGCAGCATGAGTCTGGGAGCTTAACTGTTGAGGACTTTATTGGTCTCGACTTTGTCAACCCTCGATTTGCTCAGGCTTTAAAGGAAGTGGAAGAAGGTGGTCTAACCGAAACCAGTCCCTTGGAGGCTACGGAGACTGAAGATGCTGCTCAACATAAAGATGAGGTTGAGGTCACAAACCTTGGCCTCGGCCAAATAAATCCAGTTGTTGATGGGTCGGCTCATGCTGAGGGACAAACCGAGCTCTGAGGGCCTCTCCTGCTCATCATTAATTGTGAAGCTTTTTGTAATCCTTCTTTTTATGAACTCATTGTTGTAATGTTTTTACTTGAGTTAAATGTAAACTCTGTCACATCTTCTTATTATAAACATAATGAGATTCCATATCATTGTTCTTATTGCTCTTTTATCCTGATATTTTGTTGCTCTATAATAACAGAGGTAAATCACGACAACAATAATCCATATTAATGAGATCACAATTAGGGTCTGAGGTCATCAAACTAATGATGTTCATCCTCATAATTTCACCAAATTAACGATGTTAAAGGTCCGAGGTCATCAAATTAATGATGTGCATCCTCATAATTTCACCAAATTAGAGATGTTAAAGGTATGAGGTCACCAAATTAATGATGTTCATCCTCATAATTTTACCAAATTAATGATGTTAAAGGTCTGAGGTCAGAAAATTAATGATGTTCATCCTCATACTTTCACCAAATTAATGATTTTAAAGGTCTAAGGTCACCAAATTAATGATGTTTAATAATTTCACTAAATTAACAATGTTAAAGGTCTGAGGTCACCAAATTAATGATGTTAAAGGTATGCGATAAGAAAATTAATGATGTTCATCCTCATACTTTTACCAAATTAATGATGTTAAAGGTCTGAGGTCACCAAGTTAATGATGTTTATCCTCATAATTTCATCAAATTAATGATGTTAAAGGTCTGAGGTCAGAACATTAATGATGTTCATCCTCATACTTTCACCAAATTAATGATGTTAAAGGTCCGAGGTCACCAAATTAATGATGTTTATCCTCATAATATCACCAAATTAATAATGTTAAAGGTATGAAGTCACCAAATTAATGATGTTCATCCTTATACTTTCACTAAATCAATAATGTTAAAGGTATAAGGTCACCAAATTAATAATGTTAATGGTCTGAGATCACCAAATTAATGATGTTTATCCTCAACTTCACCAAATTACTGATGTTAAAGGTTTGAGCTCACTAAATTAATTATGTTTGTCCTCATAATTTCACCAAATTAATGATGTTAAAGGCCCGAGGTCACCAAATTAATGATGTTTATCCTCATAATTTCACCAAATTAATGATGTTAAAGGTCTGAGGTCACCAAATTAATGATGTTTATCCTCAACTTCACCAAATTACTGATGTTAAAGGTCTGAGGTCACCAAATTAATGATGTTTATCCTTAACTTCACCAAATTACTGATGTTAAATGTCTGAGGTCACCAAATTAATGATGTTTGTCCTCATAATTTCATCATATTAATGATGTTAAGATACATACACTAGTACAAAGATATTAACAGAACACTAATTCTTACTTCTCATTGATATTTACTTCTTCATAATTTGATGCCTGAATTACAAGAAAATAAGATAACTACAACATCATAAGTAATATTTCTTCAAATGGTTGGCATTCCAAGGGTTTGAGAAGGGTTCTCCTGCTAGATTCTCCAATTGGTATGGGCCTGGGATGATTTCATCAGTTACCCTGTAGGGGCCATGCCAATTTGGATGAAGCTTGTTGGGCCTTTTCCATGTCTTCTTCAAAACCAGGTCTCCCACAACTATCGGCCTCTCTTTCACCCTTTAATTATAAAATTTGGCAGTCCTCTGCTGGTAGGTTGTTTGCCTCACCTCGACATTTTATCTTCTTTCTTCTATCAAATCAAGACCAAGCCTTCTCTCTATTGTATTTCCCTGAGTGTCGTACATCTGAACTCTATGAGTAGGAAGGCCAATCTCGGTAGGGATGACAGTCTCTAAGCCATAGGACAACGTGAATGGGCTCTCCCTGTAGGAGTCTTGACTATCATCATGTAGGCCCATAGCACATCGTATACTTCTTCAATATATCTTTCCTTTGCCTCTTTTAGCTTCTTTTTAATCCCAATAAGGATCGTTCGATTTGTCACCTCGGTTTGCCCATTTGCTTGGGGTTGGCCAGGAGTAGAGAATAATTGTTTGATCCCAACTCTTTCACAATATTTCTCTAAAAAGACATTTTTAAACTGAGTCCCATTATCTGAAATTAAGGTATTTGGGAGACCATACCTGCAGATGATGTTTTTCCATATGAACTGAAAGGTCTTCTGCTTTGTAATAATGATCATCGGCTTAGCCTCTACCCACTTGGAAAAGTAATCTATCGCTATAATCAAGTACCGATAGTTATTCACTGCTCTAGGCAAGGGTCCTACCAGATCGATTCCCCAAACTACAAATGGCCAGGGACATGTAATAGAGGTCATAGGTTGATGAGGTTGGTGGGGGATGGTAGCAAGCCTTTGACATTTGTCACATTTCTTTACATATGATGTTGCATTTTTGGCTAGTACCTTAATTTCAGTACCTCTGACCTTAATTTCAGTACCTACAGATGATGTTTTTCCATATGAACTGAAAGGTCTTCTGCTTTATAATAATGATCATCGGCTCAGCCTCTACCCACTTGGAAAAATAATCTATCGCTATAATCAAGTACCGATAGTTATTCACTGCTCTAAGCAAGGGTCCTACCAGATCTATTCCCCAAACTACAAATGGTCAGGGAGATGTAATAGAGGCCAGAGGTTGATGAGGTTGGTGGGGGATAGTAGCAAATCTTTGACATTTGTCATATTTCTTTACATATGATGAGGTTGGTGGGGGTCGGCCACTAGTACCCCTGAGTTATGATCCTTTTGGCCAGTGACCTTCATATGATATGGCTAGAGAAGGAACCCTCACACACATCTTGAAGAATATATTGCACCTCAGATGGATGGACACATCTGAGCAACGGGAGTAAAAACCCCTTCTTATACAGAGTGTCCCCTATGAGAGAGAACTTGGCAGCCCTGTATCTCAGCTTCCTTCTCTTGGCTTTTGATGGAGGTAACTTCCCCTCTTTGATGTATCTGAACAGGGGATCAGTCCATGAAGCTCCTATGTTCAGATCTGGACAAGATCCAGTTGAACTATCGTCTTCTTTCAGGGTCAGCCGAAGCAGTATCTCGACTGGCATTGTTCATCTAATGTCAGTTCTTATAGCTGAGGCAAACCTCGCAAGTGCATCGGCTCGCCCGTTGTCCAGTCGAGGTATCCTCTTCAGCTTCACTTCTTTAAAAATTTTCATCATTAGCCTTACTCTGTGCAGAAATTAGGCAGTTCTCCCGTCCTTGGCCTTATATGCCCCAAAGATCTAATTTTCAAACAATCTAGAGTCACTATGGACTAGGAGGTGGTCGACACTAAGAGCTCGATCCAAGGAGAGACCTGCTACCAGGGCTTCATATTCAGACTCATTGTTGGAAGCCTTGAAGTTTAACCTCAGAGCATACTCGATATCTGTATCATCTGGCGCCGACACTATATTAATCCAGCACCACTCCCATTTTCACTGGAAGACCCATCAACGAAGAGGTTCCATACAACGTTGTTCTCAGAGAAGTTTCCCTCTGTGAGAGACCCTTGTTTGAAGAGATATCTTCCTTATTTATTCTCAGGTGTTTTTTCTCTAACTGTGTTAGCCTCGTCCTCGTCCGCGGCAGGGCCGATACTTTTTATGAGCTGTCTGACTATAATCTCAAATTTGTCATTCTCAACCTCAGCGTTATCCCAAGTAAACTCGGCTACAAAGTCTGCCAATGCCTGGCCTTTGATTGCCACTCTTGGCTGGTAGATAATATCAAACTCTCCTAGCTCAATTGCCCAAGCCATTAATCTTCCTGACTTCTCAGGTTGTGGATGACCTGTCTGAGCGGTGAGTCAGTGAGGACGACCATAAAGTTAGCTTGGAAGTACAGTTTTATCTTTCTAGAAGCATGAATCAAAGCATAAGCTAACTTCGCCACCCTAGGATACCTCTGCTCAAACCCTTGGAGTGCTTTGTTGTTGAAATATACTGGCTTCTATACCCCATTCTCTTCCCTCACGATAGCGGCACTAATAGCCGACTCCGATATGACTAAGTACATAAATAAATTTTCTCCTAGGACAGGCCGATATAGGAGTAAGGGAGAGCCGAGGTAGGTCTTGAGTTCTTTAAAAGCTTTATTGCATTCCTCATTCCATTCAAAGGTTTTCCTGAGGATTTTAAAAAAATTGAAGACATTTATCTGTGGCCCTAGAGACAAACCTGTTAAGGGCAGCCACTCGTCCAGTAAGTCTCCGAACCTTTTTGATAGTCTTGGGTGTCTTCATTTACAACAAGGCCTTTATCTTCTCTAGATTAACATCTATCCCCCTTTGGTTGACAATGAAGCCCCAAAACTTTCCAACTCCGACCCCAAAGACGTATTTGGTAGGGTTGAGCTTCATCCTGTATTTGTCCATGGTATCAAAGGTTTTTTCAAGGTAGGGAATATGAGTGTCGGTCTTCAGACTCTTCGTCAGCATGTTATCCATATAAACCTCCATGGACTTTCCAATTTGATCCACAAACATCTTATTCACCAGACGCTGATAGATAGCCCCTGCATTATTTAGGCCGAAAGTACCTGTAATGAAGATTGTCTTCTCTGAGTCAGTCGGGTCCATGAAGATTTGGTTGTAGCCAGAATATGCATCCATAAAGCTCATCAGCTCATTACCTACGGTGGCGTCTACCATATGATCTATACGGGGTAGAGGAAAGTTCTCTTTGGGGCAAGATTTGTTCATGTCAGTAAAATCCACACACATTCTCCATTTCTCATTGGCTTTTGGCACTATGACAGCGTTAAACAGCCACTTTGGGTAAATAAACTCTCTGATGAACTCGGCTTTTTCGAGTTTCTTAACCTCGTCTTTGATTACGCCATACTTTTCACGAGAGTAGATCCTCCTCCTCTGCTTAATAGGCTTGGCATCTTTCACTACATTAAGATTATGACATGTGATATTAGGCTCAATACCTAGCATGTCTGTATAACTCCAGGCAAAGATGCTATGTCTCTTCTTCAGCAGCTTGACCAAATATTCTTTGATCTCAGGCTTTAGGGCTTTGCTGACCTGTATGGTTTTTTTTTGGCTCATCCTCGTTAACGATGATAGATTCTACCTCTTTCGCGGCCTCTCCCTTTTTGAGCTTTGTCTCATCTCTCGGATCAAGAGTGTCAATGTTGTAAATAGTGGTAGATCTTTTGTATGCCTCTCTTTCTTCAGCAAAGTTTAAATAGCATTCTTGTGCCGATGTTTGGTCACCCTGAACTTCCCATACTCCATAAGGAGTCGAGAATTTTATCATCTGGTAGACTATTGAAGGCACGACTTCGAACTCTTTGAGAGCTACTCGTCCAAGTATGAGGTTGTATGATGAGAAAGCGTTCTCATCCATAACAAAAAAGTTAATTTTTCTAGTTAGCCATTTTGGCCACTCATCCCCCATTCTTATATCCATCTGATACATCCCCAATGGGTGAACTTTCTCTCCGTTAAGCCGATCAGTGGATGGTGGTAGGGGACGAGTCTTGCCCGGCTAAGTCCCAACGCCTTAAAATAAGGCCAGAACATGACATCTACCGAGCTTCTCCCATCAACTAACATCCTCGGCACCTCACATCCATGCATTCTGGTTGTGATGATGAGAGGGTCATCGTGTGGAGCTAGGATACCCTTAAAATCTAATCTTAAGAATCCGACTTTTAGGGTGTCTATGTCCACCTTCTTCCTCTTTTCAGACTTCATATTAATTGAAGTCGAATACACAACCTTGACCTTTGTAACTGCCTTTGCCTCTACGACATGAGCTTTTCTATCGGTTATCTCAGAGCCTCCTCCCACATATCCCCCACAGATCGTACCTACACCAAAAGAGTTCATGTTCACTCTCTTTATTGGGCCATTGTCATCCTTTGGTGGGAGGTCTGGGTCATCATCGTCCTCGTTTGAGGGATCATCATGCTCGGTTGGGGCATCTTCTCAGCACTTATCATTCCCTTTATTTCTAGGGTCGGCTCGGTCGCCCTTTGAGGCTCTAGTATCCACATACTTCCTTAGCTTCCCGGACTTCAATATCTTCTCAATCTCGTCCTTCAAGGTGAAACACTTGTTAGTCAGATGGTCGTGGTATTGATGGAATTCACATCATAAATTTTTGTTCCTCTTATGAGGAGGAGCCTTTAGCTTCTCTGGCCACCTTAAAGATCGATCGTCCTTTATCTCATTGAGGATGTACTTGCGGTTTTCAATCAACGGAGTGTAGTCTCCAAACTTATCATCAACCGACCTTTTCTTCCCATCTTTGTTCTTTTTTTGAAAATTGCTTCCATTGTTATTTCCTTTCTCATCCTCATACTTAACAGTCATTGCTTCCTCAGCATTCATGACCTTCCCAGTTGTTGCCAGTAACTCGTCCATTGACTTGGGAGGGTTTTCAACAAGATTCCGTAACACCTTTCCTTTTTGGAGACCTCCGGTGAGGGCTGTCATAGCTATGCTTTCTTCATAGTCCTCCACTTACAACTTTTCCTTATTGAACCTTATGATGTAGTCTCTTAGACTCTCATTTTTCCCTTGCTTGATATAAAGCATATGGGTCATCTTTTTATGAGGTCTCATCCCAAAACAGAAGTTGTGGATAAATCCGTCGACCAATATTTTAAAGTTATCTATTGAATTCTTTGTAAGGGAGGTAAACCATACATGTACAACCCCAGTTTAAGTGCTTGAAGAAGCTCGGCATCTCATTTCATCAGAGATGGAGTATATATCTTCTGCTGACTGATACAATGGACAAGGTTGGTGCTTCCTTCTTACTTGGGAGACACTACAGGAGGCTTGAACTTGGCCGGAGTTGGAAAGTTGACGATCTTTGCCACGAAGGGTGAACCCTCTGAGTACCCCCTATGTAAGGGGTTTCGGCTTTTTAGGATATCCCCAATCTTATCTTAAAGCCTTTGAATCGAGTCATTCCATGGCTTAGCAACGTCGGCCTGGCCAAGGTTATCCCCTGCCACCTCTAAGGGTTCAACTGGGGGTTCCCCTGCTGCAGCGCGACATCGGCTATTTACCTCCCCTGGCCTTCGTCTCGGCCATGCGGGGGTCGACCATGATGGAGCCAACAATCTGCCCCTTCTCTTCTGGAGCCAGCAAAACTCCTTGACCTTGATAACCTATCCCTCAGGTCATTCACTGGGCCAAACCTCTCAAAGGCCGGCCCTCTGCTCAATCCATCAAATGCTGAGCCTCTTGGGCGAACATCAGAATCTCGTCTCTCACACTGACCTCGGCTGTGATGAACAGGTCGCACTGTATTGTTAGAAATCTCGTATGGATCCCAGCATTCCACTGGAGCATCATCGACCTCCAAGTTGTCGTACTGGTTCTCGGGGCAAGGGTGTCCTTAACTCCCCAGGCGTAAACGCCTAGGGTCAGCAACGTCCCTCCGTCGTTAGGGAGGAGACATGTCTTTATGTGGTGCTTGGGGTGGTCCCTTGGGCTCCTGGTGTTGTTCTTGTGTAGCTGTCGGAGTGATCATCTCTGGTGAGATTCCTGGTGGCCTCATCATTATGTTTTGGCTGAATTGGGCAAATTACTCCTTCATAACTTGTTGACTAGCCACCAAGGACTTCAAGGCGCAGCCACTTCAGCCATCTCGGATTGCGGTGGTGCGTGGCTGGAACTTGGACCTCCACCACCAGTTAGTGGAAGAGGTGGTGGTAACTATGGTGCCATATCTTTGAGGTGTGATTAAGATGCTAGTGAGCTTGAAAACCTTAATGGATCTCTTTCAATGGTGAAACAACTCCACACAAAGGGGAGGATTGGTTCACCACCAGAGTCTCCTGTGAGGCCAAGCTTCAAGAAGGAAGATATATAGCCTATCGTTCCCACATACGACGCCAAACTGATGATGCTAGAAATAGCACCACCAGATCAAGGTATAAGAGAGCTCAAACAGGTATAACAATGGCAGCAAGTAAGCAATATATATATAGAAGGAGGTGAGGAGAAGAGGAGAAACACATTAATATAAGTGGTTCATCCTATCTAGGCCTACATCCACCATGCAAGTGAGTGATCTTCACTATAAAAGAAGGGCTCTAATGGCCTTGTGATACAATGCACTCGCTTTCTCTCTCTCTACTGTGTATTTTGACAGAGCTTCCCCTAGGGCTTATGATGATCGATCCCTTTACAAGGTAGGGGAAGACATGTATATATAGTGCTTAGGGGGGGTGTAGTGCACCCCCTAAGCATGCCATGAGCATGTGTGTGTTGATCAGACCAATCTCATGTGGACACCTAACTGTGCCACATGTGAATAATGATGACCGAATATTCCCTCACGTGAGGGGAATGATTTGGTTATAATGTTTTTTTCCACGTGTTCCAAGTCTTCCATGTGTTTGCATATGCTCGGACCTGTGACATCATTGACTGTAACCTCGGCTCATTCGAGTACGATGTTGGTGAGTCCGATAACTGTGTTAGTCTGCCAATCATAACTATGACCTCGGCTTAATTGACCAGCCCAGGTTAGGTATTAGGCATAGCTGTGGTGTAGGCTAAAGCAGAGTATGATAGAGGCCATAGTTGAGCCCATAAGGCTGTTGTTGAACTTAGCTACTGATGAGCCGAGGTTGATCAATGTGGAGCCGACCTTGTGAAGGATGACCTCTTTGATGGCTATTATGATCTTCCCGATGACTCGACTATGAGGTTGGTCGATGTTGCTTCTTAGAGTATGAGGGTACATTTTGGGCATATGAAATATTACCAGTAAATTTGATTTGATGTAATCGTTCATCTATTTAATGAAGTTGCAAGTTTCTACCGATTATGCTTCCTTTTTTCGGAGTATGGTGGTATGCATCCGCCAATAACAAACTTTTCCAACTTCAAAAAAGTTTAGATTGGAAGTTTTTTTAATTAAAACTTTTCCAACTTCAAAACTTTTCCAACTTTAAAAAAGTTTAGAATGGAAATTTCTTTAATTTAAAATTTTCCAACTTAAAAAAAGTTTAATTTGGAAATATTTTCAAACTTCATGTAAGATTTCGCCTTTGACAAGCCAAGGACAAGAAGTTAGTAAAACTTCATGTATAAACACAAGAATAACTATACATTCCTAACACACTTGGTCGTCAATGATAACTAATGCAAACACTTAGTTCAATAAAACTACTTACAGTTTTATCAAAGTACATTAGTAAAATCTAAGGAATTACAAATGGGTTCAACCATGAACCAAGTATTTATCATTTAAGCAGATTACTTAGTCGGCAAGCTGATTAACTAATCATAAGACAGATTACCTAGTCGGTAAGCTAATTAAAAGCTAACCATAAGCTCAAATAAAGATGAAAATGGATCAACAATATACATATTGATAAATAACTTCATTTCCAAGCACTTGGTGTTACAATATAAAGATCTAAAAAATAGGAAATACAAGTTTATTCTAACGGACATTTTCCTTCAACTTTGCTCATCCCAACAGGAGGCTCATCAAGGGTGCTTGACAAGGTTATAGATCTAAAATCTCTTCTTCCAGTACGTTTGTTATTGCTCGGCCGGTCCAGGAGATATGGGGGCAAATATATTCATCATCTTCTTGAATATCATAATCTCCAACATATTTTCTGACTAGGCTTTGGGGAATGTCATCAATTAGAATCTACTTAACATTAATTTTAAAGGGTGGGTCAAGATAATCCAACATCCCTGGATCACGACAGTGCCACAATTCATTGCCTTAGGGTAACTTCAATAGTCCCAACAAGTTCAACTAACCCCATTTATATCCTTTTGACCTAGCTTGCTCCATATGGTTATCCAAATAGGTTGATGCTTCATCATACCCATCCATCCAGATAGCCTTGGATTACTTATGGAAGTGGAAAGTTAGGCAGTCCACCTTGTTTTGGAGTTTTTTGATAGCCTTTTCCTTCTCCTGTAGTAGAGCTGCTTGGTCGGCTAAGGTTTTCTTAGTTCTTTCTTTATTTACTATTGGACGAGCAACCATAACTTTCCTTAAACATTGGCCAAATTTAGTTTTTCTCTTCTTCAAAGCCTTTAGTTTCTCCAGCAGTCTGGAATTCTCAATCTCCAAGAATGAGACACCTTCATTTGGCTCTGTGTCTACTGCCTTCTTCAAAACGTCAAGCTCATTCCTTAGAGTGTTATTTTGTTTTTCCATGAGTGCAACAATCTCCCGATAAGTTTCAGTTTCTTTATTCGGCACAATTTCTTTCTTATTTAAGGCATAAGTGATGTCCTACACTTTCTTATCAAACCCCCATCCTTTGCTTAAGGTTTTTTATATTGCTTCATAATCAAAATAAAGAAACACCAAAAAAAATTTACGGTCTTCCTTTAGTTGTTCATTCATTTCATAGTAGGCAACATTATTCACCACTTCCCTACCAAGAAGATAGTGAAGATGGACGTAAACATCTCTCACTTGATCGGAGGCGTCTGAGCCGAAGGGGGGGGGGGATAGGAAGCATAATTTCATTCCCAATGAGTGTTTTTTTTCTTTTCTTTGCTATTTTGCATTTCTCATCAAACAAATCAAGCAGTTGCACTAAAGTTTCTTCAATCAAGTGCACATCACCAGCCTCAAGAAGACTCTTGCATCGTCTCAATAGGTTGGATTCAGTAGAAACTAACACATTTTTCCTGGCATCAAACTAGAAATATACAAGTAAGTATATAAGCCCGATCAAGAAAGACAAGCAGTAATGATTAAACAAGCAAATGACAACAAATAAGCTTTGGAAAGATTGAATAAAACTGTTTTATTTCATTGATAAGGCAAATATTACAGAGATGATTCCATTACAAAGGAAAAGAATATGAAAAAGAAAATACATAAAAGGAAAAGCAAAAAACTAGTTGAAAGGAGCTAAATCTTCTTCTTATCCTTGTCCTTGTCTTAACTGGCAGTAGGCTCGGGAGGAGGTAGGTTGACAATATCCACATGCACCAAGGAAGATTCTTCAGAACCCTTCTCGCCATCAAAGTCCTCATCTAAGTTAGGGGAGTTCTCGGGTCATATCTCTGAAATAACTCAGAGTATCCGACCAACTGTACTTATAGGAGAGCTTCTTGGCATATTCTATTTGGATGGCTATAGCAGCAAAGGCTTTATCCCATTCTTTTATAGTAACTCCTCCTTATCCTTCTTGCTCTTGGCCTTCAGATAAGTGTTCTCACTAGCCAGGCTGAAAGTCTTGTCTTCAGCAACCTTTGCCCTGCTCTCAGCTTCTATCGATTTCTGCTCGGCCAGGGTCAACATATTATCGATAGACTTTTATTTGTCCTTTGTTGCCTTTGCCCTGTCCTTAACTTCTTTAACCTTATCTTTCCAGGTCTTTATCTCTCTCTCCAAGGCCTCCCCAGATGCCTACAAGGATTTCGGCAAGCCCTCAAAAGCTTCCTCTACATCAGCCGAGGAAGCCTTCAGTTGGTTATCCTTTTCCAACATTTGATTATAATCCACCAAGAACTTAAAAAAGGGTAAATATGTAACATCAATACGTAAGGAATGCAACAAACCGTATTAAAGATAAACATAAAAGATTAAGAACTTACCAAGGTTAAGTTTTCACTAGCCTTTTGTGACACCCCGCCTAATTAAATACCGGGCGATCACTCCTTTATTAAATTACAACAAGGTGAACAGTTGGTTCATTCTTAGCATCACTGTCGTAAAAATAACTTTTCCAAATTTAACACCCTATTTAATTAAGCTAAGTGTCAAAACCATTTTTTTAACATTACTTTCCAAATTTTATTTTGAAAATAAAGATTTAATTATCTACAACAATTCAATATTTAAAGAATCACACCACAATAATCCTGGAACATATAATCCAATTAATTTAAACATTCAACAACTAAACCCCAGCATTTAAAAGTTAAAGTAAAACATACATGCTGAATAAATCCCAAAGTAACAGTACTAGAAATAATTGAAATACAAATGTCCCAATAAAACAGATAAATAGTGGAAAGGGCGACACATGCCCAATAAGGAGAATGATAGAAGTGGAATCAAGTAAATGAAATCGTCTAAGCAAGTGGCCTTCAACTCCCACCTAAGCTGCAGCACATTCCTTCCAAGGGCTCCTAAACAAGACGCCCCTGTGGCTGGGCACCTGTAATATATACATATATATACAAGAGAGAAAGAGGAATAGAAACGGGTCAGAGCCCGATAGTGTATATGATTTAAAAATTCGTTTAGCAAGTATTTAAATTGATACAGGCCAATGCAACAACATATTAGTGCGACACTCTCTTGAGAAATTCTCGCCTCTCTTCTAGTGTGCACTCATATCGCACTAACCTTCCCAATGGTTTATCTCATCATATATCACACTATCCTTCCCCAATGATTTAACTTATCTTAGGTGACTCTCAAAATTTAAGATTTAACAACATCATGGTTTAAAAAGGATAATTTCATTTAGTACAAAACGCTCATTTTAACTTTATTGATTCATAAAGTTTTTCAATATCATATTATACTTTTCAAAACAAGTATTTCCAATTTGAGTCATTATACATGTCTTACTTACCATAACACAGTAGGCAGTTTCCCATATTTCAGAAGTTCATATATATATTAAATACTCGTATAATAAATATATTCTAACAGCACCCCACATAAAATTTTATGGTGCGGGCATACTCTGCTATCCAATCCCCGTATCAATCGTACTAAAGGGAATACAAGTTCGGAATCACTATCGAAGTGTATAAATACATACACAAACAATATTGAGGCGAAGCATAGTTTCCAAGTCCAAGAGGTCAGTACATACCCTCACGTCTCTTAGGACCGTGACTACCGATTCGATAGCCTGTACCTAGGATTTCTATCTTCTAGGGTACAAGTCAATATCCCCCATAAGGCACACGAGATAAGATCGTCCCAGCGCGAAAACCTCAGGGATAGCAAGTAGCGCGGGCATGATTTTCACAAGTATATAATATATGCATACACAATCATATAAATATACCAATTTTATTATATCAATTTAGGTTTATCCAATAACCCACATTCACAACATTTATCCTTATTTTCCCATTATTATTTATCAAGTATAATGGTTCGTTTCTAACTTTAATTCGAAGGGTTTTTCCAACTTACTACGTAACCCTCATGGACTCTATTCTTCCAAATGTACAATTCAGTAGATATCCATTTATGTTCCAACGTAACTCTCTCTTACGTGTCTCTCCCCTTTAATATATACTTACATTATCCCTTATGCAAAATATCCCAAAAATATAGATTTCGCCTTACATTAAAGGATTTTGAATTTTATTTTCAAAGATGAGAATTTCAAACGGTTTCGAAATCGGAATTAAAATGGAGTTTTAATTGAATTTTTATTATCTCTAAGAGTCCTCAAAACATAAAACTGTCTCGCAAAAAAAATATTAAAAATTATTGAACGGTCCGATCGAGCTGAATTTTTTTCTGTAGCTTCCTTTCGTCTTCAACTAATTCTATGTAAGATTTCATCCAATTCCAACGGTCCGATCTTCCGGAATAATTTTTTTTTTTAGTGTTTGTATCTGATTAGAACTCTTTTCTTAATCAAACTCTTAATTCTTTACATGACAAAGGGTTTCCAGAATATCATATAAATCATCACTACATGAAAATTTCCTATCTCAAATTGGGTTTTTCTTCCATAAATCTCATCCTAATAACTCCTAAACTAATATGGATGATGCATCAACGAAATAAGCAAGATAAACACTTACCTGGGATTTTCAGAAATCTGGTTTGGTGTTGAATTTGGTGTGGTTGCGTTCCCCGTCTCGCGATCTACGCGCTGGCGGTGGCAGCGGTGCAAACGGGTGAGTTTTTAGCCTTGGAATGCCTTGAGAGCTCTCTCCTCTCCTCTCCAATGGCCGTTCTAGTGTTTTGATTTATCTAACCCTAGGAGATAACCTAAACATCTGATATAACCCCTTTAATTTTCGTGGGTTTAATTACCCAAAAATACAAAATGACTAAAATGCCCTCCCGGGGTACTAATTAGGCCTAAAAACGCCCCGAGACCCAAATCAAACTCCCGGGTATACTTTTCGGACTATCTCGACCCTTCCGGACGCGTTGGCGCACTCAAAACGACTATACGAACAACTTATAACTTTTATATATCAATATTTAGTCCCGGCGCGACACGGGCGCGTCCCGACTCAAATTTCTAAAATTGTCATTTTACTCACTCGTGACATTTAATATGACCACTATTATATATTACTTTGCTCATTAGTAATATTCAACAAATTTTTCCATAATTACTAACTCTCATCACGTTAATAATTATAACATAATTAATTTTCGGATTTTTATTAAATAATTAATTCACATTAAATTTAATAAATCCCCAAATTAATATAGCATAAAAATACGGGGTATTACACCTTTTCAATGAGTCGGGCTTTAAACATAGGGTCTGTGTCGATCAATTTGCGAAAGAGTACCAGCCTTTATCAAACCCTTGGCCAATCCAGGGTTAATTGCCATAGAGGCATTTCAATTATTCCTTGCTCGGTAGAGGATTTTTTGGCCAACTCTTGGTGGTCGGACAGAGCTTTCTTCAACCTCTTGGAATGAGGTTCAGTGATTCAGGCTTCTTTAGTGTTGAGGAATTGAGGCCTCTTTTTAGTAACTCGAGGCCTTTTGTCAATAGCAATAGTACTCTTTTTGGAAGGAGGAGGAGACCCAAATCCAACCAACAGGTTTGAAATTTTCCTTTTCACCATTTTTGCAGTAGGTGAAGTCAGGATATTAGTAAGGTCAAGAAACTCAAAAGAAGAAGAATTTCCTTCTTGGGCAAGATCTCTTTATGCTCCAGTTGACTCAATATTAGAGGAGGTAGATACTGGTTTCTTATCCAGATTATTGGGTGATTGGGGCAAAACGATTGTTGGTCGGGCAACAAAGGAAGTGATAAAACTCTTGTACTCCATTAGGACAGAAGCTGCTCGGGGATGCTCTGCTCCTGCTCTTTGATGAATAGCCCACAAATACTTGAGGTCGTTAATATTAACCTCACTCTCCTTTGGGAACTTCTTTTCGCTTTCCTCTGCACAAAAGCAAAACAAATCAGTTAGTTGGCACAACATCTGGCAGTTAATAAATAGGGGAAGAAATTGAAAAGTCGAAATATGACCTATGCTACGCCCTTCCTAGGGTGCAGTATATGTTACCCCCTCAGGAAAAGGGGCATATTGTCAATTCTTCACTATAACATCAAAATCCCAACAGTCTTTGTTCGAATCTAGAAAATTAAGCACCAATGCCCTATTGGCCTGCCTAGTTTTCATATAATAAGTATTATCACCAGTGATTCCCCACTTGTAGCAGAACATTAATTCTAGAATTCCAATGCGAGTTCCATGGATTTCATTTAATATATTCACTCCATTTATAACCCTCCATGTACTAGGGGCTATTCTTGATGGAGTGATGTCAAAATACTAACAAAAATTGAAGAAAAAATGGGTTTAGGGAAAAAGTGATACCACACTTATCAATGAATAAAGTGGGAATCCAATAACCCGCAACCAATGAATACACATCAACAGAGCCACTAGCAATTTCTAAACCTACCCAACTAGTAATTTTTCTTTTTTCCCTAAACTCTTCTTAAGAATTTTCATCTACGATGTACACCATGGTTGAAAGACAAAAAAATCAAAGAAGAGAAAGGGAGAGCTTACAAGGATTGAAAAATGACGGCAAATAGTAAGCAGCGAAGGCGAAGAAGAAAAGCTTGAGAAGAAAGGAAAAATCTAAGCTCAGAAAGTTTGAGGTAAAAAAATTGTAATACCCCATATTTTTGGCTATATTTATTTTTGGGATTAATTAATTAAATGCGTATTAATTGGAAATTAATCCGGGTTAAAAAATACTAACGAGATGCGAGTTGGTATTTGATTATGTGCATACATGTTTTTATATTAATATTGAATTATGAAAAATTTGTCGTGAGATTGACATACGGCATTTTGGAAATTTTGTTGAGACGCGTGTGACCGCCGCGTCACGGTGTAATATTTTGATTATAAAAGTGAATTTAAATTCTTTAAACCGTATAGTCGTTTTGAGTGCACCAACGCGTCCGGAAGGGTCGAGATAGTCAGAAAACACTAGCCGGGGGTGTAGTTTGGGTCCCGGGGTATTTTTAGGCCATACCGGCAATATAAATGGTATTTTGGTAATTTCGTATTTTTAGGAATTAAAAATGACGAAAATTAGAGAAGTAAATCTGATTGGGAATAGACCCACTAAACCCACTAACCAACCCTTAATGACCCAATAAGCTACGGAGGTTATCAAATTAGGTTTCCAACTTTCCCAAAGAAAACCCTAGCCACCATAGCCACCTTTGGAGAAGAAAGCTTGGAGAGGGAGAGAAAGAGAAGGAATTCTGCAGAAATCTTTACAAAAATCAATACCAAATTCAGAGACAATCAAGGCAAGTGATTTAATTACATTTAAATTCAGAGAATGTCCTTTCCATGTTAGAAAATTGAAGAATTCCAATTGTTCTTGAAAGATGAATGAAAACCCATGTTAATTGGATTTAGAACTTGAATATTGAGGACAAATTGCATGTAGAACCATATAGAGATGATTATTCTGGTATTAGTATACGTGGGATGTAACAAAAACGGATCTAGAATGGACTAATTGATGATTACAAATTCTAGGGTTTATGTTCTTGAATAATTGGGGAAAAAGTGTAGAGATTTGTATATTGATTGATGTTAGGGTGATTTAATCCTTTAAAACGTGTTAGGAGGTGACTATAATATGTTTAGGATTGATTAGAGACCTTAAAACAATCATTGGGACTAATTTTAGAGGAGATTTGAGGAGTAAAATTGATGAAAAACGAAGAAGGAAAAATCTGGGCTCGAACTAGTCGTTCGTTAGAAGAGCCTCCCCAGGTCGTTCGAACGAGCCTCGTTCGAACGAGCTTCTAACGAGTTGACCAGTCGCTTCTAACGAAAAGGAATTTCGTTCTATACTTCGTTCGAACGAGATCTCGTTAGAAGGTACAGTTCGTTCGAACGAACTGGATCTCGTTCGAACAGTCTCGTTCGAACGAGACTTCTAACGAGCTGACAGTTTGACCTCGTTCAAACAGCCTCGTTCGAACGAGACTTCTAATGAGCTGGCAGTTTGGGCCTTTTTGGCCTGTTTTGATTTTGGGAGTCCCGTAAACTTGTTCGAGGGTAGAGTTAACATTCCTTTGATGATGTATTAATAGATTTGGGACTTTTGGGTTATTATGAGGAGTAAATTATATACGAGTGATTTAAATCAATGATCCGTTTGGGTTGAGACGTGAGTGTCTACTACGACGTGAGAATAGATTATGGCGCGTATGATTATAAACCGGAATCGTATAAAGTGTGTAAATTATAGATTGGTACGAGAATGAGAATAGTACTACAATTAAACTACGAGATTACTAAGACGTGTGTTTACTTAGTATTGGTATATAAATTGTGTGTATGACATACTGTAACAACCCGCCTAAGATAATAACGGGTGGCCAGCCCTATACTATATTAAATCAGGAATTCCAGATGGTCCAGTCTCAACATCAACTAACGGTACTATATAATATAGGACTAACTACCCGAAATCATATAAGCGAGATGTTATAAAAAATTTAAAACTTGCAACATACAACAACCCAACACTATAAAACTACTAATGAATAGAAGAGATGCAGGAAAGAACTATAATAATTAAAATGCTATAAATAAAATGAACCAATTAAATACAACCGAATGTACTACAAAAAGTAGACCCGAATAAGCTGTCGGATCACAGCAAATACGATAACTGAAATGGAATAAATATAAACATGTATATAAATATCCCTATGATACAAACCCGATATACAACATGAAGCCTACCTAGAATTTTAAAGAAGTAGGAAGCGGCTAAATGAAACATCCCGCAACAGTCCGCACCTGTCACGGCTCCCAAGACTCAGGATAGAAGGTCATCCGGCATCCATGCGGTAGGATACCTGTGGTAACATATATATATATATATATACAAGGAGGAGAGAAAAGTAAACGGGTCAGAGCCCCGAATGTGTAAAATATTTAGCAAGTGTGTTAACCGTGCATAATAAATACCGGTGTACTTAATTTCATAAATAAGTGAGACCGCACTCTCGTGGAACCCCAACTCACCTCTCATCTAAAGGCGCGCACCTATTCGCGTCCTCCAATTTTAGTTAAATTACCCCCATTGATTTTAGGACAACCTAACTTATCAGGCCTAGCCTATATCCACGAGAGCTACCTTCCCGTCACAATCTAAGGATCCACCCGCTTCTAATCCTATTAGATTAGATTACAACAATTATGCCATAAAAGGCTTAATGAATTCCGATTAATAATCTCATGAATTATAATTATCATAATTCCTAAAGCATTACCCCTATACATATACATATATATATATATATACCTATATAGGCTAAAAACGTAAGAATTACTATACTTAATAATATGCACATGGAATATTGGCAAGACTTCTCTCTAATCCCAAAATTGTACTACGTTTCGTGCGTGGGGAGTCTCGCAAAGCGAAATCCAAACAAGGAACCGCCCCGTTACACTACTCCTGACAAGGTCAAGACCAGAGATCCGTGATGCCACCTATGGAATTACTTCTCTCAAATCTCGACATGGCACTGCGTTTTGTGCGTGAGGTGTCTCGCAAAGCGAAATCCAAACAAGGAACCACCTCGTTACACTACTCCTGGGCAATGTCGATCCTAGAGATCCATAATCCTCAACATACAAGTTAATACTACCATTACACTAACTATAACTACTAAAGAAAGGAAGAAGAAAGAAAAAGAAAACAAATAAAATAAAATAAAAGAACCTCCAATAATATCCTTGGGATGATGTAACCGAATAATACCTTATGTGCGATACATCAACCTCCATAAATCTAGTACACCATAATCATCTAAGATGTACTTCATAAAAGTCCATATCCTTTCGTCTATAGGATATATATATAAATATATATATATATATAGGTATTTATTTCTAACCGTATATATATATATCATCATCAATCCAATAGCCAAGTGTACATACTACATATGATGTACAAGGCCATGCACATAATATACCCGGCTATATATATCGCCGATAAACTGCATCAATGCTATCATCTTCCCAGTGCCCGGCTCACGTAGCAATACTGGGGCCACCATGGTGGGACTAAACGACACCCATCTCGTGGTAAACTCACGCACACGACGTCCCGGGAAGCGGTCATAGCTCCAAACCGGCAATGAGACGAAACATACCCATCACGTCTCATCCCAAAATAAATATATATATCATATAATAACACACGGGACGACTATGACCTGGGGAATATCCACACCCTGCTTTTCTAGACAGGATGCTCACCCTCTACGCGCGCAACTTCCCAATGATAGCATGAGCGGGGTATGCTTAACCAATATAGTATATATATCATTTACATGCATAATATATATAATCCATATGATCCAATCATATGATCAAATAATAAACCATCATATACGGTTTAAATATCCATACCAAGTATATTATATCCACAATATGAAGATATCCATATATCTATATACATACGTGTATATATATATATATCAACACATATTCACATATCCTTATCTATATATATATATAAACTAATTCGCGTTCATATGTATAAGATATATATATAACTGGCTATAAGTATACATAGTCCTCGATATACAAGCCGTCACTACCATTTCCATTAAATTTACCTCGATACGTGAATATAATCCCATACTTGAAACATATTCAATCATCTTCCTATGATGAGTAGTCTCCCAAAACCATATGTTTATGTCTATACATATACATTCAACATTAGGGTTATCACCCAAGAATTTGTGTAGAAATCCATCACTACACCTTTCACCTCTAAATGTGAAACTACATAATTATCTTTAGTACTATCTAACCATAGGCATTAACAAGACTTAATAGTCTAAAACCTCAATTTATTCCAACCTCATTTCAAGTATTGGAATCTCAATGGCCATATCCCCATAATTGCGTATAAACTATCCTAACTAGAATTTACGCTACCGCTTATCCTAGTCGATAGTACACCCGCAAGCTGTTTCCCACTTTTACCTATGGTTCAATTGTATTTTATGAATCCTTACCCCTATCGGGTTATCATTTATTCCTTAGTCTAAATATTTCTAAGGATAGGAGACCTCTCACTCTCTAAGATTTCTCAACCTCAAACATATATATATATATATATATATATATATATATATATATATATATATATACCTTTATCTATAATTGGTAAATTTCAACCTCAAAGAGTTTTCCCCCAATATCCGTATGTAACTCCAATACGTACATGGGTACATTTCTCCCAAGTTACCCTAAGGGTCCCCAAATCCCAATATGTGAGAAACTCCTTATGTGACTCCAATAATATATCTTTTACATCCTAAGAGAAAGCCCCCAAATCAATAAACCCAACCAAAAAGGGTTTGAAATCACTATGGAGAAAATACTTCAAAATGCCCTGTTTCCGAATCGATTCGGCCTCCCAGGCGAATCGATTCGGGTCCAAAGACCTGGGCTTCTGCAATAGGCCGAATCGATTCGGCTTGGGGTCCGAATCGATTCGGTCAATGCAGACCTGCCAATTTTACCAAACCGAATCGATTCGCTTGAGGGGGCGAATCGATTCGGACCTGCAATTTTTGAAGGGTTCATCTGTTTCTTCAAAACCCACGAATTCTAAACCCTAAATTTCTCCTTCCAACCCCCAATCCTTCATCAAATCATGATTTTAAGCCCATTAACCAACCCAAAGTTGATCCCAATCATTTCTATGTCATTAATTCCATATTTAATCATTGATTTCAAGATTAAACCTAAAAATCTAGGTTTTGGTATTTATACCCAAAAATCCATTTCTTTACCCCACAATTTATGAAATGAAATACACAAATAGCTATTTAGCAAGATTAAACACTTGCCTCAGATTTGTAGAGGTTGGATCATCCTCGATGTTGCGGTTGGGCCGAAAATCCCAAGCTTTTTCTTCCTCTCTCTCTTCTTTTCCTTCTTCTTTCTTTCTTCCTTTTTTCTTTCTCTCTTTCTCTATTTGAGAAGGCTTCATCCGTAAGCCTCAAATCCTTTAAAACAACAAACCCAGTTTTAAATGTTAATACACACTTTAAATGACTCGTTGACTCCAATTCAAGTCAAAACAACTTAAAAACATTCCGGAGCCGAAATAAGACCCAATGACAGTCATTTTGACTATCTCGACCCTTCCGGGATCAATGGTACCCTCAAAAATATCATCCGAAATACTTTGAAACGTCCTCTATTTTTGGACTTCATTTCCCAAATTCTAAAATTCTCCAATTTAATTTAATTTAATTTTCCCAAAATTAAATTTCTCAGTCTCCAAAGTCGTGGGGTGTTACAATCTTCCCCCCTTACAAGAATTTCGTCCGCGAAATTTAAGATATGCCTAGGACCTCAATATCATCTAGTCCTAACATCAAGTCTTAGGATCACTATATCGATCCTCCCTAGTTCTCATGTCGAACCATATGGATTTTAAAACAAATAACTACCCCGGGGTGCCCATACACCCCGTATCCGAGTTTCCACTCGTAAAATCCTAATCAGGCTCCATTGGCCTCAAATTGTAAGATAACCCTCGGTAACATAATCTATAACAGTATACTAAATATATAAATGTTTGAAAATTTCCACTGGTTGAACTCTCCTCAATTCCTGACGCTAGCCACCTTCGTGCGGGGGAGGTCTCGCAAGCGAAATCCAAACAAGGAACCCTCCCAATACACTACTGCGTAGCTAGGTCGGGGATTGAGATTAGTTGAACCAGGGTTAAGGTTTTATAAAAAAAAAAGATTTTTTTCATATTAGATATTGCCCGAGGGCCTATACAATAATACAATATAAATATATTCCGCGTCTTTCAACGCGCCAAACAAACACCTTATGTTTAAAACACAAGGCCTCAATCAATACAATACTCTAGCCAATACCTAGTTCTCAAAACTAGCACAGCTATGAGCTAAATTATCCGCTCAACATACACCTACTAAACTTTAAATCTCTCAACTCTAAAACTTCTTTACATACATTAACGTCTTTCCACAATATAATTCTCCCCTCTTAGGCGCACTATAATCACATGCCCTATCTACCCATAAGACAATAGTCTTATAGTCACTATTCAGCGAACCTTAACATTCCTCACCTCCGGAATTCAATATTATAACTCTCGACGTTCCCGGTATCGCACAAAGCGTAACTTAAACCCAAAGAAAGGTATTCTACCTTACAATTCCATAACCTAATGGTTTTCCCCTCACCCTAGAATCTCAACTCAGGGTCCTAAACCCCTTCCAGGAAAATCATTATCCCTAAGCCTGTTTCTTCACAAGAGAAACATCTTCCTCAAAATCCTTCCCAGCGAAGGTTGACGGGTTTCTAAATCCAAACCTCCCAAAGACTACAATAACCTCTCCTCAGACTTACTTTATTAAGTCCAAGGTTTGTCATTCGAGTAAATTTTCCTTTCTTACTCAACCGTCGATAAATCACCTCGAACCACTGTTAGAAACCTCCTCAATAACTCCTCCAAAATCGGGGAAGACAAATACCCCCGATTGAAGCGTACCCAAAATATACTATGGGTATTTTACTTCTAGACCTATCCTTTCCTAGACGACAAAATCTAGGCGACGTCTGAAATGAAACAAGAGCAATTGTTATCAGAACGCCAATCAAGTGAATATACTTCACAGAAGAAAACAACGCAATGAACACAACAGTCCTATTTGTAGGGCTTTATGTCAAGAACGTTAACGGAAGAATGCATAAAGCTCGCACAGATCCTAAGGACTCTAGAACCTGATGCTCTGATACCATCTGTAACAACCCGCCTAAGATAATAACGGGTGGCCAGCCCTATACTATATTAAATCAGGAATTCCAGATGGTCCAGTCTCAACATCAACTAACGGTACTATATAATATAGGACTAACTACCCGAAATCATATAAGCGAGATGTTATAAAAAATTTAAAACTTGCAACATACAACAACCCAACACTATAAAACTACTAATGAATAGAAGAGATGCAGGAAAGAACTATAATAATTAAAATGCTATAAATAAAATGAACCAATTAAATACAACCGAATGTACTACAAAAAGTAGACCCGAATAAGCTGTCGGATCACAGCAAATACAATAACTGAAATGGAATAAATATAAACATGTATATAAATATCCCTATGATACAAACCCGATATACAACATGAAGCCTACCTAGAATTTTAAAGAAGTAGGAAGCGGCTAAATGAAACATCCCGCAACAGTCCGCACCTGTCACGACTCCCAAGACTCAGGATAGAAGGTCATCCGGCATCCATGCGGTAGGATACCTGTGGTAACATATATATATATATATATACAAGGAGGAGAGAAAAGTAAACGGGTCAGAGCCCCGAATGTGTAAAATATTTAGCAAGTGTGTTAACCGTGCATAATAAATACCGGTGTACTTAATTTCATAAATAAGTGAGACCGCACTCTCGTGGAACCCCAACTCACCTCTCATCTAAAGGCGCGCACCTATTCGCGTCCTCCAATTTTAGTTAAATTACCCCCATTGATTTTAGGACAACCTAACTTATCAGGCCTAGCCTATATCCACGAGAGCTACCTTCCCGTCACAATCTAAGGATCCACCCGCTTCTAATCCTATTAGATTAGATTACAACAATTATGCCATAAAAGGCTTAATGAATTCCGATTAATAATCTCATGAATTATAATTATCATAATTCCTAAAGCATTACCCCTATACATATACATATATATATATATATACCTATATAGGCTAAAAACGTAAGAATTACTATACTTAATAATATGCACATGGAATATTGGCAAGACTTCTCTCTAATCCCAAAATTGTACTACGTTTCGTGCGTGGGGAGTCTCGCAAAGCGAAATCCAAACAAGGAACCGCCCCGTTACACTACTCCTGACAAGGTCAAGACCAGAGATCCGTGATGCCACCTATGAAATTACTTCTCTCAAATCTCGACATGGCACTGCGTTTCGTGCGTGAGGTGTCTCGCAAAGCGAAATCCAAACAACGAACCACCTCGTTACACTACTCCTGGGCAATGTCGATCCTAGAGATCCATAATCCTCAACATACAAGTTAATACTACCATTACACTAACTATAACTACTAAAGAAAGGAAGAAGAAAGAAAAAGAAAACAAATAAAATAAAATAAAAGAACCTCCAATAATATCCTTGGGATGATGTAACCGAATAATACCTTATGTGCGATACATCAACCTCCATAAATCTAGTACACCATAATCATTTAAGATGTACTTCATAAAAGTCCATATCCTTTCGTCTATAGGATATATATATAAATATATATATATATATATATAAATATATATATATATATATATAAATATATATATATATATATAGGTATTTATTTCTAACCGTATATATATATATCATCATCAATCCAATAGCCAAGTGTACATACTACATATGATGTACAAGGCCATGCACATAATATACCCGGCTATATATATCGCCGATAAACTGCATCAATGCTATCATCTTCCCAGTGCCCGGCTCACGTAGCAATACTGGGGCCACCATGGTGGGACTAAACGGCACCCATCTCGTGGTAAACTCACGCACACGACGTCCCGGGAAGCGGTCATAGCTCCAAACCGGCAATGAGACGAAACATACCCATCACGTCTCATCCCAAAATAAATATATATATCATATAATAACACACGGGACGACTATGACCTGGGGAATATCCACACCCTGCTTTTCTAGACAGGATGCTCACCCTCTACGCGCGCAACTTCCCAATGATAGCATGAGCGGGGTATGCTTAACCAATATAGTATATATATCATTTACATGCATAATATATATAATCCATATGATCCAATCATATGATCAAATAATAAACCATCATATACGGTTTAAATATCCATACCAAGTATATTATATCCACAATATGAAGATATCCATATATCTATATACATACATGTATATATATATATATCAACACATATTCACATATCCTTATCTATATATATATATAAACTAATTCTCGTTCATATGTATAAGATATATATATAACTGGCTATAAGTATACATAGTCCTCGATATACAAGCCGTCACTACCATTTCCATTAAATTTACCTCGATACGTGAATATAATCCCATACTTGAAACATATTCAATCATCTTCCTACGATGAGTAGTCTCCCAAAACCATATGTTTATGTCTATACATATACATTCAACATTAGGGTTATCACCCAAGAATTTGTGTAGAAATCCATCACTACACCTTTCACCTCTAAATGTGAAACTACATAATTATCTTTAGTACTATCTAACCATAGGCATTAACAGGACTTAATAGTCTAAAACCTCAATTTATTCCAACCTCATTTCAAGTATTGGAATCTCAATGGCCATATCCCCATAATTGCGTATAAACTATCCTAACTAGAATTTACGCTACCGCTTATCTTAGTCGATAGTACACCCGCAAGCTGTTTCCCACTTTTACCTATGGTTCAATTGTATTTTATGAATCCTTACCCCTATCGGGTTATCATTTATTCCTTAGTCTAAATATTTCTAAGGATATGAGACCTCTCACTCTCTAAGATTTCTCAACCTCAAACATATATATATATATATATATATACCTTTATCTATAATTGGTAAATTTCAACCTCAAAGAGTTTTCCCCCAATATCCGTATGTAACTCCAATACGTACATGGGTACATTTCTCCCAAGTTACCCTAAGGGTCCCCAAATCCCAATATGTGAGAAACTCCTTATGTGACTCCAATAATATATCTTTTACATCCTAAGAGAAAGCCCCCAAATCAATAAACCCAACCAAAAAGGGTTTGAAATCACTATGGAGAAAATACTTCAAAATGCCCTGTTTCCGAATCGATTGGCCTCCCAGGCGAATCGATTCGGGTCCAAAGACCTGGGCTTCTGCAATAGGCCGAATCGATTCGGCTTGGGGTCCGAATCGATTCGGTCAATGCAGACCTGCCAATTTTACCAAACCGAATCGATTCGCTTGAGGGGGCGAATCGATTCGGACCTGCAATTTTTGAAGGGTTCATCTGTTTCTTCAAAACCCACGAATTCTAAACCCTAAATTTCTCCTTCCAACCCCCAATCCTTCATCAAATCATGATTTTAAGCCCATTAACCAACCCAAAGTTGATCCCAATCATTTCTATGTCATTAATTCCATATTTAATCATTGATTTCAAGATTAAACCTAAAAATCTAGGTTTTAGTATTTATACCCAAAAATCCATTTCTTTACCCCACAATTTATGAAATGAAATACACAAATAGCTATTTAGCAAGATTAAACACTTGCCTCAGATTTGTAGAGGTTGGATCATCCTCGATGTTGCGGTTGGGCCGAAAATCCCAAGCTTCCTCTCTCTCTTCTTTTCCTTCTTCTTTCTTTCTTCATTTTTTCTTTCTCTATTTCTCTATTTGAGAAGGCTTCATCCGTAAGCCTCAAATCCTTTAAAACAACAAACCCAGTTTTAAATGTTAATACACACTTTAAATGACTCGTTGACTCCAATTCAAGTCAAAACAACTTAAAAACATTCCGGAGCCGAAATAAGACCCAATGACAGTCATTTTGACTATCTCGACCCTTCCGGGATCAATGGTACCCTCAAAAATATCATCCGGAATACTTTGAAACGTCCTCTATTTTTGGACTTCATTTCCCAAATTCTAAAATTCTCCAATTTAATTTAATTTAATTTTCCCAAAATTAAATTTCTCAGTCTCCAAAGTCGTGGGGTGTTACACATACCTACCATACTTGCTATCACGGGAGGTTTGCGTTCGCTTAGGGCCCTCTAATCCTTGTGTTGCCCGGATTTAGACTGGTTACCTTGATGAACATAGGTCATAGAAAGACTTATTGGGATATTAATAAGTCCGCTGATCGTGGGAGCGTAGGTATGTGCGTGACCCATGTGATGTGACTGTGTTCGCCTCCATTATTTGTGATGTTGTTATTTGTGAACTATTCCTGAGAGATTCGGAATATGTAATCCTTATGTACGTGATGTACCGGGATGGATAGCAGAGTATGTGTGCACCGCAGCTTAGTTCTCGGGGTGCTTGTATTGTATATTTATGTTGTGAATAATATACACTTAATTAATGGGAACCTTCATGTTAATGTTGTGAAAATAATTACGGTATTGTTTCGAGAAACATAACGAGTTAGCTGATAGTGAAATATATTGCATATTGAGCATCTGAGTTTACGTTAAACCCCTATTTAATTACGAGCGTTATTATGTTAATAGAACCGAGTAATAAGGGTAGGACGTATGACAGTCTAGCTAGATATGATGTCACTTAGCTAGTGGTTTGTGTCGTTGTAGATGGGTACTTACGTTAGGGGTGCACAGTTAGACGAGAGGTGAGAATATCATGTGAGTGCACGTCCTAACATGTACTTTGCATTTAATGTTTTAAATGTTTTAAAGCGCTTGCAGGTTTTTAAAATATCTCCACATTCGGGCTCTGACCCGTTTGCTTTCAAATCTATTTTCTTTGTAAAACCATTTTAGGTGCCCAGCCACAAGGACACCATGCATAGGATACTCATTCTGGTGACGAGCTGTAGCTGTTTGTGAAAGCTACAGGGATTTGCTTGTAGACGCTTCTATCACTTGGATTCCAGATTCATTATCTATCAGTTGTAGGGAATGTTGCCCATTTCTATTAGAGATATCTTTCCATTACAGTTTTCAGACTTTGGCATGTATTGTTTTAGTATTCGGTTTACTTATTTCAGTTGTGGGATTGTAGTGAGGACTTTTTCCTCCAGACTTTATTTACATTATGTGATGGTTACTCTACTTACTTCTTTATGGTGAATGGTGTTATTATTCTTCATTATACTTGTTGCATGTTAATCAGACTTAAATTAAAATTTGGCAACTTACTTTTTAAATACTAGGTGGTTAGTAATCATTAAAATATTTTCGACAGTGATGCTATTAACTGGACCAACTTGGCATTTTGAATTAATTTAATAAAGGAGTAGCTACCCGGTATTTAATTAGTCGGGGTGTCACAAAAATATGGAGTAAAACAACCGTCCATTTATAAGTTACCTCGAAAGTAGAAAATAAATGATTAACTGAACGAACGATTGAACTACCGACGGTTGCATACTTTCCAACGAGCAAAAAGACCAACGTACCCTTTGATGGGTCGCTAAAGTTTAGATTATTCACAAAAATGCCATTAACGGAAGTTTTGACAAAAATTTTACAAGTCCTAGAAGTCGGCTGCCGACCAACTCTCAAACATCACGCCAAGCAAGATTTTGAACAAATACTTCATACTTTCGATCAATCATCAAGCATGGATCATTTTTTTTGTATGTAAAATTACTCTCCTACGTAGATCAATGAGAATTTGACACATGTTCTCCTATATGGCTATCCAGCTATCTTGGTCCGCTCTAGAACACTTAATCGGCTAGCATGCCGACCAACACCAAGAATGTGAACCATCAAGAATATCAAAGGTTACTCAGGTGGAATAGGGACCAACACTAAATATCAATAGTTTTATTTATTGTATACAAATGTAAATACCTGGAAATATAAAGACAATCCACCTCTTGAGTTCCTAACGAGTATAAATGCATGATCTCCCTTAGCTTAAGGGGACTATTCATTCCATCGCAAGCACATCCAACACTGAGCTATTGTAATAATATGAAATAATACCAACAGTGGGCGTAGACTTTCCTTATAGCTGAACCACTTTAAAAGCCTTATTTGTTGTGTGTTTGCCTTGCTTATTTATCTTTATTCATCTGTGATTAAAAATTTGAGCCCATTCCATTGTTAGACATCAACATACGCTATTACTAATTTACCTATCATAATATATAATTACTCTAATATTAATGAACATAGTGGAAAAAACAGACAAATCTCAAATTGAAAGGTAATATTTACTAAAATGTTTCTGTAACAAATTAAGAAAACATCTAGTGTGATAGTTGTATACCGTGTGTAATAATTTCTATCGCGAATAATAAATATACAGACAGTTAGTGCTGGACCCAAGATTTTGAGTTAGGGGGTGTGAAAAGTTCTAACGAAGCCTAAGGGTTTAGGGGCGGGAGCAGTCGGGCTGATATTTTTTTTTGATTTTTTAATTTGTTTTTGCACTTTTTTCAACCCTAACAATGTTGAGGTATTAATTAACTAAACCTGGGCTCCTACTTTGTTCATTTTTTTTATAATATTTCAACATAATACTATCCTAACAACCAATAATGATCAAACTAATAGTGGCTGAAAAATTAAACTAATTTAAACATTCATAGACTTAGGGGATGAAAAATTAAACTAAGTTAAACACTCATATTAATTTACACATTCATAAAAATTAAACTAAAAAACAATCATAGACTTAAGGGTTGAAAAATTAAACTAAAAAAATTGTACTGAAAAAAACACATACATTGAAATTTACACACATTATTTATATAAATTAACACACATACAATACATACATAATAAAATGTAAACTGAAAAACGAAAAAAAGTTACCTCTGCTGGGCGGAGGTAGGGGTGGAGACGATAGGCCCTGCTGTGTTGTTTAGCCGGAGACAAGGGCAATCCGTGTGGGGCAGGGGTTGGGTTAAGGGGACAGAAGAGGGCGGGCCAGGCAGGAGTTCCTGTAGGCTATGGGTTGCCGTACGCGTTGGGGGGGGGGGGGCTGGGGGCGAGTTCATGAGAGAAGTTGTCTAACATGTGGTTTGTTAGAGGAGGGGGAGGGAGACGGGACATTGGTGTGGAGTGGATGAGAGAGAGATGGAACGACTAAGACAATGGAGGAAGAAGAAGTTTAGAAACATTTTAGGTTTTATTTTGAATAAAGCCCACGTATTTTTTTGACTAATTACAGCTACTTCCTTGGCTAAAATGCCCTAAACTTAATGCCTTTCATTATGAAAAATTATACATAGGTCAATTTTTTGACAATATATACAAAAAAAGCTCAAAAACTTTGTGGGTGCAGTCGCCTCCTTCAGGACGGGGTAGGTCTGGCCTTGCAGACAATAAATATTTATAGTCCATATAACAATTTCTCGCTAGAAAAATGTCCAAACAGTTGTTTGCTATCTGAACAATATAACTGAATACCAAAGCCCATACACCTTTTGACCTCTACACTATTAACTCCCCCCTCCCCCCCTAAAAAAATAAAAACCATAAACCCACGGTCCAAAGTCATAACCCTTACCTTCGTCTTTATCATCAAACCACCTACTCATAACCATCATTCAACCCACCCTACTACCTCGTAATTAAATCAAATCCCCCAAATAAACATCAAGAAAACCCATAAACAAATGGAAATGAGGACATAAAGAGAATGTGAGAAAAATCACATCACAATGTCGAAATGTCAGTTGTGTGTCTCTGTGAGTGAGAGAGAGAAGAATACACGATTTGGGTTGTGTGGTTTTACGAGATCGAGAAAGAAAAATAGAGAAATAATGAACATTATCTAAATGAGTTAGGTTTTAAGTTATTTGGATACATTTAGGATTAGATGGTTTAAAAGTACGGCCTAATTAATGTAACTTAAATAAGAAAAATCTCTTTAAACATGACCCATATATACTAAACCCAAAAAACTTAAGGATGAATGGCACATTTCATATCTAAATGTGTATATAGAGTGAAATTAGAAGTGAAGTGGTGGGAAATCATAAATTTCATTAAGATCGGCTCTAATTTTAGCCGTTGGTCAACTCTAAAGAAAAAATAGGTTTTTGGGCTTTAGTCCCATATTCAAAGAATGTGAGATTGCACTCCCATGTATTTTTAAAAATTTAGTAACTCTTATGTAACACCCCTCTTCTTTTCGTAAAGAATGACACCTATTTCATATTTATTATAATAAGATCAACAAAAAAAAAAAAAAAAAAAAATGAAATTGCTAAAAAGTGATTTTTTAAAAAATTAAAGTAAATACTTACCGTCCCCGGAAAAAAAAAATGTTAAACCTCTGTGGCGACATAAAAGCTGATAAACCCTAGACCTGAACATATCAATCTATTTGTCGCAATCTTCCATCTCTGGTACTCTCTCTTTCTCTCAATGCTTATGATGAATGATCCAAACTTTTTGTCTGTTGTCTTTAATGTTTCTCAGAGTTTAACTGCTACAATCTTTGCATAAATCCTGTAATGTTTCCTTTCTTTTGAATTTTCTCAGTCCCCAGGCATAGGCTTTTACAAATGTGATGTTTTTCTGCTATAGCATATGGATGTTAGTGCTTGAGACAAACATACTAGCTTGCCACAGGATTGTGACCAACCCAAATAAACCATCAAACCACATTTATAATGTATACAAACATATGGTTTTATGATGTGTGCTATTTTTAATTATTCGCTAGACCTCTCTCAAGATGTTCATTATGAATATTTGTGTTATTTTACTGAATTCGCTCATGGCTTCTTGTTTAAGTTATTTATTTGAAAGTTTTCTGGCAAGAATTTGACATGGGTACATTAGACTACGTTAAATATTTGAATTTCAGACTTAGCTGTAAATGGGTTGGAAAGCGGCTCAGAAGCTTATACATCACTGGAAAGTTCTCAGAGGGGATAATGTATGAGGAAAACGCATAGTTAAATTTGGAATGTTTCTGCCTTTTTTTTATCCTTCCCACAATGAAATAAATTGTTTTTTACTATCTCATCTTAATTATTCTCAGGTAATGATAATCAGGGGAAAAGATAGAGGTGAGAGTGGCACTATTAAGCGTGTCATTCGCTCTCAGAATCGTGTTATTGTTGAGGGGAAAAATCTTGTAAGTAACACATATATAACACTTTATTCTTTATGCCCTTTTAACTGTTTTAATTATTTTACACTTTCTCCTGTAATTGTCATGTTATATATGTTCATAAAGAATTCATTGGAATGAGTTGCACTTTATGATTTACACATGCTTAGAATTGTGTTGGTGTATCTACATATTCCTGTTTTAAGTGGACAAAAATTCATCTACCACCAATGCTATGTTTCAATCACTAATGCAATTAAAAGTACCTCTTTGCAACCAAAAATCTGTATTGGGATTCTTTTTTTTTTCTCTTTCCCTGAAAACATGTTAATAACTACTTGGCTTTTGGGTGTAAGAAAACTACGTGGAATTCACCGAGAGGGAAGGAGGGAGGAGGAAAAATGGTTTTAAAAACAGGATTTCGCAGATGGACTGAGCAAGGGATGCGGTTGCCTTGAACTTCATGGAAGAGCCCCTACCCGTATTCTTTTTTATATAAAAATGAAAGTAGAATTCAAGCTGTCAGTCCCTCATCTTCAAATCAAGCATTTTTAGATCCTTTTTGGAAGTTAAATCTAATCCTTATATCGGGACTTTAGAACAGGACTTCGGCCTCCCTATTACAGTCGTGGAGGACCCTTTTGCCATACTGCTGCTGGATTGTAGCATCTAAATCATCATCTTCATCCTAACCCAAGTTGAACCAAGAGGCTTCATGTTGCCTTTCTACATTCCAAAGGAAATAAAAATGTCTTTGTTCTAAAAGTCCTACAAAGGCACAATTGACCACTGTAGTTTATAAGTTATTTTAGTCTTTGGTATATTTTCCTTGATTCAATTTTATTGAAAGATGTATCTTTAATAATTGGTAAAAGGTTATGTTGGGTTGAGTTGAGTTGAGTTATGTATCTTTTTAGGTTTTGATTAAAACTTAGGTTTTCGGGTCTTTGACATGACTAATCCCCAAGGGATTATATGTGGGCTATCCAATGCAAACAAACGGGACACAATTATAGGGGTTGGCACCAGAGGTTCATGCGTCATTCATGCTAAGGCCCACTATTCATCGATCTGAATGTTGTGCACAGTATGCTGTCTTAATCGATGAATATAGCATAGAAATCTTAAGTATTTAGTCCCATTCTTAAAGATTCATTTGTAGTCACTCCCGTATTTTTGTTTTTAATTATTGGTCTTGTTGTAACAACTATGACAACTATGAGACAACAAGTGTCATTCTTTATGAAAAGGAAAGGGCCGGTTAAAGGTGGTTACATAGCAGTTAGGGGCGGTTTTGAGTGAGACTTGCTACAATTTAAAGAATACATGAGATGGGGAGCCCAACAAAACTTTGGAAATGAGACTAAAGCCAAAAAAATCATATAGCATATGCTAAGTGTATGAGAAAGATCCATCATCAACGTGTTCTTATTGAATATTATCGTCATTTGTGGATTGATGATACTAAGGGACCCTAAAAGGTTATCTTGTCAAGATGTTTTGGCGTAGTTAATGCCATCAAAGTGAAAGTTAGGAGTAGAAGGATAAGTTGGTAGATTGTATTAGCAGGGTTCCAAGTCGATGGGCAAAATAGGGGAAAAAATATTAGTATTGCCCATATCTATTTTTCTAAAATGTGCTAGGCAGTAATCGGGCAGTTGGAGCCCTTCTAGCGCCGAGACGGCTAGATGGGAATTAATTGGCCGATTAGGCGGTTTTATTTTCTAAACATATTTTGAATATTACACTATAACAATACTATATGAACACTCGAATGGTACAGTAATCATATTACATTTATTTATTATTTTGTATATATGTCGTGAATGTACTGAAAGGCGCAATGTGGGGTGGCGTGACATGCCTAAAGCCTAGGGGGATGCCTTGGTGGTTTTTGTTTTTCAATTTTAAATATATTATTGTTAAAAATCAACTATTAGCATAAACTTACCAATTCGAACAAAATCGGTGTATTAATAATATAATACAAACACTAATATGTAGTTAAATATATACATATATATGTTCATACCCGGGGGTTTAACTGTAATATGTTTAATTGTGCGCTTTATCTTCATGTCTCTTTTTTATTTTATCGTTTTATATTCGTATTTTAGTTGAGGGTAATATTTTAGTGGAATATTTTTTAGTCCCTCTTTAGTCTTTTTACCTTTTTAGGGTTATTTTGCTTAGCATCATATTTTAGTGTACGAACAAGGTTGATGATCAATTATTCTAATCACTAACGATGAGAGATACCCTAATTTGTAAAATGTCGTTGTTGCTATTATTATTGTTCATTGAGTTTACATCACATTTTGTAGGAGTCTCGACGGAACAGGCAGACCATTCCTCCAAAATGTGCCCCAGTCACCGACCTTTAGTCACTGCTGCTTTCCTTTGCCAAACAGCGCAAAATCAGCTGTCTAAATTTGGATGGGCCTCACTGGGACCCTTTTCGGATACGTAATCGTCCGAAAATCATCACCCAATCCTCGCCGTCAATCGACAAGCTTCATCGGGGAAGGGAGATGCCATATTAGCCTCATGAACCCTTGTTGCCTCACGAGCCAGCTTCGAAAACCTTACAACCCACCCCTTTACTTTACAAAACCCTAAAACTGTCCACTATCGGACCTCGTCGATGTCTGATCTCCATCGCCAACATCCGATATGGTGAGTGGAGGTCATGAATGCAAGATGGTAGTCCCCATCGATCTACAACTACAAGCGGGCTTTGTAAAGTTTAAATATGAAACAAATAACCCCAATCATGCGAGGGTGTTTTGATCTTGACTCCTAACGACCTTCGCCATCGTATGATGCTTATCGATGATCGACGAAGCCTACGAGAACATCGCCTTGCCCGGTGAACAAAGGAATTAGGCTAGCATTGAAAACTATAGCTCTACTCGTTCTTCAGTCTTGCAAACACTTTCAAGCCCTCTATTGATGACAAGTCGCATGTGATACCCCGTAGAATTTATGAATAAACAATACATGAGTCTAAACAATTAAGCATTATTCTAAGCATGCGCAAAAAATAGACTAAATAACATACTCAACAAAATAACCAAAAATACCCAACTAGTCTGATAACATCATACATGTAAATGAAATCTATACATCCTAACCAATCTATATGATGGGAATCCACATTTTATTTTCCTTTTATGTTCTTTCATTGTATTTTCTATTTTTTTATAGTTCTTTTATATTCTTTTTAGCCTTTAATTAACCCCCAAGCATGTTTGGGACTAATTAGGCATTATTTTATTTTTAGTAGCCCTTTTAGTCATTTTAGCTAATTACTTGATTAGCAAGTAATTCAGCCCCTATAAATAGGATTGTTTCTCTCATTTGTACTCACTTGTCCATTCTTGATTAGAACTCTTTTGTTTCTCTCTCTAGAAATCAAAGTGTCTTTGACATGTCAAATTGGTATCAGAGCGGGTGAGGCTCCAAACATTGGTGTTCGTGTATATCGGTGTGGGGTGAATATCAAAATCGTGCCCTACATTTTTTTCAATGCCCCCGAAGAAGACAACTCGAATTCAAGAAGAGATTAACGAGGAGTTGAAACAAAGCAATCAAGAATTAAAACAACAAAATTCAAGAATGGAAGAAAACATGCAAGAATTAAAGGACCAAATGGCTACCATCATCCAACTTCTTGCTAAAACTCAAAACCCTAGCCCCTCCCATGAAACTCTAGCTTCAAATCAACAAAAAGTCACCAGGAGGCCTGAAAAACAACCCGAACTCATACCCAGCAGGCCCGAAATGGCCACCGACGCTACTGCTCAGCTTACAACTAACTTTTCGGCGCCGGACAGGGCCGTATTTGCTTCTGCAGCCGCCGACCAAGATAGTTCGGGCTTTCTGCCAAGTCGGGCCACCCAAATGAGGTCCGACTTGCATCCAAGAGTTTTTTTTTTGTGCCGGCAGCCACAAAGTAACAGCCGTGACCTCACCCCAGGGTCGGACTGCCCTCCCGGTGGTCGATCCTTTCTTTTTTACCCCAAGACTCCCCAATTCAGGTGTGTATACAACACATCCCATCCAAAACCATGAATTAGACCCCTTAAAGGCCAATAGTTGTCCACACAACAATTCCAAAATCCTAGTACCTGCTGCCCCATTTGAAACCCTAGCGTGTGCGGATATAACCAAATCATTGCCCCAATCCACTGAACATTTCCCCTACCCCAAACGGAAAACCCATTCTGAACCTGGACCTCACCATAATTTTTCCAACAAAATGTTAACCCTAATTGTACCCAAGAATGTGCACCAACCCAAAAATTAGCCCTAGAAATCCCAAACACAATTTCTCTCAACCATCCACCCAATCGCAACCCTATTCGTCCAACCAAACCACCCGATCCATTTGATTTTGGTGTTTTTGATTATCAAAATGTTGATCCATGTTTGCACCCCCACGCACCTCCACCCATACTACCCCACCTGCCATCACATCACACCCCCGCTCATCATGACCTCTCTTTACTTTACACTGATTCCTCTTCTTCCCCTGACATTGGAGATACCCGTCGTAGTATCTATGAGTGGATTCCCCCACTCGGCGCCCATCATCCCATTCCATTACAGGATCGTCAGTGTTTCTATTGTGGAGGACGTGGTCACCTCATTGCCACGTGTCCCCACTATCAGCGTGATCCCCGAGCACCTCCCATGGCTCCACATGATCATCCTCCTTGCCCACCACCTGTACACCCACCACCTGTACAGATGCCACCAAACCCGATTGATTATGTTGCACCTGCACCAGGTGATGTGATGGGCCCGAGAGCTCATCAGGATGGAGACCCACTCTCATTGGCACTCCAGTTACTTTCTAGGAGTCTCCATGGAGACATTCGTATAGACATTCCTATGTTTGATGGCAGACTTTCCCCGGATGATATGACTGATTGGCTTGCCGCTATGGAGACAGTTTTTGATTACAAGCGGGTTCAGGGCTGCTCATGTGTACTCCTAGCTGTGACAAAATTTCAGGGTTTTGCTCGTGTTTGGTGGAATGACCTTTGTTATCGTAGGACGACTGCAGGGCTCCCACCTATCCAGGACTGGCTTGATCTTAAGGCAGCTCTTCAATCCTCATTTATACTTCCGACTTATGAGAGAGACCTCTTTACGCGTATTCAGTCTCTCCAACGGGACACATCTTCGGTCGTATAGTACACAGAGCAGTTCCAGCTCCTCTGCACCAGAGCACGCCTACCAGAGACAGAGGATCGGCGGATCAACCGCTACATTCTGGGACTTCAGTCACATTTTCGCCGCGATCTTGGATTGAGAGAGATTCCAACCTTTTTGAAGGCGGTAGAGTATGCTACGAAGGTCGAGGCCTATCATGCAGCCTTAGCAACTTCTCCAGCATCCCGACCTCCATCTTCCTTGAGCTCTGCTCCTCCCGCAGCTTCATCTTCGGTCATTACTCCAGTTACTGCCACTTCCGCTGCGACCCATACAGGCCCTCCCACATTTCGCTGCTTTAATTGTAGTACTGTGGGACACCGAGCTTCTGAGTGCCCTCAGCCACGTCGTCGGGCCCTACTAGCGATGGATCATCCCCTGAGTATCTCGACAAGGTCGAGCAACCCCCTGATCATGCATTGATTACCATCTTAGAGGGTGATTCTATTGCTCTTCCCCTTTGAGTTCGTGGACGAACTTTTTTGAGGGGGGGGAGAGTGATGGGAATCCACATTTTATTTTCCTTTTATGTTCTTTCATTGTATTTTCTATTTTCTTTTAGTTCTTTTATATTCTTTTTATCCTTTAATTAACCCCCAAGCATATTTGGGACTAATTAGGCATTCTTTTACTTTTAGTAGGCCCTTTTAGTCATTTTAGCTAATTACTTGATTAGCAAGTAATTCAGCCCTTATAAATAGGATTGTTCCTCTCATTTGTACTCACTTGTCCATTCTTGAATAGAAGAACTCTTTTGTTTCTCTCTCTAGAAATCAAAGTGTCTTAATTTTTAGGTCATTGACGTGCAGTTCACGTCACTATACATGTCAATACTCCCAAACACATAAAATGTAACGTACTACCTTATCCTTCAAAGATAAATCAACATAAAAAGGGAGCCAGTGACACCGAAGATGATGTGATGATAACAGGAGCAATCAAGGGTGTGGTGGTACCTGACCACCAAGGTGCTGAAATTTTAAAATCCATAATGTTAATAGCAAGTCTTGTTAGAATAAGAGTATAATTGAAATTGGAATAAATCATAGCTATGCATTTGCCTCTTACATTTTAATATCTTTTAAGTTTATACCTCCATCCCAAACAATCCTAAATATCACATGCATCTAATAGCCCAATCCCATGTGAACCCATGATTAAGTCTTATTCCACACAATTTGAATATAACTAATAGTTTCACACTATCGTTATGCTAAACAATCTCAAGGGTTTCTTAGCTCTACATTGGTGCTAGTGTATTGGTGATTTTTGTTTCTTTTTTTTTTCAAATCGGACACTACCTTTAATGGCTCCTAAGAAATTCAACCAAATTAATGAAGAGATGCAAGAATTAAGGCAGATGGTTGAGCAACAAACCCTAGTTATCCAAGACCTCACCCAGAAATTTGAAGCCCTACTTCAAACCCTAAAAAAACCCGACCCAACCTCTCCTACAAGTGCCGCTGCCCTCCCCCTACCTCTCCGCCCCATCTCAGTCCTTCCATCCAACCCTCCCGGCGCCGTTGCAGCACCTGAAGCCCAAAACCCCCGTCGAAATGTTAGCAGCAGCTGCCCCGACCCAGAATACCACTTCCCCCGGCCCTAGTCTGACCCCGGACACCGTTCGGCACCCCCTCTGAACCCCGCATCCCTTCCCTTGCCCTCCCAACACATTTTTGTTATTTCCCCTACCCGCCCGATCCATCCGGCCCCATCAAACCCTTAACCGCTCCCTGTCGACACTCATGGACACTCGCCCACCCCGAACGACACCCTGAACACCCCCTACCCTACTCCGGCCTTCACCCTCCACAAACCTTTGACCCGTCTACCTCCTACCAAACCCGATTGACTTCCACCAACCCATCGTTCCCTCACCACGATGCCAAAACCCTTCCCAGGCCAATCCCACACCCACCCGACCCATAACATGATTTTCATTCTTTTTCGGATCTCATGCCTACCTTATATGTACCCCCGGACCCCACTTCCCCAAAACCCTCGACCCGATTTATATCCTGATCCCGCCTTTGCACCCGCACCCTCTCACCTCGTCCTCTCACTATTACATTCGGGTTCCTCATCCTCCTCCGAGTTTGGGGATAGTCACCCCAGCATTTTGGATTGGATACCTCCACCCCCACTCGATGCCCCCCGCCACGCTCCATTTCGAGACCGGCGCTGTTTCTATTGCGGCGAGCTTGACCATTTGATAGGTGCTTGCCCTCACTATCTCCGCACGGTCAACTTCTTCATCCACTGTCTGCACAGACACCTCCCCTTTGGTATTGTTCCACCTGTGCCAGGTGACGTGATGGGTCTCTATGCTCATCAGGACGAGGGTCCCCTATCTATGTCCCTTCAGCTGCTTTTCCGGAGCCTCCACGGGAATATCCGCATTGATGTGCCCATGTTTAATGGATGTTTCCAGATGCCATGGTCGACTGGTTAGCTTCGATGGAGATATTTTTTGAGTACAAGCGGGTCCAAAACTGCTCCTATGTCCTCCTTGCAGCCACCAAGTTCCAGGGTTTTGCCCGGGCTTGGTGGAACGACCTCTGCTATCGTCGCACGACGGTCGGGTTGCCTCCTATTCAGACTTGGCCTGAGTTGAAGGCTGCTCTCCAGGTGTCCTTCATTCCACCCATCTACGAGTGCGACCTCTTCGCTGGCATTCAATCTCTCAGGCTGGACGCCTTATTGGTAGTGGAGTATACAGAGCAATTTCAACTTCTATGCACCAGAGCTCGCCTTCCTGATACAGAGGATCAGCGAATTAGCCGCTACATATTGGGTTTGCAGCCACATATTCAGCACAATCTGGGTCTGAGAGAGATACCGACCTTCCGGACGGTGGTTGAGTACGCGGCCATGGTTGAGGTTTACCGCACGGCTCCCCCAGCTCTCCCGGCTTCACGGGTTCCGCCTACACCGATTTCCGTCCCGATTCCTCCTCCTGTGGTATCTTCAGTTCCTACTCCTGCCACCCCTGTTGCTCCACCACCAGACATCCTACCTTTCGGTGCTACAACTGTGGCACTGTTGGGCACCGAGCCTCTGATTGCTCTCTCCCGCGACGCCGGGAATTATTGGCGATGAATCATCCACCTGACTATTTGGACGCGTCCGATGAGCTTCTCCAACATGCATTGATTACAGTTTTGGAGGGTGATTCAGTTGGTCTTCCCCTTTGAGTTCGAGGACGTACTCTTTGTCAAGGAGGGGAGATTGTTGTGAATCGATCGCATAATTGCCATTTTTGGATTAGTTTTGGGCATAATAGTATTTTACTTTTGTTATTTTTCTTTATTTTTATTAAAGCATTTTCACTTGTTTTGTTTTTTAGTATTTAAATGCTAGGAGTAGTAATGACATGTTTGTAATTAGTGCCTTAGCTTGGAGCCTAAGCTACTCTTCCCTTTAAATACCCCCTTGTAGTCTCATTTGAGGTAGACCTTTGATTTTGAATATAGAACAGAGTATATCTCTCTCTAAAAGTGTGTGTTAGAGTTTTTAGGAGCCTTTTAACGGGTGGTTTACGCCACTTTCATTCTAAATAAACTTGCCTTGTCACTTTTGGTGAGGAATCAAAGCCAAATCCCTTAAATTCCCCTCTTTCTTTCGAGTCTTCCCCTCTCTAAACTTGTAAAGCTTCCCCAACTTGTGATATGTCAATCATGAACCCCTTAAAATCTCATTAACCCTATAATTTTCGGAATTAGTCTTGGGTCCCTATGATTTTCGGAATTAGTCTTGGGTCTTAAATGGGCCATTACCTAACAAGTCCAAAGTAGACTCTAAATGATTTAAAACTCTACCTAAGCTCTATACTAACCCAATAGGCCAATATTTAATCATTTTAAGTTAAAAACTAATGTTTTAAACATCCAAACCTCATTTACATGTAACATCATTAATTATAACTTTATTTTAGTACTTTCATTAATTAAGCCGGTATAACTCCACGAATGCAATTATGTAATTATTTATTAATTTGATTCAACTTAGCATTATATGCAACTACTTCAATCGTTGGAAACCGATGCAGAGGGGATACTCCAAATAAGGAAACCCTCGATACTAAATCCCTGACCATTCCATAGTCATCCATAATACGTAGTAACGTTAAAATGGTTGATTAATATATTATCGTGTCTAAATTCAATTTATTCATATAACACACATATTTTATTTAGTGACATCACACGTTACCGAAGTACACATAATATTATTTTTTCCTAATTCCTAATAAAGTATAAAATACGGGTTATTACTTCGCACCTACTAACGACATATAACAGTGGCGACCCTTCGGCATATAACAGTCGACGACTCTACGACAAAGAGCCCTAGTTCCTCTGGTCTTGGGATCGGGCACCTCCCCCCCATTCTCTCTCGTTAGGTTATCAAATATATTACCTAACCGTTCTGATTTTGTTGATTACACTCCTAACCCGTTGAACTTTCAGCAAGACTCCAATTACCCCTCTCAACTTTTGAAATTTACCTACCTAGACTCTCCTCAAATTCCCAGATTCACATTTCCCCCTCCCAAACTTCCTTTAATTGAGAAATTAATCACTCCTTTGTCCTTCACTTCCTTGGCTCCATCCTTTGACTCTTACATGTCTGAAGTGGATGTGGAATACGAACAAACCTCTAAAAAGTGCCGATTGAGGATGATTGAGTATATTAGAACGATTGAAGATCTAAAGTAGTACGAGGATAACGAGTGTTAGTGTACGACCATTTGTCAGTCGTCTACCCTTGGGTGAGCCATTCCCGTGACTGCATTCTTGTTGCTTCTGACCTTTGCCCCACCTCCTCTCCTCTTGATCTTATCGATGTCCCTGATTCGTTGATGGTTATTGAGGGTTACCGGAGTACTCTATTGGGGATTCTTTCTTTCTTGAGGATGTTTGTGTCGCTCGGACCAGGTTTTGTGATGTAGAAGTGGAGGGGATTGATTTTTTTATCGGACTTCTTTGATATTTTTCCTGAATTTGGCTAGTCGATGTGCACTCACTTTGGAGAGAGGCGTATTGTGTTGCCGACTTCTTTTCACTCTTTGGGACAAAATGTTGTGTTTTATGGTGGTATCATGATTGATTTATTGGGTTGTGCCAGATTACATGGGACTAGATTTCCGTGGTGCAGTTGAGTTCCATTTAGAGACTGAGCTAGGGTGCTATGTTGCTCATTTCGAGTGATTCTGACGTAAACCACACGCCAAAGGCTCCTAAAATATCTAACACACACTCTTAGAGAGAGAAGCAACTCTTTTCTATATTCCAAATCAAGGTCTACCTCAAATGAGGTTACAAGGGGTCTATTTATAAGTGGGGAATGGGAGCACTAAATGGGTCTCAAACCAATATAGGACTCCCACTTTACAAATAAGCCTAATACCCCTTCATGCTCACCTATGTCCCAACTTACAAATAAACAGCAAAACAAAATTAATAAAAATAAAGAAAAATAACAAAAAGGAAATAAAACTACTAATATGCCCCAAAAAACAATAATGCCCTCGATTCACATCAATCTCCCCCTCTTAAAACCAGGCTCGTCCTCGAGCGTTAAAAATTGGAGATTCATGAAGAAATTCCAAAATAAAAGGGTACCAAAAACTTGTGGGGACCAAAAATTAAATTCTGAAAATTGAGGGGTGCGCATCCCACAAATTTTGGTCTTCATTTCTTCATCTTCTCTCTTCTTCATTTTCTTCACCCAAATAAACCCTAGAAAATTCCACCCGGGTAGAAAATCACGGTTTCAGAGCACAAACATGGGTTTGGGTTCGTATTTGTCAGTCCAAACAGGTTTTGGACATAACTAGGGCAAAACCCTAGGTTTTCTGGGCCGTTTTGGGGTTCAGCAGGAGGTGGTGGTAGCTGGGAAGGGTTCCGGCCTGGAGGGGTCGGGTTTGGGGTTGTTTGGGTTCGGATGTGCTGTTTTTGGGGTGGGGTTTGCTGGGGTTTGGGTCGGGGGCAGTAGGGGGGGTATTGGGGTGGTCGGCGAGTAGGATAGAGGCAGCTGGTTGGTTGGAGGGTGGTGGGGTGGTTCCGGGGTCAGAAAATGGGCGGTCGGGTTGCTGTTTGGGGCTGGGATGTGGGTCGGGTGGTCTGTTGGTTTGGGCAGCAGAGGTTAGGGTTTGGAGCATTTGGGGCTAGGGTTTGACGCGGAGGTGGGGATTTGAGTGGAGGAGGTGCGACGAGTGGGGATGGAGGGTTTAGGGCAGCGGGGTGGGGTAAAGGGGGGTTAGGGTTAGGGTTTTGAATGGGTAGGCTAGGGTTTTGCAACTTGGAAAATTGTTGTATTATGGCTTCAAACATTTCATCTCGTTTTCTTGACATCTCTTCCATTTTTTGTTTCCACTCTTGTTGTTTGGATCTTCATGGAGCCAATGAAGGTAGTGCACGATTTTGGGGGAAAAAAAAAATCACCAATTCACTAGCACCAATGTAGAGCTTCACCCGCTCTGATATCAATTTGACGTAAACCACACGTCAAAGGCTCCAAAAATATCTAACACACTTTTAGAGAGAGAAATAACTCTTTTCTATATTCCAAATCAAGGTCTACCTCAAATGAGGTTACAAGGGGTCTATTTATGAGTGGGGAAGGGGAGCACTAAATGGGTCTCCAATCAATGTGGGACTTCCACTTTACAAATAAATACCCATTTGTGCTCACCTATGTCCCAACTTACAAATAAACAGCAAAACAAAATTAATAAAAATAAAGAAAAATAACAAAAAGGAAATAAAACTACTAATATGCTCCAAAAAACAATAATGCCCTCGATTCACATCAGATTCAACCATCGTTTGACATCGGTTGCCCCCACTGATGGATTGGTGTGTTGGTCCTCATCGTGGCAAACCCCGAGACCGAGTTAGGGTTCTCCTATTATGGATTTTATTAACTGCTTCTTAGAGTTCTCATGGATAAATTCCCTGTCAAGTGGGTGAGAGGTGATGATTGTGCAACCCTAATATTGTCCTGCTCTCCCGCCTTGGGATGGGCTTTTCCATGTAGGGGAGGGTTATGTGTTCGAGGCATCCCGAGGGCATAACTGGAACATGTTTAATCTTATGCTTTATCACGTCACTTTCCGGTCATTTCCTTTATTTTATATCAGTATTTTAGTCGAGGGTAATAAGTCTTGGAATATTCTTAAGGCGCATTTTAGTCTTTTTACCCTTTTAGGGTTATCTTCTAGTCAAGATAAACCCTAATTTCTAAAATGTTGTTATAAATTCGGTCGCATTTACATCCATATTAAGGCCTATTGCCCAAATTTTCCCAGCCCTTGATTTAGAGCAATCATAATATTGGAAGTTGTCAATACCATGTTTTGTTAACTTGTAAGATTTCTTTGATGGGTATAGCCAAGCTAGCATTCGATTTATTCAAGTTCTGAAGTCCCATTGTTATTTCTTCAGAAGGAATGCACAAAATGCCAACAAATGAGGTGGGATAGACCTTTGATGTATACAGCCAATTAATTGTAAATCAGTGGTTGTACCTAATTGCGGTTCTTATATTCCTAATTAATTCTTGGTGCGTGCTTATTATATATGGCATTAGTTTGCCAAAGAAGTTGTGTAGTTTCCAGAGTATGAAAGTTGAAAAATCTGTTTGATTATTTTCAACAACTAACATGTGGGTGACACAAGGATTAGCGCATTAAACCGTGCAGGTAAAGAAACATATTAAGCAAGGGCAAGGTCACGAAGGTGGGATTTTTACTGTTGAAGCACCACTTCATGTCTCAAATGTTCAAGTTGTAGACCCAGTCACCGGGTATGTTTGTATGTAATCATCATTTCTTATATTAGCAATAATGGGTATTTTTATCTTTATTTTTTGGCTCATTCATTAAAGGGGGTTAATTTGATATGCAGGAAACCCTGTAAGGTTGGAATAAGATATCTAGAAGATGGTACCAAAGTAAGAGTTTCCAGAGGCATAGGAGCATCAGGGTCGATAATACCTCGCCCTGAGATATTAAAGATCAGGACTACACCACGACCAACAGTTGGTATTTGCCAAATTCTTCTCTCTCCCGTGTGTGTGTGTGTTTGTGTGAAAAGTTTCTTGATTAATCAAATTACTAACTACATCAGTTTGTGGGGGAACCAAAGACTAGATTTATCAAAGAATAAGTCCATTCCTTAACAGACATGACCGGAATAGGGTTAATTTATGTGTGTAACATTATATTCGGCAATTAGGTGCAAACAAGGGAACTTGAAATTGAAAATCGAGAGGGCTATGTTGGATCTCTAAATTATGAGATTAAATTCTTTTTCTGAAATGCGATAGAAAATCCCCAAAAGGATCTTCCTTGATAGATGCTGAAAAAAATTATGAAAATGGCCTAGGTATGTCAAAGTTCTTAAGGATCCCACCAGTAACAGCTGTTATACAAGTTAAATTTACAGAATAGCCCGTACATTCTTCTGGAATGCAGCTGTGCCCCTCTTTTTGTGTTCAATAAAATGGCTCTTGCAAATTCTATTGCCTGTCAGAATATGATTGTTTTGACTTGGAAATGTTCCAATTTAAAAAAAAAAAATAGAAATAAGAATCTGAACACTTGTGTGATATCCTGGCTTTATTTTTGTGTTCTTTTGTGCAGTTGGCCCCAAGGATACACCTATGGATCTGGTTTTGGAAAAGACATATGATGCCAAGTCTGGGAAGGGAATGCCAAGTCTTTAATAAATCTAGTCTTTGGTTCAATTTCATAGCAGACCTTTGAGATCAACAGAAGAGATGCGTGGGAGTTGTTGTGTACTCGTTTATGATGAGAATTTTCGGTACTAAAGTTTAAACATGAGATTATCATCTTTCCATCACTTTAAACATGAGATTATTCCATCACCAGTTTAAGTTCTAGGTAAAAAATAATAACCACAAGACCTCACCATTCTACTACCCACTACCCCCTCCCCCGCTCCTCTCTCTCTCTCTCTCTCTCTCTCTCTCCTCCCCCACCCTTCGTGGGTGATTCCATGGAACAACTAGTGAATTAATAGCTCAGAATGTTGGGTCAGCTTTTTTTTCTTCTTGGACTGAACAGCTATTTCATTAATATACATCACTGATTTGTGAGCTGCTTGGATTATTATATAAAAGAATGGTTGGAAATTCAATTATATTGAATTTCGCATATTCTATAACCAAAATTTGGAGTTGAGTTGAGATTTTGATGCGTCTCTAAAGTGGAGGTTATAATGGTTTGTGAATGAAATATGAATGGGTTTTCGTTTTGATGAGAAACTCCATTCTACTCCTGGATGGATGTGTTTATTTGATTAGAGCATCTCCAAGGCATGGATCAAATGCTATTTTGCTTCATCAATTTCGTGATTTTGGCTATCCAGAGCTTGTATTAAACTAAAAAGGTGGTCCCAAACAAGCAGATTTCAAAGCAAAATGTTTCTCAATTTGCTTGTTGAGGAGCAATATACCCACGTTGGAACGGGAAACCAATTGCTGCGAGCAGGATGCAAGTGGCATTTGGAATGCCACGCCACCAACGATCATGATTTCACATTGGCCTACTAATATAACCCCAATAATTTTAGGCACCAAACAATTTACTATTTCTATATTAGAAAATGAGTAATTCAGGGTTATACTTTGTTTTCAAGGGCTTTCCCCTTGAGTGATGCTATTTAGTAAACAGATGGGTACACTGATTGATGCATCCTAAAATTCAACACATGGGGTGAAGCTTACCCTACATGTGAATTTCGTCGATTGATAGAATAGTGAGAGTTGAATTGAACTCCAATTACTATTACTGCGTGGAGGACAAACTCATGTCGTCGATGGCATAATCGAAAATGGCTGAGAAGGGTAAGATCGCTTAAAAAGCTCCGATACCAATTTGAGAATGTTGTGTGATATCGATTGTATGTGAATTCGCAAATTTTCAATTTTAAACTTATTTAACTAGATGCCAATTTTTGATTCAAATTAATTAAAACATAACACATGCATCTAGGTGTATAATTCATGCCATCACAAAAAACATAAATTGCTGACACGCAGATTTGAGGAAAAAATCCCCCACAAGGGCAAAACTTTTATTTTTAATAAATGTAACAACATTTAAAGAAATCTGTAATGAATATTTCTCATAACACTCACATAGGTCGCAACCTAGAATTAGCAATGGATTGACCGCACCAAACCCACAAGAACTGCATTTCTATCTTCAACAAGAAATACCCTCAAACATTCCCAATTGACAATAGTCGTCGTCAGCCAGAATCTCTCTCAAGAGTTACCAAGTCAGCCGTAGAGATTTCATTGGGTTCCATTGGTATGATTTGTGAATTGAAAAACAATGTTAAAAACCCCTAAATGAGAAGACAAAAATTCTGCAATTTGTAGTTTTCGTAGATTGAAATACTCGGGGCTTTTGAAACAAAAAAGACTTAGAACATGGTTATTTATAAAAAGATTGAGTCGACGGCTTCGTTCGAATGTCAATGGGAGGTCGCTTGAATGACATCTAATGTCGTTCAATTCAGGGATCGCTCGACCTATCAAACGAGGAAAAAAAATACCAAAACAGTAGCATGTCGTTTGATGAAATGGACCAAGTGACCTTCGAACGAGCTATCGCGTGAGATGCTCTGTCGCGTGAAGTTGTCGTTTGAACGACTTTGTCCTATTGTTTGAACGACGTCAGCAACAAATATTTTTTTTAATTAAAACTCCGCCTCAAAACTTACAGAAAATATTTTGATGAAAAATGATGCCTCAGATGATTAAAAACATTTTAGAAAAATTATCCCTACACTTTAAATGAAACATTAAGGTACTTAAACACAACCTTACTAAAATCTATCTCGCAGAGGCTTATTTGTAGAAGAATGTTGATATTCGGATCCATCTTGATGCATGATTGGACTTGAACTTTTCTTCGACGGTTATAGCGCTATACGATATACTCTGATGTAAACGGACTATGTAAAATATGTCTTTACATATCTCCCCCTATGTCTATTCCGATACAAACTAAAAACATCCGAATTATCAAATCAAATGTCCTATACAAATCTAATATCCTCCCATGATCCCAAAAAACTGAAAAGGTACTAAAAATGCAAGTCAACTTTCTTAAAAAATCTTCAACATGAAATCTTCAAATCGCCAACGTTTCTTTGTCATCATTAGGGTATGCAAAATAATGATCTTCAAATTTTGTACCTACACATATGAGACAAGAAACAAATACATTCGTGACGTATCGAGTTTAAATTGAGATAAACATAAATCAAAACAAAGATCAACTCTCAAATCTGCCCCATAATTTAAACTCCTCTATTAAATCATAATTCGTTCTCCCCCTTTTTATATGTTTGAAATAGACAATAAAAAGAATAAATAAAAATAAGCATGGAGTGCCATGACAAGCAAAACAAATCAACAACGATCATCCAAGGATAAACTTGAAAGAATTCACCAACAATTTTTATTTTTTTTATTTTTTTAACAAAACAAATTAGAAAAAAATCACACCCCCTGAATTTACGCTAAGATAACCAAATCGTGGATACAGAATGAATGAGTGTGAACATATACAATAGGTAAATGAACTCAAACATACATAACAAATGTGCACGATGAACATGGATACTCCTAACGAATGAACTTCACAATCAAAGTTTAAAATGATTTTCACACCAATAACGTCAAAACTATTTAATGCTTTTTCAAGACTTTGTCACGACGTGCAAACTCGTTGATTTATTTCCAACCAAACACCCTCATAAATATTAAATCTTTTATTTTTTCTTGAGGTGATCTAAATCCTAATGGCCTCCTTTTGGCATATTTATCTTTTTATTGCCTTAATTTTTTTTTCAGGTTCTTTTCAACCTCTTTGGACCTTGGCTACTTTTTACAATGTCACAATTTTTTTAGGTCCGATTTAAACGGTCGCTTAATCGCAAAGAATATTATGATTACCTTTCGTAGTCCTTCCTCGTTTTTCACACACACACACACACACACACATATATATATATATATATATATATATATATATATATATATATATATTGAAACAAATTCTTCACGGGTAACGGTTCTTACATGCACTACGTTCATTGTCAAGTTTTATCGCATATGGTTCGTTTTAAAGACAAGATTGAGATGAAAACACTTCGATCAACATGTGATAGACAAGTACAATAATCAAACAAATCCGTGCAAGTGTGCATTAAAGGAAATCATGAGTCAAACATGTAAAAAGTACTCTCAAATCTCATCTTAATGACTCCAAACGTTATAAAGCACACATGTATCGTCTTAAAACACTATCGAATAGTCACATGGATATGGAATAATATTGTGACTTGGTCATCCTAAATGACCATCCATAAACGGTGTAAAACAAAAAATAAATTCTTTTTGTCTTTTTCAAAAATTTTAACAAAATAAAATCTTTTTGGCTTTTTCAATTTTTTTCCCTCAAAAAATAGAAAATCTTTTTGTATTTTCCAAAATTTTTCAAAAACAAAAATATTTTTGTTTTTTCGAAACATATATAAAAAAATGGAAAAGATAAATACAAAAGTAGTACACACTAGCAATATGCATAAAATATCATCACGAAAATCATCCTATGCTAGCAAATAAGTCTAAACCTCAACCGTTAGGTGCGACGGAGTTTTCCAAAGGTGGTGACATCCTATGAAAAACATCCATCGAATCATGTGAAGTGTTGACTAAAAACTTAACTTGCTCCCTAATATGTGCGAACTCTCTTATGTAATCATCCTGAGCATCATGTGTGGGCGCGTGTGTGGGATCACGTGACAAAACTCTATGCGACACACTATCCAACTTAAAATAAAATTTCCTAAGGTGTCCTCTCTTTTTGCAATGAGTGAAAACATACACGGGCCTAGGAACACCTTTCTTAAATTGTCTAGGGCGTACTCTCCTATCGGGTAACGAACGCCTAGGTTGGTTAAGTTGAGATCCATAAGGATCTATAACAAACTCGAGAATCGACTCGGGTGCAACATGAGAAGTAGACGCATCGTCATGACCTATTCCTAATCTCTCAACATTACCCAAAGCGGGACCGAGGAACATCTTTCATACATTCTTAGATGTATCCTCTATAGTGACCTTTACCTCCCGGGCTTGTTCGAGATCTCTCTTTAATTGGACCACACGGGCTTCAAGTTCACTATTTTCCCGACTTACAACGATCAACTGCTCACTCAAAGTAACCTTCACCTTCTCGAGTTGACTCTCCGACACCTCAAAACCTCTCAAAATCTCTCTCTCTCTCTCTCTCTCTCTCTCTAACACCCTAAGAGTTAGGTCTTCATTTATCTTTTTAGTCTTTAAGGTCTCGGTGTATAGATATCTAAACACAATTTGGAGATCACTTTCACCATTGCTCTCAAGTTCTCCATCACTCTCACTCGAAACCCTCAAATCGTCCTCGGGGCTCTCACGTGCACAAGTGAGAGTGCGATTTTTGTTCAATCGAAGAAACAAATTTAATTAAATCTAATTTTTAAATATCTAGATTTAAACACACACCAAAAGTCATGCATCTAAAGGTGATTGATTTGACATTCAATATATTCACATCAAGCAATGATCAATCACACACAGCAAACTAGGAAAAATCCCCCAAAGGGGCAAAACCTTTTTATTTTTATATGGTTTGTAAACACTTACATACATAAAGAAATACAGTTTGACAAGTGAAGACCCTCAGGCACCGATTTGTTGTCGTCAGCAAGAGCTTCCTCAAGACGGTCCAAGTTCAGCAGTGTAGAGAACCCTCTTCTCAACACAAGATGCTCCACGAATGGGTATGACTAGGTTTAGAACGATTCACATATATGATTATGAGTGTTTGTGAATCTCAAAGGGTTTGTGTTTGAAACATATTAAGACTTGAAGTATTAGGTCAATAAAGTGTCCCCTCAAAGTCTTAAATAAAAACATCTTCGAAGTGGGAATTTATAGAGGCAAACAAACTCTGATGCGCCAGATTTTTTTGAGTCCCTCGGACCGGTCCGAAAAGGATCACCAGATCGGTTCGGTCATCCAGATAAGTTTGATTTTCTTTTTAAACGGATTGGTCTGGACAAATGACTATTCCTGTATAGAATTACCAACCGAATTGGTTCGTTTTTCTTCACCTCCGGATCGGTCCGGTCATAAGACACTTTCTGTATAAAAAAGCCACCCAGATCGGTTCGATTATCTCCAGATCCGGATCGATCCGAATTTTTCTTTCTTTCTGATCCTGTATGAGAGGAATTATGAATTCGAAAAATCAATACCACGAACCCACGATGTAGGTAATGATAATGACGCACGTTATTGATGATGATGGGCACGTGAAACACATAATTCAGATTGAGGCCTTCACGATATGATCGTGCTGAGACGAGCCGATTGTAGAGGTATACGACATATATGCTAAGATCTAGGATAAAATTGAAATGCCTAGATACTAACCCGCCAGACATTTATAAAACATGTCTTTACAACAAGTATTCTCATCGTCGTGGGACAAACTAGGTGTGCTCATGTGACTGGCTAAAACTGCAACACACATCCCATGTGAAGATTCATCTCCAAAATTTTTCACCTCTTCATCACTATCGTTAAGAGTGGCTGGTATGACAATCTTCTTGCCCTTTCTCTTTAGCCTAGTGGGACACTCAAACGACCTATGCCCCTTACCTTCACATTCAAAACATCTCTCCGTTTCCTCATTCTCTTTCTCACCACCCTCTTTGGCTTTTTCTTTCTTTTTATTTTTCTCAAAAATCTTTTTATTGGAAGAATTTTCTTTTGAAAATTTGAGAAACTTCTTGAAACTTTTAGCAAGCATGGACACATCATCAAAATCAAATTCGCCCTCAGACTCAGACTCAGACTCACAAACTTTCACTTTCTTTTTCTTCTCTCTCTTGGACACTTCCTCACTCTTTCTAGACTGGGCTTTAAGTGCTATCCCTCTATCCTTAGACTTAACAGTGTTAGGAAACATGTCAATTTCATATGTCTGGAGGTCTCCTACCATTTCTTCTAACTTAAGATTGCTCAAAATTCCTAAAGAATTCACCATAGTCATTTTCGGGATAAAACGTTTAGACAACGATCTCAAAATCATTTTAACTACTCGTGCATCAGGAATGTGCTCACCAAGATTGAAACTAGTGTTGACAATATCATACAAACGTGTATAAAATTCATTAAAACACTCAGATTCAAGCATTGTAATCGATTCAAATTGAGTAGTTAAACTTTGCAATTTAGACTCTTTCACTGCAGTCGTGCCTTAATTAGTAAGTTGTAAAACATACCACGCTTCCTTTGACGTAGTGCACGTCATGATATGTCAGAACTCATCAGGGGTGACGGCTCCAGAAATTGCACTTAGCCCACGAGAATTAAACGTGCTCCATTTAAATTCTTCCTTAGTCCAGTCGGTTACAGGTTTAAGGTTAGTGACATTATTAGTGGTGACAGTGGGAGGAGTCCACCCTCTTTCACAAACAATCCAAACTCGCTCATTGATTGCTTTTAAATGAGATTTCTTGCGGGCTTTCCAATAGGCATAAATAGACCCGTCAAAAACTTGCAATCGATTATATAAGTTTTCAGTCGGAAACATTGCGATTTTTCAAAAAATTTTTTTTTTAGAAAATCGACATCACAAAAAATTTGCGAAAAAAATGATTATTCGATAATTTAGAGTAACTTGCTCTGATACCAATTTGATAAGGGTAAGATCGCTTTAAAAGCTTTGATACCAATTTGATAATGCTGTGTGATATCGATTGTATGTGGATTCGCAAATTTCCAATTTTAAACTTATTTAACTAGATGCCAATTTTTGATCCAAATGAATTAAACCATAACACATGCATCTAGGTATATAAATTATGCCATCACAAAAAACATAAATTACTGACACGCAGATTTCAGAAAAAATGCCCCACAAGGGAAAAACCTTTATTTCAATAAATGTAATAACACTTATAGAAATCTGCAATGAATATTCCTCAGAACACTTACATAGGCCACAACCTAGAATCAACAATGGATTGACCGCAGAAAATCCACAAGAACTGCAACTCCATCTTCAACAAGACATACCCTCAAGCATTCCCAATTGACAGCAGTCATCGTCGTCCAACATGTCCCTGAAGAGCTACCAAGTCATCAATAGAGATTTCGTCTCTACAAGAGAAAATTCAACAAAGTTGTATCTTGGGTTCCAAAACAATTCACTAAAGCTATTTGGATGATTTTTGAATTGAAAAACAAAGTAAAAACGCCTAAATGAGAAGACAAAAATTCTGCAGTTTTCTTAGATTGAAACACTTAGGTCTTCTGAAACAAAAAAGACTCAGAACATGGCAATTTATAAAAAGATTGAGTCGGAGGCTTCGTTCGAATGAAATTGGGAGTTTGCTCGAACGACATCTAATGTTGTTCGATCCATGGATTGAGAGATTTATCAAATGAGGTAAGAATACCAAAACAGTAGCATGTCATTTGATAAAATGGATCAAGCGACCTTCAAACGAGCTATCGTGTGAGATGCTCTATCGCGTGAAGCTGTCGTTTGAATGACTTGTCCTGTCGTTTGAATGACATAGACATGTCGTTTGAACTATGTCAGCAAAAAATAATTTTTTGTTAAAACTCCGCATCAGGACTTAAGAAAAAATATTTTGACAAAAAATGATGCCTTAAATGATTAAAAACATTTTAGAAAAATTATCCCAACACTTTAAATGAAGCATTAAGAGATTTAAACACAACCTTACCAAAATCTATCTCGCAGAGGTTTGTTTGTTGAAGAATGTTGATATTCGAATCCGTCTTGATGCATGATTGGACTTGAACTTTTCTTCGACGGTTGTGGCCGTATACGACATACTCTAATGTAAACGGACTATGTAAAATATGTCCTTACAATGGATTCAAAATCAAATTAAGTGTTGGTGCCGAAGTTGGTGACATCCTAGCTGAAACCTGCTCTAAAACGCAAGTTATGATGACAAATCCTCTTATCCTTGTTCAACGCAATTACCACAACATTGTTAGGAAGCCCTCGAAGTAGGAAAAATATTTATAGGCAGTTTGATGTTTATTTATGATAAGTTGTGACATATAATATAATGTAGATTTATTAGTGAAGTGCGTTTGTTGAATTTATTCTTCCAGTTAAATGCGTTACCTTAATATAATTTAGTTACACAATTGATTAAATAATTACTAATAAAAATGAAAATTTAAAATTGAACTATTAACACAAAAAGGGGTCTTTTAGACAAAACCTTAGTTTGATAGTATGGCATTAGACTTAACCCTAAATTTGGTCAACAATTAAACATTCCACCAAAAACCAAATGGTGTTAAAGTTCGTATATTACTTTTATCATTTGCCTAAAATACCCTTCCCCTTTTATTACTTTTCAGGACACTCCCTCTCTTTCCCCTCCCAAACCACCATCCTCCACCACCCTTATGTTTGCCACTGCTGACCTTAACAAATAACTTTACCACCTAAAATAAAAGGAAGGCATGTTTTGATATGGGTATGGGGAATTAAAATTTAAAATCACAAGCATGTTTTGATTTTTACATTTCGAGCCATACATTCACAAAACCTCTTAAATGCACAATGACACTCCAAGTCAACATTTTTCGTTATACCCTTCCACTAATCCTCCACCCTCCTTTTTGCACTTCCTTCTCCATCATATTTATGCACAAAATTACCAAAATATTCGTTATAATTCCACATTCAACTTTGCAATTCCAACACCATTCACAATGCATCATCGAAAAGACATAACTAGATTGCCAAACGGATTATCTCTAGTCACCCAAGCAGCTTTAAAATGAACCTCCCCAAACCTCCAAAATGGGGACATACCAATCGTAATTAAAACAACCCTAATCGAAATCCAGACTTGAAAATTGTTAATGGGGGTCAAAATGTCATTTTTTGTTTGTGAATGATCTATGTGGATCTTATTTGGGCAATTTATATGCGCTAAATGTTGAAGGACAGGGTATTACAAGTTTGCAATCAAGAATAAAACATTATTAATGGTTATTTTGCATAAAGAGGTATGTGGAGAAGGAGCTAATTGGGTTGGGATGATCATTGGGTGGGTTGGGTTGGTCGTCAACGATCATCTTTTGTCCGACGAAGATAGATAATAAATGGAGGTGGTGATGAAGGAAGGTGCTTAGGGGCAGAGTAGGGAGATTGAAGAGAGAACTTTTTAAAAAATTATTTTTTCTTTTTTAATCGATTTAATTAATTAGTTAATTAAACTCAATCAAACCTTGTTTCAAGAATGATAATACGTATGCTTGAAACCAATATTGAGCAAGGGTACTCAAATTAAAATTATTGTCGTAATAGAGACAATATTTTCTTTAAAATCCTTTTAGGCATATAGATGACAACCTAGATCTATATGACAACCAATTAAACTACACTAAATTTTATTTTCAATATGTAAATGCTTTATAAGGTAAAACAATCACACAACACAAAGCCGTATGAGAAATAATCCACAACTGGAAAAAACCTCCGGCCGAATGAATCGTCAATTGAACTATGATAGATACTTACAAAGAGAGACAACGACTTACAATCACACAATTCACTATTAACATTAAAACTCTTTGACACCATATCTTCGAAAGAAGGTGCCAACAGTTGGAGAATGATTCACATTCGCTATAGGTTTTGGCCACGATCAATGTCTTCTGATATTCACCACAAATCAAAAACCTCCTTTTTGAAGTTGAAGATGAACTTGTTGAGAATCCACCAAATGATTGGCTACCACTTTCTAGGATGTGAGTATTCCTAAAGGTTTTGGAAGTATTTAAAAATATTTTTAGCTAGATCAAACCTCACAATGTATTTATGAGATATTTACAAAACTCTCAAGAACATGTATATAAATAATTTTGCTTAAGAATAAAGGCAGACGTGTTTTAAGCCTCAATAGGACTTTTGATTAAAGTTTGAAAAAAAAAACTCAAAAATGCAATGAGAGAAGCGAAGAAGAAAATTAAAATGATTTTTCTCTTTAGAATGTTTAGCTAAAAAACTTTTTCCTTTTCTTTTAAAAATCCTACTGTTCGATGTCATTTTCTCAATAAAATTCTAACAATTTTTCTCTTAGATTTCTTGACAAAGATGATGACAATGATGTAAAACACTCCATATATATCATGCTTGTGAGGGAGTACAAAAGTGCAAAAGTTGGGAGTGTCCTCATTACCATGATCAAAGGTACAAAGAAGTCGATGATACATTGATTTTAATGAATTTCCACCTAAGCAGTGTAAATATCTTCCAAAGAACACTTTTTGGATAATTTTTGCAACCAACAAAGAAACATTTGTTGAATATAAGCCTTGATTTGCGTAAGTGATTATTCAACAAAATGAGGTTGTGGAAAAAATGCAAAAATCTTAGAAAAACTCTGGTCAAGTTCGCGTTATGAAACAACCTACATTGCAATAAACAACCATCAACATTTCTGGTATGGAGCAATAAAGGGCCATGTAATTTTAAACCTTAATTAAACAAATCATAAGATATACTTATGTTATTTTTCTTCAAAAATATATTTGTATATGAAAGATATATACGCATACTTACATAACTGTTACTAACAAAACAACATCAAAACACATGAGCGCGCACGCGCGCGCACACACACACAAAAATCAATTTTCCAATAATGAAAGTGAATTTGAATATGACAAAAGTGAATTTGAATTTGAATTTTACTTGATGTGAAGCTTTATTGGAACGACCTGAAGGATTAAAGACGAAACGTATATTTTGTAAAATCTGAATAAGACAATCTAAGTGAGTTAGAAGTACATGAGTAAACATATACTCTTACAGTATCTCATTTGTCTATTTCACGATAAAATATACAAAATAAAAAATTACAAGAATTATAATCAAACTATCAACATATGACACATGATAATGCATAGCTAAAGAAAAGAAATCAACTTAAACCTATAACCTAAAAAATAAGAACACATAACTACATAAATGAGCAATTGTTCCTATTAACAAGTCATAAGCAAAGATCATTATAGTATGAAACCCTTATACCTTTGACTCACTTGAGTCTATATTGTATAAGTGCCCATCTAGTTTGGAAATTGTGACAAAATTATGTCCATCCTAGAAACCAAAGAGCCTCAGAAGTTGGATTGCCTATTCATCTCTCTTACTTGTAGTGATTAAGAGACTATTGCCAACTCTCACACACAGTAGAATTCAATTCATACATGTCGTACTACATAATAATGTGTGTACATATGTGGAGTGTGTTTAAATCCCTAAGTTTGATTTTTAATAATTTTTTTGAGATTTTTTAAACAATTTTTAAACCATGTTTTATTAATTAAAACTTGATTTATAAGTTTTTGGGGTCAAACTCTAAATATAATTTGTTGTGTATTTCGGCATAATGTTACCTTGGGTAGAAACCGAAAGCGGCATAAACATGAGGGTATGGTTTTAATTATTTTAGACGCGCGTTTCAGATCCTGTATTTGCCCTACATCTGTCTGCCTCTGATTGGTTGGAAGTGTGTTTCTTTACTGAGATAACAACGCATGTGTTATCAACCCTTGGATCATTTGTTATCAATGGTCTGCATGTCCTCTTGATGAATCCCTGTGTAACCTTCTAAACTAATCAGCTTTCGTTTAAACCACCGCCTTGTTTGAGCCCTTAGATTCAAGTCAATTTAAATTGACTTAATCCTGACCCTTGATTTTGAACCAACATCTCGAACCTTCTACTCTCATTATAAAAAGGCCTCTATTCTCAGACTTCGAAGACTTTTGCCATTTCATTGTTTCTGAGAGAGTAGAGAGAGTAGAGAGATAAGAGAGAAGAGAGAAGAGAGAAGAGAGAAACCAGAGAGAGAAAGAAAGTTAGAAACCTTAACTTCATTCGTCCAAATCCTCTTCAAACCTAACCCAAACACCTCTTTAAAACACCATTTCCAAAAACACTACCCTGAGTGTTCTTGAGTGTTTGAGAGTTTGAGTTGAGTTATTTTTGTTGCTGTAACCTTGTGTTCGTGAGATCTTGTTTCCATCTTAGACTTTTACTTAGATCTAGTTTCTTATTTCATAGAAATCTCAGATCTGAGTTATTCATGTTACATTACACTTAGTTTCATTCTTTATTTCTCATCTTGAGAAATATATTGTTGATTATTTTCTCTAAAAAGTTTTCTTACTTTGAAATCAACAATAAATGCTTTCTGTTTCTTGTTCTTGTAAAACTAAACCTTTGACCTAGTTTGGAATCTCACTTGGAGGTTTTCAATCTCGAAAAGTTTCTCTAAATTTTGAGATTGATTAAGACCTTGTCTGTCTTCCTAGAAAGCTATCCGTGGATTCTGGGATTAATTGAAAGGTCAAATAAGGTTCAAAGTTTTGTAAGAAGAAAGAAAAGAAAAGATCACAGCATATAGTGTAACTGTAATTTGGTAGGACTGTTTGTACTTAATAAGTGTGTGTGTGTGTGCATGCATGTGTTAGAAAGCACCTCCACAAACACTTACACCCTACAACACGAAAAGTGTTGGTAATAAGATCTTGTGATCATAAGTCGACGTAAAGTGCTGGACAAATAAAAAGTTGACAAACTGAGAGAACTACATCTACAATCAGAACTACAGAGAAGTTATAAGGACACCAGAGGGTACATTCCTAAACTTATATAGGTCTGAGTTGTTTGCATGTTAGTTATATAGTTTGTAACTCATAAATTTGTTTTAGTGGATTTTTCATTTTACTCCGTAGAGGGAGTCGTGGATGTTTCCTCAATTGGTGAGGTTTTACCACGTAAAAAATTATGAACAGAATCTTTCTACATTTTCTCATCTCAGTCTTGGTTGTGCTGTGTTTAAAACTTGTTTAAACTATCTTTTAAACTTGTTTCCCAAATCTTGAATAAGATCTCGTACATACTGTTTTATTAAACACTTCTTGTGATTAATCCTTTTTGATTTAAGAAGAGAGTTTCTTCAAAAAACAACTCGGAGTTACTTAAATAGTTTATTTTCAATAAACGGCTTTAGTAACACATTTTTCATAGTAATGTATATAAAAAAGATAAACAATCAGGATTTAATAAGATGAATATGATATATATGAATATTAAATATTAAATCATCTATTTACATAAATTCAAAGTTTTAGCAAGTATGCATCCTAAGATATAACTATGATGCACTAAACTTCACTTCTTATGTATATGTATCCCCTCAACTCATTTTTATGTGAAAAAGTGTCATAGTGTCTTCGACTAAAACTCCACCTGAATTTAACCTTCGTCCCCTTTTGTCATTCAATTAACAAAAGAAAGAAACTTAGGTCAATAAAAAACTTTAACCAAAGGTAATGTGAAAATTTACATATTAAATTGATTAAAGTATCATGTACCGTAAAGCAATGCAGTCCACATATTCAAACATATACGCATACGTATATTAACTTCACGAAAGATATATACAAATAAAAATTATATAAGATAATAGATTCTACAAAATAAGCATGCCCAACATAAATATATAATAAAATCCAAAGTATAGTCAACAAAGACATTCCAACTAATGTAATCCAAAAGATGAAGGAAATAATGACTTCAGGATTATACAAGATACAATTATTGTAAAGAAATAAAATCCCAACTCAAGAAAAACAACCAACCACCTTACGTAACCACAAATAAACCAGTAAATCAAACAAACTACTAACACTAACCACTAACTCGTCACTTTCCTCCATCATTATTGCCTAATCCCCTTCGTACATCACTCGAGTCACGCGTCTCCATTGGGGTCAAGCATGGTCAACCCGAGACCTAAAAATTGATAATGAGTCTTTTTATAAAGTTCTTCCACACATTCTGAGAGAGCTAATTGGTCACTTTGTTTTATGTAGTGAATTATGGACGTAGAAACTCAGTTACATGACCAAAAAAATAGTCAAGCTGATCATGTGGTACACCTTGGAAAGGGTGAGAGCATTTACGCAGGGCAGGAGAAAAAGCTGAAGTAAAAGATCTCTTAGAGATACAAGAAGAAGTGGTAGAACCTCAGGAATATCATCTATAGGTGGTGGAATCTCGTCACCATCATCATCATCTCCTCTATTTGTCAATTTATAAAATACCGCACGTGTATAGACTATTATAGAATATCGAATGTAAGTACGGGTCGAACCCATGAAGACTGGTTAAATTTTTTGTTCAAAATAATTATGACTATCCAACTAGGCGAAATGGGTTTAGAGAGGAGGTGAAATAATAAAATAAAATAAAAGCAGTTAATGTGAGTAACCAAGAATATGTAATTTTGGAAAAAACTAGGATTTCGGATACATCTATCAATTTTAACTAATATTATGCATTAATTTAGTTTCTTCATTCCCAATTTTATAACTCAAATTAAACCGTTTCTCACCGCATTAATTTTGAAAAATAAAACATTTAAATTCACACAATAATTAACGTCTCTAATTTAGACGACTAAAATACCTATTCCCTTAAAAATGTCAATTTAAGTTTTAAATGTAGTCTTTAAGCATTGACTATCAAAATAAACGAGTGCAAGCATAACCCATCAAAAAGTACTCACACTAAAAATTAAAATATGAATTAGCATTCACTTCCGAAGGTTAGAAATACACTCTCGTGTCGTTTTAAATGAATACCCAAATTTTGAAATATTTAACATATATCTGGAATGAACACGAAATTAAACTAATTACATGATACTAATCAAGCATGGTAAATTTCACCCAGTCCTAGTAGAGAATTTACGCTAACATAATCAATGACATAATAAAATTGCAAGAAAGAATACAAATTTTCATTAATGATTCAAACTTACAATACTTGTGCCTCTTTATTAATCTTGATATAATTCTCCCCACAAAAGTACAATTCTTGGCTCTCAAATGCTCTAAAAATTGTGTTTGAAATTGTGAGCCCAAGGATCCTTTTATAGGCCATGAGGTGAGGTGTTTATATTGGAGTAAAACTCTATTTAGTTGGTTGTATTTGAGTTGGTAATTATCTTATGGGGCCTTAAGAAGAGTTGAAAATGATTAAATTTTTTTAAATTTTTTTTTCATTCAATAATTACCCCCAATTTTGATCACTATTCAAACCACTATTCACTACACCAATTTTAATTGCATTTTGACCCCCCAAACTTCAAAATCACATTTTTGTCTAAACTTCAAAGTTGTGAATCATTTCAAGACCTTTTCGAAAAGCTATGTCACGACCTCAATGAACATTCGAGTGATTTTATAAAAAATATTTAGTACAACTGTGTTAACCGTGTTGCGTCGCGACGTATCCTAACAATTTTTGCTTGCCAACTCCTTTGTTGTCCAAACTCCCGGGGTACCTGTAAAAATACAAAATAAAAATAAGTAATTCAATTTTAGGGTCATAAAAGTTTAGAAAATTATATAATTATCTCTTAATTTCATTTTGGCCCCCGAAATTCATAAGATGCTCATTTTAATCACGAATTCAACCAAACTTAAGAGAGAACTTTATTTGGCCTAAATAAATATTTAAAAATTATTTTTAGGCCTTTAAAAAGTATTTTAGGCCTTTTATCAACACTATAGAGTTTTATAAGATGCAACTTAAAAAACCTTTACAGAATACGACTCAGTCTAGAGTCGTCCACAGGTGGTGGTTCACCCTCGATATCCACCGATCAGCCTTGGTCTTCCTTTTAGCAGTGATTCCCTCGAGAGCCATAATGGGTCAGCAGTGAAGAGAATTTTCCCACAAGTGTAACTCAGATATATAACTATCTAGGGTTTTAAATAGATTCACATATATAGTTGGGAGTGATGATTGTGAATCAAAATAGGTTTTTGAACTAAAGAAAGTGAGTACTTTTGTAGCAGGTTTTCAGAAATTGAAATCCCAAAAGTCTCGTCAAATTTCTATACGAAATAGGTATTTATTAGGCGACATAAAATTCGAGGCAATGAGTCTCGTTCGAACAAAAACTGAGTCTTGTTGGAATGAGAAAAGGGTCTCGTTTGAACGACAATAATGTCATTTGAACGAAATCCTAATCTCGTTTGAACGGGCTTCAAATGTGACAAAGCATTATGCCCTCGTTATATGTTCTATTGAAGGAACCTTAAAATGACTACTCCGAACGAGATTGCAAAGTTATTTGAATGAGATTCCCATCTCGTTAGAATGATTTGCACATATTTTGAAAATTTTTAAATTCAAAAAAATGTTTGAAAACAACCTCGATTTTAAGAAAAATAACTCCCAAATATAAACGTAAATAAATTCAAAATCCTAAATTATTTTATACCTTTGTTTTGTGAAGATCTTCTTAAATTTGGAGATGATGATAATTGGTTCTTTGCGATGACTTAAAATAATTGGTATCGGGATATGCCAAAAACTAAAAGTAGCCTAAGCTATGAACAAGTGATTGAAATCAGTCTCTTACAAATGTCCCCCCTTTTGGCTATTATGGTATAAACATAAAACTGAAAGCCAAATTACAAAATAATCCCCTAAGATGAATACAATATCTTAATATCCTCCCAAACCCTAAAATGGATAGGTACAAAGATATAGTTGTCTTCAAAACAATGTCTTCAAATATTCACTTCTTCATTGTTTTCTCTTGGGTACTTTGTCTTCATCCAGTGTGCTCCAAATATGATCTTCAAATACCTACACACATGAAACAAAGAAAATACCCCGTGATGCATCGAGTTTGAAATATATAAAATAAAATGAATAAAGATATGAAAGGCTCCCCCATAAATCAAACTCCCTCGTAATTTGTTCTCCCCCTTTTATTTTGTCTGAAATAGACAAGGAGTAGACACTAAACATGGAACATATAGGGAACATCACCAATCATAGAAAGATATCATCACAAAAGGAAATGAATGAATAATCATGCAATGATAATATCAAAAGACCTCATAAACTATTTTTGACTTTTCAAATTTTTTCAAGTAAAATAATTTTACAAAAAATAACACACCATGGAGAAACACAAAAATAACCGAATCAAGAAAACGGAATGTAGGGGTATGAATTCATTCTATAGGAAAATAAACGTAGACAAATATAATATATGTTCATGAAGTAATGAGACACCACTAACGCAAGATCTCAAAGTCTACCTTAGGTGTAAAAATGGTGAACTCAAGTGAAATCAACTCAACCTATTCAACTAATCAAGGTCGTGAATGATTTTCACACCAATAACGCCCAAAACTATGCAATGCTTTTACTAGAACTTTTCAAGACGTGCAAACCCATTGATCTTCTACTAAACTCCCTCTAACTCTCATATTGAATGTTTCTCTCAAATTTTTTTGTTTTGAAGGAATCAATGCTCATATGTAGCGAAACATCAATGTGCTTTGAAATTGGCCTGACACTTTATATATTTTCTTTTTAAGTGCCTTTATTCTCTTAGTCTCTTTCCTTTTTGCAAATGGTGGCTATTCATGCAAAGTCAACTTATCTTTCGCAGCCCGATTCCATTGCTTTAAATATATACCACATTTACCGAAGATAAGATTTTCAAAATTTTCAATTCGGGAAATGGTTCTTACAAGCACTACTTTCATTATCTCATTTTATCGCATTTGGTACCTTTTAAAAGCAGGATTGAGACGAAATCACTCCAACCGACACGTGAAAGATAAGCGCAATACTCAAATAAGTTTGCGCTTATGTGCATTGAAGGTAACAAGGAGTCAAATGTGTATTAAGTAGTAATCATATCACATCTTAATAACTCCACATATTATAAAACAAAAAATAAAATGATGTCACATGTCAAAACAAGGTGGAAATGGAATGAATGGGTGACTCGGACATCTTTAATGTTCATCCATATATGGTGTAAAAAATACAATACTCTTTTTGGATTTTTCAAAATTTTTATCAAAAATAAAATCGTTTTGGCGTTTTCCCTATTTTCATAAAAAAAGCCGAAAATCTTTTTGTATTTTTCCAAATTTTTTCAAGAAAAATAAAATCTTTTTGGATTTTTGAAAAATATCGCAATGAAAAAAGATAAATACAATGATAATACAATGGTAGTACAATCTAGCAATAGGAATAAATATGAATAAGCATGAAAGGCATCCTATACTAGATATCATATCCATTCCTGGTCAATGGTGCAAATACCTAAAGACTTCCCAAGATCCTCGAATCAAAGTGTGTCTAAAGGTTTCGTGAAAATATCGGCTAACTGACGATCGGTGCTCACAAAGATCAAGGACATGACCTTATCCTCAACTAGGTCTCGAATAAAGTTATCGCGTATCCTAATGTGCTTTGTGCGTGAATATTGGACTGGATTATGTGAAATGTGAATGACACTCGTATTATCACAGGAAATAGTCATCGTGCCCTTTGAAATGCCATAATCCTCAAATATTTGCTTCATCGCTGTGGACAGAGATATGGAGTTTTTCTTCTTGCTCATACACGAGACAAAGGCACTCCCAAAGTAGAAACACCCACCTGAAGTGATCCTACATCCATCGACATCTTTCGCCTAATAGTCATCCGAAGAGGCAGACAAGCAGTCATAGGTATCAAAGGAATACCAAATACCGTAAGATGGAGTCCCACTCACATATTTGATGATACTTTTAAGAGTGTGCAAGTGTGACTCTTTCGGGGATGCCTGGTATAGCGCACATACTCCAACACTAAAGACAATATGGGGCGACTAGTGGTAAGGTAAAGAAGACTACCTATCATGCTACGATATAAAGTCTGCTTTACATCGTTACCTAAAACGTCTTTACTAAGCTTTATCGATGAACTCATAGTGGTGCGAGTGTGCTTAGCGGAGTCTAGATCGAATTTTTTCACAAAGTCTCTTTCATATTTGGATTGAGATATAAATATCCCATCCTCAAGTGACTAACCTGGATACCTAGGAAGAATGTAAGTGTGACACCCCTCCTAATTAAATATCGGGTGATCAGTCCTTTATAAAATTTAAAGCAGAATGTTCAGTTGGTTCATTCTTAACATCACTATCGAAAACATAATAACCTTATTAACCGCTTAATAATTAATTAAGCTGGTGTCAAAATATTTTCTTTTTCAATTTTCCAAAAAATCATTTATTTATTAAATCCAAGAATTGAATTATAACCCATCCACCTAAATAATATAAATACTAAATCTGAATCACATACTGAAATAAATAAGACTGGATAAAACATTCCAGTTAAAAACTCTAAACCAAGAACCATAGTAACAATAAATCCAAATGAAATGAGAGGAAAGTAAACTGAATATAATTTCTAATAAAATGTCTAAGGAATGGGCGACACATGCCCTAAATGGAAAATCTAGATAGAACTGAGGGAAATGATAGAGGCGTTTAATGCAAGGACTTACAGCTTCCACAAAAGCTGTAGCACGCCAAGCAATCCAAATCTCTAAGTCTGGTGTCCCTGTGGCTGAGCACCTGATATAATACATATATATAGCAAAAGAGGAAAGAGATGTAAGAAACGAGTCAGAGCCCGAGGTGTAAAAATATTTATTTTATCAAGTACTTAAAATTTGCAATAAAGAAAGTATCAAATGCATGTTAGTTCAAACTCTCACATGATATTCTCACCTCTCAGCTGATGTGCACACTAACGTACAAATAATCCACCCTATCCATCTGTAATACTTCTAACTAGGTAAAGACTTACGCTCCTACTGATACCTCGTTGTAGTAACTCGTGACTCTTAGCATTCCACATTATTAATTTCATCAATTATTAATTCGGTTAAGTGTTATCACAGTAAGTTAAGTATTCCCAATAGACGCGATTTAAGAATTTACTATCTTAAAAACCTACGATTATCTCACAGTAGGAATAACACCAGTATATATATATTATCTTAAAAACCCACAATTATCTCACAATAAAGAGTTCACATGTCTCTCGCAACACTTTCCAGTGTACACTCATATTTTTTTCAATACTAAACAAAATCTCACGGGAAACGGTTCTTACATGCACAAATTTATCATAGACAAATAAACATGTAGATGCCAAAATTAGGGGGAGAACATCTCACTAAGCTCAAATATACATCATGAAGTCAAAATTTAATAAGCTCATGCATGTGTGCACAAAGGCATAAACAAAGTCGAATTCATCAAGCAAATCAAGTTCGAAACAACTCCATAAATATGTCTAAGATCAATATAAGTATCTAAAGTCATAACCAAATGTCCTAGACACATGGAAATTACAGAGTGAATTGGATTCAAACACACCAATATGCCACACTAAATGTGTAAAACCAAAATACACAAACAACACAAATCTTTTTGTGGTTTTCAAATTTTTTTATAAAAATAAAATATTTTTGTATTTTTCAAATATTATTTAATAAAAGAAAAATATAAATACAAAAGATATACATGCCATAACACTAGTAAAACATATATTATGAAGCACAACTAGAGTATGAGAAACGAAATCATTCAAGCAAGAATCAACAGGTTTAACATATAGCACCTCCAAAATGAATTTCCAAACCCAAATAGGTGTGAAACGACGAATAGGGGTTTTGGGAACCCACGGGATGATAGACTTTAACTTACTAGGACGTCTTCCAGGATCAAAACAAAAACGCCTAAGGTGACCTTTCTTACCACAATGTGAATATGTGTAAACACGAGGAATGTTACTATGGGTTGACCTTTTATAATGTCCTTGGATATGGTTGACCCTCTAAAACAAACAATGGTCTTGGATTTATCACTCGAAGCATTAGAAACATGTGAGCCAGAGCCATTACTACTCAAACTACTCGAGTCTTATAATTCATCTTTTAACTTCAAAATTTTTTACTTAAGCAAAGAATTAGACTCTTCCAATTTTAGGGAATACTTCTTCATATTTTTAATCATTTCTATAAGGTTATCTCACCCCCTCAATTAAAGCAAACTTATCCCTGAGAGTCTTCTCACATGCCTTAAATTCATTAATTAAAATATTTTCCTCAATGACTTAAACATTAACCCTAGAATTTTTAAAGTCTTCTAATTATTTTTTTAAAACTAAGACTTATCATCACTCTATTTCTTGGACAACTCCAATTTTTTAAAGTCACAGTCCATTCCCACAAGTCTCTCACAAAATAAATCTCTTTGATTTTGAACAGTTTGCAAAAGTTCCATAACGGTTTTAAAACGAGAATTTATTTTTCAAGAATTTTAATTCTTTTAGCAAACTTCAAATTCAAACAATTAAAGTCGTTAAGATTATGAGAATCTTTCGAGAGAAAAACTAAAATAGCTAAAAACTTTTTGAAAACTTAGTATCACACAATAACTTGGAGCAACCTGATTTAATACCAATTGTTAGGTATAAATAATGAGTGCTCTACCAAGTTTTAAATACGAAAGCCAATTGTAAATATATTTTATCTTTTTATCCTAAACATGCATCTATTTTGGTAAAATAGATAAATCAGATAAAGCTATCAACTAAGGCAAAGTTTCAGGAAAAATCCCCACAGGGCAAGACCTTTTATTCCACTAATAATTTGCAAACTGTAACTTACAACCTTATAAGTGAAATACTACAATGATTCTTGCAAGAACCACAAAGACCGCAATCTTCTTCCTTTAGCCTCAAGATTAGTCTTCAGCAGTGAATCCCCCCAGGTATCACAAGTCAGCCATGGAGATCCTCTCCACAAAAGTGTATACAAAGATACAAAACTTTCTTGGGTTTCAACAAATTCACAAGAACAATATTCAAGGATGTTTTGTTGTGAATTAAACAATGTTTAAGAACACACAACAACGAAGAACTTTTGCAAAAGTTATGCATAAATAAAGTTGAAAAAAGTCTTAAACGTTTTGAATAGGAAACATATATTTATTTGACGTTCATAAATTTTGAGGCGGCGCGGTCGTTCTAACTAGAAACCGACTTCGTTCTAACAGCATTGAGAATTCGTTCGAATGACTTCAAGTTAGCTTCTAACGACCTTATGAAAATTGAAACAATAAGGCCTCGTTTGAAACATATTTGAAAACATGAATAAATGACCTATCTAACGACATGTTAGTCTCATTTGAACAAAATGCAAACCTCATTAGAACGAGAGAAAAAATAAAATAATTTTTCTTTTTCGAAAATAAAAAGACCTGTTCGTTTTTTATAAATATAAAAATCCCAAACATAATTCAACAAATTAATTTAAACTCTAAATTTGTTTTATATCTTTGAGGGATGTGGAAAAGTCTTCAAATTTGGAGATGCTCGAGTTCGCTTCATCTTGACGGTGCGTGATGATTTGTAATGGGATATGCCAAACTAGACTAAAGGTATGCTATGAAAAATCCTAAAAAAAGTGTTCTTACAAATCTCCCCCTTTTGCTATTCCGGTACAAAATAAACAAACATGACCGAACACCAAATTAAAATCAAAATCTCCCATGATAAAAATTTTAACACCCTTCCTAACCCTATAACGAAGTGACATTGGTCTCTTCGTCTCCGAATTTCTTCTTCTTCCCATTCTCTGGCAATATTTGTCTTCATCCATGTGTCTTTGAATCCGCTTTAAGTACCTACACACATGAGACAAAAACATATACCTCATGGCGCATCGAGTTTGAAATAAAGTAATAAAGTAAAACTCATAAATCAACTCTCCCCCATAAATCAAACTAATTTTAACTTTCTCTCCCCCTTTGTTTTTATCCGAAATAGATAAAGAAGTGAAAACATAAACATGAAATACGAAGCATCATGTAGAAGATAAGATATCATCACAAAAAGATAAACTTAATGAACAAAATAAGAACAATGCTCACAAGCCTAGAATATTGATGATTCTACAAATCAATAGCATCATGACAAAACAACCATAAGTAGGTATCAATGTACAAACCCGTTGATCTTCAATTAGACTCCCTCAAAATATAAACAACTATCATATTTTTTGTTCTTTTCTTTTGATGTTATTTCTTTTGAATGATCAAACAATCTAAACTATTTGGACCATTTTTGGCACATTTATCTTTATTGTCTTTATTTTTTCTTGGGCTCTTTTCAAATGATGGCTTTCACGACGAGTTCACATGTCTCTCGTAGCCCTTTCCAGTGTACACTCATATTTATTTTAATACTAAAAAAAATCTCACGGGCAATGGTTCTTACATGCACAAATCCACCATAGGCAAATAAACATGTTGATGAAAAAATTGGTGGGAGAACATCTTACCAAGAATAAAGATACATCATGAAGTCGAAATCAGATAATCTCATGCATGTGTGTACGGTGGCATAAACACAGTCGAATCCATAAAGCAAATCAAGTTCGAAATAACTCCATAAACATGGTTAAGATCAGTCTAAGTATCTAAAGTCATAACCAAATTTCCTAGCCACATAGAAATTGTGGAGTGAATTGGATTCAAACACACCAATATGCCACACTAAATGTGTAAAACCAAAATACACAAACAATGCAAATCTTTTTGTATTTTTCAAATATGATTCAATAAAAGAAAAATATAAATACAAAAGATATACATGTCATAACACTAGCAAAACATATATCATGACGCACAACTAGAGTATGACAAATAAAATCATGCAAGAAATCATCTTTAAGATATTGCAATAGAATAATCATGTGCAAGCATGTGAGAATCAACATGTTTCAAGAGAAGAATCATGTGCAAGATTGTAAGAATCAACACGTTTAACATCTGGCTCCTCCAAAATGGATTTTCAAACCCAAATAGGTGTGAAACGATGAATAGGGGTTTTTGTAACCAACGATGTAAGGACATAGCCCGTCATAATTAAGTATGTCGTATACCGCTACAACCGTCAAAGATGTTCAAGATCAAACACATGACAAGACGGGTCCGAATAACAAGTTTTGTCAACAATCAAGCCTCTGCGAAATGAACATGGTAAAGTTGTGCTTTTAATTTCTTAGTAATTCACTTAGGATTTTGGAATATTTTTCACAAAATATTTTCTAAGTGTTGGAGCGGGGCTTTGAATGTTTTTCGTCAAAAAATATATTTTTCGGAGTTTTTGAGGCAGTGCATTTAACGAGGAAAAGATAAATGAAAAATATTATTTTAATCATCTCGTTCGAACGACATCGTATGTCGTTCAAAAGATAGGCTGTATTGTGCGATACATCAAACGACATTGTGTATCGTTCGAACGACCCACCAACTTAAGTTTTTCGTAAAAGGGTCTTTTCAACTCCATTTTCTCCAATAAGTCTGTACGTTTTTCATTCTGCAAAATAGTGCTCTATCGGTAAAACACTTTTGGCTTCTTCTTTTAGGGATTAAATCCTTTTGTTTTCAATTCACAAAAGTCCCAATTGTTCTAGTGAATTATTTTGAAGTTTGAGAACACATCTTGCTGGTGTTCATACTTTAATGGATAAGATTTATGCATCATATGGTTGTGTGTCATTGAAGTTCGTTGTGTGTGGATCTTTACCGAAGATCGGACTGCGATTCTTGTGGATTACTGTGCGTAATTCATTGCTGATGCCGTCGACCGACGCCTGCGGGTATTCGTGTGTCAAACAACTGTATTTCATTGTAATCCGTGTAAGTTGTGATTTAGAAATTATAGTGAAATAAAAGGTTTTGCCCTGAGGTGATTTTTCCTGAACTTTGTGTCGCATATTGTATTTATGTTGGTTTGAGACATGCACGCACGTAGTTAGTTGATTTTGAGGGTTGAATTAATTTGCTTCATAAATTGACACTAATTAAATAAGTTTGTGATTGGAAGTTTCCCACTGGTTTAAATCTTTATCACTCACCCTTTTTACAAATTGGTATCAGAGCAGGTTACACTAATTTATTGTGTATTCCTATTTTTTCGCAAAATTGTGTGATACTGATTTTTTTTGAAAAATCATATTTTTAAAATTTTCGCAATGTTTCCAAGTGAAAACTTATATAATTGGTTGCCAATTTTTTACGGGTATAATTATGCTTACTGTAAAGCCCGCATGAAATCCTATTTAAAAGTAATCAGTGAGAGAGTTTAGTTAACTTGTGAAAGAGGTTGAACTCCTCCCATTGTCACCACAAATAATGCCACAAATTTAAAATATGTGTCAGATTGGAATGAGGATGAGTTTACGTGGAGCACTTATAATTCACGAGGGCTCAGTGGAATTTTTGAACACGTCACCCCTGACGAGTTTCGACGTATTATGGCGGGCACCAAGTCTAAAAAAGCGTGGAATATTTTGCAACTCACCCACAAAGGTACTAAAGCGGACAAAGAGTCTAAAATTCAAAATTTGATCAGTCAATTTGAGACTATCACCATGCTAGAGACTGAGTGTTTTGACGAGTTTTATGCACGTTTGTCTAATATTGTCAACACTAATTTAAATCTTGGTGAGCCTATACCAGATGCACGAGTAGTTAAAAAGATTTTAAGATCATTGCCTAAAAGTTTTATCCCCAAAGTGACTGTTTTAAATACCTTAGGAAATTTGAGTCGTCTCAAACTAGAAGAATTGGTACGAGACCTACAGACGTACGAAATTGACATGTTCCCCGACACTGTCAAACCTAAGGATAAAGGGATAATGCTTAAAGCCAAAACTAGAAAGAGAAATGAAGTGTCCACTAGTGATAGGAGAAAGAAAGTGAGTTTTTATGAGTCCGAGTCTGAGGATTAGTCTGATTGTGACATGGCCATGCTTGCAAAGAATTTCAAGAAGTTTCTCCAGTTTTCAAAACAAAATTCTTCTAATAAAAAGTTTTCGGAGAAAAGCAAAAAGAAAGACAAGGCCAAATAAAGCGGTGAGAAAGAAAAAGAGGGTGAAGAAAATTTTTAAAAATTGAAATGTTTTGAGTGCGAGGGCAGAGGTGTAATACCTCGTATTTTTATTGATTTTAATTATAGGATTAATTGAATTAAAAATGGGAAATTATTTATTAATTAATCCGAATTTAAATAGTAGCGAGATGAGAGTTAGTATTTGATTATGATATTTATGTTGAATATTACTGAGCGAGTATAGTAATATATGATTATGAATTTATTAAAATTATCACGAGTGGAAAATATGACAGTCTTGAAAATTAAGTTGGGACGCGGGTGTCAACCGTGTCGGGACCAATTTAATGAATTATAAATAATTTATTTTTACGTCATCCTTATGGTCATTTGAGTACGCCAATGTGTCCGTAAGGATTGAGATTGTCAGGAAAGTCTATCCGGGGGTTTAGTTTGGGTCTTGGGGAAGTTTTAGGCCAAATCGGTAACTCGAAAGGGTATTTTAGTCATTTTACGATTTGATGAATAGTGACCTACGAAATTTAGAAAGGTTTATTATCTTCTAGGTTAGAGACTTATGGTTTTCACCACCAAAACTCACAGACGGCCATTAAAGAAGAAGTGGAGGAAGTTCCCAAAGGAGAACCACCATTCTTAGGCTTTTTTCACCACCGTCACCACCCCCAGATAGATTGAGAAGAGAGGATCGCTCCTGTATTACCTTCCCCAAAGGATCAGAACTTCCATTTGAGGCAAGTGATTTAACTTGTTATGATTTAGAAAATATATTATCCATGGTAGTTTAGAATTGGAGACTAAACTTGAAATATTGATAATTTCATGAATTGGGAGAATTTAATCTTGAATATGGGTAGGTTTTGCATGTAGTTGAACTTCTGATATGTGGAGACACTGAAATCATGATTCACGTATAGAAATTCATGAGTTAATGTTGAGATATTTTATGTTCTTGAAGAAAAATTGATGAATAAGGGTTTTTATGAAAAATACATGATTTGATTTAAGATAATTATGCCCCATGATGATTTGATGATTTTGAGACGTTAGAAATTATGTAATTATGTTGGTTTAACCTTTGGTATATATATTTGGGAGTTTGGGACATTATAATAGAGGATTTGAGGGTTAAAATTGATGAAACCCGTAGGCAAAAATATGCAGAAATCGTAGGCTAATATCTGATGGATCGATCGATCAACTTAAAAATGTCGATCGATCCACTAGATCGATCGATCGACCATTTCCTTTGATCGATCTACTCCCCCAGTATTTTTGATAAAATTTCCTTTTAAGGTGTAACCAAACCCCGACTTTTAAGAATTATTGCTGTGGTCTATTTCAATATATTGGGACTTAGAGAAGGTCAGTAGGGGTGTATTTAAGGCCTGAAAAATATTAGTTGGTTTGGGATTAAATGATACGCTTACGAGTGTCCGACGAGTGTGTTACGGTTGGAAATTATAGAAACTTGAATTTAATTCGGATAGACAATAACTTAAGGTTAGAGACAGTAGTAGGGGGACTATAATCTACTGAAATAACCTTAGAGACAAGTGGAAGACTTAGTAACCTTTTGGGATAGGTTTAAGTACTCGAATTTATACGACGAGAGTTGTCGCGCTAAACATATTACGTAGAATAATCGGGATGAAACTGTATTTCATATGAGACTTGTAATATAGGATAGGAGTATACCTATATTGAAATGATGATTACTTAGGTTGTGTAATTACCTAGTATATGTATTATTATGTGTATGACATACCTACCATACTTTCTATCACGGGAGGTTGTAGGATGATTACTTAGGGGTGCCATATGCGTGTATTTATATACGAAGAGTGATATAAATATATACTTGTGATTATTCACTGTTGCTTAGTAGATGAGAATGGCTAAGATATTTAAATGACTAAACGATGTGGGAACTTATATAATACTTGAGATAATTGATTCAATTAATGAGTATTTGAAATGTAATTATTTCTTAATTGGGTAATACGAGTAGGCATCATAAAAAAGTTTCGTATATACAGATTTGGTACTGATTGGTTAGGTTTTGGTATAATTAGAATGGGTTAATAGAATGCATTAGGCATGCACAATAGTTGAGGGATGAGAATATCAAGTGAGAGCACATGACTAACATGTATATAATATTTACTGTTTAATGCAATTAAACACTTGCTATTTTAAAATATTTTCACCTCGGGCTCTTACCCGTTTTCTTCTAAATTTATTTTTCTTTTTGTAGAAACATTTAATTTTCCAGCCACAAGGACGCCAAGCATAGGAGTTCCATTCTGTTGACATGCTGTAGCTGCTGTGAAAGTTACAAGATCTCAATATTAGATGCCTCCGCATCTATCTTTGATTCCTTCGGAGCCATTCATATCAGTTAGGGCATGTTGCCCATTCTTATTCAGAGATAGCAGCTTCAGACTTTTATTTATTTCAGATGTTGGATTTATTTATTCAGACTCTTGTATTGGGATTATTTGGCATTGAGACTATATTTGGAGAGTTACTCCAGACTTTGTTATTTCTTTATATTAATTATTCCTATGAGATTATTTATGTGAATGTTGAATGGTTGGTTATTCATTACTTAATTGTAATTTAATTTAACTAATAAAATTTGGCATCTAATTTTTTAAATATTAGGGGGCTAGTAACTAATTAAATATTTTTCAACAGTGATGCTAAGACTGAACCAACTTGATATTCTGTATTAATTTAATAAAGGAGTAGCTGCGGTACTTAATTAAACGGGGTGTCATAGGAGGGACTAAGTCATTTTAGTGTCCCTCTAGGATTATGAGAGAGGGCAAGAAAGTAGCCATGACTGCCACTCTTAGTGATAGTGAGGGAGATGAGTCCGGTAAAGGTTTAGCACATGGGATGTGTGTAGATTTTTTGAGTCGTGTGAGCACATATACTTTGTCCCACGATGATTGTGTACACGAGAGTGACGATGATGAGTCGAGTGTTTGTAGTGGGGGTGAGAGCGAGTTTGAGAGTGGAGATGAAAGTGATCTCCAAAAAGCTTTTAGGGATTTGTACACCGAGACCTTGAAAACAAAGAAGTATAATATGGATTTAGGTCGTCGAGTTTTAGATTTGGAGAGAGAGAGAATTTTTAAGGAGGGAAAAGTGTGACTGTACCGCCACATTATCTAGACTGATGACATGTGTATCCTAACTCGAGAGTGATCTCGAACGTGCTCGAGATGTCAACGTCCCTTTAGAGAATGAATCTAAGAAGGTTGAAAAGATGGTTCTCAATCCCATTTTGGAAAGTGGTGAGAGTTTAGGAAAAAGCCGCGATGGTGCATCCATTTATTTTGTTGCACTCGACCCAGTTCCTACTTTAGTGTTATATCCACATGACTCTCGACTTGACCCACCTAGGCTTCCCGTACCTGTTAGGAGAGGATGTAGGAGACATTTTTAGAGAGGTGTGCCAAGGACAAATTACGTTTTCACACATTGTAAGAGAAGAGGAAACCTGAGAGAGTTTTGTTTTCAGTTAGTTTATGTGCTATGTTATGCTACAACACGTGTCCACACGTACGCACCCACACCTGACACTCCGGATGATTACATGAGAGAGTTTGCACACATTGGGGAGTAGGTAAAGTTTTTGGTCAAGACTTCACATGATTTGATGGAGTTGTTTTAAAGATGCCACCATCTTTGGAAAACTCCACCGCACCTACTGGATAAGGTCTAGACTTGGTAGCTAGCACAGGAAGATTTACCCGATGACATTTTTTTTCCCTATAGCTAGTATGTATCATTTTGCATTTATATTTTCCATTTTGATATATTGTTTGAAAATACAAAGAGATTTTCGTTTTTGAGAAAAATTGAAAAATCCAAAAAGAGTTTTGTATTTTGTTTACACCATATATGAATGGACATTTAGTATGATGGAGTCACAACATCAGTCCATATCCATGTGACTATTTGATAGTGTTTTGAGACAATATATTGTGTCATTCATGTGCTTTACAAAGTTTGGAGTCTTTGAGATGATATATAGTATTGCTACCTACATATTTGACTCACTTGTCCTTTATTGCACATGAACGGATTTGCTTGTCTTTTGTGCTTGTCTGTCACATGTTGGTTGAGTGTTTCCATCTCAATTCTATCTATACAATGAACCAAATGAAATAAAACTTGACAAGAAAGTAATGCGTGTTATAAACCATTCGCGAGTTTGTGTGATTTATTTTGAAAAACGGAAAAGGGTTGCGATAGGTACTTATTTTTCCTTTGCGATAAAGCCACCGTTTAAAAAGGACCTAAAAAAGTGAGTAATTGAAAATTATCCGGGGTCCGATGAGGTTTAAAAGAGCCCGAAAAAATTGAAAGGCAATAAAAGGAAAATTATGCCCCAAAAATGGGCCAATAGGTTTTAGTTTCATCACCTCATACGAAAAATATATAGCATTGTCTTTTAATGAGGGAGTTTGTATGGAATTCAATACGGTTTGAATGTCCTTGAAAGAATGAAAAAACATTACATAGTTTTGGACGTTATTGGTGTGGAAATCACTTATCCTTTGATTTGATGATATGATTCTAAATTCAACAATTTTACACCTAAGGACTATTCTAATGTTCATTCGTTAGGAGTAAACTTTTGCATCGTGCACACATGTCATGATTGAGTTAATTTTCCTATCGAATTTGTTCACATCCATTCATTTCGTTTCCATGATTTGGTTATCTTCGTGTAAATTCATGGTGTGTGATTTGTATAACATTTGTTTTGCACTTTTATATGAAAAATATGAAAATTTAAAAATAATTTGTTTGCCTTGTTTACCGTGACACCCCGATTTGATTTATTCTTTTCCTTGTCTGTTTCGAACAAATAAAAAGGGGGAGAACAAATTATGACTTTATGGGGGAGTTTAAGAATGGGGGAGAATTGATTATGCTTTCATGTTTATGCTTATATCATTTCAAACTTGATACGTCACGAGGTATTTGCTTTGTCTCATGTGTGTGGGTACAATTGAAGATCATTATGTTACACACCCTGATGAGAAAAGCTTGAGGTTTTGAAGATTTGATTGTTGAAGCAAAGTTTAAAGACTTGACAGTTTATCTTTCCACTTTTGAGAGTATGGGAGGGTAGATTTGTATAGGTCATTTTTTGAGATTGATAATTCAGATGTTTTTATTTCGTACCGGCATAGACATAGGGAGAGATTTGTAAGGACATAGTCCGTCACAATTAAGTATGTCGTATACCTATACAACCGTCAAAGATGTTCAAGATCAAATACGTAACAAGACGGGTCCGAATATCAAGTTTCGTCAATAATGAAGCCTCCGCAAAATGAATATGGTAAAGTTGTGTTTTTAATTTTGTAATAATTCACTTAAACTTTTGGGATATTTTTCACAAAATATTTTCTAAGTGTTGGGGTGGAGCTTTAAATGTTTTTTGTCAAAAAATATATTTTTTGAAGTTTTTGAGGCGGTGCCTTTAACGAGGAAAAGATAAACAAAAAATATTATTTTAATCATCTCGTTCAAACGACATCGTACGTCGTTTAAACGACAGGCTGTCTCGCGCGATACCTCAAACAACATCGTGTATCGTTCGAACGACCCACCGCCTTAAGTTTTTTATAAAAGGGTCTTTTCAACTCCATTTTCTCTAAGAAGCCTGCACGTTTTTCATTCTGCAAAACTGTGCTATATCGAGAGAACACTTTTGGCCTTTTCTTTTAGGGATTAAATCCTTTTGTTTTCAATTCACAAAAGTCCCAATTGTTCCAGTGAATTGTTTTGATGTTTGAGAACAGATCTTACTGGTGTTTATACTTTTGTGGAGAAGATTTATGCATCATATGGCTGCGTGTCATTGACGTTCGCTGCGTGTGGATCTTTGCTGAAGGTAAGATTGCGGTTCTTGTGGATTGCTGCGCGTAATTGACTGGTGATGACACCGACCGACCCTTGCGGGTATTCGTGTGTCAAACAATCGTATTTCATTGTAATCCGTGTAAGTTGCGATTTACAAATTATTGTGAAATAAAAGGTTTTTCCCTGAGGGAATTTTTCCTGAACTTCGTGTCGCATATTTTATTTATGTTGGTTTGACACATGGACACACGTAGCTAGTTGATTTTGAGGGCTGAATTAATTTGATTCATAAATTGACACTAATTAAATAAGTTTGTGATTGGAAGTTGCGTGCTGGTTTAAATCTTTATCATAAACCCTTTTTACAAATGGGACGCTAGACTTAAACTTCGTAGGACCTATTCCACAATCAAAATAAAAATGCCTAAGGTGACCTTTCCTACCACAATGTGAACATGTGTAAACGTGAGGAATGTTACCTATGGGTTGGCCTTTTCTAATGTCCTTGGATATGGTTGACCCTTTAAAACAAACAATAGTTTTGGCTTTATCACTCGTAGCATTATAAACATGTGAGCCAGAGCCATTACTACTCAAACTACTCGAGTCTTTTAATTAATCTTTTAACTTCAAAATTTTTGAATCAAGCGAAGAATTAGACTCTTCCAATTTTAGGGACTCCTTCTTCATATTTTCAATCATTCCTAGAAGGTTATATCGCTCCCCCTCAATGAAAGAAAACTTATCCTTAAGAGTCTTCTCATGTGCCTTAAATTGATTAATCAAAATATTTTCCTCAACGATACAAACATTAACCCTAGAATTTTTAAAGTCCTCCAATTCTTTTTCTAAATCTAGGACTCTATCATCACCCTCTTTATTGGACAATTATAATTTTCTAAAGTCACGGTCCATGCCCACAAGTCTCTCGTGAAATAAATATCTTTGATTTTGAATAGTTTGCAAAAGTTCCGTAATGGTTTTAAAATGAGAATTTTCTTTTTCAAGAATTTTAATTCTTTTAGTAAACTTCAAATTCAAATAATTTAGGTCATCAAGACTATGAGAATCCATCGGAAAAAAAATTAAAATACCCAAAAACGTTTTAAAAACTTAGGATCACTCAATAACTTGGAGCAACCTGCTCTAATACCAATTGTTGAGGTAGAAAATATGACCGCTCTGCCAAATTATAAATGCGGCAGCCAATTTTAAACAGAGTTTATCTTTTTATTGTAAACATGCATCTATTGTGATAAAATAGATAATCAAATAAAGAAATCAACGAAGGCAAAGTTTCAGGAAAAATCCTTGTAGGGGAAAACCTTTTATTCCACTAATAATTTGCAAATCGTAAATTACAACCTTACAAGTGAAATCAATAATTATTCTCGCAAGAACCACAAAAAATGGAATCGTCTTCCTTCAGCCTTAGCCTTAGTCTTCACCAGTGAATCCCTGTACGTATCATAAGTCCGTCATGGAGATCCTCTCCACAAATGTGTATGCAAAGATACAAAACTTTATAGGGTTTCAACAAATTCATAAGAATAATATTCAAGGATGTTTTATTGTCAATTAAACAGTGTTTAAGAACACAAAACAATGAAGAACATTCACAAAAGTTATGCATAAACAGAGTTTCCAAAACTATTCAATGTTTAAAACAGGAAACAATTATTTATAAAATGTTTACAGATTTCGAGGCGACGCTATCGTTCTAACGAGAAACAGACTTTGTTCTAACGACATTGAGAATTCATTCGAACGACTTCAGGTTCACTTATAACGACCTTATGGAAATTGAAATAGTAAGGCCTCGTTTGAAACATATTTGAAAACATGAAGAAACGACCTATCTAACAACATGTTAGTCCCATTTGAACGAATGTAAATATCATTTGAACGAGAGCAAAAATAAAATAATTTTTCTTTTTCTAAAATAAAAGGCCTGTCTGATAAAAATAAATACCCTAAATATAATTCAGCGAATTAATTTAAACTCTAAATTTGTTTTATACCTTTACGGGATGTGGAATAGTCTTCAAATTTAGAGATGCTCGAGTTCGGTTCGTCTTTACGGTGCGTGATAATTTGTTACAGGATACGCCAAACTAGCCTAAAGCTATGCTATGAACAATCGTAAAAAAATTATTCTTACAAGTCTCATTCAAACAAAAACTGAGTCTTGTTTGACGTGAAAAGGCTCTCTTTTGAACGACAACAATGTCGTTTGAGCGAAATCCAAATCTCGTTTGAATGAGCTTCAAACGAGCTTCAAACGTGATGAAATAGTACGCCCTCGTTATATGTTCAATTGAAGGAACCTTCAAACGACCACTTGGAACGAGATTGCAAAGTCGATAGAATGAGATTCCCATTTTGTTAGAATGATTTGCGCGTATTTTGAAAATATTTAAATCCAGAAAAATGTTAGAAAACAACATGGATTTTAAGAAAATATAATTTCCAAATATAAATGTAAATAAATTTCAAATCCTAAATTATTTTATAGCTTTTTTTTGTGAAGATCTTCTTTAATTTAAAGATTAAATCGGTTCTTCGCGACGGCTCAAAACAAGCGATAGCGGGATATGCCAAAAACTAACTGTAGCCAACGTTATGAGCATGTGATTGAAATCACTCTCTCTCTCTCTCTCTCTCTCTCTCTCTCTCACACACACACACACACACACACACACACACACACACACACACACACTGTGTGTGTATATATATGTGTGTGTGCATGTGGGTGCGTGCGTGTGTGTGTGTGTGTGTTAGTTCAGAATATATATGTTTTTTGGGGAAAAGATTTTTGTTGCAAATATTTTTTCTAGAAAATATGTTTGATTTTTGAAAATATGTTTTATTGTTGGAAATATTAGTTTTTCCTGATATTTGGTGATATTTTTTTATACATTATAAAATAGTTCATTTAATTTTTTTTTCTATTGAAAATCATTTTTATTTTGTTGGAAAATATTTTTTTGGGAGTGAAAACAATTTTTTTGGCCAATTGTTTGCTTTTTTATTGGATTTTTAATTTCGAGAAAGTATTTATTTTTCTATTTTTTATTCTTTTTAGTTTTTTTTTTATATTTTCCATATTATTTTTTATGTTTAATATTTTTTTCTAATTTAATAATTAATTTCATTTTTAACAGGTCTGTTTTATTTAATTAGAAATCTATTTTTTATTAGGTGTTTGGGTACCTCGTCAGTTCTCATAGGCCCAAAGAAGTAGTCGAACTAAGCCCTATTGAAAATAGGGAGAGCCCGGTCCAAACTCCAAAGCCTGACAAACCATTAGTTAGCAGCAACCCATCCTATTACTATAATCTCTCATGAGATATTCTAGGGATAGTGGGCTAGCGTGGGAGTGCCCAATATTCCCACTCTCCGAAGTTTAACTGTATATATTGTGTCCCTAGCCCCGGGCAAAGGGCATGTAATCAGAAACACTCCCCTGGAGAAAAGAGAAAATACAAAGATATAGCACCACCGTGGACGTAGGCAATTTGTCGAACCATGTATATCTTGTATTGTGTGTGATTGTGACTATTCTTATTTCAGTTCTTTATTTTCCTGGTGATTGCATTTACTTTTAATTTGTGTTGAGATGTATTGTCACCACAATTGGCGCCGTCTGTGGGAAGCGATTGTTCTTCCTTTAAGAAAGCCTTCACCAATAAGAACCGAAAATGTCTGGTCACAACAGCAATACCCCTCAAGTAGGGGACATTCAAGAGAAACCTATCCCTCGTAGGGTTAGATCTGAAGTTTGCCGCTCAAGACCAAGGCCTCGCCCAAAATGGTAGGCCTTAACAGAAATCCAGGGACCAACTAGGTCCACGCAAGTCTTCAGGCAGAACGACGCCTATGAGGCCAGGCTCCAAGTGCAGGAGGAAGCTACTCGCAAGCAGGAAGCTGAGAATGCTCGCCTCAAAAGGAGACTGGAGAAAATGGAGAGAGAACTCCATCGCAATACAAGGCAACGTCATTATCAGACTCCTAGCCCTCAGGCGAGCAGAACTCGTAGCCGAGTAAGGAACCCAAGACGTGTATCTCAAAAAATTGAGGGACACAGGTTAGATAACGACTGGTCCGAGCAACAACAATCAGCTCGCCGTTACAGGAGCCCAGGCTGAGGAAACGATAATATACGAAATTTGGTCCGCAGAGAGATAGACCAACACCCAACACATCGAGTTGCCAGATCGACAAGAGAGCTAGTCAGGCAAGCTCAGATGAAGTCCCCTTTATCAAGGGATATAGAGGAAGAGATAGCCCCCAAGAAGTTTGCAATGCCCAGGTTCAATATCTACGATGGAAAAACTAATCCGATCGACGATGTCAGACAGTACAGGAAGTCCATGACCCTTTGGAACCACAAGAATGCACTGATGTGCCTAATTTTCTCGTCGAACTTGCATGACGTGGCTCAAAAGTGGTTCGAGAAACTCCCCCATAAATCCATTAAGAACTTAGGGTCCCTGGCAGAGCTCTTCATAACTCGCTTCATTACCAGCAACTCCCATCCGAAGAGGATGGATGCTTTGTTGACAATGAAGAAAAAACCTCAGGAGAGCCTCAGAGACTACGTGAAGAGGTATTGGGAGCTGTTCAATGAGGTCGAGGACTGTTCAGAGCAGATCGCCGTGGCATCCTTTAAGATTGGCTTACCCAGCTTCTACCTCTTACACCAATCCCTCACTAAGAAGGAAGACACAACTATCGACAGCTTGATGGCTCGTATTAAAAAATATTCCAAAGTCGAAGACGTGACCCATCTCAGTGCAGGGTAAAATGGTCGCGCCATGATCGCCGACAAGGGAAGCGATAAGAATGAAGGTCAAAATAAAGGGAATAAGAATGGGGGAAAGAATGGACCTAAGAATGGGACCAAGTGTGATGCCTCAAAGGAATTTTAAGCAGTAGACATAGTTTTCAGAGAACCGATCTATAAGATTCTGGCAAAGATCAAGGACGGACCATTTATTAAGTGGCCAAGGAAAATAGGTGGAGACCCTTCAAAGAGGAATAACGTACTGAGATGTGCTTTCCATAAAGAGGGCAGTCACAAAATCAAGCACAACAAAGCCCTTAAATCTCATCATGAAGAGTTAGCTCAAGTTGGACACTTGAGGGAATTTGTGGGAAAAAAGGCAGAGAGGGTAGCTGCCAATAGAGATCAAAGGCTCGATAATGTACTTGAAGAAGATGTCGGCCATGAGTTCATAGTAATTCATGAAGTGTCCGACCTCAAACAGATTCAAGGAAATATGGTTCGGATGGAAGTAAAAAAGCTTACGATAATAATGCAAGCTTTTTAAATCGATCCAGCCAAAACGCAAGCTGGGAAGCGTCGACGAGCAGAGGATATCGACTACATCAAGCACATTGTGTTCACAGATGAGGACCTAGTGGGAGTAAGAACCCCACATTATGATGCATTGATCATTACACTCAGGATATCTAACTATGACATCTATAGGTTGCTCGCCGACTAAGGTAGCTCATCCGAAGTAATGTACCTCGACCTGTTCAGGAAGTTAAAGTTAAGTGTCGCCGACCTAAAGGAAGCCACCATTCCTTTAGTTGGTTTTGCTAGAAAAATAACCATCCCCCGGGAAGATTGTCTTGCCAGTAAGGAAAGGAAACATCTAAAAAATGATCGAGTTTCTTATGGTCGATATTGACTCACCCTACCAAGCAATCCTCGGCAGAGGATGGCTACACGCGATGAAGGCTGTTCCATCTACCTACCATCAGAAGCTCAAATGTGTGACTGAATGAGGATTAGTGGAAATCCATAGAGATAAGGCAATGGAGAGGAAGTTCTTTATAGTAACCATCCATCCCAAACCAGAGAAGAAGGTTAAATAAGCTAGGAGCAAGGGCGAGGAATAGGAGAGGCTAATGCCCTCCAAATAGCAACTAAGATATGGGAGACCAGGAGTGGAGGAGACTAAGCTCCTCCCCTCTCAAAGAGTGATCGAGGACCTGTAGAAAGTCATAGCTAGTAGTAGCTCGAACGAAAGAAAGTTCTTGATCGGAACCTCACTCACCTACCGTAAAAAGAAGGAGTTGGTCACCTTACTTTGGAGTAACTTAGATGTCTTTGCATGGGAGACTTATGAGCTGCCCGGGATTGATCCTAACGTCACTTATCATCGACTGAACGTCGACCCAAATTTTAAACCAGTAGCACAAAAAGCTCACCAAATTTCTCTGGAAAAATCCAAGGTAGTGGAGAAGGAAGTCGAAAAACTACTGGACGTAGGATCAATACGGGAAGTCCAATTCCCCAACAGGTTATCCAACCCACTGGTTATCCCTAAGAGCAAAAAAAAGTGGAGAGTCGGCATCGATTTCACCGATCTCAATAAGGCATGCCCTAAAGACAGCTTCCCCCTCCTAAAGATTGATCAGCTAGTGGACGCCATGACAGCACACGAAAGGATGAGCTTCTTGAACACATACTCCGGGTATCACCAGATCCCTATGCACGAGCCAGATCAAGATAAAACAACATTTATAACCACAGTTGGGTTATATTGCTACAAGGTTATGCCCTTTGGGCTAAAAAATGCAGGGGCAACTTACAAGCGTTTGGTCATAAAAATGTTCAAAGATCAAATGGGAAGCACTATGGTGGTCTACATCGACGACATGCTCGTCAAGAGCAAGCTCAAAGATGACCACCTCTCTAACCTATCAAGGACCTTTGAAATCCTTAGGAAGTACCGAATGAGGCTCAATGCGAGCAAGTGTTCCTTCGGTGTCTAGCTAGGAAAATTCTTTGGGTACTTGGTCAGCGAGAGAGGTATTGAAGCCAACCCATACCAAATTTATGCTATCAACCGGGTGCAGCCCCCCGAACCGTAAGAGACGTGCAGAAGTTGAGGGGAATGCTCGCCTCACTAAATCGGTTTATTTCAAAGTCTTTCGAAAGGTTCCAAACATTCTTTCAGTTGTTGAAGAAAAGTAAGGATATGGAGTGGAACGAGGATTGCTAGAGGGCATTAGAAGGGATCAAAGCTTACCTCGGCAAATCGCCTTTGCTAGTAATCCCTCAAGAAAATGTTTCCTTATACCTTTACCTTGCAGTATACAACCATGCTGTAAGTTCTGCACTAGTATGCAAAAAAGGGGATCCATTACCCAGTTAATTACGCGAGAAAGACCCTTTTAGACGCCGAACAATAATACCTACCACTAGAAAAGCTCGCCTTTGCGCTAGTGGTAGCCTCGAGGAAATTAAAACAATATTTCGAAGCCCACTCCATCATTATACTTACATCCCACCCTATTAAAGCAGTCATAAAGAAAGCAGATCTTTCAGGTAGACTATCAAAATGGTTGGTTGAGCTTGGGCGATTTGACATTCAGTTTTAGCCGAGGAATGCCATCAAAGGGAAGGACCTCGCTGAGTTTATAAGAGAACAACCTTGAAAAAAGCCCCAAACTATTCATTAAAGTGAAGGTCCCACAACGTCATGCATATGGAGACTATTCGTTGATGGAGCCTCCAATTCCAAAGGGGAAGGAGTAGGCATCGTGCTGATTACACCCGAAGATGCAATACTCGAGTAAGGAATCGGGCTTGGATTTGAAGCCTCCAACAACGAAGCAGGGTATGAGGCCCTAATAGTGGGCCTACAAAGGGCGCAAACACTTGGAGCAAAGTGACTCCAAGTGTTCGACGACTCACATTTGGTCTCCAACCAGATAATTGGCAATTTCAATGCAAGAGATGAGAGGATGGCAACTTATCTTGCCACTATGAAAGGATTAATGGGCAACTTTGAACACATCAGCATCCAGCAGTATCCCAAAGGAAAGAACATCCATGCCGATGCCCTCATAGCCTTAAGCTCAGCAATCAACTCCGACTTGAAGAGGACAATTCATATTGATTTCCTTGCCTAGCTAAGTATTAACCAGATCGATGAACTGTCGAGTATAAAGCATATTCTCCAGATCGAAATAGCCCCTAGTTGGATGGAACCCATAAGGGATTATTTGAAGCATGGTGTATTACCAACAGATAAGAAGATCGCTCATCAGATAAGATTCAAACCTGCTCGCTTTCACTTATCTCCTCAAGGTAAGCTGTATAAGAGATTTTTTACTAGCCCTTACCTCCAGTGCGTTCATGCACAGAACATCAAGCAAGTTTTTCATGAAGTCCATGAGGGGATCTGTGGGAGTCACATCGGGGGAAGGTCGCTAGCTTTTCGAGCAATAAAAGAAGGGTACTGGTGGTCATATATGCAAAAAGATGCTGGAATCTATGCTCGAAAGTGCAAAAAGTGCCAACTTCACGCACCCATGGTTCACCAGCCAGCCAACGACCTAAAGTCAGTTACTAGACCGTGGCCCTTCACCCAATGGGGTATGGATATAGTGGGCCCTCTACCAACTGCAGCCGGTAATCACAAGTATCTATTAGTTACAACAGACGAATTCACCAAGTGGATAGAGGCAGAGCCACTGACGAATATTAGAGACACAGACATGACAAGATCCATATGGAAAAATATCATCACTCACTTTGGGATCCCCAGGACAATCATCACTGATAACGAAACCCATTTCGAGACTGGCCTCTTCCAAGGTTTCTGTAGCGACCATGGGATCAGACACTACTTCAACTCTGTGGCATACCCTTAGAGAAACAGATAGGCGAAGGTTTCAAAAAATACGGTGATCGATGGGTAAAAAATCATTTAGAGCGAGCTAAGGGAGCATGGGTAAATGAACTGCCCAATATCCTATGGGCTTACCATACCACCCCAAGGCGATCAACTGTAGAGACACCATTCGCACTTACATATGGGACAGAGGCAATTATCCCTTTGGAAACCGGCCTCCCGACTATGAGGTCCACTCTGGTCGACCAAGGCCAAAACGGTGAACTTGACTTAGCCGACGAGCAAAGGGAATTGGCTCTAGTGAAACTGGCAGCCTACCAACAATAGCTAGAAAATCACTATAACAAAAAGTGAATCCGAGAACATTCTAGGTTGGGGACTACGTCCTGAGGAAAGTTCTTGGTAGTGCTATAAAACCATCGGATGGAAAGTTAGGACCAAACTGGGAGGGAACTTTCAAGGTAATAAAAGATGACCTGCAAGGAGCCTACCACTTGGAAACGCTGGAGGGCAGGGAGATACCAAGATCTTAGAATGCAGCCAATTTAAAGAAATTGTACTTCTAGTTTTCTTTTTTCTTTTTGAACTCAATGTTGAATTCTCAATTCTTCTTTGAATAATAAGATTGTTTGGAAGTAGCATTTTAAGAAGTGTTAGTTTTTCCCAACTGCATTATAATGTATGCACCCTTTCCAAGTTACAGGCTCCCCTCTTAGCACACAAAACTAAGATCAAGAGAAACTTATTAAAGCAAGGTCAGTGTGTAATGACCCTCCTCAGGCATTCATTAATAAACATGAATGACCTACTAGCTTTCCCCTGGAAATATACGAAGCCCTATAAGGGACCCTTAGGGAACATGGCCAACCTAAGTTGGTCGCCAACATTGTCTAGTTCAAAAATCTTACTTGGGTAAAATATCTGATATCAAGTGTATCCTTGCCATTGCCTCACTTAGGCCTAAAGAAGTGTGATGACCCAACTTAAAAGGTAAAGTAAGGAATAATGGTATACTAAAAGCATACTAGACTGGGAGGATATTCACTCAACAACTAACTCTACCTAAGTCAAATCTAGTCGGCTGAAAGAGCCCAAGATAACCAAACAAGAGATCAATGAAGTAAAAAATAACACAAAACATGTTTAGTCATAAAATCGCCCAAAATATAACTATTTTATTACATAATTATATGTACAAATAGTTACATATGCTAAGTAATTCCAACCCTAATGAGGACTAGGTCGCTGAGCAAGGTAGTCAGCTACTCGCACCCTTCGGCCATCATCTGGGTGAGGAGCGGATTCCCCTCGACTTCATTTGAATTTGGTTCCAGGATTTGTTATGGGATCGCATCTATAGGAACCCATTGATCATCCCTTCTGAATGGGTTCGGCATCAAATTTGAGGGAGAGACCTCATGCATATACCAGAGAATAGAGTTCCTGAGGACTTGCAACTCACTGAGGGAACTCAACCACCCTCTTATGAAAGCTAACTTTTTAACCTCCTTCAACTTTGTTAGAGAATCAGTTCAACCCTGGTCGTAGCCATCAGCCCACACCTGCCGAGGACCTTTCTTAAATAAGTGCCTCAGTAGGGTGACGTCTCTTTAAAGACCAGCGGCTATCATGTACGCCCTGCGAACATCCCCTCGCAGTTTGGCAATCTCCCTAGATAAACCATCATCAGTCCTAGATCGTCTCCCAGTCGATGAAGAAGAACCACGTAAAACTTGAGGGGCAATGCTCGACGTATTCTCCCTAAGGCAAGAGACTTCCCTCCTTAAAGCATCATTCTCCTGTCGAAGGATCTCTACAACTTGATTGATCTCAGAAGCGTCCCGAAGCTTAGCCTTCAGGGAATCCATTTATTCTTGAACAGAAGCATTGACCTCCTTTATCTCCTCAAGCCAATCTTTCAACTTGTCAACAAGCTTTGACTGGTCTTTATAGTCCTGATTCCTTGATCTAAGAGATTTGCAAATTTTACAAAGGCACCGTGAACTCGGTTACTCACGTTGGCACGAAGAATTTGGCCTAAGCGAGAGGTAGCAGGAATATATTCCTCAAGATCGATAAGCTACAAATCATGCAAGCATCAAGAATAAATAAATCACTATATGAAAAGGAACATAACTTCATTTCATTAAAACAGGAATAGTTCAAGTACATCGGCAAGAAGAAAAAGAGAATAACAGAAATGAAAAAAGTATAAAAGCCTCCTAAGAAGACTAGCTGGAAACCTCAGTCTACTATGAGGATGCTGGTTACTTCCCTTTATCTGCAGCAGCCTCATGTGCACCTCTCTCAGATAGAGCAGTCACCATTCCTTGATTAAGGGGAGCATCATCAGCAGTGGTTGTAACAGCTGGAGCATCTTCACTAGTAGAAGGAGGAGGCACGCCCTCCGTAATAGGTTTCGAGCTAAGGTTGTGCTCATCAAAGGGAGGAGAACCAACATTCACCTCAGCAGCAAGCAGAGCCCTATCCTAACCTTTCTTGAAGTTAGAATGGTTGATGCATCCCTTCTGAGCCTCAACATCCTCGTATGATGCAAGCCACTCAGCATTGTAGGAGCTCTCTTTGATGGTGGCGGCCTCAGATTCCATCTTCTTTGTCTTCTCAGTGAGATCTTTATTCTCCTCAACCACTGCCAGCTTGCTCATGCATACCAAGTCATAAGACTGCCTCAGCTCCTCCAGCTCCTTAGATGTTGCCTCCTTTTCTTTGTTAGATTTTGCCAAGGCGAGGTTGGAAGACTTTTGAGCAACACTGGAAGCCTTTAGGCTCGCCTCTAGCTTAATATTTTTCCTCGCCATCTCATTACGACTGCGATAGAGGACGGTGAAATCAGACATAAACTGCAGAAAGAAAGAAAATATTAGCGAAGAAGGTATTGAAAAGAAAACTTGTAAGAGTAAAGAAGTAAAAATAGACTTACCAAGGCTAGCCCCGACTCTCCTTTAAGGCTAACTGGTCGGTCCCTATACTTGACGACCTCTGACGATCTGCTGGGAAGACTGCTCTCTCGAGAACCGTTGGAGCCAGTTGAGGGGCAAGAGCGATAGAATCCCCCTCAGCTAGGGCAGACATGGGCACCAAGGACTGCCCCATTTTTATCCTCACTTCTCTCCTCCTTTCTTCTTTTCTCTCCTTCTTCTCCCTCTCGATCCTCTTCCTTTTTTTCTTTTCTCTCTCTCTCTCTCTCTCTCTCTCTCTCTCTCTCTCACACACACACACACACACACACACACACACACACACACACACTAATGCCTCCTCTTTCTTCTTCATCTCCCTTTTATTAGCCACAGTCTGGGAGCCAGTGACAGTATCCCCACTCCCAAACTTCTGCTTCTTTAGTCTGCGAGCAAGAGAAATATTGTCCTCATTATCATCCTGGATTTAATTCTTCCTAGGAGGAGTCATAGTCTCTTCGCTAGAGCTATCCGAATCCTTCGAACTCTCTAAATTCTCTGAACCCTCCTCCAAACTCGAAGATCCTTCACCACTCGAACTCTCCTCACTAGAATCACCCTCAACTCCACCTCTGTCAGCCCCCGTACTATCTTCACCAGAGCTACTCTCCTCCTTGTCTAATTGAATTGGCTCAGTAACGACCTCTTCTATGATATCGAGGTAAGGAATGCTATCAGTAGGTCGGGCAATGAAGTTGGTCCTGATGTTCTTGTACTCTAAAAGGAATGCAGCTGATCACAGATGTTCACCTTCAGCTAAAGATTCCCTTATCTTCCAAGCTTTTATCAGCTCAGCCGCTCGAATTTTGCGATGAGTAGGTTCTGAGTTCTTCATCTTCGCTGAAAAAGAAAAAAGGGAAACATAAGAGATAGAATACACTAACAAGAAATCAACAAGCAGAGCAAGAAAACTATCTACCTACATACTCCTCCTCTTAGAAGGGAATCGTAGGTTCCCTGTACCTAGTCCCCTCAGTCTGGGGAGGGAACTTCCAGTTCCTGGAAATAAAACCTTCATGCCAATAGTCCTTATGGGAATCGGGTAGATTGGATACGGGCACCCTGTCAGGATTCCTAGCTTTCAGATAGAGGAAACCAAAGCTCATTCGAGAAAAGGTATAGCAGTAACAGATTTCAGCAAGACCTAAATTGGTGCCATAGAGCTGATTGATCCTATGAACGCCATTAATATTTTTCCAAGTGTTTGGAGAATATTGGGCAGGAACTATGGAGAAATAACTAAATAAATGCAAGCACAAACGATTAAGGGGAAAGGTTAAACCCCCTTGAGATAAGAGGAGAAAATGAATCCAATCCCCTTCCTCAATGTCTCGAATATTACGAGGAACAAGGGTACATTCAATGTCCACCCAATTAGGGATGTTGTAGAACTCATTAAACTCAGCTAGTGATCTATTACCTATTCTTGCCATGAAAGACCCTAATGGTAATAGAAAAGAAATTTCAACAGAAACGAAAGGATAAGAAGTTTAGAAGACTTATGAAATGAAAATCATCTCGAGACAATGAGAGACTATAAGCAAGGTAGATGGCAAGACAAGGAAAATCTCGAAGAATAAGGGATAGACCTGGCAGTGAGAAGACGTAGCAGGAAGCAAGAGATATCTCGAGAGTGCGAAATTTGTGAAGCGACGTCAGAAATGGCTCCTTCAAGCAGTTTTATACCCTTTCAATGATGATGCACGGAGAACGAAGTAGATCTGCCTTCTAAATACCTTAGGAAGAGACATTTCACTCGCCAAAGCATCATTCAATTAACCAGAATGCCACCAGAGCTATTATTTAAAATTAATGAGCCCAAATTGTGACCCAAAAGTTTTAGGGGCAATTGTGGGTACCTCGTCAGTTCTCATAGGCCCAAAGAAGTAGTCGAACTAAGCCCTATTCAAAATAGGGAGGGCCTAGCCCAAACTCCAAAGCCTCACAAATAATTAGTTAGCAACAACCCATCGTGTTCCTAAAATCTCTCACGAGATATTCTTGGGATAGTGGGATAGCTTGGGAGTGCCCAATATTCCCACTCTCTGAATTTTAACTGTATATATTGTATCCCTGGCCGGGGGCAAAGGGCAAATAATCAGAAACACTCCCCTGAAGAAAAGAGAAAATACAAAGATAGAGCACCACTGTGGACTTAGGTAATTTGTCGAACCACGTATATCTTGTGTTGTGTGTGATCGTGACTATTCTTATTTCAGTCTTTTATTTTCCTAGTGATTGCATTTACTTATAATTTGTATTGAGATTTATTGTCACCATAAAGTGAGATATGTTTTTTTCAAAATCATTAACTTCCTTTTTAACAGGTGAGATGTGTTTTTATTATAAATATATTATTTTCAATTAGATTTTTTTATTAGAAATCTCTTCGTCACTTATTGGAAATATTTTTTTATTGGAAACTTGTTTTTAATATTGGATTTTTTTTATTTTTCAAAATTTGTTTTTGTTAAATGTTTTTTACATTATTTTCAGATTTTTAAAAGTTTTTTATGTAATTTCCAAGATCTTAATTAATGATTTTCAACAATATTATATAATTTTAAATATAGTTTCCTTCTATTTTATGATCTTTTTTTTGCCATTTCATAGTTTTTATTGTTTTCTTGATTTATATATATATTTTTTAGGATTTGTCATATTAATTTTTTTTGTATTTTAATATATTTTCATTAATTATTAGTAATTTTTAATATATTTTTTGAATTATTTTTTAAATTTTTTTTGGATTTTAAAATATTTTTTGGTAATTTTCAAATATTTTAAATATATATTCGTAATTTCCCAATGTTTTGAAATTTTATAATTTTTTTTGGATATTTGATATTTTGAAATGTTTTTTTAGTATTTTCTTAATTTTTAAATATTTTTTTTTATTTTAAAAAATTATGCTAGTACGAAAATGCCCTCACTTTCAGCTATGTCCCATGTAGATGTCTAACTTTTCCTGCCAAAAGCTAATAGAGTTGGACGATAGGAGGTTAATTATAGTCGTTTTCAAAGTTTGAGGGGTTAACTGCAGAAACTAAAAGTTGGGGTGATAAAGTGTAGGGGGAAAAGTTCAGGTGTCCTAAGTATAATTAACCTTTTTTTTTCAAACTTACATTTTTTTTTTTCATTTTTTCCTTTTCTTTTCATACATCATTCTTGCAACCTCCTTTTCTTTTGACATTTTCTTACAGTAATTTTACCCTAGTATTCTAAAAAAAAGAGGTTTGACTTCTTTTTAGGGGCTTCTAACTCCCAATTGGAATTAGGTAGGTCTTTGGGTTTTTAACAAAAGTTTTTTTTTGGCTCAAATGGGCTTGCAATAGAATAATGTAAAAAGGGTTGGAATTTAGGCTATCAAAATGATAACGTAATCTCATTATTAAGTTTCGTTAAGTTGATTTGTGTCTTAAAATAACTTTTTTTTGGTAAAATGTAATTATATTAAACCAAAAGGCAAACCGCTAAAGTAATAAAATAAGCCCAAGATACAAAAATAAACAGAATAAAGGCCCGAACAACACATGTCCAAAACAACAGGACAAAGACACTACAACCACCACAAACCTATGACAACAATCTAAATCCAACAAGGCATGCAGGCCACAAACTTATCACAACTACAAGTTGAATATTAAATATACAATCACAGTATCGCAACACTCGTCACATAAGATTTTGTAATAAAATGACGAAACACCACTAAAAGTCGCAACATTGGCTCCAACACCAAGCGAGACCTTGAAAGAGGGGATGAAAATAACTCCGGTCACTTTAAATTCCAAACAAAAGAATTTTGAACTTTTATTTTCAGTAATCGAACAAAACAAAAAAATTTGAGATTACCGACGAATTTAGCAATGAAAGAAAATTTGATTTATTTCCACTCATATTGATTTAAATCTCTTCAAATCGATGAATAACACAAAATCTCACCAAGTTAAAATCTCCTAATTTATTCGTTAAACATATTAACTTTTGTCTCAATATCTATTTTTGATCATATTATATGTCTAATGTGTAAAAATTTCATAAGCTGATAGATCCGTGAATTAATTCTATATTTAGAAATCGTTCCAAAAGTCAATTATATTGAAAATATTATTGGATTTTTGAAAATTTTCCGATTTTTATAATATTTTTTTCAAAAATACCATCCTTACCCCGAGACCTAAATTTTACATTATCTTCAATGTATTATCTAATAAAAATACGGACAAAGAAAATAAAGTGAAAAAGTAAAATGATGATATTACATGTGAACGTGAGTTTGCTACCAACATCCAAAGTTAACAAATGTATGTTAACTTTAAAAAACTAAAAATAAAATAACCTAAAATAAACAAGAAAGAAGATAAAACTAATAATATGCAAAGTCATGACAATTACCATCGTCACCATAAATTAATAATCGAAATAGTTGTGGGTCACTCCAATTAATAATCTTTATAGTACTAAGAACAAAAATATCATAAACTCGATTGCATGACCTCACAACACATATCTCAAACTTAAACTCATGCTCAAAATCGTGCTCACCGACATCATCAAGAATAAAGAATTCTAAATCACACGAATCATTTGTCGATGTATCACATGTGGGTAAGAAATCACAATAAGGATTCAAATATTTACTATACCTTTTTTCTAAAATAGTCATATAAAATTGGGGATGCATGCTCCACACATAAATATGAGACTTTACAAAAAGCGCGAGAAGAAGAGGTATCATATGGGGATATAATTTATTCATAAAAATGGTTGGATCGTTAATAAGCACCCAAAAGTGTTTATTTTATACCCCGAATAGATGCATTTTAGCCTCTCATTTTAAATAAAATTGGCCTTATGTCGTATTTTATTATTTTGTAGGTCAATCAGCAGTCGCGGTATGAATTGATGCTAAATCTGCGTAAATGCGACAAAATAGCGGTAAAAAGTGATTAACGAAGAAAATCAAAGCAGCCGTGAAGTGAGAAGTCCATTCTGAGCTTACCCGATGTGTTCCGATGTCCTGAACTAGTCTCGTAACCCAAACCTAAGCTTACACCGAGCCCAGACCATTTCCAGAGCCCCGTGTGTGTTGAGTGTGTACCTTTATTATTTTTCTAGATTCTTATTTTTATACATTTTATTTTTGGATCTATTTTAGATTTATTAAGAATTTTTAGGATTTATTTTCTATTTTTTCTATTTCTTTTATCTTATTTTGATTTAGATTTTTATTAGTTTTTAGTCTTATTTTATTAGGATTAGTTTTTTTAGGAATTCACTTATTTTTAATTTTATTAGATTTTACATTTTTTTATTTTTATTTTCATTTTTTTGTTTCATTTTTAATTTAGTTTTTATTTTAATTTTTTAGAATAGGAATTTAATTTTTAGATTTTTAATTTTAATAGTTTTATTTTTATTAGTTAATATTATTTACTTAGGGTTACAAACTTAAACTCACACACATTAAACACTAACTCACACCATTACCTCCCTACTCCTCACCACACTCAATCAAACCCACTCCATCTTCTTCAAACCCCAACAACTTCTCTCTCACCTCCATAACCAAACCTCCCCTTAACCCATTTGATCCAACCTCCCTTGTACCTCCAGCGCAGGACCCCGATCTATGACTCGACCTGCAAACCAAAAAATGCAGAATCGCAAAACCACCCGAGCGTCGACCCAACGGTGACCTGCCCCGAACCCGCTGGCCATTCCAGCGCCAACCCGTGTGCGCCTCCTGTCCCATACCCTAAACCACCTGCTACACCCGGAACCCGAAAGAAAACCTCAACCCGAAAAATAAACCCGGACGTACCCGATCCCAAAAACCGCGTCCCAAAGTCCAGCAACAAACCAACCCAACAGTCACTATATTCCACCAAAACCGGAGTCAATCTTTAGCCAAAAATGAGATCCCACAAAATCTTCCAAAGTGAACAAATCCTGGGTCAATAAAGAAAAGGATCATCTCATATATAAAGACTCTCTCAGCACAAAAGAAAGGGGACACAGATAGAGAGCTTGAGAGACAGAAAAAGAAAAAAAAGAGGGTAGAAAAATAGTAAGAAAAAAAGAAAAAAAATATAGTTTCAGGTCTAGAAAAAATTGTAGGTTCACTTTTTATTTTTAGTTCTGTAATCCAGTCAGATTTTGTGACGAGTTTGGGACGCGTGTTCATGCACACAGTTGACACAAGAAATTATTGCGTATCGTATTTCTTTCTCTTTCTCCTTAGTTTATTGTTTGTTAATTGTGCTTGTGCTGAATTTTGAATCATGTCTGGCTAAACACCCCATTCAAGAGGTGTGATGAAACGCATATGTTGAGTTGTTTTATTTGAATAACTGTTCTTTGATTCGTTCTAGGTTAATTAAATTGGAGATAATCACACATTAATTTATGTAACGAGAGTTAATAAATTAATGGTGCAAATTAATATTTGATTTCTGGATTTCACTTAGAGATAAGTATTATTCTTGAATTAAAATATTAATTCTGTGTGTGCAATTCAAAGATTCGTAAAAATTTTAATAAATTAATCTTAGCGGATATTTTATTGAAATGAGTGTGAATCTTATTTTTTTATGTTGTGACTATTCCCGATTTAATTGCTGAAAAAGATAAAATTCAATTTAGGGTTGTAACGAGAGTTAAATTTTAAATTCAATATTATTTCGAACTATTCAGTTGAATAATTAGGACTTTAAATTAATTTGACTACGCAGTGTAGTCCCACCTCTTGTTTCTTCTCATAAATTCTAGACTAGATTACTTTCTAAATTTTCATAGTCATTTGAGTTGGATAAATTTTCGTTTCCTCCCTTGAAAATTGTTTTTAAAAATGTAAAAAGAAAAAAAATATATATTGAATAAAATTTTAAAAAACACAAAAAGATTTTTAATAAAAATTGGAATTGCAAGTTTTCACGATAACAATTTCAATACTAGAAATTGGATTGATACCCGAATTTACCGCGATACAAAATTTTTAACAAGTTTTGTAGGTAATTCCAAGAATTTTGATACTCGAAGTTTGACCGCAGCGACATTCCAAATCCATATCCTAAGGAAAACAAACAAAGAGTTATCAAATGGCACCGTTGCCGATTTCTTGAAGATTGAAGCCCGTGAAGATTTGTAATTTTTAATTTTTAAATTTTTTTTAGTATAGTTATTCCTTCTTCTCCCTCCTTAGACTGGTTGTTTAGGATTATTGAGGCCTTATAATTCATTTGGGTTCATTTTCACATCGATTTATTTTTGTAATTTTTATTTTAAAAAACAAACAAATAAAAAAAAAGCGAAAAGGGAATCCGGACAAGGTAGAGAGAGGGCGTCTAAAGGCGAAGATTTAGAAGCCTCTCTACTTTGGGTCGGTAGGACTCCCGGGGAAGACTGAAGTAGGTGTACTTCCCCCCGGTCGACTCAACTCGGTCTTCACCCCACGTGTGTAAAAATCGTGGGAGGTAAACTCTTTATCACTCGCGAATCTCCTGCAAGCGAGTCAATTTTTTTGTGTGCTACTTGCTCCTATATGCTTTTTATTTTTGTATCGCACTTAAATTGGATGGTTTGATGAATAAATTTACCTAAGACCTATACCCGATCATTGCAACGAGTTGGGATTTCATCACCCACTCAATCACATCTCCCTTTGCTTGTTACCCGTGCTCTCACTAAAATTAAAATCAATCAACTAGCAAGCCAAGTAGGAACGGTGTTCATTAGGACCCTTTCAGAACGAGATCCTCGTAGGATACTCTAGTGAGTCCTTTCCACCCCTGTAAAACTTCATTCAACTATCTTAAGACTTTTGTCTAAGGAAACTGGGTTTTAAGTGAGGCCACCCAGTAAAACGGATTTATGCTTTCCCCAGCATGGTACCGGATAGTTGTGTGTTGTAGTAGCTAGTGTGGAGAGCCTTAACTAGTAAACCTCTTGTCTCTCGGGAAGAAAGTAGGAGCACACTTTTACCAGCGGGACTAAGATTTCGTGATTTTCTCGCCCGCGGACTAATTAAAATTGACTACCCAATCACTTAACTTGAAGATAATAATTTGGCTATGTGCTCTTTCGGACTTGTTCCATTTGTGTACGTGTCTAAGTTGTTCCTTTAGGTAGTTTAATTTTTTCTCCAACTGTCCATTTTTCCACCGTTAGTCCATCGCCCCTTTCCCCCTTTTTCTCCCTTTTTTCACAAAAACCAAAATTACAAAAATATTTTCCTTTTTTCCGCCTCAATTTTTCTCCCAACAAAAAACTCCAAAAATATTTTTCATTTTTCCTTCCTTAATTGTCCAAAAAAAAAATCCAAAAAGATTTTCTTCTTTTTCAAACAACCAAAAATCCCAAAAATATTTTTTCCTTGCTTTTATGCCACATTGGCAACGCATTGATCATCGATTAACACGTTCCCCTAGTGCTCCATCTCTAAATTCCCTCTTAGGTGATAATGTTCCTATCGTTGCCTTTCCTCCTCATTTTTTATGATCCGTGTTCTTCTTCTTCAGAGACGCCTAGTTCTCCCACTTCCCCTGGTTTTGTTACCCCACCCATCATGACCGATGAACGCTCTTTAAGGTACTACTTTGCCACGATTATGGCCACTTCACCTTCATGTATCATCCTTTCGCCCACTTCGACCGTGAAATTTGAAATTCACCCCATGACTATTTCTATGTTGCCCAGTTTTCGAGGTCTTGAACGCGAATCTCCTTATACTCACTTGAGGAAATTTCTCACCGTGTGCGCTACTTTTAAAAATCAAAACTTAGACGAAGAGAATGTTTGTCTTCGATTGTTTCCCTTTTCTCTTCACGATAATGCATCCATGTGGCTCCATTCCTTGCCCCCGAATTCTATCCTAACTTGGGAACAACTTGTCAAGAAGTTAATGTCTAAATTATATCCCATGAGCAAAACAAATGAAATGCGCCAAGCAATTCAGGATTTTAGACAAAAGCTTACTGAACAATTTTGTGAAGCATGGGGACATTTTCAAGACTATATTAATAGTTGCCCACATCACGGTCTCGAGAGAAGTCGCTTAGTCCATATTTTTTACAATGGTCTTATTCCTTCTTCTCGCACCATGATTGAATCCATGCATAAAGGGAGGTTCATGCATTTGACTCCCACTACCGCCTATAATTTTCTCCTTGAATTAGGCAATGACTCCCAAGATTGGGAGGGTACCAATGCATTTTTAAGATCCGATCCTCCACGTGTAGGGAACACTTCTGAGGTAAAAAATGATCCTAATTTTAAAACTTTGCTTCACAGCTTACACTCATTGACTAAAACCGTTGACGCTCTCAGTTGTACTATGTAACAAAATGTTACACTTTCTAAACACGCAATGACCGTCAATGATTCTAGTCCTTCCTCTTACAGTGTCGTCTTAAGTCAAGATCATTTAGCTCATTTGCGCCCCATCCTACAAGATGATCCCGAACCCACCATGGTCTAAGCATGTGCCTTTGATACCACTAGGAAACTCGTTCCCCCATCATTTACTTACAATCCTAATAATAGGAATCACCCCTATTTCTCTTATAAGTACGACCACAACTCCGCCCCTTCCCAACCACAACAACATGTTGGTGGTCCCCTAGGTTTCCCCATAACCCACAAAGTCAACCTCGCCCTCTTGTCCCCTATCTGTCTGCTCCTTACCATCAATCGCACTTTTCATCTTCCTTTGTCCCCGACGACGGACATTCAAACAACAATAATCATCTTTTTATTGTTCCCCCTCCTTCCTTTGAGTATTCACAACCGCTTAATTCTCAGCGCGAGTTGGTTCCCCAACCATCTTATTCCCCTCCGCCCAATTCCTCCACCTCTTCTCTCGAGAATCTCCTCACTCAGTTTATGACCACTCAGACTCAAGCCCTCCAACAGATTGAGCAACATTTCAACTAATTAGAGTCTGAGCGAGAGAAAGGTCATTTTCCCAGTCAACCCATTGCTAACCCTAAGGGGAATGGCAAAGACTCGGCCTACGAGGTTGTTCGACTTCCAATCCACCCAATTACCAAGTGGATATGAAAGCGGTGTCTACTCTTTGCTCGGAAAAACAAGTTGATAATTGTGTTCATGCTCCCATTGATGTCCCACACACGACCATCCCACCTTTAGAGCCTCTCCCTAAAGTTACCCCACCATCGAAATCCCCATCTCACACTGAGTCCAATCCTCCTGATCCCACCTCTGTTTATGTGCCCAAAGCACCCTTCCCTCATCGATTGGCTCCCATTAAGAAAGCCCAACAATTTGATGAGATTAAGAAAGTCTTTCAGAATGTTTATATTAACATTCCCTTCCTCACCGCGATTCAACAAGTCCCCTCGTATGCCAAATTTTTGAAGGACTTGTTCACTGTTAAGCGTAGGACCAATGTTCTGCGCGATGCTTTCCTCACTGAGCAAGCTACTTCCCTTCTCCATAGTAACAGCGTTGTGAAGTATAAAGACCCTAGTCGTCCAACTATCTCTTGCATGTTAGGCGACGAGTTCACTACTAGTGCTTTACTTGATCTTGGGGATAGTGTTAATTTGTTACCTTACTCCCTCTACCTTGAGTTAGGTTTACAAAACATAAAACCTACACGAGTTACTCTTTAACTTGCTGATCGTTCTGTGAAAGTACCTAAAAGATGTTTTGGTGAAAGTTTCAGACTTTTACTATCCTGTGGATTTCATCATCTTAGACACTCCTGCGCCCGACCCAACCAATAATCCTATCATATTGGGTAGCCCCTTTCTGGCCACTACTAATGCCATCATCAATTGTCATGACGGGTCCATGAATCTCTCTTTTGGCAACATGAATGTAGAAGTCAATATATTCCACCTTATGCACAAACCGACTGATGTCGATTCTATTTATGAGGTGTGTGTGATTGACTCCTTAGTTAATGAAATGTTGGACCAAACTTACCATGCCGATCCTCTCCAGCAATGTTTGGCTCATTTTGGATCGGACTTTGACATTGATTCCTCCATCTCTGAACTCAATGCGCTGCTAGATTCCACTCCACTGATGGACACTTTCTCTTGGGATCCTCCCTTCGAGCCCCTCTATGTTGATACTCTTCACTCTGTGGGTCACCCCGTTCCACCTTCTGAACTCCCTGCCACATCAGATTCCTCCACTTTATGCACCGAGAACTCATCGAACTCTATTTCTACGTTTGAGTCCAATGTCACTCCTGCACCACCTACTAGTTTGGAGCTTAACCCCTTACCTCCCGAGTTGAAATATACTTTCTTTGACCCCAATAACCATCACCCTGTCATCATTGCTTTCGACTTAACTGCTGATCAAGAAGAGCAATTAGTCCACACTTTTGCTCAGCATATCACTGCTATAGGATGGACCATTTGAGACATTCACGGTGTGAACCCCAATATTTGCAGTCATCTCATTCATTTGGAGGAGAACGCCAAGACTTATCGTGAACTCCAATGTCGACTCAACCCTGCTATGAAAGAAGTTGTGCGCGCTGAGATTCTAAAATTGCTCGATGCTGGTATTATCTACCCTATCTGAGACAGTCAGTGGGTCAGTCCCATTCATGTGGTACAGAAAAAGTCTGGTGTCACCGTCATTAAAAATAGTGACAATGAGCTTGTTCCCACCCGTATGCAAACGGGCTGGCGTATTTTCATTGACTATCGAAAGCTAAATGCTGTCACTCGCAAGGACCATTTTCCTCTTCCCTATATCGACCACATGCTCAAACGTTTAGCTGTTCATGCGTATTTCTGCTTCCTTGACGGCTATTCAGGATACAACCAAATCCCAATTGCCCCTGAAGACCAAGAGAAAACTACCTTCACCTGTCCCTTTGGCACTTTTGCCTATTCTCACATGCCCTTTGGCCTTTGCAATGCACCTGCGACTTTTCAACGGTGTATGATTAGCATTCTTAGCGACATGGTAGAACGTTTTCTCGAAATCTTTATGGATGATTTCTCCATGTTTGGTTCTTCCTTCGAGCAATGCCTTTCTCACCTCACTATAGTCCTCAAATGTTGTCAAGAAAAAAAATTGGTCCTCAATTGGGAAAAATGTCATTTCATGGTCAAAAAGGGGATTATTTTGGGTCACGTAGTCTCTCGCGACGACATTGAAGTAGACAAAGCAAAAGTTGACATAATTTCCTCGCTTTCCATTCCTAAGTCTGTTAAGGACATTCGCTCCTTCTTAGGACATACGGGATTCTACCATCGTTTCATCAAGGACTTTTCTAAAATCGCTCGACCTTTAATAACCCTTTTATCCAAAGATGTTCCCTTTATCGTTGATGACGCGTGTGTTTCTTCTTTTGAGCGCCTTAAAGCCGAGCTCACATCTGCTGCTATCATTCAACCTCCTAATTGGTCTTTACCATTTGAGCTCATGTGTGATGCATCTAATTTTTCTCTAGGTGCTGTACTTGGTCAGCGGGTTCACAAGCGCTAGCACGTCATTTAGTATGCTAGAAGAACCCTCCATATCGCTCAACTTCATTACACGACCACCAAAAAGGAGTTGATAGCTGTCATATTCACACTTGATAAGTTTAGATCTTATTTCATCGGTTCCCCTATCATCGTTTACACTGACCACGCCGTCCTGAGGCACCTTCTTCAGAAGAAGGATTCTAAGCCACGTTTAATACGGTGGATTCTCTTGCTTCAAGAGTTTGACCTCAAAATTTGCGATAAGAAAGGGTGCGGAAATTTAGTTGCATACCATCTCTCCCGCCTCACTATTACGTCTACATCTGATCCAGTCCCTATTTCTGAAATATTTCTCAATGAGCAACTTTTTGCTATCTCCACTTCTCCTTGGTATGCTGATATTGTTAATTTCCCTTTTACCGACCAAGTTCCCAATCATTGGTCGAAACAAGAGCGTTTTAAGTTCATAGCCCAGGTGAAATTTTACTTTTGGAACGATCCCTTCCTTTTTAAGTATTGCTCTGATCAAGTCATTCGCCGCTGTGTTCCTGACCATGAACAGTCAAGTATACTCTCCTTTTGTCACGATGGTGCCTGTGGTGGCCATTTTAGCTCCAAGAAAACCGCCACCAAAGTTTTGCAAAGTGGTTTTTACTGGCCCACTCTTTTTTGATATGCCCACCACTACTGCCAGGCTTCTGCCAAAAGCCAACAATCTGGGCGTATCTCTCATCGTCACATGATGCCCCTCACACCCATTCTCATCATCGAAATCTTCGATGTATGGGGCATTGATTTAATGGGTCCTTTTCCCTCCTCTCATGGCTTCCTATATATACTGGTTGCAATTGATTATGTTTCCAAATGGATTAAAGCCATAGCTTGCCGCACGAATGACCATCGCATTGTGGTTATGTTTCTTAAGGAGTCTGTCTTCACACGTTTTGGAACTCCCAAAGCTATCATTAGTGACGGGGGTAAACATTTCTATAATTGAGTCTTTGAACATCTTGTGAAAAAGTATGGTGTTACCCACAAAGTTGGTCTCTCTTACCACCCTTAGACTAGTGGTCAAGTTGAAGTTTCCAACCGCGAAATCAAGCAAATCTTAGAAAAACTCGTTAATCCTAATAGGAAAGACTAGTCCTTACGCTTGAATGATGCTTTGTGGGCATACCGTACTGCTTTTAAGAGTCCGATTGGCATGTCTCCTTATTGCTTGGTCTTTGTTATACCATGCCACTTACCTGTCGAGCTAGAATATCATGCTTATTGGGATGTCAAAGCCCTTAATTTTGATATCGAGGAGGCTGGCATTCATCGAAAGCTCCAACTTAATGAATTAGAGGAGATACGGAATGATGCCTACGATTTGTCCAAGAAGTACAAGGACAAAATGAAGTGGATCCATGACCAAAGCATCCTCCATAAATAATTCCACTGTGGTCAGAAAGTGTTGTTATATAACTCCCGTCTTCATCTCTTTCCCAGGAAGTTAAAAACCCGGTGGTCTGGACCCTTTATTATTGAATTTGTTACTCCTTATGGTGGCATCAAAGATCAAAATCCTAAGGATGGTAGCCTATTTCAAGTCAACAGTCAACGATTGAAGCCTTTCTCAGAGCTCGGCCCCTCCCACGTTGAAGAAATTGACCTTGTTGACCCCATTTATGAAGACTGACTATTCAGTCTTATTTGGGGGTGAGTTTCCTCACCCTATTTTTCTGCCACTTTGTGCTTTCATCATTCCTATCCTTAGGGTGAGATTGGTTCGGTCTCGCTGAAGACGTTAAACTTAGTGCTATCAGGAGGCAACCCTTCATTATTTCTGTGTATGAGTCTTATCCTGTTTGGGGGTGGTGTTTTACACCACCTAATAATTTTCACATGCTTTATAGACTTGTATGTTTTTGTGTCGCATTTGTTCTTCAGGTTTCATCTATGCTCCAGAATATGGTACATTTCACTAGTCGTTCATTATGGTACTATCTTTCCTCCCTTGTGATTTTATTTTTATATATGGTTTTAAACATTGAGGACGATGTTCTCTTTTGTTTGGGGATGGGAAAATTATCAAAATCGTACCTCTTTTGAAAATTTTCAGAAACAAGTGATTTTTTTTGTGCAGTTAAAAATAAAATTTTTATTACATGATTTGTCTATCATCCCACTTTTAGAAATCTTGGAATACCCGTGTTCGAACACAAAAATTACGCTTTTAACCTTAAATTAATTAATACCTCTTAAAGCGTACTTGCACCATGAATTCCTAACTCGGCAAAATATGCACTATCACGTTTACAATCAAAAGTTGAAGAGTAAATATATTCTCAAGAGAGCCTTAAAAGATCACTAGTGGCGACTTAAACCTGTGAGATTTGAGCTATTCACCTTTTTGAGGGTTTTTACGTATCTCCGAGTCACAAGTTGACTCAACTTTCTTTGGGTACTACATCTAGTCGTTGAATGATCTCATTCTTTTTTTCAAATTTGTCTTAATCACTGAGAATGACATTACTTTCGAGTTGTAAGAATCATGTGTCTTGTAGTTTGTCCCGAGCACTAAATCGATTTTTCCATACACGTACCATGTTCCCTATCACATTATCATTCACCCATTATCATTTTCCATATTACCCGTATCTATATATCCCAGATACCATCCATATGTCAGTTCCCATCACTACCATAATTTTTGAGAAAAAGAGTGTTTGAAATTATCAATGTAAATTGTCTTCATTTGTGTTATGAAAAGAAAAATGCATCGCAATAAAAAAAATACAAAAAAAAATTAAAAAAGAAGAAAAAGAAAGCATGCGATCAAAAATTCGAAAAATGAAGACATTAGTTATTCTTGTGTCACACTCTTCTCAAAACATTTCCATCATATCGTTGATCTTTTTCATTTTTCCTTCATACCTTACATAAACCTCATTTTCACCCTTGGTAAAGTGTTCGGGCAAACGAGAAGATTATATGATGAATAACTCAAACATTCTCAACGTAGTGGTTTGCATTCCTTCATGAGATCTATTTTTTTTATGTATCCGTCATTTTCTATAAAGTGTGTGAGACGTTTGAAATTTTTTACATTTACTCACCTCCTCACACACTAGAGAGATACACTTACCCAATTCTCAGAGAGTTCGATTAAGAGAGATATATCCAGTGAGAATTGAAGTCAAAGCGTTGATTCTATAAAGGCAATCTAGGAATTACTCTAATGATACTTAAGATTATTTCACACTACACACGCTGAGTTTTAGGGAGGATTACGTTTTTTGGAATTAAGTAATTTTATTTCGATAGTTGAATGCGGTGTTCCTTGATGTCCTTTTAAAGTTGGGTTGTATAGCGTTTCATAATCTACTCAGGTACTGCATTTAAATATGTTTTTGAATTTTGTGGGTATATTCACTGCAAACCCTCACGAGACACCACTCGTCCTGTAGGGCAACCTACAGGTTTAACGGCTTGTTGCACATGCTAAGTGCAATCGCCAATGCCTGCGAAAGTGGCACACTTTTGGTTACTTATCTCTGTTTTCTCTCTAATTTTTGCTCGAGTATTAGCAATGTTCTGTTTGGGGGTGGTGTGATAAGCACCCAAAAGTATTTATTTTATACCCCAGATAGATGCATTTTAGCCTCTCGTTTTAATTAAAATTGGCCTTATGTCGTATTTTATTATTTTGTAGGTCAATCAGCAGTCGCGGTATGAATTGATGCTAAATCTGCATAATTACGACAAAATAGCGGTAAAAAATGATCAACGAAGAAAATCAAAGCAGCCGTGAATTGAGAAGTCCATTATGAGCTTACCCGATGTGTTCCGATGTCCTGAACCAGTCTCGTAACCCAACCCTAAGCCTACACCGAGCCCAGACCATTCCCCGTGCCTCGTGTGTGTTGAGTTTGTACCTTTATTATTTTTCTAGATTTTTATTTTTAGTCATTTTATTTTTAGGATCTATTTTAGATTTATTTAGAATTTTTAGGATTTATTTTCTATTTTTTTCTACTTCTTTTATCTTATTTTGATTTAGATTTTTATTAGTTTTTAGTTTTTAGTTTTTAGTCTTATTTTATTAGGATTAGTTTTTTTAGGAATTCACTTATTTTTAATTTTATTAGATTTTACATTTTTTATTTTTATTTTCATTTTTTTGTTTCATTTTTAATTGAGTTTTTATTTTAATTTTTTAGAATAGGAATTTAATTTTTAGATTTCTAGTTTTAATAGTTTTATTTTTATTAGTTAGTATTATTTACTTAGGGTTACAAACTTAAACACACACACATTAAACACTAAATCACACAACTACCTCCCTACTCCTCACCACACTCAATCAAACCCACTCCATCATCTTCAAACCCCAACAACTTCTCTCTCACCTCCATAACCAAACCTCCCCTTAACCCATTTGATTGAACCTCCCTTGTACCTCCAGCGCAGGATCCCGATCCACGACCTGACTTGCAAACCAAAAAATGCAGAACCCCAAAACCACTGGGTGTCGACCCGACGGCGACCTGTCCCGAACATGCTGGCCACTCCTGCGCCAACCCGTGTGCGCCTCCTGTCCCATACCCGAAACCACCCGCTACACTCGAAACCCGGACGAAAACCTCAACCCGAAAACCAAACTCGGACCTACCCGATCCCAAAAACCGCGTCCCAAAGTCCAGCAATGAACCAACCAAATAGCAACTATATTCCACAAAAATCGGAGTCAATCTTTAGCCAAAAATAAGATCCCAGAAAATCTTCCAAAGTGAACAAATTGTGGGTCAATAAAGAAAAGGATCATCTCATATATAAAGACTCTCTCAGCACAAAAGAAAGGGAGACACAGATAGAGAACTTGAGAGACAGAAAAAGAAAAAAAAGAGGGTAGAAAAATAGTAAGAAAAAAAGAAAAAAAATATAGTTTCAGGTCTAGAAAAAATTGTAGGTTCACTTTTTATTTTTAGTTCTGTAATCCAGTCAGATTTTGTGACAAGTTTGGGACGCGTGTTCATGCACACAGTTGACACAAGAAATTATTACGTATCGTATTTCTTTCTCTTTCTCCTTAGTTTATTGTTTGTTAATTGTGCTTGTGCTGAATTTTGAATCATGTCTGGCTAAACACCCCATTCAAGGGGTGTGATGAAACACATATGTTGAGTTGTTTTATTTGAATAACTGTTCTTTGATTCGTTTTAGGTTAATTAAATTGGAAAAAATCACACATTAATTTATGTAACGAGAGTTAAGAAATTAATGGTGCAAATTAATATTTGATTTCTAGATTTCACTTAGAGATAAGTATTGTTCTTGAATTAAAATATTAATTCTGTGTGTGCAATTCAAAGATTCGTACATATTTTAATAAATTAATCTTAACGGATATTTTATTGAAATGAGTGTGAATCTTATTTTTTTATGTTGTGACTATTCCCGATTTAATTGCTGAAAAAGATAAAATTGAATTTAGGATTGTAACGAGAGTTAAATTTTAAATTCAATTTTATTTCGAACTATTCAGTTGAATAATTAGGACTTTAAATTAATTTGACTACGCAGTGTAATCTCACCTCTTGTTTCTTCTCATAAATTCTAAACTATTACTTTCTAAATTTTCATAGTCATTTGAGTTGGATAAATTTTCTTTTCCTCCCTTGAAAATTATTTTTAAAAATATGAAAAGAAAAAAATATATATATTTTGAATAAAATTTTAAAAAACACAAAAAGAGTTTTAATAAAAATTGGAATTGCAAGTTTTCACGATAACATCAATACTAGAAATTGGATTGATACCCGAATTTACCGCGATACTAAATTTTTAACAAGTTTTGTAGGTAATTCCATGAATTTTGATACTAGAAGTTTGACCGCAGCGACATTCCAAATCCATATCCTAAGGAGAAGAAATAAAGAGTTATCAACCGTCATAATATCTTTAAGTATCACTAAAATCGGATGACGAATCTTCAAATAAATCTTCCCATATATAAGAAAAAGTAGTATTTTTCTCAATTAAATTAGAAGAAAAATCTCGACAAGAATCAACATCCAAATCCTCATTTGTATTACATGTGTCAATCTTGTCAACTTTTTCCTTCTCACGAAATTGATTAGCCCCATTTAATTCATGAGTATTTTGACGAAAATTCTATTTTAAAATCTATTTTTCCAAATTTAATCGACGATAACAGGGGTTCCCGAACTAATCTTTTTAATTTGACAGCTCCTACTATTTAACTAGGGAGAATATGAAAGACGATCACTTATGATTATTGCCTCAAATCCCGATTTTACCCCCAGGTTGGTGGTCCGTATGAAAACTCATTAAAAACCACTAATCCTAGACAACGTAAAACGAATCCGATTTGACAAGTTCACGCTGTAGTAGCTTTTAATTCTAGCCCCGTTAAGAGTTTTTTAATGAGCTATGTGATATCCTAAGGGCAACATCGACTTGATTTTAAATTAAATGTGATCGCTCGGGATATACAAATACTTGGTTAATTAGTGATTTTTGGGCCAAGCAAGGATGATGAAATCTTCACCTTATCTTTCATACGGGTTTACCCCCTTAGGTTTATTTATAAAATATGCTAATTTAATTGTAAAATTAAATCACGTAGAAATACACAAAAACATACCTTCAGCGTGAACTTTTTACGGTAACTTGTTTACGTCGGGTCGAAGTTTCAGTTAACATCGATCGGGAGGAAACATCGCCTACGTTTTAATCATCCCCCAAGAGTTCCTTGTTCTCGTGGTAAGATTGCACATGCATTCTTCACGTCCGGTCGCCATTGAACATTTTTTTCTAATTTTTCTTCACTTTTGCCCCTTCCTTTCTTTTTATATTTTTTGAATGCGCAACTGAAAAATAACACAAAAATGATACTGAGCCTAAAGTGAGACAATTAATAATAATAATAATAGTAATAATAATAATAAAAATAAAAATGACATGACATACACATTAGTGGTGTATTTAAAATAAAATAAAAATAACCAAGGACACTTATGAAACAAATATTGAATTTTCTTTTATATTTTGGAAATAGTAAAATTACTACTAGAAATAAATATTATTTTTTTGAATTTTCGTTTTTTGGGACTACTTAGTTAAAAAATGATTATAGAAAATTTTAGAAAAATAATTTATTTTAGATTTTTTTTCAAATTTTTGTAATAAACTACTTCTAAAACTACTCTTTACTAAAAAAAGCTTAAATCTGATTTTGTTAACTAAAAAAATATAAAATATTAGTTACTGGTTTTTTTATTTTATTTTCTAATTTTTATTTTTTTAAAATATTTTTTTATGAAATTTTATGAACAAAAATGTCAAAAGTAAATTTTTGTTTAGCCCAATAGTCACAATTTCATTAAAAAATTGAACAAATTTTAGACAACGACACCAAAAACTTGTTTGTCAATTTATATAATACTGTAACACCTAGTATTTTTAAAGTATTTTAAATTATATGTATGCACATAATTTTAATTTAACCGAAAAAAGAGTAACATGAATAAATATTAATTATTGAATAAAAAGGATCAATATTTATGTATAATTATATTTACTTTTGTGATAGTAAATGATAACGTATAAATATATGTTATGTCGTAAGTGAGTTAAAGCGATGGGTTTATCAGTATTTCATTCGGGACACGCGGATAGAGTTGTGTTGAGCATGAGATGGAATTTAATTTTAGGTGACTCGGATGGTAATTTTGAGTGCGCCGATATTCCAAAATGGGTCGAATAGGCCAGAGTAGGCGTTGGGGGTTATAATTGAGTTCCAGAGGGCTTTTGACACTAAGAGGAAGCCGTAGAAGGGTATGTGGGTCATTTTACTTAAGGGGACTCACCCTATTTTGGATTAGAATATTTTAGGTTAATATATAATCAAAGTGGATAGATGGGGGTAACTATCCATCAAACCAAAGATCTAGGGCTTGAGAGAAAGTGAGAAAAGTGAAGAGAAAGGGAGAAAAGAATAGGAAAAGAGAATCCCGAGAGCAGAGCTAGTGTTTCCGGGTTGAAGATCACCATTAAAACAAGAGTTTCAGAAGATAAATATCAGAATCCACAACTTTAAAGGCAAGTATTTAAGTGCTTTAATATTTATATGTAGTTTTAATTATCCACGCAATTTGGGGTAGAATAACACAAATTTCGATTTGGAAAAACTATGTAAATCCGGATTTTGAATGAAGTAAATGTTAGGAGATGAATCTAAGGATAATTAGATGTTGAATGTAATGTATATTTAATAACGAGGATAGGTTCTTGAATGATTTAAGAAGAAAATATTGAATTTCAAAACTAGGGTTTAGTATTGTATGATTCTTGATTTAATTCATCACCGGATGATTTAGAGGTTGTTTAAAGATAACTTTTACGTAGAAAATAATTGATTTATGTTTGAGAATGGTTTAGGGTTCATGTATGGGGGTTTGGTGAAGGTTAGGCCCACCATGGGTGTAGTGAGAAGAAGAAACCCGGTAAAAGTTTTACTCTGGTAGTGCAGTAAACCTAACCGATTTGCTGGGGAAGCGAATCAGTTCACTAACCAAGTCGGTTTTGTCCAGTCAGCAAATTGGTTCAGTTTTTGCTAGCGTGCCACCTTTGCATTGTTTTTGTTTTTTGTACCGTTTAAGGATTGGTCATGGGATCTTAGGTCCAGGGATGAAGTTAAACTTCTAGGAATCTAGAGTGAGGGTTAGGAAGTGTCGTGGGATAATAGGGGATGAATTCTATGTAAGGAAAATACATGAATAACTGAGTAAACGCACATGAGTGAAAATTGAGAAATCGAATTAGGATTTCGGGATGGTTAGGCTAGTGCTTGATTAAATTAACATGTTGTCCAGAAGTATATAATCAGTGAGTTCAACTATAAGTAAGGGGATACTTAGCTAAAATCGGGAAGTCGGGTTAGAATTTAGAATTTGGTAGGCTTGTGCTACGAGAGATATTATGAACGTTAGCCAATTATATATATATATATGGGCATATCGAGTGGGACCAATATATATATGTATGTGATGAATGGATTTATGCGAACATACCTACTCCAATATGCTGCCGTTAGAGGTTACACGTAATGGGCGGTCCACCCTGGCGTTCACCAATAGGTGTTTGATTGCTTCCCTAGGGTCATAGTATTGTTGTATGGCCATTATCCTTATATGAGGATAGGTATTGGTTTTGAGTCTTGTTGGGTGTGATGTGGTATGGTTACGACCCATGGATGTATGTTTATGACCACCTCAGTTATGTGTTTTTGATTTGGGATCGGTGGTAAGATTCCAACCAGGCGGCCCAGGAGTGGTACGTGATGTACCTGGTGCCTGATAACATACTAGGGATGCATCCGGGAGGTCCAGATTGGGGATGCTATGTATATACATATAAAGAGCGATATATGTATACATAATGATTATGTGAACATCCAAGTTTAGCTATTATATGGTTACATTGCTTATGTAATGAGACAAATATAATTAAGAAAACTTAAGTTATAAAGTATAAATTTACTACATAGTACATAGTATCAGATATCGTATGGGTTGTATGGATGGGCTAGAAGTTTAGAGGATCAAAGAAGATCAAGGAGTGTTAGACTAGTTAGGCGGGGTAGCATATTTAGGCGAATAAAATAAATGAATTAGGTGTGCATCGTAGATGAGCGTGAGGATAATATCATGTGAGTGTAACACCAGATGAACATGGATATTTCTTGGTGCTTTATTATTATTGCATTTAAATACTTGCAACTACTTTTTAAAATGTTTTGGGCACTGACCCATCTTAAAAATATTTTCAAAGCGTTTTAGGTGCACAACCACAGGTTCACCAGGAATAGCTTTTCTTTCTAGTCAGACGATGTTGTAGCAGCTGTGGATGCATCCAGGATATGATTATACACCTCTTTCCATTCTATCTACTTAGGGTGTCATTTCACTATTTCTTTTTGGACATGTTGTCCGCAGTTAGACTATTTATTATTAGACATCATTCACTTTATTTAAGTTGAGTATTGGGATTTTGTAATTGGGATGCCGAGGATTTATTTGATTATCATTTATGCTGTCATTATTCTTACAATTCAGTTACTGTGAATGTTTATATTTATACTATTGAATAGTTTTGAGCATTCATGTTAATAAGATTTTAAATTTGCCACCATACTTAATAGGTTATTTATTCAATTAATTGATTTTCAACAGTGATGCTAAGAATGAAATCAAATATGATTACCATTTAGTTTAATAAAGTCTTGATTAGCCAATATTAGAATAGGTAGGGCATCACATATGGTATCAGAATATCATGTTCTAATGTTCTTAGGATATGTGCAAACTTGCTACATTTTTAGCATTGCGTTTTGAGAGTGCTACAGCAAAATACATGTGACTTCTCAAATATATCAATTTTAATTGTGTGCTATCCAAACCAGTTTTAATGAAACCCAAGTTTTAATTAAGTACTAACACATGCATCTAAGTGATATGAAATCATAAAGCAATAAGCATGCATAGAAAACCAAATAACATGATAGTCATAATATGAGGAAAAATTCCCCACAAGGGCAAAAACTTTTATTCCACTATAATTACAAATCACAACTTACACGGTTCTAATGAAATAGATTTTTGACACACAAATACCCTCAGGTGTCGATCGGTGTCATCAACAATGGAACAACCGCAACTACTCCACAAGAACATGCAGTTCTATCTTCAGTAAAGATCCACACGCAGCGAACCTTAATGACCGCAGTCTTCAGCAATGAATCCACATGCAAGGAATACACATGGACACATAGTCCAAATATCAGTGTAGTTGTCCTCCCTACAAGATTAAACTTCAATAAGATTGCATCTTGGATTCCAAAATAATTCGCTAAAGATTGGGATGTTTTATGAATTGAAAAACAAAAGGTTTAAATCCCTAAAAGTGAGAAGACAAAGTATTCTACCGAAGAAGTTTCGTAGCAGTTCGAAATCGCAGGTCTTCTTATGAAAAACGGAGTTGGAGACTCCTATTTATAAAAACCTTAACTCGGTGGGTCGCTTAAGCGAGATAGCTTGTCGTTTGAATGAGATCCACTGTCGTTCGAACGACAGGTGGAATTTCATTATAAATAATGCCCTTATAAATCTCCCCTTATGTCTATGATGGTACAAAATAAAAACATCAGAATTATCAAATCCAAATGCCTATACAAATCTAATATCCTCCCGGGAACCCAAAAGTGAAAAAGTATCAACTGTACAAGTCTTGAAATTTTTCTTCATAAATCTTCAACTTCAAATCTTCAAACCTTTAAGCTTTTCTCATCAGGATGTGCAACATAATGATCATCAATCTTCATACCTACACACATGAGATAAAGAAAATACCATCTTGATGCATCGAGTTTGAAATTATATAAGAATAAATAAATCAATATAATCAAATCTCACCCTTAATGCAAACTCCCCGATAAAATCATAATTCGTTCTCCCCCTTTTTATTTGTTTGAAATAGACAAGGAAAAGAATAAACAAAGATAAATATGGTGTGTCACGATACAAAACATAAATATGGATCAAACTACGCGCATGTAGAGAATATAGTCGAAGGATCCACAAACTATTTTTGATTTTTTCAAATTTTTCATACAAAAATGCAAAAATGATGTTACAAAAATCACACACCATGAATTTTTACTAAGATAACCAAATCAGGGATATGGAATGAATGTGTGTGGAAAAAATTATTAGGTAATAAAACTCAATCAGGCATATATGCACGATGCATACATGTACTCCTGTGAATGAACATCAAAATCATCCTTAGGTGTAAAGTTGTTGAGTTTAGATGATATCGACTAAATCAAATCAACAAATCAAAGCCTAAGTGATTTTCACACCAATAACGTCCAAAACAATTTAGTGCCATTTCGAGAAATTTTCAAAGGATGTGCAAACCCATTGATTACTTTTCAACCAAAACTCCCTCATACAAAATAATGCTGGATTTTATATCTAATTAGGTACTCAATTCTCAACATAGAGAAAATTTATTGGCCCATTATTGGCATAATATTCTTTTTATTGCCATCCAATTTTTTCGAGCTCTTTTCAAATCTTATTGGACCCCGAATAATTTTTAATTCCTTAGTTTTTTTAGGTCCTAAAAAAAATTCTCACGAGCAATTGTTTTTACATGCACTACTTTTATTACTCTCATATTATTGCACTTGGTTTCGTTTTAAGGACAATATTGAGATGAAAACACTCGACCAACATGTGATAGACAAGTACAATAATCAAACAAATTCGTGCACGTGTGCAGTAAAGGAAATAATGAGTCAAACATGTAGGAAGTATCATCTAATAAAATCTCAATAACTACAAACATTGTAAAGCACATGGATGACATGATATATTATCTCAAAATAATATCAAATTATCACATGGATAAATGGAATGAAATTGTGAATCAGTCATCCTAAGTGTCCATTCATAAACAGTGTAAACAAAATACACAACTCTTTTTGGAATTTTCAATTTAAAAAAATAAAAATAAAAATGTTTTTGTATTTTGCCAAAATTTTTTTAAAACAAAAAAGCCCATAAATACAAACATGGTACACACTAACAATAGGCATAATATCTACATGAGCAACATCCTCTGCTAGTAAACAGTAATCACATAAATGAATCATTAGTCAAAGTAAATGTGATTAAACTAACAACGTAGTATTAGCAATTAAGCATGAAAATTAAGAATAATTTCATATAAACTATTTCAGAAGCAACCGGTAGTACTAAAAACCTAAGCAAATGAACACAGGGTATTGTAAACAGAAAAGTGCAGAAAACTAAACATGTCGTTCAAACGAAGAATAATGTCGCATGAACGAGAATGCTTGTCGTTCAAATGACAGCTTCTTGTGACATTAAATCTTGCTCGAACGAGAAAACAACACTTTCACAATTTTGCCCAGAATATTAAAACAGAGTTACTCAGTGCAAAAATTTCCCTAAAACAGTACCAGGAAGGGCCTAACAGATCCAATACATTGTCAAAACAGTAGCGACACAACAAACTCAATAAATAAGTCAAAGTGAGTCATAACACAAGAAAAATTATATCAAGACGCATAACTAGTGTATGACAAATATCAATACAATCAACCAAAACATCTCACGTGGGGTGAATCGCGTGCAAGAAGACGCGAGTCATGAACAATTAGACCATAAGCTTCTAAATTCGATTTCCTAACCCAAATCGATGTGTAACGAGGTGTGGGGGTTTTAGGAACCGGTGTGACTCTCTATTTAAACTTCCAAGGTCCATTAAAAAGTTTGTAACAGAATCGCCTAAGACGACCTTGCTTACCGCAATGTGTGCAAGTGTAAATAGAGCGGTGAATGTTGCCTAACAGTGGCCCTCTCCTCAAATTCCTAGGTTCTTGTCGCACGATATTACTAGGTGGCTCTTTCTTGACAACCCTCGGTGTCTCTCTCTTAATAACACTAGGTTCCTTTCTCCTAACACTCCTAGGAGGCTTTCTCACATGTGTGGGGTTGGCTTTGGGAATGGGTGAGACACTCTCATCGAAGCCTATACCACCCCTATCCTCCTTAATTTGAATAGTCCCTAAAATTTTATCAAGCTTTTCAGACCTAGACTCCAAATCGAATTTCACTTTACTCGAATCTCTCAAACTTTTCTCAAGTTTACCTATCCTAGATTCAAGTAAGCGCCTAGAATCATCAAACTCAAACAAGATCCTTTTTCATAGGTTCCATCACGCCTCGAAGATCATCTCTCTCACCCTCGACATATGTAAGCTTATCTCTCAAAATTTTCTCTTGTGCCCTATGTTCTTCAACTAAAACATCATTATCATTTTTTAAGGCACGCTCTTGCAATTGGGGTTTCCATTTCAAATTTTCTTTCTTTATTTTCAAAGCTTCAGCATAAAGTTCATTGAAAGCCATTTGCACGTCACGCTCATCCTCACTCCCATTACCCTCACTATCATCACAAATCACACGGATGAGAAGCTGTCGCCTAGAAGCATAATAAACTTCTTCTTCCAAATCACTAAGGGTAGAAACATGAGATGTCGGTTTATTCAATTTCTTCCTAAAATTTGTGGGACACTCATATATCGTGTGACCAACACCCTCACAATCTGAACACCTCTCAGAATCATTTTCAATGAAAGATTTAAAACAAAGATTCGTGTGAATTTTCCAACTAGACTTTTCAAAAAGTTGACATCGAAAATCATCAAAACCACAAAAATTCATTTTTTAAGAAAAACAGGATCAAACACAATAACTTAGTGCAACAGGCTCTGATACTAATTTGAGAGTGCTACAGAGGAATAGATGCGACTTCTCATATAAATCAATTTTAATTGTGTCCCAAACAAACCAATGAAACCCAAGTTTTAATTCAGTTCTAACACATGCATCTAAGTGATATGAAATCATAAAGCAATAAGCCTGCACAGGAAACCAAATAACATGATAGTTACAATATGAGAAAAAATTCCTCACAGGGGCAAAGCCTTTTATTCCATTATAATTGTAAACCACAATTTACAATGTTATAATGAAATATATTTTTGACACACGAATACCCTCAGGTGTCGGTCGGTGTCGTCAGCAATGTAACAACCGTAGTTACTCCACAAAAACACGCAGTTCTATCTTCAACAAAGATACACACGCAACAAATCTCAATAACTGTAGTCTTCAATAATAAATCCACACGCAGTAAATCCACATGGACACTCAGTCTAAATATCGGTGTAGGTTATCCTCCCTACAAGAGTAAACTTCAACAAGATTATATCTTGGGTTCCAAAATAATTCACTAAAGATTGGGATGTTTTGTGAATTAAAAAACAAAAGGTTTAAAGCCCTAAAAGTGAGAAGGCAAAGTATTATGCCAAAGAAGTTTCATAGAAGTACGAAATCGCAGGTCTTCTTATGAAAAACGGAGTTGGAGACTCCTATTTATAAAAACCTTAAGGCGGTGGGTCGCTCAAACGAGATAGCATGTCGTTTGAACGAGATCCACTGTCGTTCGAACGACAGGTGGAACTTCGCGCAACGTTTGAACGACATTGACAGTCGTTCGAACGACCTATCAAATGAGATTTCAGGCCATGATTGTAGATAATTTCGATACGAACGTGTGGCCGCTAGTTTCACACTTTTCTAATTTTTTTTAATTAGTTATGATTTTTCTATGGAAAGGTGTTCGAGAACAAAATATTTAGATAATATGAATTCAAAAAAATTTAACAAAAACATTTGAACATCCCAAACACTTTTAAATTAACCGTAAAGGGACTTAAATACGTTCTTACCAAAATCCATATTGTAGAGGTTTGAATGTTGATGAAGATTGATATTCGGATCCGTATCGATGCTTGAATGAACTTGAATAATTCTTCGATGGTTGTAGCGGTATAAGGCTTACTCAATTGTGAACGGACAATGTAAAATAATGTCCTTACACGTTTCTTTGGTATAGATCCCTATGATTAGGATTATTGCATTCTTAATTGCATTTATGTTTGTATGCTATTGTATATAGTTGAAGTGAATCTCATACAATTTTGGTTTGGTTTGAAATGATAAACAATGGGAGAAGATGACCAACTCAAGCCGATAGGAGGGCCACGGGAGGTGAGGCTCAGTCAGAGCCACAGGCTGCTTAGGGGATGGTGATAGCTGCCGAGGTTGCCACCATTATTGTACAGGTGGTTAATGTTGCAATAACTGCCATGGCGCAACAATTTCCCTAGGCACAACAATAACAACCAGTGGAACCAGTCATTCAGAGTCACTTAGTGCTGTCAGTGTGCGAGAGAGTTTGAGAGGCTTTTTGGAAGGGCCATCCCCCAGAGTTCTAAGGGATCGTAGATGTTGTTGCAGATAGCCAATGGATGAAAGACATCCAAAGGTATTTGCATATGGTTCAATGAAGTGACACTCAAAAGTAGATACTAGGTATGTTCAAGCTATTCGAAGAAGCTCTGCAGTAGTGGGAGTCGATTACCACGCCAGAGGAGAGGAATTTTGATGATAAGCAGCAGTTCTGAGTGCGATTTTAGCACAAGTTCTTTCCATCAGTAGTTCAGATGGAGATGAGGAGGGGATTCCTAGATCTTTCATAGGAGGGCCGGACTGTGGCCGAATATGGGAAAAAGTTCGTGTGTTTGGCAAAGTTTATGCCAAACGAGGTAAATACCGAGGAGAAGAAGGTCCTTAAGTTGACTAATGAACTCACTTGGATGATTATACAGCATTTGTTAGGAAATTCGGCATTGAGGACTTATTATTTTGATGTTAATGCCGCACTTTTATACTGTCAAGATCATCTCTTCCATCAGAAGGGAGCAAAGAGGGCCGAAAAGTCTAGACAATAGGGATAGAGACATGGGTAGCCTAGTTAAGGTTAACGGGTCCAGATGTAGGCATATTTCAGAGGGAGGGTCTTCGTATGTGGGGAGCAGGGCCACATGCATCGTTCATGCTCGAGCAGGGATAGGGGTCAGTATTCTCCATCCCCATCAGCAGCTCTAGCACTACCACCTCTACAGGGTAGGGTCATGTTCGAATCTATTGCTAAAAATAGAATGTGGTTGACTTAGCACTAGGGACTTAGTGATAGTATGAGAACTATACTATATGACTCCTTTAGATATTTGGGAGTTGAGAATCATATTTAGTAACTTTTGGGGGAAGGATTTTTGAGTGTCCCCGTGGTGATAAAAATCTCAACATAAACAATTAATGAAGGAAAACAAACACTAAGATAGTAAGAACAATAATAATCATAATCACAATCACACAACGCAAGAATATACGTGGTTCGACAAATTTCCTACGTCTACGGAGAGGTACTGTTATATGAAATAACTCTCGAGAATGTTTTTCATATGCCCCTTTGCCCCGGGCCTGGGGTGTAATATATACTCAGCTAAGAGAGAGAGAAAGCATTGGCAACTAACACGTTAACCCAGTATCCCTTGAATATCTCATCCGAGATTTTTGAGGATGGACTCAATCACATCCTTCTATCCTAACCGTCATTCAGGGCACATAAGTTGGGTCGGGTGCCTTTTATTATTTGTTTAGGCTTGGTAGGCTACTTTTATGGGCTTGTTCGACAAAAGGGGCCACAATTGCTCCTAAAATTTTTGGGGCCACAACTTGGGCTCACAAATTTTAAATAACATCTTCGGTCTTTCTTCTGATGGCACTGTTTTTATTTATAGGATCAATAGGGGCGTGAATCACAATTCTGTAGTAAGTTTAGGTGGTAGATCTTCTTCGATTGTCATGCACTATCATTGAGGGGTTTAAACCGAGGTGATGGATGATTCACTTCGTCACTTCAACTTCTAGCTTTCTCTCACTTCCCAACCATCATTTGCTATTAAGTTTCCTCTTGCTTTCAAGCTTGTTCTTCATCATTCAAAATATATTTTTGGCTTCTCATCCTCATTCACCGGTGGTTTCCCATCGTTTCAATCTTCATTCTTTTCCTTGTAAGTTCTCAATCTCTCCAAATTCTATATTTACTTTCATCATTTTTATTTCTACTATAGTTAGGGTTTTCCTCCTGGCAAGGATATACAATAAATCTCTGGTAGAGTTTAGAAAATGTTACAATATACCCGACTGGTGGATATTGAGTGCACCCCTGTTCCTCGCAATGTCCGTGACATCGAGGTTGGCCACTGGATTCACTCCATTCTATTATCTCAAGGGGGTTTAACCTTTCCCCCAAATTTCCCATTTTTACATTTTTTTTGTATTTCGATATAGTCCCAGCCCAGTGTTCTCCAAATGTTTGGAAAATTATAAATGGCGTCCATATAATAAACTAACTCTAGGGAACTAATTTAGGTTTGGTTAAAATCTGCTTCTGCTATACCTTCTATCGTACTAACTCTGGTCTTCTCTATTTGAAAACGAGGAGTCTATACATGTTGTTGGTAGTGAACCAATTTGATTCCCATAAGGACTACTTGTCTGAGGGATTTATTGCTAGTAACTAGCAATTCCCTCCTCAAGTAGGGGGAGCAAGGTACAGGGGACCTCGAATCCTTACTTATGGGGAGGAATACATAGGTTATTATTGAATCTTGATGCTTTTTAATTGTTTCTCTAATGTGTTCTTCCTCTAATATTTTCTTTTCTTTTTCAACGAAGTCCAAGAATCAAGAGCCTGCTCTCCACGAGATTCGTGCTGCCAAGTTAATCAAAGTCTGGCAGATAAAGGACTCAATTATAGAAGGCAAACACCCTAGGTTGACTGCCTTCTTATTGGAATACAAGAACACTACCTCCATCTTCATCGCCCATCTAGTTGACTCCATCCCTCATATTGATATCCCAGAGGAAGAAGAAGAGGAAGAAGGTGCTCTACAGCCCATCGAGCTAGACGACGAAGAAGAGAGCAAATCATAGTCTGGTGTTGTTATAGGTGCAAAGGTGGTCTTAGTGAGGCAGGATTCAGTGGGGGGGGGGGGGGGGTTCCAGCAAGGAAGAGTCTGGTGGAGAGAGGTCTAGGGAGGAGGGCTCTAGTTCAGGGGGTTCCAGGTCGGAGAGCTCTAGTGAGGAAGACATGGCTCCCCCCAAAAGAAAAAAACTAAACTGTAATGATGATGATATCCTGTTGTCCAACTGGTTGAAGATCTAGAAGAAAAGGTCTGGGGATACTGCTAGTGGTTCCCAGACAGCAGCTCATGAGAAAGAGCTGGAGAGGAAGAAGAAAGAAGAAGATAAGAGAGAGAGAGAGAGAAAGAATAAGGAAGAGAGTAAGAGAAAAGAGGAGAAGAAAAATAAAGAAGAGGAGAGTAGGAGAGGAGAATAAAGGATGAAGAAAGCACATGCTTCTCTTGTGCCTGTGGCTGTTCCAGCTGAGGGGGCCTCTGTGGCTCTAGCACTTCAGCTTGCTCCCATGATGCTCGAGAGAGCAGTGTTGACGGCGAATCACGAGCGGTCTTCAAAGATGGGACCAGACCAGTTAGCCCTAAAGGAAAATCAGGGGCTTACTTTGGTAAGGCCATTTCCTCTTTTTCACTGTCTTTTTTAATTTCTTCGTACTCTTAGACTCACATCTGTTTCTTCCTGCAGTTTTTATCTAACTACAACGTCCTCTATCGCAGTTGAGATGGGCTAGCGAGTAGTAACACTAAGCTCGAGGGGAGATTAAAGAATGATCAGGAGGCCCATAAGTCCACCAAGAAAGCTCTTATAGAGGCTAAGGCCTCTTTTGCCAAGGAGAGGTCTGGGGTGGACAAGGAGCTGAAGGAACTCCGTGAAGCCTATGAGCTGGTCATGGCGAGAAAATTAGCTGTCACCAATGAAAATAAAGGGCTCGCTGAGAAGGTGAAGACCCTGGAGGAAAAGATGGCCATAGTTAGAGAGAGTGACTACAATGAGGGTTAGGAGGCAGCCTATGAAGATGCCAAAAAGCATATTGACTACATCAACCGGGCAAACTTAAAGAAAGGCTAGGATTGAGAGTTAGTTGCTGCTAATTTACCTATGTTCAATGAGCATAATCCTGGCCCTAAGCCTATTATTGAAGATGAAGTCCCAGATGCTCGGACTGGTGAGGATTCTACTGCTCCTCCTTCCCCTACTTCTTCTACTGGTGACGAGGGAATAAATCTTTCCCCGGTCGAGGGAGGTGCAGTTGGTACTGAGATAGGCGAAGGTGTTATTGATAAGGGGAAAGAGCCAGTCGCTTCTGACCAGGTTGATGTCACCAACTAGGTCTCCTTTTGTATTTTTTGTTTTTTCTTCTTTCCACTCAATGTACATGTAGTTGGCCAGTGCTAATTTTAATGGAATAAAGTTCTTTTTCTAACATTTACTGATATATGTATTCTGTGTGATTTTATGGTTTATGGTTTATAGTTTGTTGATATTGATGATTATATCCCTACTACCTATTGCCTAGGTCAAATTTTGGCTTCTAATGTGAGGGACCAAGTTCGCCGAGCTTTTGTCAAAATCTGCAAATCTCTTAGGGCAAAGAATAAGGACTAGAAGGATGAGTCCAAACTAATTGCCAAGCTTAAGGATTGACTTGCAGAGATGGAAGAGATTGGTGCCTCTATTCCAGAAGAGGTGAATGTTTTGAAGGCGAAGCTCTTGGATGCGTCAGAAATAAACCAGGTTGGGGAGGTGCTACAGCAGAAGAATGATGCTTTAAGGAGAAAAGTCGCACGCCTTAGGGAGAAAACATTGAGCATTTCTCCTGCAGTTATACAAGGTTCTTCGTCATCATCCAAGTGGCAAGCTAGAATTGATGATAGTAGCTCCTAAAAGGAGATTACTGAGCTGAAAGGAGATGTTCGCCGAGCGTATATGATAGCTGTTGGGATTCAGAGGGACGTCACCATACTGAGGCACCTGTTAAAAAAAGGTCTTAGTCAGGTGTGGGTGGATGGATACAAATAAGTCCGGACAGACGCTCCCATAAAGCTAAAGGAGGTTGAGGAGCTGACCTTCATTAGAGGGTGGCTAAGTGCCCTCAAGGAGTTAATGGTGCCCAAGAATTCTTCCCTCTGGTACACGCATGAGATTACTTTCTCGTACTTATAACCAAATCCATTAAAAAGGGATGACCACCGGATCCCAATAGATTCTATCCTAAGGCAGCTACTGGAGCCAAGCTCGAAGGATTTTTCCCCCATCCTGATGATGGTTGAGGAATGCGAGTAGCTGACTACCTTGCTCAGTGACCTGGACCTCCTTAGGATTTGATTTATTTTATCACTGTTTCACATGTAACTATGTAACCTTTAGCAATAAAATATTTATTTTTTCTAATTTATTAGTAACCTCTAATTATCTTGGGCATATCAGCCGACTAAATGCGACTTAGAGTTTATTTTGAAATGAGTATTCTCCCAGTCCAGTATGCCTTAGTTATACCATTCTGCCTTACTTTACCTTTGAGGTCACGTCGTCACGCTGCCTTAGGCCTAAGTAAGGAAATGGAAAGGATACACATGATTAATGGGAAATTCGATCGAGCAGGATTTTAGAGCCAAACTATGTTGGAGACCAACCTGGGTTAGTCGTGCTACCTAAGGATCCCCTGTAGGTCTTTATTTATTGTCGGAGCAACCTAGGAGGCCAACTGTGTTATGAACAACAGCCTGAGGAGGGTTATTATATGTCAACCCTGCTAACTATTCTTTGGGGAAGTTGAGCTAGTATAAACCCAATCACTATGGTGTAATAACAAGAGCAAGAGAAAGTTAACCAACTTACTATAATCCATGATCTTTATCATTCATGTTATAAGGGTGAAGCCTATAACTTGGAAATGTTGCATATAATAAGATATATTTGAGACAACCAATACATATAGAATGCTAAGGCCAATCAAGTTTTATTGATCAAAGTCAGAGAGAAACATTAATTTGTAAATGAAAATTTTCCTAAACTAATGGTGCATAGATAGATAAATCTAGAAGTAAAATTTCTTCATATTTCATGCACTCCAAGATCTTGGTATCTCACTGCCCTCCTGCATTTCCAAGTGATAGGATCCTTGCAGGTCGTCCCTTACCACCTTGAATGGTCCTTCCTAGTTCGGTCCCAACTTGCCATCTGATAGTTTCACAGTACTTCCAAGGACCTTCCTTAGGACGTAATCCCCAAATTGAAATTTCCTTGGGTTGACGTTCTTATTGTACTGCTTGTCTAGTTGTTGCTGGTAGGAGGCCAGTTTAACTAGAACCAATTCTCGCCGTTCATCTTCTAAGTCAAGTTAAGTGAGCAATGCTTCATCATTGTGGCCTTGGTCGACCAATATAGACCTCAAGGTAGGGAAACCAACTTCTAGTGGGATAACTGCTTCCATTCCATATGTGAGTGCAAAGGGTGTTTCCCCAGTTGCACGCCTTGGGGTGGTACAATAGGCCCAGAGGATGTGGGGTAATTCGTTCGCTCAAGCTCCTTTGGCCCGTTCCAGTCATATCTTTAGTCCATCGATTACTATTTTGTTAGAAGCCTCAGCTTGACCATGTTGTGGGGATATACTACAGAGCTAAAAAAGTGTATGATTCCATGATCGTTGCAAAATCTTTGGAAGGGGCCACTCTCAAACTGGGTCCCATTATCAGTAATGATCATTCTTGGTATGTCGAAGCGAGTAATGATGTTTCACCATATAAAACTCATCATGTCTGCGTCTTTAATGTTCGCCAGTGGTTTTGCCTTTATCTACGTAGTGAAGTCATTTGTGATGACCAACAGATACTTTCGATTGCCTGCTGCCATGGGCAGAGGACTACGATGTTCAAACCCCACTGGAAGAAGGGCCATAGGCTGGTTAGTGACTTTAGGTCACTGACGGGCTGATGGACTATGGGTGAGTGTTTTTGGCATTTCTCGCACTTTTGAACGTAAAATCCAACGTCCTTCTGCATGTATGGACACCAATATCCTTCCTTTATTACTCGAAAGGCTAGCGACCTCCCTCCTGCTTGACTTCCATAAATTCCCTTATGAAGTTCGTGTAGAATTTGCTCAATGTCTTGTGGATGAATGCACTGGAGGTAGGGCCGGTGAAGGATCTCTTATATAGCTTCCCATCAGAAGATTAATGAAAGCAAACAACTTTGAATATTTTTTGATGAGCTGACTTCTTATGACTTGGTAGTATATCACTTCATAAGTAGTTTACGATGGGGTCCATCCAGCTCGAAGCCTTCTCAATGTGGAGAACCTGCTCAGGATTCAGTGGCTTAGTATTCTAATTAATGCTGGGATGTGCGACGAAATCTATTTGGATTGTTCTTCTCAAGTTAGAGTCTATTGCTGAACTCAGAGATGCTAGGACATCCGCATGGGTGTTCTGTCCTCTGGAATACTACTGAACATCTACTTGCTCAAAGTTGGCTATTAGTCCCGTTACAACGATGAGATAAGCTGCCATCCTTTCATCCTTTGCATTAAAATCATCGTTTATCTGGTTGGATAGTAGCTGCAAGTCACCGAAGACTTAAAGGTGCCTTGCCCCCAATAATTTTGCTTTACTTAGTTCGGCGATCAACACCTCATATCCTGCCTCATTGTTGGAGGCTTCAAATCCAAGTCTGATTCCCTGCTTGAGCACCATATTTTTGGGAGTCACTAGTACGATACCTACTCCTGCCCCCTTTGAGTTGGAGGCTCCATCAACGTATAAGGTCAAAACACTTGGTTTCTATAAGCTTTCCCTTAATCGAATCATTTTTGGATGATCACATGGACATTCTCCAATGAACTCAACGATGAAATTGGCTAGAATTTGCCTCTAGACGACCGTTCTTGGTTAAAAGTGAATATCAAACCTTCCGAGATCGACCGATCACTTCGATAGTCGACCAGAGAGCTTTGATTTCCTTATAACAACCTTGAGGGGGTGTGAAGTAACCACAAAGATGGAGTGGGCCTAAAAATAATGCTTCAATTTCCTTGAGGCTATCATCAGTGCGTAAGCAAGATTCTCTAATGGCAGGTACCGTTGCTCGGCTTTCAAAAGGGTCTTGCTTGAGTATAGAATGAATGATGGCTCCCCTATCTCTCACATACCAAGGCAGAGATCAGAGCATGGTCTGATACTTCAAGGTAAAGATATAAAGGATCACTCTCTTTGAAAATCACGAGCAGAGGGGGCCTACTAAGATAGGGTTCGAGCAGTCCTCATTCCATCTCATGCCCTTGTTTCTTTTTAACAACTGAAAGAACGGATGACACCACTCTAAAGACTTACCACTTGAGCATGACTAGCATTATCGGGAGCTTTTGTATATCTCTCACTATTTAAGGGGGCTGAACTTTATTGATGGTGTCAATCTGGTCGGGATTTGCCTCTATTCCTCTCTTAATGACCAAGTATCTAAGGAATTTTCCTGACCGGACATCGAAAGAACACTTACTTGTGTTGAGTTTCATTCGGTATTTCCTGAGGATTTCCAAAGTCCTTGCCAGATCGAAGAGGTAATCGTCCTTAAGCTTGATCTTGATGAGCATGTCATCGATGTAAACCTCCATAGTATCCCCATTTGATCTTTGAACATCTTGGTAACTAGCCATTGATAGGTTTCTCTTACATTCTTAAGGTTGAAAGGCATAACTTTATGCCTTATCTTGATCTGGCATATGAAGGGGATTTATTGGTATTTAGAGTACGCATTTAAAAATCTCATCCTTTCGTGTGCTGCTATAGCATCGATCAGTTGATCAATCTTCAAAAGTGGGAAAATGTCTTTGGGACATGCCCTATTGAGGTCAATGAAGTTGATACAAACTTTCCACTTTCCATTTCTCTTTAGAACTACTACTGGGTTGGATAACCATTTAGGGAGCTGAACCTCCCGTATGGAACCTGCATCCAGTAGCTTCCCGACCTCTTGCTCTACTACTTTATCTTTCTCTAGGTCCCTTCGATGAGCCTTCTACGTGATTGGATTGAAAGCTGGGTCCACATGCAATCGATGACATGCAATGCAGGGATCAATCCCAGGCAGCTCGTAGGGCTCCCATGCAAAATTATCCAAGTTTCTTCAGAAAAGAGTGACTAGTTCTTTCTTCTCGAAATCGATCAATGAGGTACCAATCAAAAACTTCTTTTTAGTCGAGCTACTCCCAGTTGTGACTTCTTCCTGGTCTTCAATGACCCTCTCAGAGGGAAGGATCCTGGTCTCCTCCACTCCTGGTCGACCGTTCCTTAGCTTCTATTTGGAGGGCACCAACCTCTCTTGGGTTTCCTCCTTAATTTTTATTTCTTCCACTTTCTTCTCCTGTTTGGGGTGTATGGCCTTGATTAAACACTTCCTTACTACAACTTGGTTCCCATGGATCTCAACCACTCCTCGACTAGTTACACACTTCAATTTCTGATGATAGGTCGATGGAACAACATTAATTTCATAAAGCCATCCCTTACCGAGGATGGCTTGGTACGGTGATTTGATATTAACAACAAGAAACTCCATCATATTTGAGATACTTCCTACCTTGACTGGTAGGATGATCTTTCCCAAAGGGACTGTGATCTTTCCCAGGAAGTCGACCAACGGAATAGTGGCTTCCTTGAGGTTGGCTACACTTAGCTTTAGCTTTTTGAATAATTATAGGTACATTACTTCGGATGAACTTCCTTGGTCGACGAGTAACCTATCAACATCCCAGTTGGTTATCCTGAGTGTAATGATTAGTGCATCATGATGAGGGATTCTCACCCCCACCAAATCTTTATCTGTGAATACAATATGCTTATTGTAATTGACGTCCTCCGATCGTTGATGCTTCCTTGCCCGAGTCTTGGCTGGGTTAATCTGAAAGGATTGCATGACTACAGTAATCTTCTTAACTTCCATCTGAGCTGCATTTTCTTGAATTTATTTGAGGTCTGACTCCCCATGTATTACTACGAATTTGTGGCCGACATCCTCCTCGAGGACATTACCAAGCCTCTACTCACCATTCGATGCTGCCTTATCTGTCCTCTTCACTACACCAAAACACTCATTTAGTAACACACTATTTTTTTGATTACTAACACTCTTTTACCATTACTATTTCTCACAATAAATTAACGTTCCTAATCTCGTGTAAGTGTTACTATTAATATTTTAAAAGTGACTTAAAATAATAAAAGGGCGTAAATTTACCTCCATCCCAACCAAATGCCCCGGCTATCACCCATACTAAAAAAAACTCTCCAAATCTTCCTCCCCACCCAAATGAAAAGATGAATGCTTCAAACCCTATGAAGTTTCAATCATCGTCATCCAACTCCAAACCTTCTTCTCCAAATCAGTTTGGCTATCAAACTCATCGCAACCTAGGTTTTCTCAAACCTCATTGCAACCTATGGTTTCTCAAACCCCATTGCAACCTAGGGTTTCTCAAACAACATCAGGTGCATTCTACTATTTATGCCTCATAATTTATGGCATCTGCAACTCAGAGTTTTAATTAAAAAAATTGGTTTTAACTAAGTTCTGTTGCATTTATGGTTTGAGTTTTGATGTTTTGGGGATTATCTTATTTTTTGAGTGCTTGTTATTTTGAACTTTATGTTTTGATTGGTTTTGCAGTTTAGGTTTTGATTATTTGGAGTTTGTTGTCGTACGAACAGTTACTTTTGGTTATATGATTTGGATTTAATGAAATGATTTAGATATGCAGATCTTTAGATTATGTATACACACACACACACACACACACACACACACACACACACACACACACACACACACACACACCGATTTACAAGAAATAGGGTTTCTCAGAATCGTGGGTTTAACCATTTGGGATTTCGGAATTTTCCAACAATTTCCCCTTAAAATCAATTGGAAAGATAAATAAAGAATTCTTCCACTTTTATTAGGGGTCTAGTTTGTTTGTTGTTGCTTAATTGATCTTCTTGAATGAAAAATGTTAAATTTTGTATCTCATTAAAAAAATAAATTAGAACCATTCCTTTTATTTTTTGATTCATGAGTATAATTCGCATTTATTATCTATTTTGTTTGATTTCATTACATATGTAGTTTTTGCAGAGGTTTTATTTCATTGCATTTGTAGTTTCACCTTAACTAGACAAGGAACCTACTAGGCATTGCTATATTCAATATTAGTTACATTAAATGTCGTCTTTTTCCTGAAAATTATTTCAATTCTTGACCTAAGTAAGTGTTTTCTTGGAATTTATAAATTATAATTTACCTTCAAAATTTGAATTTTAGTTGTTTAATAACTTTCTGTATTGAAATTATAAACATAGATGAAGATCAAGAAGCTTATGCCAATGGATGCCAAATCACGGAGAATGATTGATTGGATGGAGAAAAGGAACCGAATAGATTTCATTTATCTCATGAATATATTATGAGTTTGAAATCCTTTCTATTTTTTATTTCTTACAAGTTTGCTTTGTTTTTACAGGTGTTTATGATGCATTATTGAAGAAATACCTAATGACACTTTTGTTCTTTGTGTGTGAGGCAACAAAAGGTTCAATGGTTGAGCAATATTCTTGTAATATCATGAGAAAACTTGAAAATTTTATGAGTAATTAGTGACTCAAAGTGTAGTGTTTTATAATGTTTCGAATTCTTGTGTGTTTGGAACAGATATTTGATTGTGAGAAATGTTCCAGCATTGGGGTGTGGTGATGAGTTGTTTACTTTGTTCGGGCCTTACGGAGATGGTGGAAGAGTAAGCTCCCTCTCACTCTCTCTCTCTCTCTCTCTATATATATATATATATATATATATATATATATAAAATTTTGTAATGGGGTTGTTAATTATCCTCTCATTTATTGCTTTAAAGCTTTTTGCAATGTGTTTGCCACTTTGGAGAGGCTGTTTCTCCTTGATTTATAATAATGGTGGGGGTTCTTTCCCTCTTATATATATAAAAAAAATATTAGTTTTAAGAAATAAAGTCCAACGTTGAATGGATAAGTTTGAAAGGATACGTCTGCAAGGTTACCTAGTTGTGATTCTTTTACTAGTTGGGCCATATTTGAAATGATAAAGCTTACTGAAGTTAGATTTGTATATAAGTTCCTCATCATGCCACTTGATGGATCTCGCCAACATCATACCATGGGTAAATATGAAATCTTATGTTATAAACTACATGGTAGGTGGTGGGGAGATTCTAAACAAACCGGTGTTCACAATGAATCTATTGATTCACATGAGTTTTTCGCATGAGTTATACCTAGCTCAAGTCTCATTTTTACGATTCAATAGTTGAGTCATGAGTTGGTGACATACCTCAATGTTAGTTAATTGGAGTGCATTCATGGTCAAGTCCTTCAGTTGTGATTGAGTTTTGATATTGATGATCTAAGTGAACATTAAAATCTTGATCTTATCGGTCATATTGGTGTTATGGTTGGTCATGGTCTTGCGATTGCCAATGTCTAATATTTGCTAGTTGTGTGTAATAGTGATAATGTGCGTATATTTCTAAATGAATATTTAGCACTTTTATTTTGTTGATCTGAAAAACAGTTGCCTAGATGCATCATCATAGATAGTTTTGCTTCCATCTTTTGAGTCAGCATGTGGTGGATCATGGCCCTCCCAACGGGTTTTGATCTAAATGGTTTGCTTTTGATGTTCATTTATTTTTTGTTTGGAAATTTCACATATATAGTTTTGGGATACCGGTCTGCAAGTTTTCATACTGTGATTCAACCCTTTAAGCATAAATTATTAGATTTATATTTGAAATTAAACACTATAGTTTTAAGTGCTGAAAAATTTCACAATTAAATGAATACTAACATGACCCCCAAATTACAATAGGAGGGGACTGTAACCATATGTTGATATTGTCAACTGTAATTAGTTGTTTTATATCGGATTAATTTTATTTACGTTCATTCTGATCTATGATTCTATATGCTCGTTATGAAGCTTCTAATTAATTTATGCCGACGATTAAAAAAACACATCAGATAAAAAACATAGGAGAACACACCTGAGCTTGGAGTCCTTGCACAATTTGAGATATCCCAACACTGCCCATCCAATTGATATGTTAAACAAATTATATTGTCTATGTTATACTCCACGTCGAACCCCTGGTTAAATAAATCCCTTACTATCATACTTGATTATTCCTAAATTCTTCAAGAACTGATCTTCGAACAGGAACCGTGATGTTAATCCCGCATGGAGGCGAAGGAATTAACTCATCCGCTAAGAAACCAATATTGCTATCAGTGTCATTTCTTTGGCATGTAACAGGTATTTTGGGTTGATACATCAACCCCTTTAGTTGGGGTTTAGAAATAACTATTTCCAGAGATGGAATGCCTATCCATTTTGGAGCCGACATAATCTGCATCAGTGGAACATGCTCCATGACTTGAGATATCTTAGAATATACTCCACTCCCTCCCTCCCAAATTAAGACTCCACTATTCTATTTTGGATTATTACAAATTAAGACTGAACTTTTCTTTTCTTGCCATAGTCAACCAACCAAATTCCATAATACTCTACAAGTGCTATTTTTTACCACTGATTAGGACGGAGGGAGTAATAATCAATGCCCATATGACCCGAGCGAGGTGCATGCATAAACTCACCATACTAAATACAACGGTCAAATCAGACCTTAGGTTGTTTGTCAACTAGATTAGTAAACTAACCAAACACTGGTATAACCAAGGATTTGGGAGTAAGTCACTTGACTCGGTGTGAATTTAAATGAATACTAACTAGGCTGGCATTAAAGTTCACAATTTATTAATTGAATGTATTTTAATTTTTCAACTCTCTCTATCTCAGCTGACAGTGTTCAGGTGCCCCATTCATTACCCCATTTTTGTTTTCGTCTTATTTACTATTTCTTTATGAAAATAAAAATAAAAATGATAATCTTAGATTTCCCCACTTGGCAAGCTGCGTTGGACTCTAGTTTGCTAATGTTTTCCTCAATCATTGTTGATTTTAATCATTATAAGTGCGCTTTGATAATGATCAAGGTTATATACATACCTAGTAACTTGGTAAGGGCCTCTCTTCAAATTTCTATATTAGAAAGTTGTTTGTAATATGCTAGTGGAGTTTCCATTACTTATTCATGTTTGTGGTGCAATTTGAGTTAGTTAGAGTAGAATACTTTTATGATTCAAAAGGCCGCGGCATGTTTGGATCTCCTTTAGTTTTTTAAATTATCCTGGATATTTATTTGTTAATTGAATTTTGATTAACTTTATGTAAGAGAGGTGAAAGATGGAGAGGGTAAGACTGGATTTAAGATACCATCCTTCTGTATCATCACCATCAGAGGAATCAACATTAGATTTGGAAAGAAATTACTGTAATCACTCGAATCTACCTTATCCAAGCTCACCACAGGCAACCAACTCTCGGAGAGTAGTGCCGCTGCCTACTTCTCGTGTCCCACTTCCAGCCTCTTAAATAATGCAGTCGAATCTCGGAGAGTAAAATTGCTAAAATCGGTCAACACTGCCGCCTCTTCTTGTTTTCTCCGATCGTCCAACCTCAGGGTCTTCCCGTTTGAGAACAACATGATTCATCCTATTGAAGGACATGGTTCAACCTCAGTGTCTTCCCCATTTATTTTCTAATCCTTTCAATTTAATGAACCCCATTCGTCCTATTCAAGACCAAGGTAAATTTCATTTATTGTTTTCATGTATTTATTTACTTAATTTGGTTCGATTTGCTTTTACGAAAAGCCAGAGATTAGATATTTTTTTCTATTAGTGTAGACTAAGCTATTAGTTTAGACCAAGGTAAATCACATAAGCCCTTTTTTTATTATTGATATTGAATTTGTAAATTCACATTTTGTTACTCATTTTCTTTGCAGAAATATCGAATTGCAAAGTACATGCCAGATTCTAGAGAAGGTAGAGAAATCTTCAATAAATTCTTCAATGATTCAAGAAATGATATAGCGGTTTTTTTATTTCGACTTCACCGAACCTTTTGAGGTGCTACCATAAAAATATTCGCATTGATGATGAGTCACAAACAGTACGATGTCAAAAAATTTCAATGCCCATTCTAAAGTTTGGTTTCAATGAGCAAGAAATTGGGCTAATCATGAAAATCAAAATTTTAAATTGCCATTGAAATTGAATGTCCAATCGTTATGGGCTTTTGATGATCAACCCAATTTCTGATAGTATCTCCATATTATTTAATCTCCCTATGAAATAAATAAGATAACTTTCGAATTTAGTTTATTATTCATTATGCGCTTAAAACGATTTATCCCAATCAGTGACTTTATTGTTTGAATTAGCAAACCATTAGAAGTTTTTCAACTTTATTTCATATATATGCTAGTATTTATAAAAAGTTTGGTTTGCAACTCTGTTACCATGAGTTTTGGGGTCATCAAACTTATAACACTGCTGCAAGACGAAAATAAGTTTTTCCTCAGCTTTTTGTTAAGCCACTATCTGCTACACCTAACCTCAAATCACCTGCCCTGTCTGTAGAAATACAACTAGATTTTCATATGGTTTTATGTTGTGTTATTGTTCACTTAAATGCACTTCAACAGTATTAGAACACAATTTTCTCTCCAAAATCTATACATATTTCTACACTTTTGTCTGTTTACAAAATCTACAGTTCACCCCTAACATAACAGGGCATAAAAGGAATGAAATGATCCATTGTAGCATAAACAAAATAGAATATGTTCCATCTATAAAAGGTACTGCAGGGAAAGGAGTTGGTGTTTCAGTTTCTACATTCCTAAAAGATACTGCAATATCTGAGGTAGAATATTATGCATACTCACACTCAAGAAGGCCCATTGCATTTGGCGATAATCACTCATTTACTACCATATAAGTTTCATTACATGTTTTGAGGTTTCATATTGTGTTTGTCTCCTGTAGATCTAGTATTAGAATTTCAATGTTTTTGTATTTAGTTACTTATCTTTTCTTTTCCAGGTACATAAAGAACTGCAAGATACAGTGGCTCAACTAGAAGCAAAACATCATGAAATTCGAATAGTCTCTTTTATGAATCGTGGTCCAATGTCTAGGATGTGGTTCTTGGCCATTTTAAGAGCTGGACTATCGATGAAAGCTTAATTCATGTGCATAATTACAAAAAGGTATTAAAATTAATTTCTTTTCTTTACAACAATGACCTCGCTTTATCACGGTGTGTCTTCTTGTGTGGGATTGAAAAATGAATGAGTAATAATGAGATAAAGTTTGATCAGATTGGACATTGACTTTATTCTTGAGTCTGAGCTTCGTGCTCATGTATGCTTCTAATGATGTAATATATTTTTTGTTGATTTGTTAATTGTTCCGAGTATATATACAAGTACATGGCAAAAAATAAATGTTACTGAATATCAAGGTAAGTATGCATTGTTTTCCCAGTTACTTATATGTATATAGTATAATTTAATGGAGTTCTGATAGTGGTATTAATTCACTAAGGTGTCAACTCGATTAGGTTTCTATGGTTAAACCCTCTATCTACCTATCTCATATAAAATAAATAATATCCAACAAATTCTTTAACATTATAAAAAATTCATCATCAAATTCGAAGATGATCCAAACTCACATCCATTATGTGGTGGTACTTATATATTAATGATTTATTTGTGTTTCTTCCTCTAAGTAGAACATTGTTTAGTTGTTGAAGCCAAAGGCACAGGACTCATTTGTGTTGCCACTTTGTAAATATCGTGGGTACGAGCATTTTTTATCCTCAAATTTCTTATGTTTAACTTGTTTAGTTTATGCTTAATAGAATTATATTGTTTTGAGATACACACGTTCTTATATTGTTCTCCACTATAAATTCTGCTTTTGAAAAAATATTGAATTTAATGTGCTCCATAACTGTAGGTAGATATTTAAGAATAAAAAAAATCTTATTTTAAACTGAATTTGTATCTTCTAAATAGAGTAACGCTAAGAGGGATGGAGAGGATGTGGTCATTTGTTTTGTTTATTGTTATGTTGAGTTATCATATCAATTAGTAAAGTTATGCGCAAGTGGGTTCTGCTATGATTTAACAAATTCAAGATGCAGTGATTCAGGTGTTTGTTTGAATTCTCCTATCATTACTCGGTAAAAAAACAGAAGAATAATGGTTTCCCTTGATGAATACACACGGGGATACTTGAAGAGGGAGTTAGTGATCTGACAGCCTAGTCCGCTAGAAGACCAATTGTTGAATGCCACGCTAACAAACATGGTGATGGGAAGGACTAATTGATGCTCACCAGTTATGATGACGGGGATACTTGAAGAGGGAATTAGTTTTCTTGTTATTTTATAGTTATTTTTAACAGTTAATGCTCACCAGTTATAGTTATTTATAACAAAATTCAGTTATTGTGGCTGTTGAATCTCTTCCAGTTTTAGTTTGTCAGCTCACACAATATCTTATGTTTGTTTATCATACACGTGTTTTGTATTTATGTTCTGCAGCAATGGGAAGGACTAATTGAGTTTTTGGGCTCCGAGTTTAGGGCTGCTGCGGGTCTCGAGTTAATGCTCACATGTAAGTTTTGGAAAAGTAGTGGTAAAATTGTCAATGTGCATCATGTTCAGTTGTAGTTATGTCAGTTTGTTTTACTCTTTTAGTTTTATATTTTGATCTTTCGTGCTGCACAGAAATAGGAATTTTAAGAAGGTTCATGATGGAATAGCTACTGATGTTGCTCATAGAGTCATCTACAAAAGGAATCTTACTTCCGTAGTGCTGTAGTTTCATTTGAGAGGAAATTTGGTGAGAGTGCATCTTCAAAATCAGCCTGATAAAATTCTTAGTTGGATTTTGAAGAAAGAAGTAGAGATGATTATAACTGATGGATGCTAACCATTCGCTAGACTAGTGAGAATGTATAAATAACTCTGTATAAAACTTGAATTATGATTTGGATAGCATTCTATAACAATATCTTTCTCTTATTGCATCCCTCCCCCACCCCCAAATTTCTTATTTTGTTCTTGGAATGAAGATAGCATCCTATACCAGTATGTTTATTTGGAGTTGAGGTGCCTTCAGTTGCTATCTTAATGGCCTGTATTTACCTAAAAATAGTATTTTTCCTTTGGGCTTCAAATATTTGTAGACACACCTACAGTGATCATGGGCTTGTATAACGGGTCTTGAGGTTGATTTGTGTATAGTTTAGTCTTGAATGATGTAGGATGTTTGAGAATATAAATTTTCCAGATGTAGTGCGTTGTTTGAATGAAGTCCTCATTTTCCTTTTCCTTGTCTTATGAATCAATATAAATCCGATTTTGTAATATGGAATGGTGTAATTGGTAAGGAATTGGCCAAAGGTTCTGGATTTGGGAAGGGCCTTGAATTTTTTTTTTTAAATATGAACTAAGATTAGTAACATAATTTTATTGTTACTAATTTTGATCTTTCTGTTGCTATCAGTAACAGAATTTTTCCGTTACTATTAGTAACACTACTTTAGCGTTATTAATTGTGAATTTTACTGTTACTATTAGTAACAGAATTTAACCGTTACGAATTTTGAATTTTACTGTTACTATTAGTAACAGAATTTTACCGTTAGAAATTCTTATTTTTCCATTACTATTAGTAACAAAATTTTACCGTTACTAATTTTGATTTTTTTCGTTACGATTAGTAACATAATTTTACCATTACTAGCTTCGTGCCCTACGCCTTTTTTCTAACAGAAAAATTGTGTTACTAATATATTTAGTAATGGTAAAATTGTGTTACTAATGGCGTGTTTTTGGTGTAGTGCTTCTCCACAAACTCATTAAGGTGCCCAACTTGGGACAACTCCTTGAGGTGAGACTTGAGGGCTTTACAATGCTTAGTCTTGTGACCACCTTACTTATGGAATGCACACCTTACTGCGTTATTCCGTTTAGAAGGGTCTCATCCCATATTCTTCGGCCATTTAATAAATGGCTCCTCTTTGATCTTTGCAAGAATCTTATATATCAGCTCCTTGAAGACTGTGTTTACAACCTGAAATGCCTTCGAGGCATCATTTTTGTTTCCATTCTTGGAGCCATTTTTGCCCCCATTCTTGTTCCCTTTCTTCTTTGGTTTATTTTTCTCAGCTCCTTTTCCATCCTTCACGTGATCATTATCCCCTGTATTAAGATGGGTCACATCCTTGACTTTGGCGTATTTTTAATACGAGCCATTAAGTCGTCCATGGATACAACCTCCTTCTTAGTTAAGGACTGGTACAGGAGGTAGGAGCTCGGTAAATCGATTTTGAAGAATGCTATAGCGACCTGCTCCGAGCAATCCTCTATTTTATTAAATACTTCCCAATACCTCTTCATGTACTCTCTGAGGTTCTTTTGTGGATTTTCCTTCAAAGTAAGCAATGCATCCATCCTCTTCATGTGGGAGCTACTTGTTATGAAGCGATCTATAAACTGCTCAACCGAGGATTTAAATTTTTTGATGGACTTATGAGGAAGCTTTTCAAACCACTTCTGGGCCACATCGTGCAAGCTTGAAGGGAATATTCGACACATGAGAGCATCATTGTGACTCCATAGAGTCATAGCTTGCCGGTATTGCTTGACATGGTTAATGGGATTAGTCTTACCATCATAAATCTTGAACCTGGGAATCACGAACTTCTTCAGAACCACTTCTTCTTCTATTGCCCTTGAAAAAGGGGACTTTATCTAGGTTTTGAGAGTCACCTGACTAGCTCTCTCATCGACCTGGCACCGCGATAAGCTAGGTGCTAGTCCATCTTCCACCGGACCAAACTTTGTATGTCATCGTTCTGCTGACCATGACTTTTTTAATGGTGAGCTAGTTGCACTCGCTCGAAATGGTCATCGTCTGACTAGTGCCTTTCTGTTCTTTCTAATGCATGCCTCGGGCTCCTTCCTTGATAACAAGACTTTCTCGCCTGAGGGATAGGAGTCCGATTGTGGCATCACTTCGTTCTTTGATGTAGTTCTCTCTCTATCCTTTCCAAGTGCCTCTTGAGGCAAGAATTTTCATCTTGCTGTTGGCGAGTAGCCTCTTCCTACTCATAGAGTCTGGCCTCATAGGCATCTATCATCCTAGAGATCTGCGTGGACCTGGGTGGCTCCTGTCTTACTTCGGAGTCCTACTTCTCCTGGCGAAGTCTTAGGTTTGAATGGTAAATTTCAGACCTTACCCTTGGAGGGTTCGATTGCTGCTAAATGTCTCCTGCTTGAAGGACGAAACTGCTATGATGGGACATTGCTAGTTCTTATTGGTGAAAGTTTTCACAGGAAAAATAATCATTTCCCACAGACGGCGCCAATTGCGGTGATAAAAATCTCAACACAAACAAGTAATGAAGGAAAACAAACACCAAGATAATAAGAACAACAATAATCACAATCACAATCACACAATGCAAGAATATATGTGGTTCGGCAAATTGCCTACGTCCACAGAGAGGTCTACTATTATATTAAGTAACTCTCGAGAATGTTTTTCATATATGCCTCACGCCAGGGGTATAATATATACTCAACTGAAAGAGCGAGCGAGAGAGAGAGAGAGACAACATTGGTAACCAAAATGTTAACCCTGTATCCCTTGAATATCTCATCCAAGATTTTTAGGGATGGACTCGGTCACATCCTTCTATCCTAACCGTCATTCAGGGCACATAAATTGGGCCGGGTGCCTTTTATTATTTGTTTGGGCTTGACCGATTACTTTTATGGGCCTGCTCGACAAAAGGGGTACCCACATTCCCAATAATGTGTCATGGGCCTATAGATCTCGATAACTGAAAAAGATGAGTAGTAGTGCATCAGAAGGGTTCCTTGTTTGGATTTCACTTGCGAGATATCCCATGCATGACACTTAGTAATTATTAGGAGTTTGGATACGTTTGGCACTCTAAGGCATGAGTTTAGTACGTTAGTCATTACACATGTGTAGATAAAGCTTTGAGAAGAGATCTAGTATATTACCTAAGGCCATTGGAGCTAGTAGTGCTATGTAGGAAGCATTAGAGGATATTGTACCACTAGTTGATAAGTGGGGCAATCTCGAGAGAAATTGAGTCACAATTAGTAAGGCAATCAAATCTACATTTACTATATAGTCATGCAGGGTATGCGAGGCCTATTTTGATGCATGTAGGTTGCATCGTGGTATTTATGCATATATGCACGGTGTATAGGGTGTATATGCGCCCTGGTCAGTTTTATATTCAGTATTATCTAAGAAAAATTAACGCTGAGGTAAATAAGTTGAGTAGTTAGCAACATATTTGGAATATTGAGGTGGGCTTAACTTTTTTAGGGGGAGAAAATAGTTCGGGAATTTATAGCAGGGAGAACCATCACACCCTAGATAAGTTAAGGGACTGTATAAACACAAGCGAGTTATCCTTCTTGCCAATGGATGGTCCAACAGTTTTATAAGGTAGAGGAAAATTGTATTCAATCAATTAGAAGGGTGGATTACACATCAATATGAGGTTGAATATACCAGACGAGGAGGACCTATAAAGTGTGCAGTTATGGAGAAGACACATTGCTCACGGTTTTAGTGTATCTTGAGAGGTGGATAAGATGTACTAGATGATGTTGGGTAAAGTACACATGGGTCAGAATGGAGCGAGACATAACAAAGTTTTTCTTTAGGTACACCACTCGTTAGATGGAGAAGGTTGAACCTAGGCGATCAACTAGAGTTTTGTAATAATTAGACATTTGAGTGAGGGAATGAGAGTGTATTTAGATGAATTTTATTTTGGCTTACCAACATCGCGGAGGGGTCAAGATTCCCTCTGGGTTATTGGGATCGGTTGATCGAGATGGATCAGTTCTTATGAATTAAGGTAAATTGCATGATCGGGCAGTGTGCCCATCTTTTCATTATAAAAAAAAGTGAGTGGGCATGAGGTTCCCCCAAACATTATTTTGGATCAAGGTGAAATCTTGTGTCCCATATCTGGTAGAGCTCTTAAGAGGCGATGGTGATAGAGTTGTGTTGAGCACGACTATTCACCCCAGACTGATGGGCAGACGGAGTGAGTGAATCAAATGTTAGAAGATATGCTGAGGATGTGTATTCGGGACTTTAAAGGTAGCTAGGAGCAGTGTTTACCGTTGGTAAAGTTGCATATAATAACTCGTACCAGTTTATGATTGGCGTGGTGCCTTTCAAGGCTTTGTACATAAAACCTTGTCATTCACCCTTTGGTTGGTTAGAGGTAGGGGATAACAAGCTTCTCGGGCCAAACATGATTTAGGACACGTTGGCAAGGATTGAGTTGACCAGGAGTCATATTTGGGTAGCTTATTATCGTCGAAAGAATTACGCCATTGCGAACTGAAGATTTTTTGAAATTTAATGTAAGTGGCCAGGTATTATTGCGAGTATCTCGTATGAAGGGAATGATGGGATTTGTGAAAAAGGGAAGTTGGGGCCTAGGTATGCTGGGTCTTCCCCCCATTATTGAGAGGGTAGGGTCAGTTGTGAATAGGCTCATCTTGCTGGAGCATTTGCTGTAGGTCATAATGTGTTTGTGTGTCATAAGCAAGGAGGTATCTCAAGGATGACATGGTATATCGACATATAACATTTTAGGAGATTGAGTTACAACCAGACATCTCGTATGAGGAGAGACTTGTTGCCATCTTGGATCGTAGCGAGTGTAAACTTCGATCAAAGGTGGAATTGTTCGTTGTTGTTCAGTGGGGGCATCAAAATGCCGATGAATCAGCTTGGGAGCGTGAGTATGACATGAGGGAAAATATTTCGAAGCTCTTTATAGCAAGTATGTCCAAATTTCGGGGACAAATTCCGTTGTTGGGAGAGTATGTAACACCCCGTATTTTTAAAGTATTTTAAATTATACGCGTGAACGTAATTTTAATGAAATCGGGAAATATATTGAATTCAATAAATATTAATTGGTCAATAAAAAGGATTTATACTTATGTATAATTATATTTACTTGTGTAATAAGTAAATGATAATGTATAAATTTACGTAACTTCGAAAGTGAGTTAAAGCGACGGGTTTATCGATATTTCAGTTGGGACACGCATTTAGAGTCGTATTGGGCATGAGATGGAATTTAAAGTTAGGTGACTCGAATGGCAATTTTGAGTGCATATATGGTCCGAGATGGGTCGAGATAGTACATAATAGGCATCTCGGGGGTTACAATTGGGTTTCGGGGGATTTTTAGACTAAGCAAGAGCCGTAGAATGGTGTACAAGTCATTTTGCTTGAGGGGATTGATCCTATTTTAGGATTAGAGTGTTTTTGTTTACTATATAATCAAGGTGTATAAAAGGGCGGATGCTATCCATCCACCCAAAGAGGCTTGGTTTTGAGAAAAAGTCAGAAAAGTGAAGAAAAAGGGGGAAAAGAAGAGGAAAAGAGGATCCGGGGAGAAGAGCTTGTGTTACTAGGTTGAAGACAACGATAAAAAAAGAGTTTCAGAGGAGAAATACCAGAATCCAAAACTTTAAAGGCAAGTATTTACTTTATTTAATATTAACATGTTGTTTCAATTGTTCATAGAATTTGGTGTAGAATAACACAGATTTTGCGTTTGGAAAACTATGTAAATTCGGGTTTTGAATGAAGTAAACATTAGGAGATGAATATAACAATGATATATGTTGAATATGATGTAAATTGAACAAGAAAAATTGGTTCTTGAATGATTTAATAAGAAAGTATCGAATCTTGAAACTAGGGTTTAGTATTGCATGATTCTTATTTTAATTCATTGGCATATGATTTATAGGTTGTTTCGGGATAACTTTTACTTAGAAAATTATTGATTTATGTTTGGGAATTTTTTAGGGTTCATGTATGGATTTTTTGGTGAAGGTTAGACCACCATGGGTATATGGAGAAGAAGAAATCGTGCCAAAAGTTCGCTCTGATAGCTCTACAAACCGAATCGATTCGCTGGTCCCATGAATCGGTTCATTAACCAAATCGATTAGGTCTAGCCAACGAACTGGTTCATTTATGCTAGATTGTCACCTTTTCCTTGTGTTTGTTTTTTTTACCGTTTGAGGATTGGTCACGGGTTTCTAGGTCTGGGGATGAAGTTAAGCTTCTGGGAATTCAGAGTGAAGGCTAACCTAGGATGAATTCCGTGTGAGGAAAATACGTGAATAGTGAGTAAACGCACAAGAGTGAAATTTGGTAAATCGACTTAGGATTTTGGGATGATTAGGCTAGTGCTTGGTTAGATTAGCATGTTTTCCAGAAGTATATGATTAGTGAGTTCAACTATAAGTAAGGGGATACTTAGCTAAGATCGGGAAGTAGGGTTATACTTTGGGATTTGGTAGGCTAGTGCTATGAGAGATATTACGCACGTTAGCTGACTTCATATATATGGGAAAGTGGGGCCAATATATATATGTCTATGATGAATGACTTTATTTGAATATACCTGCTATGATATTCTATCATTGGAGGTTGCGTGTAGTTGGCGGTCAACCCTGACATTGACCAGCAGGTGTTGGATTGTTTCCCTAGGGTCATAGTAATATCGCATGGCCACTATCCGTATGTGAGCATAGGTATTGGTTTTGAGTCTTGTTGCGTGTGATGTTGTATGGTTACGAACCATGGATGTTGTAATACCCCATATTTCTACGTATTTGGAATTTAATTAATTCGGTAATTAATTTGTTTTATTTTAAATTACAGGAATGATGTAATTTAATTGAATTAAATAATAATAATAATAATAATAATGTGTTTATTAAGTGTTAATCGAGAGAGAGAAATAATTATTAATATTATGTGCTAAATTTAGTAAGTGAATAGTAAATAATTTATGGAAAAATAATTTACGTCGTAACGAGTGATAATGACGTAATTGGAATATATATCAATCAGGAGTCGCGTGTCGACTAAATTAAGGTCGAGGTAGAAAAAATTATTTAGAATAACTTAAATGATGATTCTGAGGTCATGGATGATTCCCAAAGGGTCGAAATAGTTGGAATAGTATACTCTGGGATATTGTTTGGGTCCCAGGTCAATTTTAGACTAAACTGGCATCGTATAAGGGTATTTTAGTCATTTGGTAACCTAGGGTTAAGAGAACTATGAATTTCAAAGACTTTATGAGCATATAGTTGGGAGAGACTAGGGTTAGAAAGATAAAAAACAAAGAGAGGCCATTAGAGAAGAAGGATAAGCCAGTTTTGAAGCTTAAGAGAGAATTCTTGAAGGATTCAAGTTTGTTCTTGAACCCCCATCAACCTTGGATTGAGGATTGGGAGAGAAGACAAGAAATCTATCATCTTAATCACAAAATCAGATCACACCCATAAGAGGCAAGTGTTTATTTGCAATTTCTTTTGAAGTTATAATACCCATGTAGAATAGGGTGTTAAAATGTGATTTAAATGATGTTCGTGAATTGAAGATGATTAGAACTCATAATTTGGGTAGGATTTGTATGTAGAATTGATCCACACATGTGGAGTAGACGAAATCAAATTATGTATAGTGATGAATGTAAAGAGAATCTGTGTTTGTGGATGAATATGTGGGAAGAACACAAAAACTAGGGTTTTTGATGATTAAAGGGTTTGATTCATTCTTAACTGAATTTAGTGAAGATTTAATGTCTTTAGAATGTTAAGAATAATCCCAATACATATGAATGATGATTAGTAATGTTAGTTGGGAGTTTGAGAGCCTTACATGAGAATTTGAATTTGTGAGAATGGTGAGAAGCGCATAAATGCAACGAAGAAGACAAGTGACTTACAATAGGACTATGATAGGGATGAGAAGTGGTATTGCTAAGATATTTGAGGTGTGGATTAATTGGGATTAAAACAAAATGTAATTTATTCGAGAGAACGAGAATGAGCTATGGGGATTTCAAATTGACCTATTATATGGACTAGTAGGGTATGACTGAGTTAACTACTGAAATAATTTAAGGGGTAACTAGAACCTATGGAGTAGAGAATAATACTCGAATAAATACGATATTGCGAATAATCATTAAATAATAAGTACGGTGAGTATTCGAGTGATATATACTACGTACGAACGATGATGTTTGGGTTGTGTCAATACCTACTGGTTATGTATATATAGGTTATGTGTTACCTATTATATGACCGGTGTAAAGTGTTAGCATACCTATGGTGCCTGCTATCACAGAGTTTCCCCCGCAATGGGCGATTCCACATTGACGATGCTAGTGAGGTCTGGATTAGTGCCCCAGGATATAGAACTTAGGGCAGGCTATTAAATGCGTGAATATAATGGTGCCGGCATGTTCAGAGATGTTAGGTATGTGCGTGGTCCACAACTTAGAACTATGTTTACCTCTAATATGTGTTGTTTTAGTTCATGGTTCGAGGAAGAAATTCCAAACTAACAATCCTTGATTTAGTACGAGAGGTACATGGAGGGATAGTAGAGTATGCCTGTTTCACGGTGGTCACTTTGGGAGATACTGTAATTATATATATTAGTGAAAAATGTATATATATCAATATGAATATTCTAGTTAAGTGTGACAGTAGATAGTTAGATAATGTATATCTAAAAGTAAATTAAGTAGATAAACTTAATTAAATGATTTAAATATAACACATGTGAAATGTTACTTACGATGCTAATAACATACGAGAAATGTTAATTATCGGTTAGTGTACTTTATGTAAAGCACCCTATATCCTTGACTTACTTAAATCTATACTATATAGGTGCTTATCTAGTTTGGAAATTGTGACGAAATTGGAGTCCCATCCCTAATTACCAAAGAACTTCAGAGTCTTCATTTTATTCCTATATAAGTTCTTAAAGGTAGATCACCAACACCACACACTAGGATTGCATACATACATCACATCATGATATATTTGGATGTGTGTGAATTAATTCCCTTGAAATTGATTTTTTACTATTTTTAAGAATTTTTAAGATTTTAAAATGATTTTTTTTCGGAATTAAAATACTGGATTAAAAACCTTTGGGGTTAGATTTATAAAATTTTTTTGGCATATATTATGGTTGGGTAGAATTCGAAAGCACTTGAGAATATTGTGGGTGTAAATTATATTTATAAAAACTAAAAAACACGCATTTTTCACTCGATCTCAGCCTTACACATGTTGTAGTTACAACGACCTGATGTGTGTTTTCTTGTACTCACATACTTAACTATCACTGTGCACCCTTGGATTATTTTAATCTACGATCTGCATGTGTTTTGTTAGAATCCCCGTGTTTTATTTTTAACCAATCAAATCCATTTTAAAAGCGGTGGCTTGCAGGCCTTGGATCATATTCAAATGAATCCCGATCGTTCAATTCGCTTCGACCTTCCAGAGCCTTCTACTCTCAGTATAAAAGGATACCTCATCTTAGATTTTGTAAATTTTGGTCATTTGTTTCCTCAGAGAGAGTAGAGAGTGTAGAAAGAGAAAGAGTTAGAGAGAGAGAGAGAGAGAGAGAGAGAGAGAGAGAGAGAGTTCGTAGAGTTTTTACAAACCCTAACTCAAACTTCAAACCATATCAAAACCAGAAAACCTTTGTTTGTAATTAAGTATGTGTGTGTGTGTTGCATGCATGAGTATTATAGCACTACACCACATACACAGTCACACTACTACATTGAAACGTGTTGGTTTTGAGATACTGGAATGTTAGAGTCAACGTAAAGCTAAAAGGAGTAAAGATAAGAAGCTGGGAGAACATCTACAACAATCAGAACCTTAGAAGAAGTCAGAACACGCCAGAGGAGTTTGTACATTTCTAAACTTAGATTAGTTTTGTTTGTATGTCTTGATTGTTATATAGCTTGTAATTTGTTACTCATTTTTAGTGGACTTTTTACTTTTGTGGCGTAGAGGTCACTGTGGATGTGTCCCCAATTGGATGGGGTTTTACCACATTAAACTCACTTTTGTACACTTTCTTTTACTCTCATCCCCTTCTTGAGGTTGTGTTGGTTTATTTTGCTTAAAGTTTTGTTTTTCAAAACTGGTAAACCTATAACTGAAATTACTAGTTCATAACTATTTTACACATCTTGTGTTTACAATTTGTTTTAAGAAAAGAGTTTCTTCAATAAATAGTTTGGATCCATTTAGATAATTTAATCTTCTATTAAACAAATTAAGTGGTAGTTTTTTCAGTTGGTATTAGTGCTTTGGTTTCTCAAAATTTTTTAAGATCTTGTGTTTCTCTAATTATTTTCTCAAAACAAACTATGGACGAGAAATTTAAGAGACTAGGTAACCTGTATAGACCCCCTCTCTTTGATGGAACCAACTTCCCTTACTGGAAGGTAAGTATGGTTGCATTCATCCAAGGGACTTTAGGAGATGATGTCTGGGAAGTTATAGATGATGGTTACACTTTTCCTACTAAACCAGTCGCTGAAGGAGTACTGTGAGGATTAGAAAGTTATTAAGTGAATCCGCTAAAGAAGAGAAACATATTTCACTTAATAACAATAAAGGTAAAAATGCTATATTCATGTCTATAAATGAACACGAATTTAAGAGAATATAATTTTGTTCTACCTCTAAAGAAGCTTAGGACACCCTAGTGACTGCTCATGAGGGTGACACCAGAGTTAAAGCTTCTAAAACTCAAATGCTCATCCAACAGTTTAACTCTTTGATCATGACTGAGACTGAGTCATTTGATGACTTATATATTAGACTGACAGACATTGTGACCAAATTGCATGCAAATGGGATTCTTTATGATAGAAAGGAAATTGTATTTAAAATTCTAAGATCACTTCCACAAAAATTTGATAACAAAAGATATGTAATTGAGGAGATGGATGATCAAGATTTGTCACCTGAGCTCCTCAGTAGCAAATTGAGAACTGTGGAAATGGAACTAGAATTTAAGAACTAATTAACCCAGTCCCAAGAGAGATAGTCTACCTCCAATATTGTCTTTTGATCTAAGTTGACCACACCTGATTTTAGCCTACCAGACATTGACTTAGACACTGATGAGGATCGTTATTTAGATACTTTGGATAATAAAATTGCCTTAATGTCTAAACAGTTTAAGGAAATTGTGAGTTTTTGAAATAAAATAGTAAAAAGACAAGGCAAGCCTAATTATCCAAATCAATTTAATAATAGACCTCATGAGAGAAGACAAGACAAACACCAGTCTGACAATCACAAGAGATCCGAGAAAGACCTTAAGAATGTTGAATGCTATAGATGTGGAAAGCTAGGACACTTGGCTAATGACTGTAGAGTTAACTTAGACAAAATACACAAACATAATAGGGCTCATTTAATCAAAACTTGGGATGACTCAAGTGATTTTGAAAATGATGAACCTGAGTCATCTAACACGTTTGACCCTTTCATGTCATTCTTTGCTAAGATAATCTATAATGATGATGAGGAATCTGATCATACCATGACTGATAGTATGCCTACTGGTTTATTTGCTTGATTACTTGAGAATGTTGATAATGCTTCAAACGCTCTGTGTGTGAGTCAAAGGGAATGCGCTATTATTGATGTCAATGGGTGTGAGAGTCCTAAAAATGAACTGTTAGGGGACATTGCACACTGCACACTTAGCAACTCCGAAAATGATGACCTTCCTGACATTCACACACTGTACAGAAAAACTCTCAAGAAGAGCACTAGGCTTGAAAAAACTATCAAGGGACTTAACCAAAAGATAAAGATCTTAAGTCTAATTATCAAACAAAATGCTGAAGAGTATACTACCTAATGTCTAACTCATGAGAATGAAAGAAAAAATTTTGAATAAAAATTGAAAGAGTTGTCTAACTCTAATGAAATTCTGGAAAAAAAACAAAGGAACGTTGTTAGAATTGGAACAAACAAAAGAGAAAACATCCACATTATTCAAAGCATTCGCAAAATTTGAAAATAATTCCAAGTGTTTTGAAGATTGTGTGGCTGAAATAAAAACTAATTCTGATGACAGAATTGGAATAGGATTTTTCCCCAATTCTAAGACACAAACTAAAAATTTTGAAACCATAAAGTTTGTGTCTGGCAAAAAAAGACCTATTGAAATTTGTCCAGACTTTCAAGTTTTAAAAAATAATTTTGATAAAAATCAACTGAAGTTAGACATTGGTCAATCAAGCAACTCTAAGCACAATGTTGATCAAAAGACCAAATATGTCTGCCCTCCTATTCAACAGGCAGATTCAATGTTTCATCTTATGTCATCTAGGAATAAGACTACAACTCAAAATCTACACAAACCCTTAAATAATACCTTTCCCAAGGTTATGAGTTCAACATGTCATCTTTACTGCTCCTATTGTGATGTCTATGGACATTTCTTAGATGGTTGCTATTCCAAATGACTATATAATCCTGTCTATACCTCTCCTATTTATAAAAAATTTAACTATTCTAGGAGAAACCGAAACAATTATGTCCTCCCTAGACAGCTAGATAAGAACACTAACTATCATACTAGAAGGAAAATGACTAATACTAAAATACAATCTATAAGAAGGAATTCTAGATTCTATTCTAGACCAATTGCTCCAACTGTTTATAACAACAATAAAATTGCGCAAAAATCTTTTAGCCAAAAGGCATAAGCTCACAAGTTTTATCAAATACGAGCTAATAAGCTCAAATTAAAAACTAGAGAAATTTGGATTAGAAAAAATGATCTATTACCCTAGTTAAAATGCAACATAGTGATCAGTGCTTTTAGAGCTGAACACACTACAAATGGATGCTATTTAGACTCAGGATGTTCCAAACATATAACCGGGGATGATTCAAAACTCTCAAACAAAACCAACTTCTCTAGAGGAAAAGTCTTGTCTGGAGATGGTGTATCGGCCCAGATCATTGGTAAAGGAACACTCCATGAAGAAGGGTTACCCATTCTTAATCATTTTCTCTTGGTAAAAGGACTTAAAGCAAATTTGCTAAGTATATCACAGTTCTGTGACTCTAACCATACTATCACTTTTTCAAAGAATAATTGTAAAATTTTAAGTGAAAAAGGTGATTGCATTATTACAGGAGTCTGTACTCCAAATAACTATTACACAATCAAATCAAGTACAGAGGTCTGTAACATTCCCAGAATGGATGACGATGAGATATGGCATAATAGGTTGGGTCACATTAATTATGATAATCTTAGTAAATTATTCTCCCAAGTGATAGTTAGAGGTATTTCCAGATAAAACTAATTTCAAACATTATCTGTGGTCCATATCAAGAAGGAAAAATTGTCAAGGCTCCCCATAAGAAAATTAAAGAAGTTTTATCCACTAAACCTCTAAAACTCATCCATATGGACCTCATGGGTCCTTCTCGTAGTGTTAGTCTATGTGGAAAAAGTTACATCCTTGTTATGGTTGATGACTTCACTTGTTTCACTTGGATTGCCTTCCTAAAGCCTAAATCATAAACCTTTCAAAGGTTTTTGAAAATCCTAATTCGTATAGAAAACGAAAAGGACACCCAAGTATATAGAATTCGCAGCGATAGAGGAAGAGAACTCGTAGATTCAGGTATCGTATAATATTGTGACTATAATGGTTACAAACATGAATTTAGTGCTCCTAAGACCCCTCAACAAAATGGGATAGCTGAGCGTAAAAATCGCACTCTTCAAGAAATGGCCCGCGTGATGATTCATGCTAAAAACCTACCAAAATACTTTTGGGTAGAATCCATTCATACTGCTTGTCATATAATCAATCGCGTCTATCTATGGAAGAGTACCAAACAAACATCCTATGAGCTTTGGTATGGAAAATAACCGAACTTAAAATACTTTATAACCTTTGGTAATACATGTTATGTCTGTAAGGACAGAGAACATCTGTCTAAATTCAAAACTAGAGGTGATAAATCCATAATTTTAGGGTACTCTCTAAATAGTAGAGCCTATTGTGTTTACAATCTTCATACCAAAACCATGATGGAATCCATTAATGTGGTTGTAAGTGACACTAATGTAGAAAGTAAGACCAAATAATCAATTATTGTGGATGAGTCCGAAAATATTTTAAACTACGACTCTCCAGAAATAGTTGAATCTTTACCAACTGAGACCCCTGATGTACCTAACTGGGTTTCCAAAGATCATCCTCTAGATAGTGTCTCTTATTGAGCCCAAAAATGTAAATGAATCCTTGAATGAAACTTTGTGGATAAGTTCTATGCAAGAGGAACATCTTAAATTTGTCATTCATGATGTGTGGTATCTTATACCCAAGCCTGAAAATAAAAGGGTTATTGGCACACGTTGGATTTTTAAAAACAAGATTGATGAGTCTGGGATGATTATTAGGAATAAAGCTAGATTAGTTGCCCAGGGCTACTCTCAGATTGAAGGAATAGATTTTGAAGAAACTTTTGCTCCTGTCACTCACCTCGAATCTGTTCGCTTACTTTTTGCCATAGCATGTCATTTACATTTCACCCTATATAAAATGGATGCTAAGTCATCTTTCCTTAATGTAATTTTAACTAAGGAGACCTATGTAGAACAACCCAAAGGGTTTATTGACCCTCATCACCCAAATTATGTTTATCGTCTGAAGAAAGCTCTTTATGGGTTAAAACAAACTCCTAGAGCTTGGTATGAGTGTTTATCCACCTTTCTTTTAGATAATGGATTTATGAGAGGAGGAAATGACCAAACCTTGTTCGTCAAACATTTTGACAACAACATTACTTTTGCACAAGTATATGTTGACGATATCATTTTTGGTTCTACTTCCTCTTTAGAAGTTAAAGCCTTCTCTAAAATTATGCACAAAGTATTCCAAATGTAACTTATGGGGGAGTTACAGTTCTTCTTAGGACTCCAAGTTAAACATAATTCAGAAGGATTATTTCTATCACAATCTAAATACGCGTTAGAGATTGTTAAGAAGTTTGGCCTAGAAATAACAAAAGACGCTAAGAACTCCTATGAGTACCACAACCAAACTTTCCAAAGATGAGAATGGAAAATCTATTGATACCACATTGTACCGTAGTATGATAGCAAGCTTACTTTATCTTACTGCCTCCCGTCCTAACATATTGTACTCTATCTGTGTGTGCCCGATATCAAAATAATCCTAAAGAGAGTCACCTTTTGTGCATTAAAAGAATTATTAAATACATTAAAGGCACTTCAAACTTAGGACTTTGGTACATTAAAGACACCTCTAGCACTATAGTAGGTTACACCGATGCTGATTGGGCTGGGTGTATCGATGATAGTAAGAGTAATTTAGGAGCCTGTTACTACATCGGTAACAACCTAGTAGGATGGAGTAGTAAGAAACAAAACTTCACATCCTTGTCTACTGCCGAATCCGAATATATTGCAGCAGGAAGCTGTTGCTCTCAATTACTTTGGCTGAAACAAATGCTAAAAGATTATGGTATCACTTAAGATAAGTTACATTTCTATTATGATAATCAAAGAGAAATTAACATTTATAAAAATCTTGTTCAACACTCTCGAACTAAACAAATTAAAATCAGATGTCATTTTACATGCGAGTTAGTTGAATCTTAGGAGTTGAAAATTAATTATCTTCCTACTGAATTACAATTAGCTGATCTTTTCACTAAACCCTTAGATAATGCACGTTTTAAATCTTTACGCAAGTCAATTGGCATGATTTTTGCAGAATAATGTTATATGCTTTATGACTTTTTTTTGCCTTTTGTCCATTTGAGACAGAGAGTCTCTAAGGTAAACCCTAAATTCTGCCTTAAAGGGTTTTACATTTTTTTTTGTGTTTTAATTTATACGCATGATTAATAGCCCCTCGGGAAGTCGCTCCAATAATGCTTACCACCTATACTCTTTGTACGCATTGGATCCATGAGATATATGTATGATAACTCTAAAACTTAATATGTAGACATGACTTTCAACTTCTTATGTGGATTATATATTTGTTTAACCATTTGACATTTATCACATATGTAGGAAGACTTTATCAAGACTTTATCTCTTCAATTAAAATCAAGTTTCTAGTTCATCTAGAAGGCAAGTTACTAAATTACTCATCTTCTTTTATATTTACAATTGATAATTTCACCTAGACCCTAGTCTTATGTTTAAAATGTATTAGTTACCCTTAGGGTTTTGAGATCCCTAATTGTATTATATTATTTAGGTGAAATTGGTTAGCCTCAAATGTTATATGTTAGGATTTGGCCACAGTTAATGATTGAAGTTTTAGATTGAACCCTTTGCAGTAGAATTTCATATTGGGGTTTGAGATTAAATTTTGGAATCATGTTATTTTGAATGTATGTTGAATAATTATGTAACGCCCCAACCTGGATTTAAGGGTTACCCATGGTCAATTCGGTCTGACCCGAGCGTTAGGTGTGAAGTGCAATGAAACAACCTATATAATATTGCTAGTGAAGTTTTGTTTTAATTAACATTTCACTTGTTTAGCATGCAATTCCAGTTTTAAAATAAACTACGCGAGGGTGTGAGCCAATACTCAAAATACGAAACCTGTATAACACTTTCAAAATACGAAACCTCTTCCAACATACAGAGCTACTAACATAAGATAAAGAAAGTACATACCTGTATAACACTTTCAAAATACGAAACCTCTTTCAACATGTCGTAACAAAGCGAGGGTGTGAGCCAATACTCAGTGGAAAATCTATAAATATAGTATAGAATCGAACGACAGAAAGGAGACTCTAACACATTATTCCTACGTGAATATGAAACTACCTTATATACATATATATACAGGCAGGTCGCAAACTAGTTCACTCATAATAAGTTCACTAAGATCCCTAAAGTTCACATGATTCCACATCATATGCAGTAGATCCACCTAATCCTACTTAGAACTGTTGCGAAAAATCTTTGGAGATGCGTTAAATACATAAAAATAATATGATGTTCTAGTGCCCTTCAAAACACATTTACCTTTAGGATTAAGAACTTGTCCTTCATTCATGTAAAAATCACATCGTGACTATCATCACACATTTATCTAATGCTAATAAAGTTATCCTTAAAGTTATGTACCCGAAAGACATTGTCTCACTTACGAAACCCAAATATTTCAACACTACACTTTCTTGATACATTAGACATACTTCCATCCCTAAATGTAACCATACCAGTTTTGTATTTAATAATTTTTTAAAATAATAAATTATCTCCGATTATGTGCCTATAACACCCACTATCAAAATCCCATTGTGAGGCATCTGTGCCAGCAGTGTGAATAGTAAGACATTTAACTTATTTCTTTTGTTTCTAAAAAGATTTTCCACCGGGCTTCGTCTTGGTCCTCTTACCCAAATGTTTCACTTTGTCTAAATTTTTAGTTTTAGATTTTTTCTCAATGTTGGACAAAATGATTTCGTAAGATTATACTATACTCATGTGCCTTATGACATTTAAAGCTTTTAACCGCTACTTTGTCACAATTGACTGAATTTAGGACTATTTGACACTGCGACTACCGATTGACCTTCAATATAGTGTAATACGAACATAAGGTCATTTTTAATTAAAATGAGTGACTAAAATGCTTCTACTCAGGGTCTAAATTAAACACTTTTGGGTGCTTATTAGGGTTCTCCCCAAAAGTCTTGCATGAAGATGGGGTCAAGGAAGAAAATCCCCTTTTCGCCACTTGTGTAACGTTCATGGGCTCCCAAGGACATAAAAGAAATCGTTGTTAATGGTGTCTAAAAGTGTAAAGATTGGAGTCACCAGCCTATTTTAATCAAAACATGAAAAAAAATCCGATACATATGAAACCAAATAGATTACGAGATTGGAGACTAAGTTACGATGTGGAAAGGTGTTGGGCCCCCGCTTCGCCCTCTCGGTCTCTCATGGGTTATAAAAATATTATGCTTCTCCTCAAATGTGTAGTTCATGTGTATTATGTGTGTTTGGGTTAAAAAAGTGTATATGCATGAAAAGCGCCTGAGGATTGACAACATCGTGTCCACATCATGGAAAATACGAGAACGAATCAATGAAAGGAGTATACCTAGAAAAAAATAGAAAAATATAAGGTTAGCCAAAGTATGAGCGATATGGCGGATCATAATTCACAATGATAGTGTAAATGCGCATTTCTAATGGGACCACTAAAAAAGAAGAAAAATGAAATAAAAAGTCTACCTATGAGCAATACACCAGATCATAACTCATTATAAACAAATGAACATGCATGTCTAACGGGATTGCTATCTTATTCCATTTTACAAAATACATGTTAAGTCCAATCCAAGAGGTTTCTAGAAAGATTCATCAAACTCGTACCGGAGTAGGCATGCCTTTTTTCCCTAGTTAAGGATAAAGGTATAAGGCGTAGTGGAATTAGATTCACCCTTCGTTAAACATACTTCTCATAATTAGAAAATCTTACTCTTTTAACCTTATGGTTGTTTTTTAAATTCCAAAATTCAAGATGTTATATCCTTTATATAAAAAAAACTTCTGTTTTTAAACGCATCCTTGTGTTTAGAAATTTTCTTGTCCTTAGTTGAATAAGAGAAAAATTATATGTTTTTTTAACCTTCCAAAATAAGAAAATTTCTATTTCCATCTGCGACTTGGTTCGATAGAGGTTCGTCGCAACAAAACCGGACTTTGAGTCAGTGAATTGTTTATTTCATCAATAGTGATAATGGAAACTAAGTCATTGTAAAAATAAGGTCACTCATATGATCTTCTTCATCATTGTTTCACTTCAGCAAAATAGAAATTCCATCAACGAAGTTTCTTTCTTGCTAGTCTTGATTATATGTAACCCACACTAAAAATATCTGGCTAGAAGTGTGACCAGCGTCAACAAACCAAGTCTTCGCTTCATTATAGGTGCTCACTAGTCCATATATTTGAACACCTTTTGAGTTCTTTTTCTTTAGATTTCATTGGCAGTTGTGCTAAGACACATTATTTTTGACAACCAGTAAAGATTGTCTCAAAGGCAATTAGGTTCTCCCACTTGAGTTTCTCCCCACTAGGCTTCATACAAAAGTAGTATACATACTCTTGCAATCTTCCTTCTTCCATTTTGATTTAAGAGTAAAATTTTATGAGAAAAGAATAGAGAAAATATTAAGATTTTTAAGACGAGCAATATCTTGTGTGATTTTTAAGTATAATTCATCCTTAAGTATGGCCTTCTTTAGGTTTTAAAAGCATACTTGTGAATTTTTAAGAGAATCTAAACCTCTTTCTACATCTTTTTAGCCCTAGGCTATCCTTACACATCCTAGTTGTAGTAGGTGGTTATTCAATGGTTTTGTTGCATTGAAATAAAGTGCTCTTCCACTTTAAATGAAAATTTTTGTACAGTGAGACTTGAAGACATTGAACAAGTCCAAAAACGGTTATAGTTATATAACTTTTTTTTAGTTGTTGGTGCTCTCCTATGAAGATATAGTGGGAAATAATTGATAGCCGATCAATGTATTATTTGATCTTAAATCACTCTATTCTATTTGTAAGAAGTTCATTTTGGCCCAAGGTTTTTTTCATTAGTGGGTTTTTTCTCGTAAATCTCATCTCATGTCATGTAAATTGTTTTATCTTTCCGTATGTTAGAATCACTTAACTTAGTTTGAAGATAAAATTGATTAGATTCTAATATTTCTAAAACATTTTATGTCACGTAAACTTTAAGGATTCCTTTAACCCATTGATTGATTTTTATTCCTCAATTGGTAATTTAATTTTAATCGGGTAACTACCGTCAAAAGCTCGCACTCTCAGATTTTAGATTTTTCAACAAGGGTTTTAAAATCACGCTTTAGTGTCTAAATATCATCACAATTTGAAAAATGGGTGCGGTCATCCATGGATGGGTTTGATAAGAGGATTTTTGCGTATGTTCATTGTCTTTAAAAGTCAATCTCAAAATTTCCTTGAATTACCTACAAAACTTGCTAAACAACTCGTATTGCGGTAAGTACGGATATCAATTCAACTTTCAAGGTGAAACAATTGACATGAACACTTGCGATTCAATTTTTTTTATTAAAATATTTTTTATTTTTTTATTTAAAAAAAATAATTTAAAGGGAGAATCAACTAATTAATGCTAAAATTATGAAATGACTAAATAACAAAAAATAATGTGCAACCGAGTGTGATAAATGTGAGAAAGTCAAGAGATGAAATTACACCATATTATCAATTATTTTAATTTCTCAATTTATTAATTTAAAATATTTCGAGATAATATTAAATTGATAATCTAACTCTCGTTACAATTATAAATTTAATAATATCTTTTTTTGAAATGTCATGCGATGAAAGATTAAGAATTATACCATTTTTAAGAAAATTACCCGCTAGGATCAATTTAATAAAAACTGTATCAATTCTATAATTTCAACATCGAATTAATACTTAAATTTAGGAAAAACCTATCTCTAGGTTGATTCCAAAAATCAAACATTAATTTTTAAAATTAATTAACTAACTCTCGTTACATAAATTAATTTGTGATAGTTCGAAATTAATCAACCTAGAAATATAGCATTGATGAAATTAATCAATTAATTTAATATCCTACACAGTGTGTCCCATCCCTTGAATAGGGTGACTAGCCAAGCATAATTAAATAATCAATCACCGTCACAAACATGGAATAATAAATTAAAGGGTAGAACAAAAAATACAATACACAAAAGTCTCCTTTCGAATTGATTTCTTGAATCTCGTTCATACAAGTGTGTCCCAATGTCTTTAAAAATCCAACACTTGATACACAAATAAAATTAAAAACTAAACCTAAAATTTTATTCTAAGACTACACTAATTTTTTTTTTTCTAAATTTTTTTATGTTCCTACATTGTACATAATGTACACTGTTTCTTTTCTCTCTGCAATGTCCCCTACGAGAGAGTTCCTTTGATTAATAAGCCTCCCTTCTTTCTAAAAGCACACGAATGTTTGTTGTGGAGGATATTTGATGGGAGTTCTTTGGCTAAGTGAAAGGGATATTTGGAAGGGTTCTTGGTTCCTATTTTTTTGGCTTTGGGTTTGTTTTATTTGGATGGTTTTTGGTTTTTATTTTGGGCTTTGGCAAGTGAAAAAAAACGTGTATGGCTAGTGGTGAAATGGGAAAAGAGTTTTGGTTTGAATCGGGGTAGGCTCGAACAGGTGATAGGGTAAGGATTGATGTGGTTAGAGTTGGGTAATGGGTTCTAGATTGACCCGATCAGAATTTGAGCAGGTGTGGGAGCTCGAGTTTTGTGGTTATGGGTTTGGGTTTTTAAGGTGCGAAGTGGGTTTCGTTGGGTGCCCGGGTATGGTGTTGAGTCGGGTTTTGAAATGGGGTTGGAAGTCGATTTGCTGCTCGGGTTCGCCTAAATTGGGTTTGGGAAACAAGGTCGTGGGTGATCGAAGGTGAATCGATTGGGTATACGTTTCGTACGCAGCTGGGTATCAATGGCAGCGGGTATGGGTCACTTGGTTGGGTATGGTCGATGAGTTATGGCTATGGAGTTTTGTGGAAAGAGAGAGAAGGGTGAAAGTAGGAGAAGAAAGTGGGGAAAATGAAGTGGGTTATGTTTTGGTGTGTTAGGGTTTATGGTAGGTAGTGTGTGTATTCATACATCATATCATGCTATATTTGGATGTGTGTGAGTTAATTCCCTTGAAATTTATTTTCTACTATTTTTGGGAATTTTTAAATAATTTTTAAGAATTCAAAATGATTTTTTTGGAATTAAAATAGTGGATTAAAAACCTTTGGGGTTAGATTTATAAATTATTTTTTTGGCATATATTATGGTTGGGTAGAATCCGAAAGCGCTTGAGAATATTGTGGGTGTAAGTTATATTTCTAAAAACTAAAAAACACGCATTTTTCACTCGATCTCAGCCTTACACGTTTTGTAGTTACAACGACCTGATGTGTGTTTTGTTATACTCACATACTTCACTATCACTGTGCACCTTTGGATCATTTTAATCTACGATCTGCATGTGTTTTGTTAGAATCCCCGTGTTTTATTTTTAACCAATTAAATCCATTTTAATGGCGGTGGCTTGGTGTAATACCCGTGATTTTGAGGACTGAGAATTTAATTATTTTGGGAGAAATAAAATTTATTTAAATTGGAGAATTTTAAATTTGGTAATTGAGGTCAAAATTTGAGGATGTTATAAAGTATTTCGAATGACAATTCTAAGTGCGCGGTTGATCCCGGATGGGTTGAGATAGTCAAAATGACTGTACTTGGGATTTATTTCAGTTCCGAAATAATTTAAGTTAGTTTGACTCGAATTGGAGTAAACGAGTCATTTAAAGTGTGTATTATCATTTAAAGTTGGGTATCTTGGAGAGAAGGCTTAAAAAGCCTACGTGAGATAACAATCTCATTTGTGAGATTGAGAAAACACTAAAGAGAGAGAGAGAGAGAATAGGAAAAGGTTGGAGGTTCCGGTTAATACGTTATTTCAAGAAAGATTCAACCTCTACAACTTTGAGGCAAGTGATTAAAACTTGCTAAATAATTTATGTGTGTAATTTATTTCATAATTTGTAGATAAAAATATGGATTTTGGGTTAATATGTCAAAACCTAGATTTTGTGGGTTAAATCTTGCATTTGATGTTTATATATGAATTTGAGGTTGTATATATAGTTGAGTTGATCTATATAATGGTTTTTATGTTAGAAACATGTTTGGGTTGAAGATTGTTGGAGAGAAGATGATAAAATTTGGGGTTTTGAAAAAATAACCCATTTCGTAGCTTGCTAAACAGACCGAATCGATTTGGATCCCTTCCTGAATCGATTCGGAATGTTGCAGACTTACAGGTGTGTGTGACCGAATCGATTCGGATCCAGAACCGAATCGATTCGGCCTAAGACAGACTTACAGGTCCTTTGGACCGAATCGATTCGCATACTGGCGAATCGATTCGCATTTGGGACCGAATCGATTCGGACCAGACCGAATTGATTCAGAAACAAGGCTATTTTGTGAAGTATTTCTAGAGTGAGTTTTACTCTGTTTTGGTTGGTTTTATCGATTTGGAACATTCTTATATGATGTGAGAAATACATTTTGGAGGTTTATTTGGAGTTTCTCACATGATGTGATCATGGGGATGTATCGAGCTATTTTGGGAAAGTATATATACATATGTATTAGGGTTGTTTCATCGATTTAGTGAGAAATACCATTAGGGATGGGAGTCCTATTTGGAGATTATACGTTAGTTATTATATGATGTAAGGTTGAGGACTCTTCGAGGGAATTGTGAAGGTATAACGTGGAATTGTTATGCCGACTTTTGTGTCGGATCCTCCTAGCGATAGTATTTTGATTAGATATGATTGGGGGACCAATGAAAGAGAGGCCATGTATCCTTAGTGACGTTAAACTTAGTGATTTAATATTAAATGCGATATTGTTAAGGTTTCATATGAGTAACTGAACCGTAATGTAAATTGAAAATGATTGAGCGTATTATCAACTAGAATAAGTTGTTTTTATACTTATATCCGGAATAACTATTGTACATCTATGTGCGATTAATGAGAAGTATTCCAATGCGTGATGGGATCATAAAATGAATTGGGATTGAGCTTGTGGATTACTGACAAATAGTTATGTGTGTACTTATAGCCGAGATAATTATTGTATATCGGTGTGCATATGGATATAGATAGTGTGCGAATGATGATTGTTATATACGTTAAGTTTTGAGATAGTGTCCTTAATGTTGGTTAAATTGGGAGACTATTCATATCCTAGGTGTGATGGATGAGTAGGTTTCAAGTGAGAGATCGTATTATAAAATCAATTGGGAAAGTATGCGTTATAGCGTCGGTTAGTATAATGAGAGTTTTATACCTATAGCCGCATTCATTACTTTTATACATATGGATGGGAGATGGTATATATATATATATGGCATGAATGTATATACCTTGTGTGGTGGTTTGTATATATGATGTGATCGCATATATATATATAGTGTGAATGATATATATACTTATTGTGTGAGCATACCCCTCCAGTGCTATCATGGGAAGTTGCGCGATGTGGGTGAGGCCCCTGGATTGAGGAGCAGGGAGTGTATAGTCCCCAGGTCATAGTCATCCATTATTTATTGCGTGATTTTATTCTGGGTGAGAAGTATTGGGTATGATTCATTGTCACTTTCAGGTCCGAAACTATGACCGCTTCCCACGCGTTGTGTTTTGTTTGTTTACCAGGGCGGTGTGATAATAGTCCGGTGGCTAGTAACCCGGGATAAAGTGAGTAATTCCTGGAAGATGATAGCATTGTGATGTATATTTTTATCCTATAAGTAAATATGTTTTGGATGATTTAAATGTACGTTATGTGTGTTATGCGTACTTGTTTGTTAGAATTGAATGATTGTATTTTGTAACTAGGATAATGATATATGATCTATAAGAGAATGTGATATGGGTATTTTAAGTATGCGTTATGTGTGTTAGGTGTACGTGTTTGATAAATAGAAATAATGTTATATAGACCCTAAGGGTTTTGTGCGATATTTTATTTGTAGACTTAGGGATAGTAGTTCATAATAAATAGCGGAAAGTATATGTGTGGTGTGCTGAGGGCATAATGGATCTCGACGATTAACATTGTCAAGTAATAGTGTATCGGGTGGGGTCCTTGTTTGGATTTCGCTTTGCGAGACGGCCCACGCATGAAACGTCGCGCAATGTTGGGAGTGGGGAGAAGTTTAGTTCTTGGTACTAGGGTTATGCGTTATGTTGAAACAATGCTTTATAAGTATATAAAGATGAGGTGTGAATATTCTAAAGCTATTAACTTGTTAAAGTTAATAAGTAGAAACTGATGAATTCTAGTAATATACATATATATATATATATATATATATATATATGCGTTAACACCTAAGTTCGGGCGTAAACTTAGGGAATGATAGGATGAAAAGAGGCGGATGTAGATTTTGCGTAGATTTAGGTTGAATTGCCCCTAGAATGTGTCGAGTAGCTTAATTAAGGTTCATGTGCATACGTGTAGGTGAGCGCTTTAGTCGAGGGGTGAGTTTGAGTTCCATGTGAGTGCGACTCCACTTTAATCATGAAATTTTGCATTTATAATTATTATGCATTTTAATGCAATTGCTAAAAATCTTTTCACACCTCGGGCTCTGACCCGTTTATATCTCTCTCTTGCTATACATATATTGTAATATATATTATAGGTGTCCCACCACAAGGATTCCAGTGATGCTTTTATAACCAGTGTCCTCAGAGCTGTAGCAGTTGCGGACTGTTGCGCGGTTTTTTTATAGCCACTTCCTATCTTTTGTAATCTAGTTAAGGATTCATTTTGTATATCGGGTTTATACCCAAGGGTTATATGTAGTACTTTTATATTTCTCTCAGGATGTTGTATTGTCTGTGACCCGACAACATATTCGAGTATTTCCTTTTATTGTACTTATGTTGTATTATAGGATTGCTTCCTTTTATTGTGGTACATGTGTATATGTTATCATGTTCAGTTGTTACTATGTTGTTGGTATGTTGATTCAATGTATGATTTAAATTTTTGGCATCCGTTTACTATAGTATTAGGTAGTTATCTATATTTATTTTAGTATCGATAGTTGATGCTGAGAATGATCCACTTGAGATTCCTGATTTATTTTAATATAGGGCTGGCCACCCGTTATTATTTTAAGCGGGGTATCATACTTGGCAGTCCTTGGATCATCTTCGAATGCATCCTGATCGTTTAATTCGCTTCGACCTTCCAGAGCCTTCTACTCTCAGTATAAAAGAAGACCTCATCTTCGATTTTGTAACTTTTGGTCATTTGTTTCCTCTGAGAGAGTAGAGGGAGAAAGAGTTAGAGAGAGAGAGAGAGAGAGAGAGAGAGTTCGTACAGTTTTTACAAACCCTAATTCAAACTTCAAACCATATTAAAACCATAAAACCTTTCTCGGAGTTTTTATAGTTTGTGATTTGAGAAGTTTTTCCTGTACTGTCTGATATCTCATTGCCAACTCAATCACATTGGTTAAGTCTCTATTTCTTCATATAGAAATCTGAGATTTGATCTTTATGATACAGATCACGTAGTTACTTTGTTAGATCTGATTTTTTGTTTCGATAAATCTATTCTTTGTTGGTTATTTTCAAAATAAATGTTATTTTCAAACCCTAAATCAACAACAACCTTTCTAATTTCAACTTACTCGAACTGTCAGACGTAGATCTAGTTTTGAGATCTTGATTGGGGTTTTCACTTTTGTTTACTATTTTCAAAACAAATAAAGTTCATAGGATCTTGGCTAGTCTGTATAGTAAGATTATTTCTTGATCTGCGATTATTTGAAAGATCCAAAGTCTGACTTATTTGACTAAGCTGATTTTAGAAAACTTTGCATCTAGAGAGATCTGTTTGCAATTTGATTCTCATATCGTCTGTAATTATGCGTGTGTGTGTATTGCATGCATGAGTATTAGAGCACTACACCACATACATAGTCACACTACTACACTGAAACATGTTCGTGTTGAGATATTGGACAGTTAGAGTCAACATAAAGCTAAAAGGAGTAAAGATAAGAAGTTGGGAGAACATCAACAATAATCAGAACCTTAGGAGAAGTCAGAACACGCCAGAGGAGTTTGTACATTTCTGAACTTAGATTAGGTTTGTTTGTGTGTCTTGATTGTTATATAGCTTGTAATATGTTACTCATTTTTAGTGGACTTTTTACTTTTACGGTGTAAAGGTCAACGTGGATGTTTCCCCAATTGGGTTGGGTTTTAACACGTTAAAAACTTCCTTTTACTCTCATCCCCTTCTTGAGGTTGTGTTGGTTTATTTTTCTTAAAGTTTTGTTTTACAAAAATGGTAAACCTATAACTGAAATTACTCCTTCATAACTATTTTACACATTTTGTGTTTATAATTTGTTTTAAGAAAGGAGTTTCTTCAACAAACAGTTCAGAGCCATTTAGATAGTTTAATCTTATATTAAACAACTTAAGTGGTAGTTTTTTCAGTATGGAAGGTTTGGGGAATTGAGACATATCGATAGTCAATTAGTTACTTATGTCTAGTTACCCTGGGTAGTACAACTAGGTGGGATAAGTAGACGACGCTAGGCATGCATTATAGTTGACAGGTGAGGAAACTCAAGAGAGTGTACACGAATCTAACATGTGTATCTAATAACTGATTTTTGAATGGTGATAAATACTTGTTAGATGTTTTTCAAATGCTTTGGGTTCTAACCCCTGATATAAATATTTTCAAAACTTTTTCGGTGTCCAGCCACAGGGACGACATAATTGATTTTCTATTCTAGGGATGCGTTGCTGCAACATATGTGGACGCATGCATGATTTGAATTAGACGCTTCAGTTGTTCAATCCTAGAATATGATATCTTTATCTCAGTATTTCATTTATGGGCGTGTTGCCTCTTTCACACTTTATGCAGTTATTCAGTTCAGACTTATATTAGGATTTATTTATTATGTATTGTATTTATTATTTGGATTTTGGATTTGTATCCAGTGATGGTTTATTCCGCAAGGCTTTTATTTATTTATATCTTGTAGGCTCTATTGCTTTGTGAATGGTTTAATCTAGTTTTCCGCATATTTTTTATCTGTTAAATGAAAATATAAAATTTTGACACGGGTTAATTAACTAATAGGTGATTAGTAATCAATGGTTTTCGACAGTGATGCTAAGAATGAACCAAATGGGAATCCTGTTTTAATTTAATAAAGGATTGCTGACCTGATATTTAATTGGGCGGGGTGTCACAGATGGTATCAGAGCATCAGGATCTAGTGTCCATAGGATTGGTACGTCTTACTACGAATTCAGCGTAGCGTTCTTTTGATATAGAGCACAATTGTTAGGACCGTATCTTTTATCTTTATGTATTTGAGATATCGTTCTTTTGCTATTGGATTTTGTATTGACTATGAACTTATACAACTTGTTTTAAATTTTATATGCCGCCTAAGAGAGGTAGACCAACTAGAGCAATAGTGAGAGATAATGTGAGACAGGCTCATTAGGAGCCGGAGGTACCGTAGCCATAGCCACTATCGGGGTCGATGACAACTGCTCAGGTAGGCGAGATAGTGGCCCAGATAGTCAACACAATCATGACTGCCATGTCCATCTATTTTCCACAAGCCCATCCAAAGCCACTAATGGCACTAGTGATTCAGGCCCAACCGAGGCCATTGTCTTAGCAGAAAGTTAGGGAGGCTTTTTAGAAAGGCCACCCACCAGAGTTTTCGGGGAGTTTAGATTTTATAGTAGCATGTCAGTGGAAGAAGGACTTATAGTGTCACCTATATATGATTGAGTGCAACGACACTCAGAAACAAATGCTTTCCATGTTCAGAGTTGTGGGAACTGCATTGCAGTGGTGGGATTTTATTGCCACCTCAGAGGAGAGGAGAGGGATACGATGCCGATAATAGAGTTCTAGCAGCGGTTCGATAACAAGTATTTTTCATCTACTGTTCAGATGAAGATAAGGTGGAAATTTAATGATGTTACATTGGGTGACCATTCAGTGGCTGATTACAAAGAGGAGTTCACTCGTTTGGCTAACTTTGTTTTGGATGAGGTGAACACCGAGGAGAATAAGAGGATCAAGTTTATGGATGGGCTAGCCTGGAGGATCAAGCAATATTTACTTGGCAACCTAGCATTATAGACGTATACGAAAGTTTTTAATATCGCACTTTTGTACTGCCAAGACCACCGCTTCCACCTGAAAGGAAGAAAAAGAGAAGGGGAGTCGAGCCACCCAGGTGGGACAGGAGGGAGTAGTGCCAATGGGGCACCTTAGCAACAAGTGGTGAGATAGTAGGGGTAGGATTCCAAACTAGGGGATTAGGCCAAGAGGTTTAAATTAGGAGGATACCGACCAGAGGGTCAGCGTTTCAGGCAGGGTCAGCAGGGCCCCAATCATTAGTAGGTTCCTCAATGCCGTCAGGTCTAAGGGTATAACGGTGATGGCCAACAAGGCTGGGGGTTTCAGGGTCAGCGTCAGGCTCAGTCTAGATAGGGCCAAAAAGGCCATATATAGAAATTTTTCTGGTCAGTCCTTCATTTGTGGATAGAAGGGCCATAAAATGATAGATTTCCCTTAGCAGGGTAGGGAACCACAGTAGGGCACCCAATAGGGACAACAAATATAGATGCCTCTGATAGCACCAGCTCCACCAACCCCACAACCATAGGGGCAGATGAAGTACAGGCGTGTGCATAACGTTCGGGACATGCCCATACCACCAGTACCTCAAGCGGTGCCAACAGTCGATGGTTTATTTACTATTTATGGGCATGAGGGTAGGATTATTTATGATATAGGAGCATCACAATCCTTTATTTCCACTAGATTTGCACGAGCAAACAGTCTTTTAGAGACAACCGACACTCACCTTATGTGTGTAGAATCACCATTGGGTAGTGGGTCACTGATACACTCAGTATGCATATGGGTAGACATCATTATTGGGAGACTGATCTTAGCAGCAGACCTTCTTGTGTTAGATATGAAGGCGTATGATGTCATTCTGGGAAAGGTTTGGTTGGCGGGTTACAGAGCGACGTTAGACTGATTCGAGAGGACCACATTATTCTCCATTCCCGGATAAGAGATGTTCGTAGTGGAGATGCATCTTCTTGAGCGAGGGTCACACACACATTTATACTACATTAAGGAGGAGACCTCACAAGATATAGTTATCCTGTTAGACTCGATTCTAGTTATGAGAGAGTTTGAGCATGTATTTCAGGAGATACTAGGGTTGCAAACCGATCGAGAGATGAAGTTTGTTATCGATACAACACCAAGTACGACGTTGATTGCCTGAGCACCGTATCTCATAGAGCCTTCATAGATGGGGGAGTTGAGCGAATAAATTTAGCAGCTCTTAGGGCAAAGGTTTATTCAGCGCAGTACATCCCCTTGGTGTTCGCCAGTATTATTCATGAAAAATAGGGATGGTTAGCATTGCTTGTGTGTAGACCATAGGGAGATGAATCACAATACATAATAAGTATTCGTTACCGAGGATCGATGGCCTGTTTGACCAGTTGAGAGGATCCGTGCACTTCTCAAAGGTTGATTTGAGGTTGGGATATCATGAGTTGCGTATTCAAGAGGAAGACATTCCTAAGACCATTATTTTATCTCGGTACGGGTCATAGGAGTTCAGGGTGATGTCGTTTGGGCTCACCAATGCACCGACAGTGTTAATGGATCTCATGAACAGGGTATTCATGGAGTTTTGGACCAATTCATGGTTGTGTTTATAGACGATATTCTGGTTTACCCTCGCACTGAGGAGGAGCACGTAGAACATATGCATAGGGTTTTGCAGATACTATGGGACCATTCAGTTCGATCTCATGTTGATCGTGTTGAGGGGATTTTAGATTTCGCATCTATCTCTTCACCTTCAGGTACTTATACCCGCTATTTGGTTCATTGGGTTGGTCGACCTGAGGCATAAGACTCCTGAATTACTGAGGCGACCCTACAACATATTTATCCAGATTTTTATCGCCAGTATACGGAGTATATGGCATTTTCATATGGGACCACCAATTGTATGGAAAATTAGGGAAGTATGGATTTTAGCTCCGAGAGGTGAAGTTTATAGGCCACATCATGTCCGACAGAGGCATTACTGTTGATCCAAGTAAGGTATCGGTGGTGAAGGAGTGAGGATAGCACATGACACTAATAGAGATTCGCAGCTTATGGGGTTGGTCGATTATTATCGTTGCTTCATTAAAGGGTTATCAAAGATCGCGGATCCGTTGATGAATCTGACTCGCAAGGGGTACCCTTTGTGTGGAGTGATCATTGTCAATTAGCTTTCGATGAGCTACAGGACAAATTGACCTCAGCACTTTTACTTGCATTGCTTATGGGAGGATTAAAGTACCGGGTCTATACTATGTATCCTTGCAAGGACTTGAGGGTGCATTATAGTTGGAGGAGAGGGATATATATAATGCGTCTCGAAATCTTAAACCCCATGAGAAGAATTACCCCACACACGACCTAGATCTCACAGCAATTGTGTTTACTCTGAGGATATGGAGGAACTACCTTTCGAGGGAGAAATTTTCGTTGTTCACGTATTATAAGTCACTTCAGTATTTCTTCACACAGAAGGATCTTAACATGAGGAAGATGCGATGGCTAGAGTTTGTGTAGGACTACCAGTTTAATATATAGTATCATTCTGGTAAGGCTAATGTGGTAGTAGACCCATTGAGTTGAAGACCCAATGGGGAGTCAGGGAAGATTTGGAAGGCGAAGTGGAATGAACTTCGATATGATGATGAGATCGCCAGAGCACGTATGTCATTTTTAGCTATCACTCCCAAGATTGTGATGCAGGTAGTGAAATCACAGGTGGAGGATCGGATCTTTTAGGACAGAGTATGTCAGTTATTAGCTGAGGGTGCGAAGTCTTACTCGATCATCTCATAGGAGGCATGCGTTTTAATGGGAGGATAGTGGTGCCATTGGATGAGGACTTGATGCATATGATCACGACTAAGTCTCACGATTTGAGGTTTGCGGTACATCCCGATGGGAATAAGATGTACTCGGATATGAGGAGATAATATTGGTGGTCGGGATAAAGTTGTACATAACCGAGTTTGTCTCAAAGAGTGTTACCTGTAATCTCATTAAGGTAGACCACCAGAGGCCTTCAGGGATGCGATAACCATTAGATATTCCCGTGTGAAAGTAGGAAAGCATTTCGATGAATTTTATCACTGGGTTACCGACATCGCAGAGAGGTCACGACACCATTTGGGTGATAGTGTATCGGTTGACCATGGTGGTCAATTTCTTCCCAATTTGCATCGATTTGAGACGATGCAGTATGCGCAGCTATTCATTGCAAAGATACTTTACTTATTGGGGTACCGATTAACATTGTGTCTGATAGAGACAAGATCTTTGTGTCCTAATTTCGGCTGAGGTTTCATGAGGCCATGGGCATAGTCCTACGATTGAGTATTGCATACTATCCCCAGACAGACTGAGAGGGTTGATCAGATACTGGAGGACATATTAAGGATGTGCATTGTCGATTTTAGGGGAGGTTGGGAACGATACCTTCCATTGGTAGAGTTTGCGTATAATAACTCTTACCAGTTCACCATCGGCATGACACCATTTGAGGTACTTTATGGGAGGACTTATCGTTCGCTCACTTGGTGGTTAGAGGTGGGGTACAACAAGTTAGTGGGGCCAGAGATGATACAAGAGACGATTGCCAAGATCGAGATGATTTGGGGACGTATTGGAATAGTTTAGGACAAGCAAAAAGTTATGCCAATGCAGACCGGAGACATGTTGAGTTAGAGGCTGGAGACCAGGTGTTAGTATGGGTGTTTCCCATAAAGTGGGTCATGAGATTTAGTAAGAAGGGGAAACTAACGCTGAGGTATGTGGGACCTTTCCCTATTTTTTAGAGAGTGGGACAAGTGGCATATAAACTGGGTTTATGAGAGCATCTGCATCGGATAAACGAAATGTTCCACGTGGCATCACTGAAGAAGTATCGGAGGAGTGAGATATATTTTTGGCACATTCCACTCGAGGAGATTGATTTGCAGCCAAACGTCTCGTACGAAGAGAGACCTGTGGCTATTCTGAATTGTAGTGAGCATAAGCTGTGGTTTAAAGTGGTACCATTAGTCAGAGTTCAGTGGGGGCACCACCATGTTGATGAGTCTACATGGGAGTGGGAGGGTGACATGCGATAGCAGTATCCAAAGTTATTCATCACTGTTACGCCTTAATTTCGAGGACAAAATTCTATTGTAAGGGGGGAGTATGTAATACCCCGTATTTTTATGTATTTAGAATTTAATTAATTCGATAATTAATTCGTTCTATTTTGAATTACACGAGTGACATAATTTAATTGAATTAAATATTAATGTGTTTATTAAGTATTAATTGAGAAAGAGAAATAATGATTAATATTATGTGCTAAATTTAGTAAGTGAATAGTAAATAATTTATGGAAAATTAATTTACGTCGTTGTGAATGATATTGACGTAATTGTTTTGTATCTAAATCAGGAGTTACGTGTAGACTAAATTGAGGTCGAGATAGGAAAATTATTTAGAATAACTCGGATGATGATTTCGAGATCACGGATGATCCCGAAAGGGTCGGAATAGTATACCCAGTGGTATTATTTGGTTCCTGAGACAGTTTTAGACTAAACCAGCACTGTATAAAGGGTATTTTAGTCATTTGGTAACCATGGGTTAAGAGACCTACGAATTTCCAAAGCCTTTATCAGCATATAGTTGGGAGATGCTAGGGTTAGAAATATAGAAAACAAAGAGAGGCCATTAGATAAGAAGGAGAAGCCATTTTTGAAGCTTAAAATAGAATTATTGAAGGATTCAAGTTTTTCTTGTACCCCCATCAACATTGGATTGAGGATTGGAAGAGAAGACAAGAAATCCATCATCTTAATCACGAAATCAGATCACACCCATAAGAGGCAAGTGTTTATTTGTAATTTCTTTTGAAGTTATAATACCCATGTAGAATAGGGTGTTAAAATGTGATTTAAATGATGTTCTTGAATTAAAGATGATTAGAACACATAATCTGGGGAGAATTTATATGTAGAATTGATCCACACATGTAGAGTGGACTAAATCAAATTATGTATAGTGAGGAATATGGAGAGAATATGTGTTTGTGGATGAATATGTGGGAAGAACACAAAAACTAGTATTTTTGATGATTAATGGGTTTGATTCGTTCTTAACTGAATTTAGTAAAGATTTAATGTGTTTAGAACGTTAAGAATAATCCCAATACATATGAATGATGTTTAGTAATGTTAGTTGGGAGTTTGGAAGCCTTACATGAGAATTTGAATTGGTAAAAATGGTGAAACATGCAGAAACGCAACGAAGAAGACAAGTGCCACTTTTCGAATCGATTCGGCTCAAGGGAGAATCGATTCGGTAAGGCAAATCAATTCGGTCCTAGGGAAATTCGATTCAGTCCTAGGGAGAATCGATTCGGTTTGCGCAGATATGAAAAGTTTCCATTTTTAAGCCTAGAAATCTTGTATAATTAGGGGTGGTGGGACTTTTGGGGCCTCTTTATAATATAAAGAGCGACTTGTTGACTTACATTAGGATTATGATAGCAATGAGAAGTAGTCTTGTTAAGATAATTGAGGTGAGGATTAATCGGGATTAAATCGAAATGTAATTTATTCGAGATAACGAGAATGAGGTACGGGGATTTCAAATGGACTTATTATATAGACCAGTAGGGTATGGTTGAGTTAAATACTGAAATAATTTAAGGGATAACTAGGACCCTTAGAGTAGAGAATAATACTCAAATAAATACGATAGTGCATATAATCGTAAAATAATAAGTACGGTGAGTATTTGAGTGATATATACTATGTACGAACGATGATGTTTGGGTTATGTGTATACCTACTGATTATTATGTATATATAGATTATGTATTACCTATTATATGACTGGTGTAAAGTATTAGCATACCTACGCTACCTGTTATCACAGAGGATCCCGCGTAGTGGGAGATCCCATCTTGACGATGCCAGTGAGGTCCGGATTAGTGCCCCAGGATATAGAACTTAGGGCGGGCCACTAATTGTATGAATATAATGGTGCCAGCATGTTCATACACGTTAAGTATGTGCGTGGTCGACGTCTTAGAATTATGTTTTCCCCCAATATATGTTGTTTTAGTTCACGGTTCGAGGAAGACATTCCAAACTAACAGCCCTTGATTTGGTACGAAAGGTACATGGACCGATAGTAGAGTATGCCTGTTTCACGGTGGTCACTTTGGGAGATGCCGTAATTATATATATTAATGAGAAATATATATATATATATATATATATATATATATATATAGAGAGAGAGAGAGAGAGAGAGAGAGAGAGAGAGAGAGTTAAGTGTGACAGTGGATCGTTAGATAGTGTACATCTAAAAGTAAATTAATTACAAAAACTTAATTAAATGATTTAAAGATAACATATGTGAATTGTTACTTACGATGCTAATAACATACGAGAAATGTTAATTATCGATTATCGTACTGTATGGGCGGTACGCGATATTGAGACATATCGATAGTTAATTAGTTACTTATGTCTAGTTAGCTTGGGTAGTACATCTAGGTGGGCTAAGTAGAGATGCTAGGCGTGCACTACAGTTGAGAGGTGAGGAAACTCAAGAGAGTGTATGCGAATCTAACATGTGTATCTAATAACTGATTTTTGAACCGTGATAAATACTTGCTACATGTTTTTCAAATGTTTTGGGTTCTAACCCTTACTATAAATATTTTCAAAACCTTTTAGGTGTCCAGTGTCAGGGATTCCAGGCTTTATTTTCTATTTCAGGGGTGCGTAGTTGTAGCATATGTGGATGCATGCAGGATTTGGATTAGATGCTTCAGTTGTTCATTCCTAGATTAGGATCTCCTTATCTAAGTATTTCATTTACGGGCATGTTGCCCCTTTTTCACTTTATTCAATTATTCAGTTCAGACTTATATTGGGATTTATTTATTATCTATTGTTTTTATTATTTGGATTTGTGATTTGTAGCCGATGGTTTATTTGGTAAGACTTTTATTTATTTATATCCTGTGATGGCTTAGGCTCTATTGTCATGTGAATGGTTTAATCTAGTTTTTCGCATATTTTTGTCTGTTGAATGAAAAGATAAAATTTTGACACTGACTTGATTAACTAATAGGTGATTAGTAATTAATGGTTTTCTACAGTGATGCTAAGAATGAACCAAATGAGAATCCTATTTTAATTTAATAAAGTATTGATCACTCGATATTTAATTGGGCGGGGTGTCATAGATGGTATCAGAGCATCAGGGTCTAGTGTCGATAGAATCTGTACGTCTTACTATGAATTCAGCGTAGCGTTCTTTTGATATAGAGCACTATTCTTAGGATTGTTTCTTTTATCTTTATGTGTTTGAGATGTCATGATTTTGCTATTAGATTTTGTATTGACTATGAACTCATACAACTCATTTTAAATTTCAGATGCCACCTAAGAGAGGTAGATCGGCTAGAGAAACAGTGAGAGATAAGGTGAGAGAGGCTCATCAGGAGCCGGAGGTATCGCAACCACAACCACCACCGGGGTCTGTGATGACTGCTCAGGTGGTCGATATAGTGCCCCAGACAGTCAACACAGTCATGATTGCCATGTTCGTTTATTATCCACAAGCTCATCCAAAGCCACCAATGACACTAGTGATTCAGGCCCAACCGGGGAGGTCGTCTTGACAAAAAGTTAAGGAGGCTTTTTAGAAATGCCACCCACTAGAGTTTTCAGGGAGTTTAGATGTTATAGTATCATGTCAGTGGAAGAAAGACTAACAGTTCCACCTACGTATGATTGAGTGTAACGGCACTAAAAAGAAAATTCTTGCCATATTCAGACTTGTGGGAGACGCATTGTAGTGGTGGATGTATATTATCACCTCAGAGGAGAGGGATACGATGTCGATAGTAGAGTTCTGGGAGCAGTTTGATCGCAAGTTTTTTTCTTCTGCTGTTCAGACGAAGATGAGGAGAAAATTTAATGATGTTACATAAGGTGACCGTTCATTGGATGATTACAAAGAGGAGTTCACTCGTTTGTCTAACTTTGTGTCGGACGATGTGAACACTGAGGAGAAGAAGCTCAAGTTTATGGATGGGCTAGCCTCAAAGATCAGGTAATATTTACTTGGCTACCCAACATTATAAACATATACAGAAGTTGTTAATGCCTCACTTTTGCATTATCAAGACCCCCACTTCCACCTGAAAGGAAGCAAGAGAGCGGGTGAGTCTAACCACTCAGGTAGGACAAGAGGGAGTAGTGCCAGTGGGGCACCTCAACAGCTGGTGGTGAGATAATAGGGGCGAGATTCTCGATGGGGGGATCAGGCCAAGAGGTTTAAATTAGGAGGCCTCCGACCCGAGGGTCACAGTTTCAGGTAGGGTCAGTAGGGCCCTAATTAGCAGCAAGTTCCTCAAGGTCTTCAGGGCCAAGGAAACAATGGTGGAGTCCAGCAAGGCCATGGGTTTTAGGGTCAACCTAGACATGGCCATAAGGTCCAAAGATAGAGGGAGTTTATGGGCCAGTGCTTCATTTATGGATAGAAGGGCCATAAAAGGATAGATTGCCCTCAGCAAGGCAATGCACCATAGAAGGGATAGCAAGAACAGATGCCTCCGGTAGAACCAGTTCCACTAGCCCCATATTGGTAGGGGAAGACGCAGTACGAGCGTGTGTATAACATCCTGGACGTTTCCATACACCCAACACCTCAGGCGGAGCTAGAAGTAGAGGGTATATTTCCTATTTAAGGGCATGGCGGTAGGATTGTTTTTTATACAGAGGTGTCGCATTCCTTTATTGCCATTAGATTTATGTGAGAAGTTAGTCTTTTAAAGATAGTCGACACTCGCCTTATGTGTGTATAATCACCGTTGGGTAAAGTGTCACTGATACACTCAGTATGTATAGGGGTAAACATCATTATTGGGAGACTGATCTTAGCAGCAAACCTTCTTGTGTTAGATATGGAGGGGTATAATGTCATTCTAGGTAAGGATTGGCTGGCAGGTTACAGAGCGATAGTAGACTATTACGAGAGGACCATAGTGTTATCCATTATCGGATAGGAGATGTTCTTAGTGGCGATGCTTCTTACTGAGGGAGGGTCACATACACACTTATACTATATTGAAGAGGATACCTCACATGAGGTAGTTATCCCGTTAGACACGATTCCAGTTGTGAGAGATTTTGAGGACATATTTCAGGAGATACCAGGGTTACCATCTAGTCGAGAGATCAAGTTTTTTATTGACCTAGCACCGAGTATGAGGTGGATTTCATGAGCACCATATCGTATGGATCCTTCATAGATACAGGAGTTGAGGGAATATATTCAGCATCTCTTAGGGAAGGGTTTTATTCATCGAAATACAACACCATGGGGTGCACCGGTGTTATTCGTGAAAAAGAGGGATGGTTCGCTTTGTTTATGTGTCGACTATAGGAAGTTGAACAAGGTCACGATACGGAATAAGTATCCATTTCCGTGGATCAATGACCTATTCAACTAATTGAGAGGATCCGCACACTTCTCAAAGATTGATTTGAGGTCGGGATATCACGAGTTGCGTATTTGAGAGGAAGACATTCCTAAGATCATTTTTCAATCTTGGTACGGGTTGTACGAGTTCAAGGTGATGCATATTGGGCTCACCAATGCACCGACAATGTTCATGGATCTTATGAATAGGGTATCCCTGGAGTTTTTGGACCAGTTCGTGATCGTGTTTATAAACGACATTCTGGTTTACTCTCACACTGAGGAGGAGCATGCAGATCATCTGCATAGGGTTCCGCAGATACTACGGGACCACCTGTTGTATGCCAAATTTAGGAAATATGGATTTTGGCTACGGGAGGTGCAGTTTATAGGCCACATTATGTCCGATAGAGGCATTACTGTTGATCCAAGTAAGTTAGTGGCAGTGAGGGAGTGGGGACAAGCCACGAAATCGACAGAGATTCATAGCTTTCTAGGCTTGGCCAGTTATTATCGTTTCTTTATTAAAGGGTTGTCAAAGATTGTGGTTACGTTGATGAACTTGATTTGCAAGGGGGTACCATTTGTGTGGTGTGATCACTGTCAGTTAGCTTTCGATGAGCTAAAGGACAAATTGACGTCCATACATGCATTGCCTAGGGGAGGATTGGAGTACTCGATTTATACTGATGCATCCTTACAGGGACTTGGGGGTGTATTATAACATGAGGAGAGTCCTATAGCTTATGCATCTTGAAATGTTAATCCCCATAAGAAGAATTACCCCACATACGACCTAAATCTTGCAGTAGTTTTATTTGCTCTAAGGATATGGAGGCACTACCTTCTAAGTGAGAAGTTTTCATTGTTCACGAATTATTAGTCACTTCAGTATCTCTTCACACAAAAGGATCTAAACATGAGGAAGATGCGATGGATAGAGTTCGTGGAGGACTACCAGTTTGATATACAGTATCATTCTGCTAAGGCTAACGTGGTAGCGGAACCATTGAGCCGAAGACCCAATGGGGAGTTAACGAAGATTTGGAAGACGAAGTGGAATGAACTTCGACACGATAATGAGATATACAGAGCATGCATGTTAGTTTTAGCTATCACTCTCGAGATTGTGATGCCGGTAGTGAAATCACAGGCGGAGGATCAGTTCTGCTAGGACTAAGTACGCCATTTATTAGCTGAGGGTGTGGAGTCTTACTCGATCTGCTCAGAGGGAGGCCTACATTTTAATGGGAGGCTAGTAGCGCCATAAGATGACGACTCGAGGCATGCGGTGATGACTAAATATCACGACTTATGGTTTGCGATACATCTCGATAGGGATAAGATGTATCAGGATATGAGGAGACAATATTGGTAGTCAGGGATGAACCGAAAAATAACCGAGTTTGTCTAAAGTGTGTTACCTATAAGCTTGTGAAGGTAGACCACCAAAGGCCTTCAGGGATGCTACAACCATTAGATATTCCCGTGTGGGAGTGAGAAGGCACTTTGATGAATTTTATCATTGGGTTACCGACATCGCAAAGAGGTCACAACACCATTTGGGTGATAGTGGATCGGTTGACCAAGGTGGCCCATTTTTTACCAGTTCACACTGATTTTAAGATGATGCAGTATGCGTAACTATTCATTGTGGAGACACTTAACTTCATGGGTTACCGATTAACATCGTGTCTGATGGAGACAAGATCTTTGTGTCCCACTTCTGACTGAGCTTTCATGAGGCCATGGGTATAGACTTGAGATTAAGTACTGCATACCATCCCCAAACAGACTGAGAGGGTTAATTAGATACTGCAGGACATATTAAGGATGTGCATTGTGGATTTTAAGGGAGGTTCGGAAAAATACCTTCCATTGGTAGAGTTTGCGTATAATAACTCTTACCACTTCACCATCTGCATGGCACCGTTTGAGGCACTTTATGGGAGGACTTGTTGTTCGCCCGCTTGCTGGTTAGAGGTGGGGGACAACAAGTTATTAGGGCTAAATATGATACAAGATATGACTGCCAAGATCGAGCTAATTCGAGGACGTATTTAAATAGCTCAGGATAAGTAAAAAGTTATGCTGATGCAGATCGGAGACACATTGAGTTTGAGGTTGGCGACCAGGTGTTGGTACGGGTGTCTCCCATGAAGGGGGTCATGAGATTCTACAATAATGATAAACTAGATTTATAGGATAGGTTTATTTATGCCTATAGTGAAGTGGCACTTTAAAATAGTCAGTTCGAGAGATCACTATTGTGAAGGAGGATTTGACCTCTAAGGGCTATGAGCTTTAGAAAGAACATAATAAGTTTTATTTTCTTTATTACTCTCTCCAGGGGAAATCCACTCTAATTTTAAGAAGAATGTGGACGTCTATCTTGAGTGTGAGCCCTTCATGAAGTACTCTTCTAGATTTATAACTCTAGAATTGATGCCTGCAAAACAAAGGTTCAAAGGTTATTCCCAGAGGCTCACGTTTCTAACCTTTTTGCTAAGGCCCTTGAATCGGGTGGGGAGAGATCAAATTATGAGGTCAACCCTAAGAAGCCTAAGTCATATGCCTCTTCTTATTCTATAAAGTTAATCTTCCATGGATCCTAAAGTCTCAAGACTTGATTGTGTGATTTGAAATTCGCAACATTTGAGTAAAATATAAGGATTTGCATTTGAAATTGGTGCAATTTTTTTAGAAAATGTTTAAAAACTTAAAAAGGTTTTTTTTTTGTGTGTATTTTGATTTTACACATTTTGTGTCGCATATTGGTGTGTTTAAATCCCATTCGTTCCATATTTTCATTTGGCTAGGACATTTTATTATGATTTTCAATGCTTGGATTGTTCTTAATCATACTTGCATGGAGTTGTTCGACTTTGATTTTATTAATGGATCCACACATACTTGTACGAGCTTTTTTGGATTATAACTATCTATGTTGCATGAGTTAAGTGACGAGTTCTACTATTAATCTTGTCATATGCATATGTATTTGACTGTGGGGGGATTGGTGCATGTAAGAACCATTGTTTAAGAGTTTGCTTTGTTTGAAAAATATGAGTGAGTAATGAAAAAAGGTTACAAAGGGATAAATCATCCTCTCGTGAATGTACGCCATTGTCAAGAGCCTAAAAGAAAATAGAGGTAAAATAAAAGAAAATTTTCCAAGGCTAAGTTTTTGCATTGATGCTTGATAATTGATATATTCAAAAGAAAAGAGAAAAAAATGATATATGTTTGTTTTGAGAGTGTTTAAGTTGAATATCAATGGGTTTACATAATGATTCCTAATTGAGCTTAATTGTTTGACACTATCGATTTTAGAATCATCAAGACTTCTAGACTAGTGTGCATTGTGTATGTTTGTCCATTTTTGAGTTCTTTATTTGTCACTTGAAGCTAAACCTAAGTTTGATAAGTTAATGTGGTCAAATAGAACTCCTTAGACATAGACATAATCCTTTTGTTTTATAGTTCATTCCCTTTCACTCTATATCACATTTTTATTTAGACATATTGATGCCATACGAGTGTGGAAAGATTATGTGTTTTGTTTATTTTGATGGTGTTTATAATAATATATATTTACGTGCATCATTGGTATATGTGCAATTGTTTATTTATGATATGTTTGTTTTTTAGTCTTTTTGTTACATTAAATCCATGTTTGGCACATTCTTCATCTTCGATTCAAATTGGCATGTTTTATGATCATATTGGTATCTTTTATCGCATGTTTACATTGGTATCTTATGCTTCAATTTCTGCATCGAAATTGGTGTCATTTGTTCATTGGATTATTTGTTCTTCTGTTGCCCAATTTTTTTGTCATTGCGTGTTTCAGTTCACATCATCGCATAATATTACGTGTTTTCCTTTATGTTTACATGTGTTACATTTAAGGGTAAAGTTGTTTTTATTGTGCACCTTATTCTTGGTCTATTCCTTAATAAAAATGGGGATAAATGGTATCTATCTCTCTAATTCCAGGGGATAAATTTTTACCTTAGGGGGAGATGTCCTATCTTAGGTGGAGATAGTTAGACAAAGGGGGAGGGTTTTTCATATGAAGTTTATATATTGTTATATTCTCTTCGCATTTAAAAGGTCTCTTAAGTATGTAGGTTTAGAAATGATGTGACAAAGTTTTCACAAGAGGAAAGCCACTCAATCTTGCGTCTATCAAGCATCTGTATTTTTTCCTTTTGGGGTTGGGATTTATTCGTAGTGAGATTGACAACCTAGTAGGTTTTTATTTTTGAGTTTATTCCCAAAATAACAAAGGGGGAGATTTGTAACGACAAATTTCCTATAGAGTCAGCTTAATTCCGTTTGGACAAAACTTGTTTGAGTTATAAGTTAGGGTTTGAGTGGTTTGTCTTTTCAGCCTATGATGTGTGATTGAAGACTTTAGTTGCAAAGTTAAAGCGATGTCGAGTACGTGTCAAGTTTCAAATCGAGTTTCATCTTCAACATCCGAGGGATGTCAATGAGGTATGAATGCATATTTATGTTTGATTCATGGATACATCTGGGAGTTCGTTTTATAAAATGTTTTAAGGAATTATTCATAAAAACGATTTTAAAGAAAATATATTTTTTATTTCAATCGTTCAAACAAGATTTCCTTAGTCTTTCAAATGAAATTCAGTGTTCCTTCGAATGAGTGTTCAATTGAGAATGGTAGGTCATTTAGAAAAAGTTCAAATGGGCTTCAAACGAGATGTTTGATAGACAAATTTCATTCAAAGCTCGTTTAAAGGATGTTCAAACGAGTTCTATATGCTCTTTCAGATGAGTTCTACAGATTCATTCGAACGAGATTCAATTTCATTCAGACGAGAATGTAGACTTTGTTTGAACGACTTGTCTTAAAAATCGTGATGCCTCAATATTCATGTTACTTAGGACTGACATCCGTTTTCATTAATGATTTTTCCAAAAATGAATTTAAAGTCAAACCTAAAGCCTCCCAGACCCTATTTTACACCCAAGAATCCTATATATATATATGTGTGTGTGTGTGTGTGTGTGTGTGTGTGTCTGCTTGAGATCTCCTTATACTTCACCATAGTTGTTTGCTCTACCTGTTGAGAGTGTTCCTAGCGTTGGAAACATTATTTGTGTTGTGCGACGACTGGACTATTCATGAAGACAAGTAAGGTCGATGGGATACTGAGATGTGGGAAAGATACTGCGTTGTGTGGATATTGGAAGGCATCCAATATTAATTGCGAAGAAGGTACAAGGAATAATTAAGCACATCAAGGCTTGAATGCGTCAAGTATGTAATTAGTAAGTATAAGTTATTCTTGTAAAAGTAACTATATTGTAGTGGATTTGTGTGGCTGGACCGTTCGAGATTTTTCCCGTTGTGATTTTTCTGGTATATCGCCATGTTATGGTTTTCCTTTATTTAATTCTTTCTAAACTTACCTAGATACATGCTTAGGTAAAGATAAAATTGATAAAAACCTTTACACAACACTTTGGCTTAATTGGCGCAAAGATAAAATTAAAAAATAAAATAAATAATTGGTGTCCATTTGATAATTCATATAACCCTATTCACTAGTGCATTTTCATGGACTCGATATTATCCGAATAAACTTTAATAGAGATCTGATTTCCTTTCCCAACGGTCTATACTTTACTTGGACTCCAAGTCCTTTGGCTCGCCGCCATGCTGATCGACACCCCAGGGGTAGCTTGGTCTTTTTTTCCTTTAGGGTTTCATATTTAAGGAAACCTTGACCTCATTGTTCAGGGATTTTTCCTCAAAATTAGTGTGATAACTTATTAAATTATTGTCATTTCCTACACTTTATTGCTTTTAGAATATTTCATAAATCAATTTTCGTTTTCTCATCACTAATCAACTTTTTATTATTTATATAATCACAAAGCCTATTTTTATAAACTCAAAAACCCAAAAGAGGGTTTAACTCATAAACTTCAAATTAGAGTTTTCTTCCACTTTTTTTAAACATTTTCACCACTTGTGCAATTTTTTTCACAAATTAGAATAGAAAACTCTAGTTTCAGATTTATGGGTTAGATTCCCACCTTTATTCATTTTTCGAACTGTGTGAACTTTGATGTCAGTTATGGCAACGTAGGCATCTAGAGTTTACCTCGGGATCCGAGTCCTATTTTTCCACACTTTTCTTATTTTATTCCTCTTATTCGATTTTCACTAAAATATTACATATATATGTATATTAGTTTACGTATTTTCACTCTTTAGCGGTCTCATTGGACACACGTATTCACTTTCTCATAGTGAATTACAATCCGGTGTATCGCTCATATTCTATATATTATTATCAGTTTTTACCTATTTTCACCTTTTAGCAATCTCGTCAGACATGCGTGCTCATTTATTCATAGCGAGTCATGATTCGGTGTATTACTTATACTGTATCCTTTTTATTTCATTCTCTTCCTTTTTAGCGGTCTCTTTAGACATGCGTATTTCCTCCCTTGTAGTGAATTACGATCCGATGCATCGCTCATATTATGGCTACTTTTATATTTTTTGATTTTCTTCTATTTATACTCCTTCGAATGATTCATTCTCGTTTTTTCATGATGTAAACATGATGATATCGTTCCTCATTCACTTTTCATGGATATACATGAACAACACATTTGAGGGGAAGGGAAATTTTTTATAGCCCATGAGAGACTGAAAAGGCGGAGTGGGTGCCTAACACCTTTCCACTCCGTAATTTAGCCTCAAAGATCATGATCTATTTAGTTTCGTATGTATTTGTAGTTTTTATGCCATATCTTCAGAAATGGCTATATCTTTTGTTCGTTTTGAGTAAAATAATTTGGCAATTCCAATCTTTAAACTTCCACACACCCTTGACGACGGCTGCTTTTATGTCCTTTAGAACCCGTGAACGTCGCATGAGCGGTGGAAAGGGAATTTTCTTCCTTGAACCCATTTTCACGCAAGCCTTTCAGGGCGATCCCCATCCACTGATGGCCACAACGGCGACTCCTCTGGGGATTTTTTTTAGAGGACTAGGCTCTATATTATATGGTCTTTGTTTTTCTTTTTCTCTTATTTCCATATATATATATATATATATATATATATATATATATATATATATATATATATATATGTTTTCGCTCGTATGTCCTTCTTTTTCAATCTCATGCTCACATGTTATGTATGCTATGGTTATGTCACATTATCCATGTATGCACTTTTCCTTCACCACACTCATTTTCTCATCACATGTATATACCATCTTTTTTTATCTTATGCTTTTTATCACTTGTACATTTCCATGCTTTATTAACTTGTATATACTCATGATTTATTCACATATATCACACTCACTTGTATATATTTTCCATGTTTCATTTCACTTGTACTTTTACACATGCTCTATGTCACTTATATATATCCATGCTTATTCCCACTTGTATATATTCACATGCTTCACCTATCACATGCTTCACATAACTTGTATATACCACATACCTTATGTATATATTTTGCATCACTTGAATAAATATATCCATTTTTCCTCACTTACACATATTCTAATATTATTTCACTTTGTACATATATCTCTCTCATTTGTGTATGTCCAAAATTTTCACACCTTGCGTATATCCCCATGTTTTGTCTGTTGGTATACCTCATGTTACCTGTACATACTTTTTACGCTTTTTCCCATTTGTTATTTTTATCACATACCATTCATATATATTCCCATGCTTTACTTCATGCTTAGTAATTGTACATATTCCTCTTGGCGTATATATAAATTTTCACAGCAATACTAAATAAGACTCATGCTTTCTAGACATTACAACACACGAGCACTATATATTGATCCTAACTTTGTCTTATACCGGGGAATCACTTCATGAAAGGTTGTTGGTTCTGCGGGTTGCGATTAACCTAAGTGATATGACTTTCACCTTCCATTATCCAAGTACGTTTTACGTATATCAAACGATTCCCCCACATCGTACCTCTTGACCGAACTCACAATAGGAGGTATATAGCAGGGAATTAATTCACGTATTCTGAGTATATCAAATTCTCTCTCATATGTACCGTCACAATGGGATATATCGTAAGGAAATTCACGTACACTTAGGTATATCAAATGGATTTTCCAGACTTACCAATGAATGATTTCCTTTATAAGAAAGTGGTATATTGTGGAAGTCATGCCAAAGGGAGGAATCCTTGCACTAACCTCCCATGCATAAACCTTATATAGGCGTCTACCTTAGGACACTAATAAATAGACTTCCAATTTTAACGAGAAACTTTGCCGAAATTGTAGGTCATCTTAATGCCCACATTTTGTTCTATATCACCCATTTTTAAAACATAACACTATCCGTGAGTCTGGAAAAAAGATTTCTTCTCTTTCAAGTGTGATTTCACTTCTTAGCCTATCTCTGTATTGGCTTAGGGCCGATATTAAACATCTCGGAGGTCTACATCTTTATCAACCATTTTAATAGAAATCGAACGGTCCTACTGAAGATTTGTCATGGAGAAACCTAATCAAAACATCAATCCCTAAACATATCTTATGGTCGTACTTTTTTAACTCAGTAAAACGATTTATAGCTTGCAAGAAAATGTTCATAAAATGTAGAGAAAGAAGGGTCAAATCCATGAGGTACTGGAACCAAGTGTTTCCTTTCCCTATGTTACGGGACCATAAATACCTAAATCAATATGGGATCTAGGAGAGTATCAATAAGCTCCTCATCCTCGGTGCATTCCATTCATCAATAGGCACCTTTCATACATCTACCGATGTTAAATATCGCTTAGCCAGAAGCTAACTTGCCCATACCCATTCTTCTCGATCCTAATGAAGAAGAACTAAACCGAGTCAAAGAGGATCTCAATATAATCTTTAAGAATTTCGACTAAGTAATGATCTCAGGGAACGAATTGGATTACACCCACATGCCCTTTTACTCAAGAGCTGGCTGCAAGAGAAATTAAAAATGCCCAATATTTAAAAATTGGGATGCAGTCAACCTTCCATTGTGAATATTTTAATTAACATTACATCATTAGTTTGATTAGGGATACAGAAGAGATAATGTCTCAAATGTTCTAATAGACACTCAAAGAAAGTGCCCTTTGCTGGTTCTTATAACCTAAAGAATCTCGGATCACCGATTAGGAAGATGTAATGACGTAATTTATGGATCAGTACAAGTACAACAAAGAGTTAGAGGCGACTCTCTTAGATCCTGAACTACTCAAGAAAAGCCTCGGGGAATCTATCAATATTTTCACCAGCAGGTGGAGAGAGAAGGCTGCCATTATAACCAAGCCCATCTAAAAAGGAACATGTCAATATTTCCAACACATTTAAATTTCCATGGGTAAAAAATACTACCCCCATTTTAGATCCCAATGGGAGGCTAGGGTTGAGATTGAAGAACACGTAACACTCTGAAAGCAAAGCCCAAATTGAAGAAGCCAGTGGGGAAATTTACCCCCTAAAGTATGATAAGCTTACCATTGCTACCGTCAACGACATTTTCTCTCAGCGTACTACTTTATGGGCATGAGAAGGTCATCTTGATATAACTTAGAAAGAATATACCGAACTCCACGATCCACTCTCCAAAGTGTAAAAGGACCTCTTACCCCTCAACCTCATTAAACCCTTGGATCCTCATACACTACGTAAATCAATTCCCAAAATTGTTATACATGACGCCTGTTGTGACTTCCACTAAATCGTTGGGAATACTAGCGATCAATGTTATCATTTGATAAATGTCATCTAAGGCCTCATTTATAAATGCATCATTACCTCTCTTGCAAATCCAAATCCAAACACTACTCAAAACCCTCCACCCATGCACCGAGCTAGTGTGAATGCGATCATAACCGATGAAGATTCAAATTTTGACCCATCCATAAGAATCAGACCCATAAGTAAACCAACTTCTTCTAATATCTATCCCAAACCTCTCAAAGTTTTTCCATCTTTACACCCACACCCCAAGAATACTCCCAATTAGTCTCTCTCTTATGATAAGGGCTTGCATTGTTGTACAAACCCGCTCAGAAATAGGAATTATTAAACTAGCGATTGTCCCAGAACAACTCAGAAGTTTTGGGATGAAATTCCCATTTGAAATGACTCTCGAAGAAGGAAATCATGATAAGATAAGTGATATATACATGAAATCCTGGAAGTGGGACCATCAATCCAGTTATTGATTTGTAACTTTAGAATAATTTAACTTAAATGGTATCATTCAGCTTCTGTCAGAAGAGTGTGTGAAGAAGAATATGTGTGAAGCTCCCGAGATACTTATATCACTAAAACTCCAGGGGTACCTAGTCCCTTACTTGTAACACTTCTCCTTCGCGTGGGAAGATTTGTAGGATGAAGTATTTGAAGTCGTGGAATGCATTAATTTTTCCTGGAACGACATTTTTGGTACCGGATGGGGAGGTGATCATGAACCTTCAGATGACTTAGATCGTGAGCCCAATATTGAAAATCCCTGATGTGATATCTTTTCTAAGACTAGTTTATATGGACTGAAGGCCCAAAACAGAAGATGAAATCCCTGACCATTAAGTCTTTTATCTCGAGCTCCTCAAACACATAAAGCACAAAAACATCGACATTAATGAATTATTTGGCCTCAATATGCTGGGAATGGACCTTTGTATGATCCACACTAAGTTTAGACCGTCTGACCCATTCCATAAAATCACCTCTGCTGATAGACCTCCCCTCAAATAGTAAAGCATTCCAATCAACCCATCCCTACCTGTCCAAAACCTTATTGTGAATATCTCAATGAATGAACCTAAATATATTTCCCCCTTTTCTATTGTGGCCATCCCCTTCGATCCTCTTGACGAGAGAGGTGAAGAAGAGGGGGGTGTCTCCCCTTCGTCTGAGAGGATCTTGGTCTCGCGCATCCCTCTTGGGAGTGCTTCGGCTAGCGTCAGTGATGAGGTGAAAATGTAGAGAGATAGAGTCGTCAGTCTATTTTACTCAAAATAGACAAAAGAAAGAGGGATCCATCCCGAAGGACATCATCCAAAGATATACTGATACATACGAAACCAAAATGATTCGAAAAGGGTCTGGAGGCTATGTTACTGTAAGGACATTATTTTATAAATCCGTTATCAATTTAGTATGTCGTATACAGCTACACCATTGAAGAGCATTCAAAAAAATTCAAGTATCAAAGACAGATTCGAATATCAAGATCTTCAACATTCAAGCCTCCGCGAGGTTATGTTTTAATTCCTTAGCATTTCACTTAAAGTGTTCGGATATTTTTATCAAATATTTTTCTAAAGATTTTGTTCTCGGACACCTTTTCATAGAAAAATCATAACTAATTCATAAAAAATCAGAAATATACAAAACTAGTGGCCACACGTTCGTATCGAAATTTTCTACAGGTCACGTATGAAATCTCATTTGATAGGTCGTTCGAACAACCTACTTTTGTCGTTCAAATGACATTTTCCACGTGTCATGTTTTTCGTTCGAGTGACCTTCTCTTATCGTTCAAACGACATAGCATCTCCTTCGAGCGACATCCAACCTCGTTCGAACGATGTGCCACCTTAAGTTTTTCTAAATAGGAGTCTCCAACTCCGTTTTTCATAAGAAGACCTTCATAGTTTCAATAGATAAAATTGCTACTGCAGAAACAATTTTTGTCTTCTTCTTTTAGGTTTTAATACTTTTGTTTTCAATTCACAAAACCTACCAATCTTTAGTGAATTGTTTTGGAACCCTATATTCAACTTTGTTAAAATTTACCTTTGTGGGGAGAACTCTACAACCGGAGAGCTGCATGCTATTATGGAGGGAGTCCTTAGGGAATAACTTGTGGAGAAGCCGTTTCTCTTCTTCATTGCTGACCACCTAGAGTTCTTGCCGGAGATTCCAGCCGAGACATCAAAATCAAAACCTGAGGGTATTTCTTATGCCGCTCTTATTTTCATTATAATCTGTGTAACCATTTTTACAAATTATAGTGAAAATAAAAAGGTTTTGCCCCTTTGGAGGATTTTTCCTGAAATTGTTTGTTTTATCTTGCATGCTTTATTTTATTGTATAAATCATCTAGATGCATGTTTTAGGTTTTAACTAAAATTTGGGAATAATTAAAATTGGATTTTATTTGAGAAGTCGCAATATTTCCGTTGTAGTGATTCTACAAATTGGTATCAGAGCGGGTTACACTAATTTATCACGTGATCCTGATTTTTCAAGGATTTATTTTTTATTGATACAATTTGACTTCTCACGTCGTCAAATTGGTATTAGAGCTTGTTGCACTAAGTTATTGTGTTTTGATCCTGATTTTTCACAAAAATGGATTTTGGTGGTTTTGAATATTTTTGATGTCAACTTTTTAAAAAGGTTAATTTGAAAATTCACACGAACTCTTATTTTAAATCTTCTGTTGAAAACGACTCTGAGAGGTGTCCTTGTTGTGAAGGTTTTGGTTACACGTTAGATGAGTGTACAACAAATTTAAAGAAGAAATTGAATAAATCGGTTTCTCATGTTTCTACCCTTAGTGATAGTGATTCGGAAGAAGAAGTCTTTTATGCTTCCAGGCGAGAGCTTCCCATCCGTGTGATTAGTGATAAGAGCGAGGGTGAAAAGAATGAGGAGGAGGAAGAAGAATTGAGTGAGTTACAAGTTGCCTACAATAATTTGTATTTTGAATCTTTAAATACAAAAAAGGCAAACTTGAAACTTGAAGCTGAATTGAAGAAACGTGCTTTAGATAATGATAATACTGATGCGTTGATTAAGGATCTTAGGGAACATGAGGATATGATTAAAGAGAAATTAAGATATGGTGAGGGTGAGGGTGAGAGAGATAGTCTTCGAGGTGTGATGGAAGTTATGAAAAAGGAACTTTTAGAGTTTGAAGACTCTAGGCGTTTGCTTGAATCTAGGATAGGTGAACTTGAGGTGAAATTAAAAGATTCAAGTAAAGTGAAATTTGATTTGGAGTCTAGGTCTGAAAAACTTGGTAAGATTTTAGGCACCGTCGAGATAAAAAAGGATAGGGGTGAGATTGGTCTTAAGAAATATGTTGCACCCATTCCCACACGTGTGAGAGAGCCTCCTAGGATTGTTAAGAAAGAGGCACCTAAGTTTGTTAGGAAAGATCCCCCTAGGAACATCGTGAGAGAACCTCCTAGGATCATTAGGAGAGAGCCACCTAGGCAAATTCAGAGAGAACCACCTAGGAATCTGAGGAGAAGGCCACCATTAGGTAATACTCACCGCCCGATTTACACTTGCACACATTGCGGTAGGTAAAGGTCATCTTAGGAGTTTATGCTAATATCTTTTGAATGGACCTAGAAAACATAAAAATAGAGTCACACAGGTTCCCAAAACCCCCACACTCCGTTACACATCAATTTGGGTTAGGAAATCGGATTTAGAGGCTTATGGTATATTTGTTCAAGATTCCCGTTTTCTTGCACATGATTCTTTTCTTGCCATATCATATAGATGATTGTGTTTGCATGTTTGTCATACGCTAGTTTTTTGTTTCATGATATTTATGTTTGCTAGCGTTGTGACATGTACTTTTTGTATAAATTTTGACTTTTGAAAAATACAAAATATTTTATTTTTGATAAAATTTGTGAGAATATCCAAAAAGATTTTTGTATTTTGTTTGCAGCGTTTATGGATGGACACTTAGGATGACCGAGTCACAACATCGTTCCATCTTGCATGTGACTATTTGATAGTGTTTTGAGACAATATATCATGTTATATTTGTGCTTTATAATGTTTGGAGCCATTAAGATGTAATTAAGTGATACTTCCTACATGTTTGACTCATGATTTCCTTTATTGCACACATGCACGAATTTGTTTGATTATTGTGCTTGTTGTATCACATGTTGGTTGGGTGTTTTCATCTCAATCCTGTCCTTAAAACGAACCAAGTGCAATAATACGAGAGTAATGAAAGTAGTGCTTGTAAGATCCATTGCCCGTGAGGAATTTATTTAAGATAAAAAATGATGAGTGAACATGGGAAAAGGACAGCGAGTGAATAATAACCACATCGTGAAAGCCACTGTTTAAAAAGAGCTAGCACAAAAAATTAAGGCAATAAAAAGAAGAAATATGCCAAAATTTTGAGCCAATAGGTTTTCTCTAAGTTGAGAATTTAGAACCTCATTAGAAAATAAAATTGCATTATTATATATGAGGGAGTTTTGGATGGAAATAATTCAATGGGTTTGCACGTCCTTTGAAAAGTTCTCGAAACAACACTAAATAGTTTTGGACATTATTGGTGTGGAAATCACTTTGACTTTGATTTTTTGATTTGTATAAGACGATGTCATCTAAATTCAATAATTTTACATCTAAGGATATCTTTTGATGTTCATTCGTTAGGGGTACACGTATGCATCGTGCACATATGATTGATTGAGTTTATTTACCTATCGAATGTGTTCACGCCCATACATTCCATTTTCATGACTTGGTTGTTCTAGTTTAAATTCATGGTGTGATTTTTAGTATCTTATTTTTGTATGCAAATTTTGAAAAAACAAAAAATAGTTTGTGAAAGTTTTTGAGATACTCCTTTGCATGCGCGTAGTTTGATTCATATTTTCTATGCACTTTTATCGTGACACTCCATGTTTTGATTTTTTCTTCTTATCTGTCTATTTGGGAACATCATAAAAAGGGGGAGAAAGAATTATGATTTTATGGCGGATTTTATATTATGGAGGAGATTTGATTATATTGATTGATTTATTATTATATCATTTCAAACTCGATGCGTCACGAAGGTATTTGCTTTATCTCATGTGTGTAGGTACAAAGGTGATGATCATATGTTGCACACCCTGATGAGAAAAGCTTAAAGGTTTGAAGATTTGAACTTTAAGATTTTTGAAGAAAATTTGAAGACTTGCAAATTTTAGTATTTTCCATTTTTGGGTTCATGGGGGATATTAGATTTGTATAGGCACTTTGATTTGATAATTCAGAGTTTTTATTTTATACCGGAATAGACATAGGGGGAGATTTGTAAGGACATTATTTTATAAGTCCGTTATCAATTTAGTATGTCGTATACCACTACACCGTCGAAGAGCATTCAAGAAAATTCAAGTATCAAAGATGGATCCGAATATAAAGATCTTTAACATTCAAGCCTCTGCGAGGATAAGTTTGGTAAGGTTGAGTTTTAATTCCTTAGCATTTCACATAAAGTGTTGGGATATTTTTATCAAATATTTTTCTAAAGATTTTATTCTCGGACACCTTTCCGTAGAAAAATCATAACTAATGCATAAAAAATCAGAAAAATATGAAACACGCGGCCACGCGTTCGTATCGAAATGACCTACTTTTGTCGTTCAAAAGACATTTGCCATGTGTTATTTTCCATGTGCCATGTTTTTCGTTTGAGCGACCTGCTCTTGTCGTTCAAACGACATAGCATCTCATTCGAGAGATATCCAACCTCGTTCGAACGACACACTGCCTTAAGATTTTTATAAATATGAGTCTCCAACTCCATTTTTCATAAGAAGACCTGCATATTTTCAATAGATGATATTGCTACCGTAGAAACAATTTTTGTCTTCTTCTTTTAGGTTTTAAACCTTTTGTTTTCAATTCACAAAACATCCTAATCTTTAGTGAATTGTTTTGTAACTCTAGATTCAACTTTGTTGAAATTTACCTTTGTGGGGAGAACTCTACAACCGAAGAGATGCGTGCTATTGTGGAGGGAGTCCTTACGGAGTAATTTGTGGAGAAACCGTTTCTCTTCTCAATTTCTAACCACCTGGAGTTCTTGCGGGATATTCCAGCCGAGAAATCAAAATCGACACCTGAGGGTATTTCGTATGTCACTCTTATTTTCATTGTAATCCGTGTAACCGTTTTTACAAATTATAGTGAAAATAAAAAGGTTACGCCCCTTTGGGGGATTTTTTCTGAAATTGTTTGTTTTATCCTGCATGCTTTATTTTATTGGATAAATCATCTAGATTCATGTTTTAGGGTTTAACTAAAATTTGGGAATAATTAAAATTGGATTTTATTTGAGAAGTCGCAATATTTCCGCTGTAGCGATTCTACAGTTACAAAATGGGAAGGTGTTAGGCACCTAGTCCGCCCTTACATTCTCTCATGGGTTATTGCTATTTTTCTTTATTTCCCCGTGATATGTGTGCATGTGTATATATAGTGGAGATAGGAATCATCGACTTGTATCATGGAAGAGATAAAGCGAGTCATTCGTAGGATTGTTCCTAAAAGTAATATTAGAAAATAGGATTTACGCGACTATCCTAGCATTGATTGTTATAATTGAACGATAACGCATGCGAGATAATATGCCACTAAGAACAAATATGTATATAGAGAATCTAAAAGAGTTAAGTTTAAAGAATATAGAAAAAAATAGAAAAATAGTAGAAAAAAGGACTCGAGTCTCGGGTTTTACCCCGAGATACCTACGTAGCCTATAGAGGCATCAAAGTCCAAGTAGTTCGTATGGAAAATGAGGGGTGGGATTTATCCCATAAATCCAATCGGGAACTTCTCTTATATGTGTGTGTGTGTGTGTGTGTGTGTGTATAAAAGTGTTTTAGTTGTGAGAAAAGTGTGGGAAAAGTGTGAGAATTCACTACACCAAATCTGCCGAATTATCACGGTCATTGACCTTGACAAGTTGGAGTTGTCAAGGTCAATGACCGTGACAATTCTAGGGGTGACAACTTTTTTTATCACGGACTTGTCACGGTCATTGACCTTGACAAGTTTTATCACGGTTAAGGACCGTGACAAATCTGTGACATTTAATAAAAAAATGTCACGGTCATTAACTGTGACAAGTCCGTGACAATAATCCTTTGTTACGGACTTGTCACGGTCAATGACCGTGACAATTCTAGGTAGAATTGAAAAAAAATCTGCCGGCAGTATGGCCACTTCCACTGCCCAGCAGTATATTTGTACCTATTATAGAAACCTTGTACCTGTTCAAACATTATATATCCAAATAAAATAGAGATAGTGCAAATAAAATAGACAATATGCATCACGATATAATCCAAATATAATTCAAATGTACCAACTTAAAAATAATTCAATTCAATTCAAATAATGTCTCTACATGTCTTGGGCAAGGTTAAATACGAGGAGGTGAGTAGGCCACATGATATACGAATTGACACACCCACTGATATATATCGTGCCACATTGTTCACGCAACCCCAACGGGGAGTTCTCCTTCTCGGGTATCATATGCGTGACGAGCACCTTGGACTCGATGTCTTGAAGCTCACGTCCATGAACTAGTCCACCCTGGATGATATTCGGGTCCCTCAACCCTCGCACTATCCGCTTGGCATAAAATATGTCCAGTATAAACATGCTCGGCCAACCAAGTGTAGACATCGATCGGTCGAAGGGAGCCAAATAGGGAAGTGTATCATCAAAGTCCGCACGTGTCGGCGATGAAGCAACGAGGTCCACATCCTCGTCATCTTGCACCTCGTCCTCTCGCACCTTCTCCTTCCCTTTCCCCTTTGCATTTTCTGCCTCCCAATGAATGCTTCATGAATGAGAACATATCTTGGGTCGTGGCCTCCAAACAGGATAACTTTATGTCATGCGAGTCCACTGTTCGAGCCAACCCGGTGTCACTCGTCTCCAATCTAATGATCCTAGATTTTCCCACCCGCGAGCTCACCTCCCTTGTCCTCCCCTTGCGATCAGAGCCAAGCACTTGGCTGAGTGCGTTTGTGGACAAAGATGCCTTGTCGGCATCAAACTGCGACTCATGCACTTCCTTAAGCTTTGCCTGAAACAACAAAAAGCACATGATTAGTAAAATAAGTAAATTACAAAATTATAACATGATTAACAAAAAGTAAACTGTCGGATTACTTATAATCTTGGTCGCGATGCTTAGGGACACCTCCTTATCCTTCCCCTTCTTCGTCCGAAGAGCCACATAAGTATCGAGCCTATGTGGCCTACCCCCAGGGCCACTCCCTGTCCCTGAAATAAAATAAAGAAAAATTAGTATCGGCCCCGCAAAGTAAAATAATGCAGAATAATATATTTTTGTAGTTATAGAAAAATTAAATCTTACCATCATCTTATGCTCCACCTCGACGTAAGACATCCAGTCGAAGTAGTGCACGTCCGGGTTTTTTTCCCAATTTTCCCTCCCCGATTGGCGAGATGCCAATTGTCGCTCCCCGATCTCATTGTCAACGAACTTTTTCCATTATGCCAATGAGATCGGCTCCTTCGGCGGGACGGATTCACACATTTCGATAATGGACTCTCGTGTCTTCCCAAAGTACCGGGTCCACTATTTTTCTTCCACGTCTTGTGTTGCTCCCTCAACTGCTCCAAGACAGAATCACGTAGCTTTGGATCCATGCTGAATTGTTCCTGTCCAACAAATACAGTGTTGGTTGCAAATAAATATAAATATAAAATGAAATTGAAATCAAAATTGAAATATTCATATTCATATGAATATAAATATAAATATTAATATAAATATAAATACATTACCTGTAGTGCCACCCAAATAGCTAACTTGAGCTCATATGGCACCTCCTTCCAACTAATGTACCCCGGGCCGATGATCGTCTTTACCAGCTCGAGGAATTTCGCTAATAGTCCCGACTTGTTCTCGATGGCCATCCCCAATTTGCCATATTTGGGGAGCCTAGGGGCCGAGGAGCCCTCGTCGCCTCCGCTAGCGCCGAGCCCAGACGACATCATCATAACAATCATCATCATCCTCGCCTTAATATCTGAAGGAGACATTTTCTGTATAAAAAATGTTATTAGTACATATCAAAATGAATTAAAAGAAGACATGCAAATATGTACAATTACTACAAATAAGAAATGAATTGTTACTGTCAAACACTGCAATTCTGAATTCCAAAACAACAACATCTAGCTCATAATATGTACAATTACTAAAAATTAGAAACATCCCCACCCCCACCCCTACTTCCCACACACGCACACTACACAAGAGTGAAAATGATAAATTGCAAATCAATTGAAATCATTAAAAATGGATGTTTCGGTACAAATAGGAATATTTATTACAAATTGAAAAATTGTTTAAAATTCGGGTTATCATAAAAAATGGATTGATATTCGGTAGGAGCATCCAAGTCATCCACACTACTATTTAGACGTTTTGGCGCGTGTTGGACAATTGACACGGCTTGTTGTTGATATACTCCGAGTAAAACACTTGGTTAACTTTTTGAAATGCACAAACAAACGGCTCATCGCTCATGTGGTCGTTGCTCTTCAACTTGGACAAGTCAACCATGATCAAATTGGTGACAGGATCAACTTTACAAGCATTTTTGTCCTCAACCCTTACCCAGTCACAGTAAAATACAACCTCTTTGAAGCTTATATAATCCGATTCAAATATATTTCGGATTACACCATAGTAAGTCATTTCAGCTTCAACGAGTTTTTATCTTTTTGCGCTCGCTCGAAAGAAAGTAAGAGCCTTGTATGAAATGCCCGAGTTATGTACATTTGTACTTTCCTCGTACACTTTAGCGCCTAAAATGTAACCGTTCAATCGATACTTTTTGTACTCTTGTGCCACGAACAAGGGTCCACTGGCTAGATGAGCAAACCTTGATGTCGCATCACCCGTATTTAAGAGCTGAGAATATAGATAAATTAATTATATTAGTTGTAAAATTTGAGTGTAATGTAACGTTATATAACGGCCATTTTCATTATAATTACCTCTTGTGTCAACCACAACACTTGAACCTTCTACATCATCAGTAACTTCATTCTCTTCTGCTTCATAAACTCCGTACGCATCATCAACTAAATTCTCTAACATATTATTATCTACGTCTTCCCCCTCTACATCTATCCTACCTGTTCAAGGTTGTTATGAAGGTTGGTCGGGGACAAAAGGAACTTTCAATTCACCGTGAAAACTCCAAAATCGATAACTATTTTGCATACACGATCTTAACAAATATAGTTCAACTATTTTCCACTCAAACACCTTACCATTCTTACACCTAGCACACAAACACGAAAACTCTTCATCATTATGAAATCTCTTTGCATATTTCACAAATTCGTTAGCACCTCTACGAAACACATACCCCATTCTATTTGTCTCACCCATCCACTCTTTGTATTTCGGATATCCCATCACAATTACCACAACTAATCACCTATTAAAGGTACGAAGCGTATATTCATGGATTAGTACAAACAAAACTTAGATTTATAGTATGTTTCATTTAATTATGTCTTATTTATATTCAAATTCAATTTATAATAGAAATTTGTATTTCCTCCATCTCCTCTAAAGGGCGAGTGGTCCTATCCCATTCAATACCGCATTTTTCTGTAATATACTTAACAGCTCATGCACATTGTTACGATTTGATCTTTCACAATAAAGTGATAGACGGAACTGCCATGAAACGAGCATATCCCCATAGTTCTCCAAGTACACGACGTAGATTGGCAAGTGTGAGTGTTATTTCAATTGATCAATTGAAATAACAGTCGCACTTGTTAGTCTAATATTAACCCAGAGAACATTAGGATATGACTGCAGAAATTTCTCCAAAAGTAAGAATTTTAAGCCATTAAGAATATTATACATAAATTCTCCAATCCCAAACTGTCTTTTTTTTTTTAATAATCCCAAATTTATTAGAATAAAGGTAGAAAAGCCCTACCATTGTGGCTTGAACAAGATAGAGAAAGCTTAGAAGATGAAAAAAAATAAGAAATTATTTGAACATCTTTATAGATGAATTCCTAAGAGATCTAATCTGTAACTTCCTTTTGCTAATTTTGGAAGATCTAAAAAATGAGCAAAGAAAGATATGGAATTAGATTGGGCTCCCTGTTTGGCAAGTATGTCAGCCACCTGATTAGTTTCTCTCCAAGAGTGAGTAAATCTGACAGAAGGAAGTTGGAGATTTCTAATTTCTGAGATAATTTCAATAATAGACCAAGAAGGAGCTTTAATAAGACCATTCAGAGAGTCAATAATCAATTTCGAGTCTGCTTCCACAAGAACTGGGGAGATATTAAGAGATTGACAAAGCCTTAATCCTCTCAAAATTGCAATGCATTCAGCTTTATTGTTTGAGCAAATGCCTTCGTGAGAAGAGAAAGCATGAATAAATCTCCCTTGATGATCTCTGATAATACCTCCCAAACTGTCCAAACGGGATAATTCGAGAGATCTCATTACAGGGGTAATAACTCTCGAATGGGTCTAAGGGCTATTGAATGCGTATGCTAAGAACTAAAAGGCTAGTATCTATGCGCACTATATGTAATTTCAAGTATGTTTCATTTAATTATCATACTATATATATTGTTCGATATACAAAGTAATTTTCAAAAAAAGTTGAAAAATTCCACCCCCATATGGACAATAATCCAGTGGTCATGCCACTTTCAAAACTAACCAACCCAACATCAATCAACTATAATCCAACAACAATGTCAATAACAAATGTGTATCCCATACTCCTTCTAATTCATCTACTCAATTAATTATTTTCATTAATTAAACTAACAATTAAAGTATACAATTATTAATTTACTAATTTACAGTGAGGGGCAATCCTACTTTCATAATTAATCATATATTAATTTACTAATTTACAATGAGGGGCAATCATATATTAATTTACTAAAAAAATTAATAACCAATCAATTCGTTTACAAAAGACATTTCGCACAAACATGAACACTACACACACACACACATACACTCACACATGCGCACATGCACACACACACACGCACATTCACACACACACATGCAGCCCCCCAACCCATCCCTTCCCCCTACCCCCCACCCTACCCCACCCCCTTCCCCCTCCCCCCCCCCCACACACATGCACACACACGAACACACACCACACATACACACACAAATAGCCCCCTATATCTGCCCCCTTCCCCCACCCCCACCCACCACACACACACACACACACACACACACACACACACACACATATACACACACATACACACACATATACACATAGTTGTCATGGACTTGTCACGGTCCTTTTCTTGTTTTGGAATTTATGAGCAAACCCTCGTTTTTTTGGATTTTATTTATATGAAAATAAGAGATGTGCAATAATACTAAATAAAAAGTATATTAGGATATGTGAGATGAGAGAATAAAAGTGCTAAGTAATAAAATAAGTTAATGCAAATTTAGGAGAATTTAATAAGAGAGTTGAGAAAGTTATACCTTCTCGACAATCTTGAGCTTGATTTTGGATGTTGGAGAGCAGCCCTTTCACTTGGGTGATGATAGAGGGTAGTTAATTCACCAAGTTTGATGGAAAGGATGATGAAAAGTGAAGGTTGGAATGGGATTTGGATGGGGAAATCACGCTGACTTCGAGAGATGTTTTCTGAGCTCGTTGAGAGTGATGGGTTTCAGATATTCTTCTTCTCTGAAATGAGGTCAGGCCCTCCTTTTTATAGGCCCAGGGCATTATCGATCGGCATATCCTTGGTCCTACCAATCACTAGGTGTGTTTAGTCACACTTGGAACCTGCCGTTTGGCAGTCTCTTTCAGGTTCCTTCGGAAAATTGATCGTAGAGCGCAAAACGTTGATCCGAATCGCACAAGGGGTGAACCGTTGGAAACGTACTTCAGAGGCCTTCGAAAGTCTTTGGATTGCTCCTAGTCCTGGGAGTTGACTTTGGGTCAAATATAGCTCAGAAGAGTTTGTCGGTCCTTTGGACGGGGAATTATCAGAAACAAACGGATCGTTCGTCCGCATGGTAAGTTAGAATCTCACACTTGGCGGACCATTGGAAACGTTAGGAGATGTACTTAGACATTCCAAAGAGTTTGACTCAGTTCAGGGAGTTGACTTTGGTCAACCAGGGCCTGGAAATGTTCGGTGACCTTTCAGAGTAAAATGGATCGTTCGTCCGTACTGTAAGGGGTTTTGGTGACCTTTAAAGATTCATTCAGTCTTGTTCAAGCTAAAGAGTTTGACTTTTGATTAAATGGATCCTGGGAGTGCCCGATGGTCTCCAGGTCAAAACCTGGGGTATGACTTAGGTTTGTAGCGATGAAGGGATGTGCTAGGGACATATGGAGAGGCTAGGGGGTATTAGAATGGGGTGTCTACATCTATTACTGATAAAAGTGTAAATGAGGCCTCATTTAATGGGGTTTTTAATGATGTATTTCCTAAAAATGTTGCTAATAAAATAAGTGAATATTTTGAGTATATTGATGTGCCTTATATTAATTACCTTGATTCTAATCAAACAATTGATGAAGATGATCTAATAAATAAACAATTTTTAACTAATCTCAATAAGGAAAAAATCAAATAACATAACCACATTCAAACTAATGATAATGAGATTTTGTTATTAATCTTTGTTCTAGTATCGCTCCATGTGAGATTAGGATAGGGACCACCCTTAACCATCATAATCGATCTGAATTTGAAGAGATCTTAAAGGAATTTATGGACATCTTTGCATGGCCAGTGATATACCTGGCATCGACCTAGAGATTGTACAACATGAGATCATGACTTATCGAGAATGTAAGCCTATCGAGAAGAAGTTAATAAATCTCCAGCCTGAATGGTTCCTCAAGATAAAAGATGAAGTGGTCAAGAAATTTAACATAGTCTCATACGTGTGGTCGAATATGTAACTTGGCTCATCAATATTGTCCCTCTACCAAAATAAGGATGGAAATTCTGCATGTTTGTAGACCATTGGGATCTAAATAAAGCTTCTTTGAAAGATAATTATCCCCTTCTCAATATCTCCATGATCATCGACAACATCTCCAATCATGACCTCGAGTCATTCGTCCAAGGTTTAACGTTGCATAATTAGATCAAGATGCATCTCGGCCATAAGGAGAAAACTACTTTCACCACCCTAAAGGCATCTTTTGCTACACTGTTATGTCTTTTCGTCTAAAAAATTTTAGGTCTACAAGATATAACCATCATGCATGATCTCATCTATAAAAAGGTCAAAGTCCTATGTTGATGATATGATTATCAAATCCATGATTCAAGACTATCACATTCTGTCTATAAGTAAATTCTTTGAACACTTGTTATAATATCAAATCCTTATTAACCCACAAAAATTAGTCTTCAATGTCACGAAGGGTAAACTCCTTAGTTTCATGGTCAATAAAAGAGAGATTGAATCAGAACCTTCCAAACTCAAAGCAATCCTTGATATTCCACCTCCAAGATTCGAGAAAGAAGTCCATAATTTCTTGGTCAAGCCCCAGTACATCAGTAGGTTCATCAGTCAGCACACTTCCACCTAAGAACCCATAAACCCCTTCTCTTGTACTTAATCATTATCAACACTGCAGCTGGGGCTTTGTTAGCCTGATACATTACTAGGTCACGTAAGGAGAGGGAGAGATATAATACGTTAGTAAATAATTAGCGGGGTATGAAGTAAACTAGATCTCACTGGATAAGACGTGTGTCGCCATGGCTTGGGTCTCTCAAAAGTTATGACACTACATGATTGAATTCCCGATCAAGTTGATGTATCGAATTTATCCTATAAAGAACCTGTTAGAAAAGCCTTCCTTGTTAAGATGCATGACCCATTGGCTGCTATTTCTATCCAGGTTCGATGTCGCCTACGTCACTCAAAAATCCATCAAAGGAAGATCCATATATGATTACCTAAATAACCATCCTATGGGGGAAGTCTATGTATGTATTTGTAAATTCCTGGGTGAGGATATCCTCTTTACTTATCACGAAGAGCTCCTGTGATAGATATTCCTTGATGAAGATGCCAATAAAAAGGGATATGGCATTGGGATACTCTTGATCACGCCCGATGACTTTTAAACTCCCATCTCCATAAAGTTAGACATCCCTTGCACCAATAACCTGATAGAATATGAAACTTGCATTATGGGTCTCAATCTTTCCTTCCAGAAGGTAATTCATTGCCTTGATGTTTACAGAGACTTATACCTCCTCATAGTATAAGTCCTAATAAAATAGAGAGTAAAAAACGAGAAGCTCCTACCCTTTTAGGCTCATTTTAAAGAGCTAGCCTCCAAATTCAAGGATGTCACCTTCCACTATCTCTCCCGATTAAGAAAAATCTTCATCGATGCATTATCAATATTGGCCTCCATAGTTGACATGCCCGAGGGAACAAAAATGGTTCCTTTTTAAGTTCATAAGAAATATATGGTAACTCAATGTTACCACATTGAGTTTGCCACAGAAGAATATCTAGACAAAGTGTGGTTGTGGCATTATGATATTTGGTTCCTCCTCAAGAATTAAGGATATCCCCAAGGATATGGATAAAAAATATCGTGCGACTCTCCACAAGCTCACGACTCAATATATCATCTATGGAGACTCTATTCGAGAAACATATCAGTACCCATATGTAATGCATAGTAAGGGCTGAAATTAAAGAAGTAATGTAGAAAATTCACAGTAGGGAATGTGGGTCTCATATGAGCGGCAATATGCTTTCTAAGAAGATTATTTGAGAGGGATAATATTGGACCACTATGGTCCAAGACTACATTGCTTATGTCATAAAGTGCCTTAAATTCTAGTGATTTTCCAATCTCCAGCAGTTACCTCCCCAGGACTTGTACAACAGGAGCCTTTCCTTGGCCCTTGTCGACTTGGGACATTGACGTCATTGGGAAATTCACTCCCAAAGTATCAAATGGGCATGAATTTATCCTAGTCTCCATCGATTATGGGTTGAGGCACAATCATATGCAGTGTTGAATGCTAAAAAAGTAGCCAAGTTCATTAAAAACATATTGTATACTGCTAAGGGGTCCCTCATGAGTTGATATCAGATAATGGGCTCAATTTCAAAGCTAAAGTCACATAAGTGGTCGAAGAATATGGAATTCAGATTCAAAAGTCTTCTTCCTACTGATCATAAATCAATGGGGCTTTGGAATTTGATAACAAAAGCCTCAAAACTATAATCAGTAAGATGAATGAGATTTATAAGGATTGGACTAATCATATCCCTTATGCCCTTTAGGTCTACCTCACGTTTGTCAGGACAACCACTGAGGCTACCCCATATTCCTTAGTATATGGCAAAGAAGTAGTCATGCCTGTTAAACTTGAGATACCCTCCTTGCAGGTCATGATTAAAAGTTAAGTCGGAAAAGTTGATTGGAAACAATTAGCGCTCTTGGATGAAAAGAGACTGAAAGTTTTATACCAGATATAAGGGTACCCCTTTCGCATTACACGATCACTCAATGAAAATTCAAAGACCACGGTGTGTGAGGAGGAAATTTTTTTCTCAAATAAATCGTTATATACGAACTAAGAGGGAAATTCAATCCTAATTGGAGCGGGCCATATCTTGTGAAGAAAATTTGGTTAGGTGGCGCCGTTATGCTCATAGACCTTGATGGGGAAGAGATGACACATCGAGTCAACTTGTACCATCCCAAGAAGTTTTACCCTTTATTTTACTCTCATCGCGCTACACATTTCTCAATTCCATTCTATTCTAAAAAACTTGTTTTCTCCTTTGGCAAGAACTACGTAGGACCTGATCCTTTTAAAAACTTTTAACAATTTACAAATAACTTCGTATCACCACAGAGGTACGTAGGCAACCCATAAAGCCACTTTGGGCACGATCCTTTATTTTTCACAAAATGATATTATTTTCTCCTATAAAGAGATACTAGTCTCTCTCGCTATTTTAAAATGAGAAAAATCATTATGTATGCCTTAGCGATCAGTATAGATAATTCAAACAGAGAGAAATTCTTCTAAAATACAAAAAAAAGGTCAAAATCATCATTTATTTAAAAAATATGGCCATTACACAAATTATCAATAATAAGAAAGTCCAAAATGCTTACATAAACCCTACCTACCTAAACCCATAACATGTAATACCCCGTAATTTTGGCCTAATTTAAAAGTTAATTAATTACTAATTTTCGGGAGTTTAATTAATTATTTAAGTAAAAATTAAAAAATTTATGTGTTAAATTGGAATTGGTTTGTAAACAAATTGAAGGTATAAAAGTTATTATTATTTTAGAATTGATTTGGTGAATTTTAAAAATGGTTTGGTGAATTAATAAAGTAATAGTGGTTCATTGTAAATAAATAAAAAAGAGTTTTAAATTGTAATATAATAAAGTAAGTTAAGTGGTTTTGACATAAAAGAAAATTATGAAATAAGATGAAGTGTATAAAGTATTTAGAACATTACTTGGTCAGGGGTTTAGGCTAAGGGTTATAATAGGAATGTTAATAAAAGAATGGGAATAGAGTATATTAATATTGGCTAAAACACATAAAGAAGGAATTAGAGTTAAAGAAAAAAATGGCGGTAGAAAATTTGGTCTATGTCCACTATAGGGGGCCTGCCTAGCCACTATAGCGGGCTCACATGTCCTATATAGCGGGTCTTAGTCCGCTTTAGAGGGCAGAGGTAGCCGGTTAAGTGGGCATGTTCCCTTTTATAAAACACTAAGATAATTTTTTTCCGGTCGTTTTCTTTCAATACACCTTCTTCCTTTCTCGCTACAGGACAACATACGAAAGTCTTTTATACCCTATTGCCTCATTTTATATACACACCACTATACCAAAAAACCTAACTGAATTCCCATATCAATTATACCACTAAGATCCTAAATATTTTACCCAACAATTCAAGGACAATTACCTACGTTTCTAAGGCACTTTTTGGGAGTTAAATTCACACAAGTTCAAGGAGTTTTTTGGATGCCTTTCAACAAACAATACTTGTTCTACACATTTTCTATTTCGATTTTGTCGATTAATTGATACGTTAATATGTTAATATTATAATTTATAAACTCAAAAATTAAATATTTGGTAAATTCATGAATTTTGAGAATTTGTCCTTAGATAAGCATTGACTTTGAAATTCTTATGTGCATGGAGAATTGTTTAATTTATACGAATTTGGACTTTTGTTTATTGTTAGAATGCACCATTATTTCTATACCTATAGTCCGAATAGAAATAATTCTTCCTCGCATGTATATTGATAGTAATGATTTGATGGAATCCTTATATCATGTTGAAATTGATATTTCCCCTTATGATTTAAGAATCGTATCACTGATAGCGCAAAGTGAAATTTTTGAATAAAGATTATGAAGTCCCCATAATCAATTTTATTGAGATAAATAATAAATTCAGAGATGCGAGTAAGTATTGAAATGAAAAATGAGATATTTTCCACTCTTAGACTTTAGAGTATAATTTATTCCTCTCCATTTCCCTTGTAAAAGTAGTATAACATTGAGAAGAAATTGAAGATAATCTGAGAACCTGAAGATTGAATATAAAGGACATTAGAATACATTAGTGACAAGTGGAATTAATGTGTCCAATTATATTGAGAGTGGATAAATATTATTTTTATGTTGATGACCCTATGCATAGGGCCACTTTTATTATACTATCATTATGAATATATTGGGGTGGATAATCTTGGTTTCGTATCATAGAGTTTGGTGATACCGAAGGGGATGTGGGTCTAGACATGAATACAATGATTTTATTATTGGTTGTATTTGGGGTGGATAAGGTGAGGTTGAATTTGTGTTTATGTTGGGGATTCATTTATATCCATAATGACAATTTAATAAAAGCGGGTGAGTGTACATAACAACTAATGTAGATGAAACCAAGATCGTGAATGCGGCGCTCACTTTTTATCGAGATCATATCGAACATAAGAAGAAGTTCGATAAGGTGGGACAAGCTAGTGGGACCAAGACTGATGGAGAAGAGGGTGGTGATAATAAGTGAGGCTAGGTCCTAGCGGGCCAAGGGTAGTGGAAGAGATTCTGACCCAATTAGTATAGACCCCATCAGTAGGGACCCCCTCAGGCAGGTAGTGGGTAGCTGCAACACCATGAGCAGTGAGAGGTAGGGACCCTCCCAATCAATTCATGGGTGTTTGCTTCAGGTTTGGAGGAATAGGACATAGGTCCAGTGAATGTCCTATTGACAAGGTCGTTTAATAAATACAACTAGGATATGGACAGTAACAGTTTGGGTCCTAGTATGGCCTCTTTGGTTAGGGCCACTAAGTCCAATATAGGAAGGGTCAACAGGGTCGGGGCTAGTATAGATAGGGCCATCAGGTCTTAGGAAAATTATCTGTAGGCCAAACTATTTTCCACAACAGAGGCAATAGTAGATGCCCGCTCTTCCATCCCCAAGGCAACTGACGGCTCTTCTACCACTATCATTAGCTTTTGTACCTCAGCCTCAACTCTAATAGGGTTAGGTCTATCAGTTGGGATCCATGGATGGATCAGTACCTATTTAGGGGGATTGATGGTATGTTTTTTCTTCATGGAGATTTAGTCAGAGTTTTATTTGATACGGGGGACACACACTCATTTGTTGCATGACATTTCATAGGAATGTTAAAGATGATTCTGACTCCATGCACTAGAGTTTTATTGATAACCATCCCCTTAGGCATATTTACAATTATTATCGAGACTTGTGATTGGGTAGGCATTGATAGGCTACCTTTTGAAGCTAACTTCTTGGTTTTAGACACCTGTACATGAAGTTATATTGGGCATTGATTGTTTATGTACGTATCGGGCTCAGATAGATTGCATGGGCCGAGCCAACATGTTTGTAATACCAGGTTATGAGATGCATTTAACTTCCATGCCTAGACGTGAGGGTGGGGCTACTACCCACATGTAATTTATTACTGAGTAGACCCAAAAGGAGACCACCATGTCCTTATCTATGATTATAATAGTTGTAAGGACATAATTTTATAAATGTCCGAATCTAGGAATTTTCTATTTTCCCTAGATCACAGCTCAAATATCTGATACTGCTACATTCGGCATGTAATCACGATCATCAACGACGACCTTTATCCGAATACATTCATCCATCATCTTCACACGTGCATCATGCTACATGCGACGTGCTGCTCCACTGTTTCCCACTACTCCATGACGCATTATTGGTAAAATGATTTAATGGAGTTGCTTATATTTGCATAAATATTTGGAAAAAATTTCAGAAAATATTTTTTCGAAGTCTGATTTATTTTTATCAAAAGCAGAAATTTTTCTAAGTGTATAAGCAGAGTGCCTCGATTGACGAGCTCGTTCAAATGAGATTGCACTATCGTTCGAGTGAGATAAGCATCTTGCACGAAGTCATTCGAACAACACGTGTCCTTCGTTCGAACGAGATGCCTATCTCGTTCGAACAACGCCGCCGCCTCGATTTTCGTATAAATACCAGTATGCCTTCTACACATTTTCCCAAGTCTTTTACACACTAGTTTCTGCATTTTCATAGCCCAAAAAACAGACTTCTCTTTTTAAGGTTTTACACCTTGTTTATTCACATAAACACTCCCATCTATGTATGTGAATCTCTAAACCTGCAAGAGGATTGTTTACTACTCATCTGGAGTATTTTTGTGGAGGAGCCGTCTTCTTCTCTACTACTGCCCATCTGGAGTTCATGCGGGAGATTACAGCCGAGACATCGAAACTGATGCGTGAGGGTATTTCGTATGTCGCTCTTATTTTCGTTGTAATCCGTGTGACCATTTTTACAAATTATAATGAAAATAAAAAAGGTTTTGCCCCTTTGAGGATTTTTCCTCATTTGTGTGTTTTGTGTGTGATTAAATATTCTTGCATGATTATATTATTTCCAATCACACCTAGATGCATGTTTTAGAATTTAATTTAAAAACTGAGATTTAATTAAATAATTTTCTTATTTGAACGCACGTGCACTCTTAAAATTGGTATCAGAGTCAATTACACAATTATACAGTGTAATTTTCCGCAAATTTTTTTCTAAGATATCAATTTTCTGAAAAAAAAAATGATTTTTAAAAAAGGGCATGTTCAATGGAGAAATATATAATAAAATGTCAGTTTTTGACGGGACAAATTATGCTTACTTGAAAGCCCGCATGAAATCAGTTTTAAAAGCCATTGATGAACGTGTTTGGATTTTGGTTGAAAGAGGGTGGACACCTCCCTCCATCACTATTGACAATGTGAAAAAGAATTTAAATGGTCATCTTTTAATTCAAAGGGTTTAAGTGCTATTTTTGGATCCGTCACACCTGACGAGTTCCGACGCATAATGACGTGCACCACGTCAAAAGAGGCATGGGATGTTTTTCAACTTACCCATGAAGGAACTAATGTTGTGAAAGAGTGAAGGAACTAATGTTGTGAAAAAGTCTAAACTGCAAAATTTAACAACTCAATTTGAAACAATCACCATGCTTGAGACTGAATGTTTTGATGAAGTTTATGCTAGGTTATCTGATGTTGCAAACACTAGCTTTAATCTTGGTGAACACATTCCTAATGCTAGAGTTGTTAAAAAGATTCTAGGATCACTGCCTAAGCGTTTTATCCCTAAAGTCACTATGTTAAATTCTATGGGTAATTTAAACACGCTTAAATTGGAGGAACTTGTAGGAGACTTACAAACGTATGAAATTAATATGTTTCCTAAATTTGTCAAGCCTAAAGATAAGGGAATTGCACTTAATGCCTAGGAAAGAAAGAGTGAGGGGTCGGCTAGAAAGAGAGTTGAGTCATCTAGAAAAAGGGAGATAGAAACGTCTGATTCTGAGTGTGACCTTGATTTAGATGATTTGTCTTTATTTGCTAAAAATTTCAAGAAAAATCTTAATTTCAAGAAAAATGGAAATTTCAAAGATAAAAAGAATTTTGAGAAAAATAAGGTTGAAAAGAAAAATGAAAAATATTTTAAAGACCCTCCTAAGAAATACAGTGAGAGATGCTATGAGTGCGACGGTAAGGGTCATAGAGCTTTTGCGTGTGCTACCAGGATGAACAGACTTGCCAAAGAAAAGGGTAAAGCTGTCCTTAATGCTACCCTTAGTGACGACAGTGAGGTCGAGTCGGTGGACTCTGGAGATGAGTCACCGCATGAGTGTAAATTCATCTCATTCATGGCTAGTCATGTGAGTACTTCTAGTGCTCCTCACGACGATGAGGATGTTGCTTCATAGGGACACCTCGACATTGAGAACGATGTGAGTGAGGGGGAGGTTGATGCAAGTGAGAGCGAGAGTGATCTTCAACGCTCCTATGCTGAGTTATATACTGAGTCATTTAAAACCAAAGAGCGTAACAAAGCATTAGTACTTAGGATCACCGCTTTAGAGAGAGATTTAAGACTGTTTAGAGAGAGAGAGAGAGTTAGTGTGAGAATGAAAAAGAGAGAAAAGACAAACTTGAGAAGATAAGATGTTTTGAGTGCGATGGGACAGGGCACAAGAAATTCGAGTGTCCCACCTAGACTTAGGAGAGAGGGAAAAATGTTGCCATGCCCACTACCCTAAGCGATAGTGAGGATGAGGATGGAGATGAAAGTGTGATCCGAAAGGCTTTTAGAAAGTTTGTTATCGAGACCATGGAAACAAAAAGGTCAAACGGGATCCTAGGTCTTCGGATTTGTGAGTTAAAGGAAGAGAATGATGAGATAAAAAGGGAAAAATGTGACTTGACCAACACGGTGTCTAGTTTGACAACACGTGTATCCCATCTCGAGGATGATCTTAAACAAGCGCGGGAGGTCCAAGTCTCATTAGATAATGCATCTGGGAAGATTGATAAGATGGTTCCCTATCCCATTTTGAATGAGGTTGAAAAAGTTAATGACGGTGCATTCACTACTTTTAATGCACCCGAGCCTATATCCACTTTGGTGAGTGAGTCTCATGGGTGCCCGTCTAGGAAATCTCATCCTAAAATTCTTGATAAATTAATTCCTAGACCGGTTTATGTTTGCTCCCATTACAAGAAGCGGGGACATCTTACGGAGTTTTGTTCCAAGTTGGGTTTTTTGCCATATCTTACCACTTCACATGTCCCCACACATGCACCCATTCATGATACTTTGCTTGCACATAATAATAAAGAGTTTGCACATATTCACGAGCAAGTGAAGTTTTTTTATCAAAACCACACATGATCTTATGGAGTTGGTCCAAAAGATGTCAGCATTTTTGGAAAACTCCACCGCTCTTCCCGATTGAGGTCTTGACATGTCTGCTAGCATAGGGTGATTTACATGATGTCTCTTTTGAGTACTGCTAGCATGTACCAATAGTTTGTTTTATTTTTTGATTTTTATATTTTTTTAAAAAAATCCAAAAAGATTTTCTTTTCATAAAAATTTTAGAAAAGCACAACAAGATTTTTGTATTTTGTTTACACCTTTTATGAATGAGCATTTAAGATAGCCGAGTCACAAATTTTATTCCATTTATCCATGTGACTGTTTGATAGTGATTTGAGACGCTGCATCATTGCATCCAAGTGCTTTACATTGTTTGGAGTCTTTGAGATGTGATTAGTGATTTCTTTCTACATATTTGGCTCCTTATCTCGTTTATTGCACACATGCACGGTTTTATTTGATTATTGTACTTGTGTATCACATATTGTCTTGAGTGTTTTCATCTCAATTATGTCTATACAACGAACAATATGCGATAAAACTTTACAAGATTGGAATGCATGTAAATCCTAGTTGGTGAGATTGTGTTTTTTTTAAATGGTGAAAGGCTACGAAAGGTAATTATTTATCCTTTGTGATTAAGCCACCATTAAATCGGACTTAAAAATTGAGGAATTTTATTATCCGGGGTCCAAAGAGGTTAAAACATCCCAAAAAATTTAAAGGCAATAAAAAGAATTTCACGCCAAAAATGGGCCATTTAGGTTTCACAATCAATTCTCCACAGTTTGAGAATTTAGATCACCTCTATTCAAAATATAAATCCGAGGGAGTTTAGTTGGAGAATTTAAACGGGTTTGCACTTCCTTGAAAGTCCTGGAAAAACATTAAATCGTTTGGACGTTATTGGTGTGGAAATCATTTTGAGCTTTGATTTGTTGGTCTGATTGAGTCAATGCCTCATATTTCCATCTTTTTACACCTAAGGAAGATGTTTAGTTCATTCGATAGGAGTATCCGATATTCATCGTGCACATATGTCATGTTTGTATGCATTGATTTTCCTATCAAATTTGATCGCACCCCTACATTTACGCTATCATCGACTTGGTTGTTTTTGTGTTCTTTCATGGTGTGATTATTTGTTGTATATTTTGTGTGAAAATTTTTGAAAAATTCAAAAATAGAAAGTTTTGTTTGCCTTGTGACATTTTCCATATTTATTCTTCTCATATCTGTCTATTTGGGTACATCATAAAAAGGGGGAGAATGAATTATGGGGGAGAATCTTTTGTTGATTTATTAATTCTTTTGTTGATTTATTAATTCTTTTGTTGATTTATTATTGATTTGCCTAAGCATAATTGATCTTTTATTTTTTCACATCATTATATTTCAAACTGTTGTGTGTCATGGGTATCTACTTTATCTCATGTGTGTAGGTACAAAGTTGATTTATTGGATTGCACACCCTGATGAGAAAAGCTTTGGGAGTTTCTGAAGAGATGAAGATTTGAAGATGTTGAAGTTTGATTGGCGACATGTTAGCTAGTATTCTCAATTTGAGGGTTTAATGGGGATATTATATTGTATGTCATTTGTTTTAGCGAGATTGCATAATTCAGATTTTTATGTATTTACCGGAATAGACATAAGGGGATATTTGTAAGGACATAATTTTATAAATTTTTGAGGTAGAATCTAGGAATTTTCTGTTTTCCCTAAATCATAGTTCGCATGTCTGATACTGCTACATTCGGCACGTCATCACGATCATCCACGACGGCCTTTATCCGAATCCATGCATCCATCATCTTCACACGTGCATCATGCTACATGCGACGTGCTGCTCAACTATTTCCCACTACTCCATGACGCATTATTGGTAAATTGATTTTATGGAGTTGTTTATATTTGCATAAATATTTGGGAAATTTTTCAGAAAATGTTTTTTCGAAGTCTGATTTATTTTTATCAAAAGAATTTTTTTTCTAAGTGCAGAAGTGGAGTGCCTCGGTCGACGAGCTCATTCAAATGAGATTTCACTATCGTTCGAGCGAGATAAGCATCTCGTGCGAAGTCGTTCAAACAACAAGTGTCCTTCATACGAGCGAGATGCCTATCTCATTTGAGCGACGCCGCCTCGATTTTTGTATAAGTACCAGTGTGCCTTATACACGTTTTCCCAAGTCTTTTACGCACCAGTTTCTGCATTTTCACATACCAGAAAACAAACATCACTTTTTAAGGTTTTACACCTTGTTTATTCACATAAACACTTCCATCTATGTGAATCTTTAAATTGGCAAAAGGATTATTTACTACTCATCTGGAGTATTTTTATGGAGGAGCCGTCTTCTTATCTACTGCTGCCCATCTAGAGTTCCTACGCGAGATTCCAGCTGAGACATCAAAATTGACGCCTGAGGGTATTTCGTAAGTCGCTCTTATTTTCATTGTAATCCGTGTAACCATTTTTACAAATTATAGTGAAAATAAAAAAGGTTTTGCCCCTTTGGGAGATTTTTCCTCATTTGTGTGTTTTGTGTGTGATTAAATATTCTTGCATGATTATATTATTTCCAATCACACCTAGATGCATGTTTTAGGATTTAATTAAAAAACGGAGATTTAATTAAATTTCCTTATTTGAATGCACGCGCACTCTTCAATAGTTCAGGAGTTTACCAATGTGTTCGACTAAATTTCGAGTTTACCCACTAGTCGAGATATTGACTTTGTGATAGACTTAGCATCAGGAACGAAGCTATAACTAGATCATCGTATCTTATGACCCCTATGTAAATGAAGGAGCTTAGAAATCAAATAAAGGTTTCATTCGACGCGACACTTCACCTTAGGGGTTTTGTTCATAAAGAAAAAGAACGAGTCTTTATGGTTGTGTATCAACTACTGCAAGTTAAATGAGGCGATTGTTAAGGATAACTACCCACTGTAGAGGATTGACATTCTCTTCGATCATTTGGAGGGAGATTCTTCTTTTCAAAAAATTATTTGAGATCCGATTACCTTCAGGTGAGGGTACGAGAGGAGAATGTTCCCAAGCCATCTTTTTTGACTCGATATAGGTCTTATGAGTTCAGAATGATGCCACTCAGGTTGACTAATGCCCCCAAACTATTCATAGACTTGATGACATGGGTGTTCCGACCATATCATCATAGTCTTTATTGATAATATTTTGATTTATTAACAAACATAGAATGATCATGGTCGACATTTGCATATTGCATTACACATGCGAAAAATTGCATTACACATGCTACAAGAGAATAATCTTTACGAAAACCTCTCCAAATGAGAGTTTTGGAAGAGGGGAGTGACATTTTTAGGCCATGTGGTATCAGAGAAGGGATTATTTGTGGATCCAAGTAAGGTGTCTGCCGTATTGGATTGGGGATAACCCCAACACCTATCGAGGTCCGTAACTTTTTAAGATTGGTCGGTTATTATTGGAGATTCATTTGTGGGTTCTCAAAGATAGAAGGTACAATTACTAAGTTGATGAATAAGTGTCAGCAAGCATTCAAAACTATCAAGGAGAAATTGAATTCTGCACCGGTTCTTTCCTTAACGAATAGTGGAGTGGAGTTCTTAGTTTAAACCGATGCTTCTATGCAAGGATGAAGTGAAGTTTTGATGTAGAAGATAAACTGATTTCTTATGCCTCTTGAAATTTGAATCTGCATGAGGTTCATTATCCGATTCCTAAGTTAGAGTTGGTGGCTATAGAACTTGTGTTTCATGCATGGAGGCACCATTTATAGGGTGAAAAGTTTAGTCTCTTAACAGACCAAAAGAGTCTACAATATCTATCTACACATAAAGATATGAATGTGAGATAGGGAAAATGAATGGAATTCATCAAAGACTACTAGCTCACGATGCACTACCACCCGGGGAAGATTAACATGGTAGCAGACACATTGAGCCGACGACCCAATGGTGGCCTATCAGCTCGCCGAGTGGGGTTCAATAGAGATGATTGGTTATCTGACCAAGGCCTTTATAGGTATGCTCATAGTTACTCTCAGGATTATGATACGGGTAACCAGAGGGTAGTCACTGAACACAATGTTTAAGGAGAAAGTGATAGAGATTCTTTCCATAGGCGTCTCGTTCTTTTTAGTGGAGTCTGATGGTAGATTGATCAACAAGAGTAGGTTGGTGGTACCCTCAGATAAGGATTTGAGATAGGTTGTTATGGAGTATATGCATGATTCACACTTTGTTGTACATCCAGGCAGGAATAAAATGTACCAAAATATGAAACGACGTTATTGGTGGGTGAGTATGCAAAAAGATATGGCAGAGTTTGTCTCTAGATGTATCACTTTTCATATGGTGAAGGTCGATCAGCATAAGCCATTAAGTATAATTAAGCCTCTACCCATTCCCGAGTGGAAGTGGGATAGCATCTTAACGGACTTCATCGTGGGGATACCTTTGATGCAGCACCAGCATGATTCCGTTTGGGTGATTGACGCGACCACAAATGTGTATCTAGTGTACGTGTTGTCTAGGTTCAAGTACAAGCCTGTCGCTCAAGTAATAATTCCGATATGTCGGGTATCAATCCTCAGGGAAATAGCACGAGAAAATCGTGATGACGTTGGAAAGACTGAGAATCCTAACTTAACTCTAAAAGGAAACGAAAAAGATACTTTGTAAGGGAGAATAACTACAATTAAAAGTAACGGGAAATTTAACTACTGAATATGCTACAAACTATTGAAGTGCTATTAAACTAATTATGATGCTGAACTCTTAAATGAGAAGATTTTAAATAAAAAGAATAGGTTAGGATACAATCCTCTAACCCTAATGTGTACACCGATGTTAAAACCAAATATTTAATTGAAATAAATGATAAAATCAAGTATTTATAAATCTCAAGCATTATATATATGAGTTTCAAGTCCGCAACATATATAATAAAAAGCAAGAATAAAGCGGTGTCGTTGTAGCTACACGGACATTGCATTCATAAGCATCCCGATTACCCTCGGGTAAACGGGATCAAAAATCCTGCAACAGTTGTGATCACAACACAACAAGATTTAACCAATTATTTAATTCAGAGTTTAATTTTATGCTTATGTAAAGGACCTCGGGTTGGATTCATACATCCCAACCCGTAGAAACTTAGCTGGATATGATTAGATTAAAGAAAAACATGATTTTGAAGAAATAAAACATCATATCTAATGGAAAGTGATAAAGAGAAATATGCTGAATCAAATAAATAACAAATATAAAGAACTATTGAAGAATTAAAGGAAGAAAATTACTTGTATTGAAGAAAATTCAGAAACAAAATGCAATCCTTTCAACAATTTCTCTTCTTGTCAAAACTAGGGTTTTTGGCTACAAAAACTCTCTATGCCTAATTAGAAAACTAAAATGTCCCCTCTCCACTATTGTGTAACAACCTAAAACTCTCAGAAAAAGAAAAGAATATCTGAGAAAATCCCAAGCGATCCGGATCGTCGGACTGGGCAATCCGGATCGCCCCCTTTTTTGAAAGGGAGATCTTTACAAGGGCGGTCCGAATCCTTTTTGAATAAAAGGTCCGGATCACCCATGTTTTCCATACAAGGACCAAATTGCCTATGGGGTTCGGATCCTTTTTGAATAAAAGGTCCGTATTGCCTATGAAATTCATTCAGAGATCTTGATTTGTACCCGTTTCGGATCCTTGAAAATTAAAGGTCCGGACCGCCTGCCAATTTCATACATGGATATTCTTCTAAACTTTTCTCATCTTCAAATGCACATAACTTTTCCACCGTAGCTCGGATTGAAGTGTCGTTTCTTCTAGCGTTCTTATGATTGAAATATCTTCAACTCTCCACGTGGATCCACTTCCGAACTATGGTTGTAAAGTTATGAAACCTCCCTTCTAATTTTCCTTCTTTGATTTCTTTCGATGCTTTTTCTATTTCTTTCTTTCTCAATACTTAAAATACCTACAAAACTCATGAGAAATGCACGAAACTAGATGTACTTATTAGAAGGAGTCATTAGCAAGGAAATGCGATAAATTAACTCATTTTACATTACTCGAAATGATAAAAGTCCCTAAATTAAGGGGATAAATTCAGAAGAATTTAAGCCTAATCAAACCCCCTAACTTAGAACTTTGCGCGTCCCGAGAAATGTAAAAGAATTGAACTAAGGTTAAATTCTCAAAAATTTCATTTTATTCGGATAGAGCACCACTTTCGCGGGCAAGCAATTGTATTTAGCGTATGCAATAAGCCTTTAAACCCTTAGGTTACTCGAGTAGGACGAGTTGTGTCTCGTGAGGGTTTGTAGTGAATATACCCACAAAATTCGACTCAAAGAAAATTCAAAATACTCAAAAATTATACAATTTAAATTTTTTCAGAAAATAGTCACCGCCAATTCATATTCAGGAGTCTCTAATCATAGTGTGTGTGTGTGTGTGTGTGCGAAGCCAGAAATTTAACCGCAGATTTCCACCGATTGATCATTACATTACTTTTTCAAAAATTCATTTTGATTCAAATGATCACGTAATACTCTCACAAACGAATCACTTGGAAATGTGTCTATTTTCTCTCGATATGTGTGTTGACAGGATTAAATGCATTGGAACACGAATTCACGCACACGAAATTGAAAAGATGGAAATTTATGGTGAAAATATCTCATCATCGGATTATGGTTATAAGGAAACGGAAACATCACCTCTAATTCACACCATTTAATCTCTTATATTATCTTTTGTGCCTTAGCTCTCCACGTAGTAAGCAATTTCGCAATTTGGACTCGGTTAGGACTTTTAGATTTTAAGGTGTATTGGGTAACATGGAAATGGTTGGGAAATCTAGAATTGGAAAATATTCTTATGATGTCCGTTAGTGCTTTTTTTGGGCATTTGCTCATTTTTTTTTCTTTTTCTATTTTTCACACTTTTCTTTTCTTGTTATTTTTGTTGAGCATTTTCTATTTTTCTTGCCCCTTTTTATAGCACCATTGGGACTAAAATTTCTGGATTTCCAATTTTCTCAATTTCGGGCCATTTAGGTGTTTCAGGCTATCAAAATGGGTAGCAAATGGATAATTTTTCATGACTTTTCTGACCAATATTTTTGGGTTACAAACGAGGGCCTACTTCATTGCCCAAATTACTAATTGCGTTACCATACGCGTGTCGAGGTGAATTAAGTCTAGAGATAATTTAGCGTGTATTTCGAGACAAAACATCACACGTTTCCCGTAACCAATCAAACAAAGGAATAGAGATCTTCAACGACTTATTTAAACGCTAAAATAAACTTTGAATTAACCGTTAACTCGGATTGATTTAAATTCTCACAAAAATATATAGGCTCGAAATCTCACCAGGTTGGTTAATCTCCACACTTATTCGTAAAGTCAATTTTATTTCAATTTCCATCTTTGGTCAATTTCGGCATTGTGTAATTTATTTTTATAATTTGAGACTTTAAACTGAATTTTAATGATATTTTTGGAAAATTTAAATTCCACTTTTTATTTATTTTGAATAAAAATATTTTGGCTTTTCAGAAATTTTCAATTTTGTTGGAAATTTTTGAAATTTTCTATTTTTTTTGCCATTTTGGAAATTTGTGAAGTTTTAGAAATACGCACTCGTCACCCCCCCTAACTTAGACTTTTGCATTGTCTCCCAATCAAAAGGACTAAAATCTAAATAAGAAAAAACAAGAAGTGCGATAAATAAAACAAACAAATGGAGAAAATGCGGATTTTTTTATATATACTAAATTGTGGTACATCAAGCAAAAGGAACACAAATATGCATAACAACCAAGCCAAGGAAAAATAACCGACAAAAACACTAAATAAAAGCTCCACTGGGGTTGTGGTTGGGAGCTACCGGGTGTGATCGGGTCATAGGCATCATAGAAAAATCTTGGAGGGGTCCACCAAAGGACAATTAATACACGTGAGTTTCAAGGCGATGCATCATTCTCGTATCCCATTGCCTGATCCCTTGTGTATTGAGTGAAGAACCTGTCAAATTTGGTTTCAAGGGTTGTGATGCATGCATCCGTATCATTATCGGGAAGCTTAAAGTCATAAGCCTCCTCGTCCTCGTCGAAACCTCCCCCTTGCTCTCCCATTTCCACATTGGCCTCCTTCGCCTCACTGCTCTCATCATCATCGAAGTCCTCATCTTCCTGAGCTCGTAAAATTTCTCTTTGGCACTCGCTCTTGTTCTGGGTGGCCTACCCAAAAGGGGTTGGGAGGCGAAGAGAACCGGCAGATGGAACAATGAGGTAGTCGGCGAGAATAGAGGTAATGAGCCTCGCATACGGGAGAGGAGTATTTCCCATTTCATCTAGCGCAACAAAGATAACATCGCGGTATATTATGTATGCTATATTTATAGAGGAGTATCGTTCGAAGAGGTGGTAAACGAGGGTGGCCTGCCGGGGTCGGATACCAGAATCATTGGAGTTTTGCAATATATTGGCGCACATGATTTGAAATGTGAGCCGCGCCTTCTCGCTCATTCTGTCGACCCTAAAAAATCCTGCATTCCAGACTTCACCGGGTGCTAAGCGATGGATGCAAATGGCTTTGTCAATGGGTGGAAGATCTTTGGGGTAAATGAAGGTGGTGGTATTTGGAACGTCTTTCTCAGATAGCTTCTCTACAAGTTTCCGTGTGGACAATGGGATACGTTGGCCGTGCACCCGTGCCTCGGCAACAAACTCGCTGGTGCAGATGAGGGTGCCATAAAACTCACGGACCTCAGCTGCCCAAACAGCATTGTGAGGATCATGAAGATAGCATCACTAACCCTTTGGGGCAAAAAGATTGGTGATGAAATTGGGTAGATCATTCCAATTTATGGCTCTTTTAATTTGGAGTTTGCGCATTTGCTCGAGGAACTCCTCGCACCACCTTGCCTCTCGATCAGAACGGTAGTTATCGGGATTATTGTCGATGAACTCGACGGAGTTATATTTTTGGGATCGGGCTTGGTCTACCATGGGATGAGATGGTGTATGGTCAAGAGTAATTTAGAGTATAAGGAGGAGTAGGGCTTAGAAGAGATGGTGTGGAAGAGATGAGGAGGAAGGGGGTGTATTTATAGGTGGGTATTGGGTGGTAAAGGTTGGATTTAAAGGGGAAAGGTATGGAGGGAAAAGGGGATGGATTTTGGGAGGGAATTGGTGGGGAAAAATGAAGTGGAGGGAGGGGATAGGATTGGGGAAAAGAGGGTTGCACCTAGGGAAAGAATGAAGAAAACCAGAGGGCGGTCCGAACCGGGTGCCCAGGGGCGGTCCGTATCGTCATATTTTTTATTTCATTTTGTCTGAAGGCGATCCGAATCGGGTCCCCAGGGGAAGTCCGGATCACTGCTGAAATTTTAGCAGAGTTCCTTTAACTTGATTTTTTTCTCCTCTCTTATTTTTTAAAGGCTCTCCCTCTTTGATAGCAACTTAACCCTGGACCTGATTTTTTTGCTCAATCCTCGTTTTGAATCCCCAGGCATTCTCACAATGCGTGCTTCCTACTTGATTAGTGTGCTCTACACCTCCTTATTGACCCTACCTTACCTATCCTAACCAACACATTTCTACTATACACAAGAGTCACCCCATATGCGTCGAGGATGCGACGACCTCTCAACTACAGCTCACTCTACCCCATAAACGGGGTTCGATAACTAAATAATGTCGACATCTTTTACATACTCCTCTAAATATGGCTTTAGGCGTTGTTCATTAACTTTGAACGTACTTCCCCCTATTTATCTTCCAATTCCACGACTCTATGGGGGAATACGTTCGTCAAAATGAATGGGCAAGTCCACTGAGATCGCAACTTACCCGGAAATAGATGAGGCCGAGAGTCATAAAGGAACACTTTTTACCTGGGAAGAAACTCCTTGTGTCGAATAATCTTGTCGTGTATGAGTTTCATCCTTTATTTTGATATCTTTGAGTTCTCATACGCATCATTGCATATCTCCTCTAACTCATTTAACTTAAGCTTGCGAGCTTCACCGGCTTTATCTATATCATAATTTACCCTCTTAATGTCCCAATAGGCTTTGTGTTCTAGCTCGTCGGGAAGATAAAAGGGCTTGCTATACAGAAAGGGGGACAGAGACATTCCAAGAGAATTTTTATATGTGGTACAGTAGGCCCATACCGAATCATTCAATCGAAGAGACCAATCTTTTCAGTTAGGATCGATAGTCTTCTCTAGGATGTTCTTAATTTCCCAATTGGCCAACTCGGCCTGCCCATTCGTTTGTGGATGATAGGTCATTCCAACCTTTTGAATGGCGCCATACTTCTTCATAAGATTCTCCACTATCCTGTTGCAAAAATGCGTGCCATTATCACTAATTATCGCTTTCGGAGCACCGAAGCGAGAAATTATGTGTTCCAGCAGGAAACGTATCAGCACTTTATTGTCATTTATTTTGGTAGCTATAAATTCCACCCATTTAGAAACGTAGTCTACTGCAACAAGGATGTATAGGTATCCAAAAGACGGGGAAAAATGGCCCATGAAGTTAATACCCCAATAGTCAAAGATCTCAATAATGAGTATCGGGGTTAACGGCATCATGTCTCATCGGGTAATCACCCCCATCCGTTGGCACGTGTCCCATGATTTGCAATAATTTCTCATATCCCAGAATATGGTGGTCCAGAAGAAACCACTTTGGAGAATTTTAACGGCTGTCTTTTTCGTGGAGAAATGGCCTCCACATACCTCTGAATGACAAAATTGGATGACTTTGGGTATTTCGTCATTCAGTATGCACCGTCGGATGATTTGTCCTGTGCAATATTTAAAAAGGAATGGATTATCATAGAAAACCATGCGCGAGAAAGTAATGAACTTCTTCTTATCTTGTGATGTCCACTCGGCAGGGATGGCTCCCGTGACAATATAATTGACTATATCCGCAAACCAGGGCAAAGAGGATGTGGCAAAGAGTTATTCATTCGATAAATACTCGTCTATGGGTATAGTTACACTAGATACATTGAACGAAAGCCGAGATAGATGATCGGCAACGACATTTTCTACCCCTTTTTTTTCTCCAATGAAGAGATTAAACTCTTGTAGGAGTAGGATCCACCTTGTAAGGCACGACTTTACGTCTTTCTTTGAAAGTAGGTATTTTAAAGGCACATGGTCAGTGAAACAATTAATGACTGAACCGATGAGGTAGGACCAAAATTTGTCTAGAGAAAATACCACAACTAGCAATTTCTTCTCCGTAGTGGAGTAATGAGTTGTGGTCCGATTAAAGTTCAGCTAGCGTAGTAGATGACATGAGCCTTATTGTCTTTCCTTTAGCCCAAAACACCCCCTATCGCAAAATCGCTTGCATCACACATGAGTTAGAATGGTAAGGACCAATCCGGGGCTTACATGATGGGATCGGAAACAAGCATGCTTTTCAATTTTTTAAAAGCACTTTGGCATGCTTCATTCCACTCAAATGGGGTATCCTTCATAATAAGGTTGCTTAAAGGTCTAGAGATGGCACTAAAGCCCTTAATGAACCTTCTATAAAACCCCGCGTGGCCCAAGAAAGAGCGCACGTATTTTAGCGATTTCGGTGGGGGTAGCTCAGCTATGACATCTATTTTTTCTCTATCGACTTCAATTCCTTTATATGAGACAATGTGGCCAAGAACTATTCCCTCAATAAACATAAAATGGCATTTTTTCCAATTCAGTACTAAGTTCTTCTCCACACACCGGGTAATTACTTTCTCAAGATTCGCTAAGCAAATATCGAAATAGGTGCCGAAGACGCTAAAGTCATCCATGAACACTTCAAGGCCTCTTTCAATCATGTCGCTGAAGAGACTTAACACGCACCTTTGAAAGGTCGTGGGTGCATTACGCAAGACGAATGGCATACATTTGTAGGCAAGCATACCAAAGGGGCAAGTGAAAGTTGTCTTTTCTTGGTCAAGTACATCTACCTCAATTTGGTTATATCCTGAATAACCATCTAGGATGCAATAATAAGGGTGCCCCGCTACTCTCTCTAGCATCTGATCAATAAATGGCAAGGGGAAATAGTTCCTAGTTCCCGCATTGAGTTTTCGATAATCAATGCAAACGCGTCACCCGATGGTGGTACGTTGGGCAACTAGCTCACCCTTAGAATTTTCAATCACAGTCATGCCCGACCTCTTCGGGACAACTTGAATGGGACTCACCCACTTGCTATTCGAGATTGGGTAGATAATCTCGGCATCCAATAATTTAATAATTTCAGCCCTCACCACTTCTTTCATGGTAGGGTTCAACCTTCTTTGCATTTCCCTCGAGGGCTTCACATCCTCCTCGAGGTGGATTTTATGAGTACAAATAAAAGGACTTACCCCTTCAAATCAGCAATGCACCAACCAAAAGCACTTTGGTGCTTCCTCAAAATTTTCAGTAACTTTCCATCCTGCTCTTCATCTAGGCTAGAGGAGACAACAATAGGAAATGTCTCATCCTCTCCTAGATAAGCATATTTAACATTGGAGGGTAGTTTCTTTAATTCGAGGGTAGGGAATTTTTTAGTATAGGGAGCCATGAGTGATTCCCTCAACGATAGCTCCTAGAATCTAGAAACCTAACTCACGTCCTCGTCTGACGCTTTCTCATCCAGAATTTCCCTCAACTCCTCTACTTCCTTTTCAAAGTCGGTGTATGCTCCCTCACTCTCGTTACTCGACACCAGGCAATCTTTTAGGGCATCTCCATAAAATTTTTCCTCTATGTGCTCTTCTACGATCTCATTAATAAGGTTTACCGCGTGAAGATCATTCGTCTTCCACCGCATATTAGGCTATGTTGAAGATGTTAGTCTCTAAAGTCATGTTCCCAAAAGTGAGTTACATATGCCCATTTCAAGTATTAATCAGTGTGTTAGCCGTAGATAAGAATGGGTGTCTAAGAATGATGGGAACATGATTACTCGAGGTGAAGGAGGGCTCTGTGTCCCAAATGACAAAATCTACTAGGAAGTAGAAGGTGTGAACTTGGACTATCACGTCCTTGACAATACCCCTAGCACTACACCAAAACACGCCATTAGTAACACAATTTTACCATTACTAAATATATTAGTAACACAATTTTTCTGTTAGAAAAAAGGCGTGGGGCACGAAGCTAGTAACGGTAAAATTCTGTTACTAATAGTGACGGAAAAAAATTGCAATTAGTAACGGTAAATTCTGTTACTAATAGTAACGGTAAAAATTAGAATTAGTAACGGTAAAATTCCGTTACTAATAGTAACAATAAAATTTTGTTACTAATAGTAACGGAAAAATTCAAAATTAATAACGCACAAGTTGTGTTACTAATAGAAACGGAAAATTCAAAATTAGTAACAGTAAAATTCTGTTACTGATAGTAACAGAAAGATCAAAATTAGTCACGGTAAAATTATGTTACTAATATTAATACATATTAAAAAAAATTATTCAAGATCCAATATCCTGAATTTAAACAAATTCAATTATTCTTATCACACTATTTAAATCCTAAGAACATATACAAAAATAGTCCACAAAATTCAACATTTACATTTATATAAGCCTCGACTCTTTATTTACAAATGAAGCATATCATAATACAATCGTCCTGAAAGTTACATTATTTTAATAAAATCATCCAATATAACATCATAATACAATCATCCCCAAATGAGATATTTTTATATTATAACCAATCAAATGAAATATAAAAAAAAGTCTGTTGATGTTGACTATCAACCTTCGTTCTATTATCATCGCCATCAATGCCTCAACCTGCAACGCTGGAAACTTGATGAGGATCCAAAAATGACATTCTGTCAAACAAAATAAAATTATCATATTAGTTGTAATATCAATATTTAGTCCTATAAATTAATTTAGTAAAAAAATTAATTAGTTATATTCTCAAAATTGCAATATCGACACAAGACTTGTTCGATACAAGACTTGATCTCAAAATTGCAATATATAAAAGAAACTCTTTCAAGACTTGTTCGAAACAAGACCTGATCTCAAAATTGCAATATATAAAAGAAACTATTTCATTCAACTAATAACTAAAGTGTCTACTCTTAAAAGAGTCCTACATGAATAGGAACTAGAATTACTCAAGAGGTTAATGCATTAGAAATGTGGAGTGTTGATTCAAACCACAAAACAAAAGGAAAGGAAAAGAATAATGAATGAATGAAATAATAAATTAATGGACATGACGATGATAGATAAAGATGAGATAAGGAGCACATATTAACACCGATAAGCTTTAAGTTTGATAAATATGAGATAAGGAGCCTATATTAACACCGACCAAAATTTGATAATAATGAAGATGAAAATAATGAAAAACTCAATATCTCATCCTGGATAACAATCGACGTGATTTGTTCAATTTAAAGAATTATTATATGGAAGTCTAGATCTATCGCTGACTGTGCACCGGAAGCTTAAAGGTAGATTATGAAATCAAATCTATAACTTTTAGTTAAACTTTTTAAAATCCACTTTTTAAATTTTTTAAATTATATAATTTTAAAGGTAGATTATATAATTATATAATCCACTTTTAGTTAAACTAAAGAAATTACAGGAAGATTATAAATTTTTAGTAGTCTTTTGATTCTTCTATTAGTAGGTTTGTTTGCTACTCCTCTCACATTCTAATATATAAATTAATCATACAAAAGAGGAAGAAGAAGCTGTTACATTTGTCTTACATGTTGACCTTGTGATTCTTTTGAAAGGGGGATAAAAAAGGATTAGCTTGGGAGGCTTAGTTTGTTTGAAGAACTTTGGAATCTCATCATTATTTGAAATAATTTTATTGCTCAATATTTTAAAATGACTGAGTGATGGTCCTATCTGTGCAATCTGTGCAAAACATTAGGCGGAAAACAGTCTGAGTGATGATCCTATCTGGGGACCAATGCTCGAGCAATGTGTCCCAAGATAATAATGTGACCTATAGTTAAACAAAAGATATGTAGATAAAAAATTAAGGAAAACATGTTTGATGAATAAAGGAGTTAAGAAAGAACATGTACCTTCTAATCAGTTAGGCTAGTCAACAAGGTCCGTATCTCTTTATAAGAGTATGTGAGAGCTCCTAACTAGAAATTATCATGCCTTTATCATATTTGAGGAGGCCAACTATCCTCATCCTCCTCTCTCAGTGTCCCCCAATAGATACCGAAGACCTCGAAGACCCATAACTGTGCGAAGAAAATAGAAAAAAACATAAGAAGATAAATAAAAAAGCATAAGTAAAAATGTAATAAACCAAGGCATACCTCCCAGATCACATGGTAACCCACAGGACTTTGAGTCAACCTCGAGGAAATGATACTCGTGCTGGCATGTAGCAAACCCAAAATAGAATTACGCCAGTAATAGTTCTTGATGTAACTAAAGTATCTGAGAGAGAAAAGAAGGTCCTTATGGATAGTATCATGATGAGATGCGTCAATGGCCTGACCTAGGAGTTAAAGCAGGACAACTCGGGTAAAATGATGAATTTTCACAACATTCTCCCTTAATTTTCATATACGACTCTAAATCCATCCTCAAGAGAAGGAAAAAATAAAGTTTCCCCTGAGCGAAGAGATGACACAAAGCTCAAGGCAACCTCGATGGACGTATTTAACAATCAGGCATGGTGAGGAATAATCATCAAGTATGCCCCTAATGGAAAACCAGTCAGAACAGGGAGGTTAAGAGGAGGGAGTGTCATCTCCCCAATCTATAGGTGGAAGGTCAACTGCCATGGCCTAACACCTCTCAACAAGTATCATCACCACAAATGTAGTTTGAACTATCACTATAAACTCCACAAAGAGGCTGAAACTTCACCCAGTGATGACCCCCTAAAGCTCTCAGGGAAGAACTCATCAGTTCATAGATCCACCACTCGATTAGGGTAACTTCTAAGCCGAATGCGTGGACTTCATCCCACATAGGATCACCAGAAAAGAATGTGCAGTCAATAGCATACAATAATAAAAATAGGCATATATGTAAATATTTACAAAATAAAAAACACTTTGAATCTTAGAGCATCACCAATATAAAAAATGGACATGTGTTGATAATAAATAAATTCATAAAATAATAGATACCTCACCGCTATGAATGATGGTGGAGATGTGGTTATCGAAATCCCGAAGAAAATCAGCTCCATCGACACATCGATGTCCACCCAATCATCTAGCTCTTCAACCCTAGAGATTGGCCTCACTACCTAGAGGTCTCCCAAATGCATCTCTAAGATATCCCTAGCATCCATATATGCTATCACTAGAGAGTACCAAGAAAAAAAATCAAAAAAATCTGAAAATTTGGACTAATAAAATCTAGAGAGGGTAAGAAAGTTGGATCAAAACAAATTATGGAAAATGGACTTTTTATAGGGTCTGGACGCCATGAACGACTGGTCCTTCCCCTACCTAGCCTAAATTATTTCCCACTCATCTAAAAGCTTCCTCCTTACCATTTGACTAGTTCCACTCAAACCCAACTCATTCTAACGAGTCTTTCAAATGTTTTTATGATTTCGTGCACTCTCACGATAGCACGAATCATTCTAATGAGTCTTTAAAATTTTTATATGATTCCCCGTGCTCGCATGATGACACAACTTTTGATTATTCTATTACAGGAAGATTATATAATTTTAAATAGTTTAAAATCCACTTTTAGTTAAACTAAAGAAATTACAGGAAGATTTTAATTTTAGCAGTCTTTTAATTCTTCTATTAGTAGCTTTGTTTACTACTCCTCTCATATTCTAATATATAAATTAATCATTGAAAAGAGGAAGAAGAAGCTATTACATTTGTCTCACATGTTGACCTTGTGATTCTTTTGAGAGGGGGATAAAAAAGGATTAGCTTGGGAGGCTTAGTTTGTTTGAAGGACTTTGGAATCTCCTCATTATTTGAAATAACTTTATTTCTCAATATTGTCTTTGTGGTTATTGCTTTCTTCTCATTGTACTTATTCTATTTATTGTCTGAGCTACTAGTGAAGCTTTTGAGTTCTTCTATAAGGGGCACTGCAATCACATCATCTTCATAATATGAATGCACAATAGTTTCTACTAGAAGACACTCTGTTTCTTAACACATGCACACTTCAGCACACAAGCACGTACATACACACAAATGCACACGCGATAAAATGGAACTTTTGGATGCGATCCCTACACCAACTGTATATTGATAGAAGTATCTAGACTTTTTGCAATTATTGTCTCCCTCAGATTCTAATTGTGAAAGACCCTAAAACTTGTTGTTCGACCTATGATGACCATGCAAAGAAACAGAACCAACAAAGCACATTTTCGCTCCAAATACAAATTAATGAACACCTCAGAAATACTTTAAAACAACTTAAGAAACTGCATGACCTACCTCATGAACCAAGACCTGCTTCACAACCAAAGCAAGAACAAACTAGATCTGTAGCCCTGTTTAACAGAAATTTAACGCATTTATACAACATAATAAACTGATTCTTTTACAATAATTGATCATACAAAACAAACACTAACCTTGAAGTTTATAAATTCAGCTATAGGGGGTCAAATGAAAGCAATGAATCATCTATAGCAACTTCATGCTTCAGGGTACCTGGTAACCGATCAACTTTCACATTATTATAAGTTATAGCTTGAAAACCCTAGTTTTCAAGCTAGAACACCATCGTTATAACTTGAAAACCCTAGTTTTCAATGAGATCTATAAACTGACAAATCAAAATTACAATCGAATAATGGAGTTTTAACAAGGAAAACTGAACGTGGTATTACCTGAGACATTGTGACATCGATTACAAGATAGAAAAAGAGCGAGAGAATTTTGGATTGGCGTGATGGAGTTTGGGTACCCTACATGGAGGAGACATGAGTTTGAGAAACCCTAGATGTACAAAGTGGTAGAGAAGGTTTTTCATTTGGATGTGTGGAAGTCAGGGAGAGTTTCTCTAGTTTGGGGAGGAACTTTTTCTTTTGTTTTTTTATGTTCATTTTTAAAATAATAAATTAGAATTAGTAACACTTATTGTTACTAATCATAGAATTGGTCTATTACTAAAATCTTGTTTGGGTGTAGTGTAGGTATCTTCACGGTTCGATCCGCGAATTGGAGAGTGATCTTTGTGGGCTTGAGGACACCCCGATCAAGTTGCCTATAAATGGAATATGGGAGGATATTGACACTCGCCCCCAAATCGAGTAAGGATTTTTTAATTATATTCTCTCCAATGATGCATGAAATGGTGGGTGCACCGGGATCTTTAAATTTCAGCGGGAGATCATTGAGTAGAACAGAGCTCACATTCTGTGCTAGAAATACATTATTATTTACCTTCATCCTCATCTTTACTGTCAATAAATATTTAATGGCTTTTGCATAAGATGGAATTTTCTTGATGACATAGAGGAAAGGTATGTTTAACTTTACTTTCTTTAGGACATCTAGCACCTTATCGTAGGGATTTCCTTTTTGGGAAGGAACCAACCGTTGAGGAAATGGCGCTACGAGGGTAGTTTCACAAATACCTCGGGATCAATAGTGTCTTAACTATCACTCTCTTTCAAGGGGAAATCTTCAACCTCTTTTGTTCCGGGCAAAATCTCCTTATCTTTTGGTGCATCGTGTGAGGGAGGTGGTAAATCAATGACCCTCCCACAACATAGAGTGGTTACATCTTGGCATTGCTCCTGATGTTCTGTGGAGGTGTATCTAGCACTAGTTTGACCTTGGGTGTAATACCCCGCATTTTTATGATATTAAATAATTATGGGATTAATTATTATTGCTGGATTAATTAAATTAAAAAGGTCGGGAAATTTAATTTTTAGTTAATCCGAATTTAAAATAATTATTAAACTAGCGTGCCAAGGGTGGTTAATACTTATTGATGGAAATCATTGATTGTTACTATGGGTACATGTACTATGGAATTATATAATTTTTATATATTGTCGAAGTGCGAAATACGACAGTTTGGTATTTTAAGTCAGGATGCGCGTGTGAGTTGTATCGGGACTAATTGTATGGAATAAAAAGATAAATTATTTTTATATAACTCGTATGGTAATTTAGAGTGCTTCATTGAGTCTGAAAGGGTCGAGATAGTCAGAAAACTCTACCCGAACATTTTATTTGGACTCCGAGGTAATTTTAGGCCTAACCGGTACCCCGTAAGGGTATTTTTATCCTTTGGAATTTTGGAGTAATATTATGGACAAAAATTAAGAAATTAAATAAAGAGGTACATGGGTTAGTGGGGAGTTATCATCTCTAAAACTACATGAGAGAACAGAGAAAGGCACAGAGGAAGCAAGAAGAAGCTATTGGTGTTCTTGGGGCCTAACTCAAGAACGCACACCAAAAGATATACCAAAGTGTAGATCGCGAGACGAGGAACACACTCATACCCATATCAACAGCGGATCAGACCGTCAAAATTAAGGCAAGTGTTTATTACTTGCGATTCATAGCAATAAATGTGTTTATATTAGTGTAGGTAAATTATATTCACTTTTAATTTATGAGTTTTGATGAAATTGGAGATTTAAGGATATGAATTGAAATCTGAAAAATGAATTAGGATAAATCCATCATGTAGATAGTTTAGAAATCCCAAATTGTTGATAAATTGTAATGGACGAACCTAAATTAGAGTTCATGTTTAGACATTTGAATAACTAGGGTTTGTTTGATAAAATTTGGGGATTCTCAGAATTTACTAAGGTTCATGAATGATTAAATAATTCTAGATTGTTATATATTATCCCTACATGCTTAATTATTGATTCGAATAGATTGTTAGGAGTTTGGGATAAATTTGTAGAGGTTTTCGTTTGAAATTATGGGAAAAACGCATTAGGTATCAGATATTGAAGACGACGACATCTCGTTCGAACGAGATGCATAGTCGTTCGAAGGACATGCAAAACTCATTCGAACGAAACTATTTCTCGTTCGAACGAAAAGTCACAGAAAAACCCAATAATTTCCATATTTCCCCCAAATAATGTTACCTAGTTAATTATGTTAGGAGAACTTCCATTTACTAATATTAGCTTAGTGCAGAATTAATTGGGAGGTAATCCTAGAATTCCTTAAGTATTGAATAGGTGAATTAACCTTAGGAATTTTGAGAGTGTGAATAATCGAGTTAATTGCGTAAGTAGTAAAGAGAAATATATTACGTGTAGAAATATAAATATGGGTTTGGTGAATACCTAAAATTTTGTAAGGCTTCGGGAATGCCTATTATTATATGTTTATCATTATTGTGTGTATAGCATATCTACGCTACTTGCTATCGGGCAGGGGTTTCGCGCAGTCGATAGTCGTATCCTGGGTGACTCGATGGGGGGATATTTGACTTGTACCCAGAGCACATGAACTTGGATACATGCTTTCTTCTACGTAGGATAGTTTCGACGGTTGAATGGGAGCGTGGGTATGTGCGCGTGAGCCATTTAGCTGGTGAGTATGCTCTCCTCCAATATTTTTGTTATGATATTTATGGTTCATGAGAGATGCCGAAATAGTTGTCCTTAATGCAGCGAGCGATGCACCGGGACATGATAGCAGAGTATACATTGCGCCAAGTGGTCCTAACCAAGGGGCGCATGAATTGTATATATATGTATTGGGATGATTTGACTATATATATATAATTGTGAATAATCCTGATGTGTGAAATTAGAAAATATGTAAATGTTGGTAAACAAGTTAACTTAAGGGGATAAAGTATTTACTACTAGAACAGAGAATATCAAATGCAATTAATGGGAGTGAAGAATTAAATAACGTATTATATGGGCGATATGGGTTTCTTTTAAGAGCTATAATTAGTAGTATTTGTCTAGGACCTAGTTGGGAATAATATGGATAACTAGGTTAGGGTAGACGTACACTAGGTGTGGACATTAGTGGAGGGGTGAGGATCTCATGTGAGAGTTCGGAACTAATATGCGCATAATTACTGCAATAATGCAGTTTTAAATACATGCTAAAATAAATATTTTTACAAATCGTGCTTTGGCCCGTTTCTTGCTATTTCTCTTCTATTTGCTCTCTCTCTCTCTCTCTCTCTCTCTCTCTCTATATATATATATATATATATATATATTATACCAGGTGTCCAGCCACAAGGTCACCACCAAACTTAGATGCGTGGATCATTCGACGAGCTGCAACCATTGTGGAAGCTGTAGGTTATTAATACCAGACACTTCTATCTTTTCATTCAGTTCTTAGTTTAGACATTTCAGTTAGGGCATGTGTTTCCCGTTTCCAACTTAGTTTATTTTAGAGATTGTATTTTATTATTAGCTTTTCTTTTCCTGTTGGATTGAGTATTATGATTCTATTGGTTTTAGACTTTGAACTGGAATATTTCATCCAGTCTCATTATTTCAGTATTTGATTCATGTTAAGTATTTATTCTTGTGAATGGGAATGGCTTATATCTTACAACATGGAATTTATTAATGGATTTTTATTGGGTATAATTAATTGGGAAAATGTTATGACTCTTAGCTTAATTAATTATTAGGTGATTAATAATGAAAATTATTTTTGGACAGTGATATTAAGAATGAACCAACCGGACACTTTGATTTAATTTAATAATGGACTGATCACCCGGTGTTTAATTTGGCACAGTGTCACAGGTGGTATCAGAGAATCAGGTTCTAGTGTCCTTTAGGATCTGTACAGTAACATGTTTTTTTCTTAGCATTCTTTGATATAGAGCCCTATCTTTAGGAACAGTTGTACTCTTATTTATACGTTTACATCTTCAGCTATTTTTGATTTAATAATAATTGTGAACTAATAAATCCCTTATCGTTTCAGATTCCTCCCAGACGAGCCTCGAGATACAGAAATGCCTAGCCAGGGCAGCCAGCAGCTCAGGCTCAGGGAATGATTAACGTAGCTGACGTTGCCTCCATTGTTGCTCAAGAAGTAAATGCAGCATTAGCTGTGGTGCAACAAGCCCCACCCCAGGTACAGGCTATGGTGCTAGTTCTAGTTCAGTTTCCCACTGCATGGGAGAGGGACATGGATGATTTTCAGAGGGCACATTCCCCAGAGTTCTCGGGCAGCTCTGACATCATCATAGCGAGCCAATGGACGAAAGATATCCAAAGGCATATTCTCATGTATGAGTCTACCTACATTCAGAGGCAGTTACTGACTTCTTACAAACTAGTGGGGGTCGCTTTGCAGTGGTGGGAATCCACTACCACCTTGTAGGAGAGGGATAATATGACTATTCAGAGTTTTTGAGTGCCGTTTGACTACAAATACTTTCCCTCCCCAGTGCAGACAGAGATGAGGTGTAGAATATTGAATTTGAAGCAGGAGGGTATGATAGTGGCCGAATATGAGGTGGTATTCACGAGACTACTTACTATGGTGCCAGATGAGGCACCTACTGAAGAAAAGAAAATTTTGATGTTCATGGATGGACTGACCTGGAGGATTCATCATCACCTCATAGGTAATCTGTCGTTGGATACTTTCACTGATGTACTCAACGTCGCCCTATTACATTGTCAGGACCATCGTTTCCATCACCAGGAGCAAATGAGAAGGGGAGTCCATCCAGTAGGGCCGGACGGGAGGTAGTAGTACTGGTGGGGCACCATCAGCTCAGGGGCAGACCCGTCCGGGTGAATAGAGTTCCCACCAGGGGGACCATGCTAAGCGGTTTTGATTTGGCGATTCTAGGGAGGGATATGGGGGTTATAAGTAGGGCTAACCCAGTCAGCAGGGTTAACCTCATTATCAGCAGGGCCAGCAATAGGGCCATCAGGGCCAACAGAGGCATAAGCATGGGCAGTAGGGCCAGTGGAGGGGAGATAATGGCCAGCAGGGGAGGCAATGGCTAGCAGGGGTAAAGGGGAGGTAACTTCACTGGCAGGTGTTTCTCTTGTGGTAAGATTGGCCATAGGAAGCAGGATTGCCCCGACAAAGGGCAGGTTTCCCCAACAGCAGAAAGCCCAGTAGGAGACCCAGAGGCCCATCTTTCCCGTCACCCTACCAGCGTCAGTACAGGTCCCAGCTTTGCCAATACCCCCGATTCAGCAGGGACAGTCAGTACACCAAAATGCTACTTTTGTGACTGCCTTTTTATGACAGTTAATTGGGGTGATAAACTTATCACTCTCGGGAGCAGTCACAAAATTATTTATAACTCCCATTAGGAGTAATAAAATAGAGAGCAGTAAAAAATTTGAGTCAATTAATTTGTCACCACTAATGAGAGTCACAAATGTTACCATTTAATTAATTTGTGACTCCTATCAGCAGTCATAAATTTATAACTGTCATAAGCAGTCAAAAATTTATTAGTAGGCCTAATTTATAACTCTTATGAGCAGTCACACATTTATAACTGCTATGAGGAGTCACAAATTTTGACCTAAGTACTAATGTTGTAACTGCTCATGACAGTCCTAAATTTATGACTGCTGGTAGCAGTCATAAATTTTGGTGTTGAGTTAATTTATAATTGCTAATTAATACCTTAAATTTGTAAATGCTTCCACCACTCACAAATTTTGGCCAACTTTAATTTGTGACTACTGGGAGGGGTCATAAAAATTTTGACCTAATTTAATTTCCCTCCTCTCTCCTCTCACTCTGAAGAACTCCCGCCCCTCACTGTAGAAAAACTCTCGCCCCTCACTGTGAAGAACTCCTGCCACTTTAGTATTTAACAAAAATCGATTTCAATTTTGGTGAGTTTTCATTTCGATTTTGTTAACAAAATAGTATATGTCTGAACTGTTAATATTTTAACAAAATAGTATATGTCAATTTTGGTGAGTTGTCATTTCGATTTTGCCCTAGTGTAAATCGATTTTGTTAACAAAATAGTATATGTCTGATCTATTAGCATGATTTTGGTGAGTTTTTTATTTCAATTTTGTTAACAATATGTTTGATCTATTAATATGTTAGCACTAATGATGGGTTTGTTAACAATATGTCGGATCTATTAATATGTTAGCACGATTTGTTACCGCTAATGATGGGTTTGTTAATATGATTTGTTAGTATGATTTGTTAATACGATTTGGCAGTTGGGTTAGTTTTTCAGATGGGTTTTTGGTTATGGAAGAGGAGAGAGATAAATGCATGGGTGTAGGAGATGATGAATAGTGAGGAGAGAGGAAATGTATTAAGGAGCGAGAACTTATGGGGTTTTGGTCATAATTTGATTTCCATTTCCATTTCCATTTCCATTTTGTTTTGCTCATTTATATCAATCATAAATACTCATATTGAGATTTGGGTCATACAATTTATTATTTTGTTTTCCTCATTGATAAATATGTATCAGTCTAACAAGTTTTATGCTCGGTGAGTATATCTACACATTGTTTTGTATTATGATGCTTTCTTAGGTCAAAATTTTCATATGCTTCATTAATAATTTCATATCGGATGCTTCGTTAGGTCAAAATTTTCATATGCATTAGTTATTTGTTTTAATGATTTCTAAATCTGATTTAGAAATCGTTGATTTATGAGCCTTGCATTGTTTATTTGTTTTGTTGGTAGTATATCTACACATCGTTTAACCTCTTTTATTTTTTGAATATTATCTTGTTTGGGAATATGTTAGATTTTTTTCAATAATCATTTTATATTATTCATATTTATTTTATCTAAAAATGAATTAAATAATTATTGTTTTGTGCTCGGTGAAGTTTTGAAGTTTTGTGCTCGGTCGGGTTTTCATGTGAGTTTTAATTCAATTATAGTATTAATGCAATGATAGGCCAAAGATTATGTTCTAAATATCAGCTCAAACTTCATTTAGTTTTATAATTTACTGAGTTTCCATTTGTTTGTATTGTAGAATTAATGGGGTTTCCACAATATAAAAAGTGGATGGGTGAAAGTTATAAAGTGGGGCAAGTATACGTTAATGGGGTTAAAGATTTTATGAATTATGCAACGAAGAATCTCAAAACTGATATTATTCCATGCTCGTGAAATCGTTGTAAAAATGGTAAACGTTTGAAAGGGGTAGATGTAAAAGTACATTTGTTTCATTGGGGTATGCAAGCTGACTACACGTTTTGGCATTTCCACGGGGAGAGGAAATTTAAGTATATTCTAGAAGAAATACTTGTCAATGAAACCGTTCACAAAAATGGTGAACCGTTAGTACATGATAGGTTAAACGATCTCATAAATGATACATATGAAGTGCACGCAGCACAAGAAAAGTATGATAGTAGAGGGAATGATTTAGGCTGTGAGGATCATGTTGGAAATGATACGGACCAAGTTAAGGATTATATACGGTTAAAAGCAGTAACCGCAACACCATTATACCATAACTCCGACCCCGACCACACAATGTTATATACCATGGTTGGGCTGCACAACTTAAAGAGCAAATTTGGCTTGTTTGGAAAAAGTGTGACAGTAATACTCCTCTAGGCAAAAGATTTGCTCCCCAAAGAAAATACACTGCCAGTCAATTATCCGATCATGAAGGGTAATTTGAAAGGTTTAGGTATGAAATACAAATCAATTCATTGCTGCAAGTATGACTGCATTTTATACTATAAGGAGCACAAGGACAAACGGACTTGTCCTGTATATAAGGAACCTAGAAATGAACAAAAGATGATAGTACATAATAAACATTTGCTATAGTAGATACGCAAATACCTAAGAAGATGTTAAAGTACTTCCCTTTAGGTCCTCGATTGAAGAGACTTTACACTATACCTTGGATAGGAGAGGCAATGACTTGTCATGGTCGAGAGAAGGTGGGTGAGAATCTCATGCTACATCCGATTGATTCATCTTTGTGGAAATCTGCAAATCAACGATACTCGAACTTTGCTAAAGAAATAGGCAACATTTGCCTCGGAATATCAACCAATGGGTTTAACCCGTTTGGCAAATTGAGCACAGATAAGAGTATCTGACCTGTGTTTGCGGTGCCTTTAAATTTTCCCCCGTCGTTGTGCATGAGAAAGGAGTTTTCAATTTTGTTGTTGTTGATACCAGGTCCAAAAGCACTGGGTAGTGACATTGATGTTTTCTTAGCGCCACTAATAGATGAATTGAATGAGTTATGGGTTGAAGGTGTGAGAGCGTTCGACTCGTACAAAAAGGAGGAATTCATTTTGAGAGTTATGTTGATATGGGAAATTCATGATTTTCCTGCTTATGGACCTTATCTAGGTGGAATGTACATGGTTACCTAGGTTGTCCTATATGTGGAGAGGAGACTGAAGCCAGCTGGCTTAAGAAAAGTGGTAAACTTTTTTTTATCATAGTCATCGAATATTTTTTCCCCAAAGTCACAAATTCAGGTCAATACGAAGAAATTTTCTCCCAGAAGGCACCGAGAGGCGACCATCTCCACCAAGACTTTCTGGTTTGGAAGTTAAAGAAAGGTCATTAAAGGTTGATCAAAAGTTGAGGGGGAAATATCCCATAATTTTGGCCCAAAAGCGTAAAAGAAAGGATGTTGATGTGACAATAGCGTGGTCGAGGAGATCAATAATGTTAGATTTTCCATACTGGAAGGAACATCCTGTGCGACATGTGATAGACATAATGCAAGTTGAGAAAAATATTATTGAGCATCCCGTAAGCACATGCATTGGTGGTTCTCATTCCAACGATGGAGAAAAATCCCGTGAAGATCTTCGTGATTTAAAGATTGAAAGATCATTATGGTTGAAAGAAGATCCAAACACTGGAAAAAAGCATATGCCAGTTGCATCTTATACTTTGAGCATTGAAGGAAGAAATATGTTCTTAGAAAAATTAAAGGGCTTGAAGGTCCCTTATAATTTCTCATCCAACTTATGCAGGATTGTCTGCGACGCAACAAAAGATTTGAAAAAGTGCAAGTCCCACGATTGGCATGTGATAATGAAACTTGTCCCTCTATTGTTCGTACACTATTTTTTGTAACACAAGGATCTTCGAAGGTCCATTATACAAATTAGCTTATGTTTCTCCCTATTTTGAGAGAAAGTTGTCAACAGGACGCACATAATGGCAGCAAAAGAAAATTTGGCCGAGGCTATATGTGTTTTCAATAAGCACTTTACTCCCTAATTCTTTGACATAAGCATCCACCTTTTAGTGCATTTGTGTGATCAAGTGCTTTTATGTGGACCAGTAAGGTACCGATGGATGTATCCATTCGAACAATTAATGAATTTTTTTAAAGATTACGTTAAGAATACACGGTACGTTGAGGGGTCCATTGCTGAGGAGTACATTATGAAAGAGGCTTCCTTGTATGCAAAGGAATATATGCCTAACCCAAACGTTGGAGGTCGTGAACGCTTTATTAATGTATTAGAATAGTTTGAGAATGAGGAGGCCCTGGGGAAAGTTAAGGTAGTGAAGCTAACAAGTACATAATATAACCAGGTGGATCGATATGTATTCGTGACGCATGAAGACATAGATAAATGGAAAATGTGAGTTTATTTAAAATATTTTGTAAAATAATGTAATATGTTCGATGTTATATTCATTAGAAATTAATATTTTTAGTGTTTTAACCTAGGCAATATAATGAGTGCGGGCATGCCAAGAGGAGGAAGGGAGGCGTGAGCACAGACAATGACTTTAGGCATTGGGTAGCTTCCGAGGTGACTACAGTAATACCTCACTTTTATTAACTGTCATTGCAACATATTCACAATGCAAATACTTTCTTGGTTTCGGTTATTGAAAGTTGCTGAAGTATCGACGAGGCTTGCACGTCTAGCAGATGGTCCTAGGTTTATAGCCAAGGAGTTTGGACAATATCGTGTCAATGGTTTTGTGTTCTCTTCAATCACACATGAGTTAAAACTCATTGGGAAACAAAATAGCGGCATTTCATATAAAGCATTAACTCATTTCAGGGCAAGCGCAATAGATAAAAACTTGATAGAAGATGAGATGACATATTATGGGATTATAAAAAAAATTATTATATTAGATTATATATCTTTCAGCATACATGTATTTTATTGTGATTAGGTGAGAGTGGTGGACAAGAATGCATGTATGGTCGACCCTGACACCCACATGGTGAAGGTTGATTTGGCCAAGTTGAAGAGTAAAGATAATGTGAATGATGAGCCATTCGTTTGTGCATTCCAAAACTTAAAGCAAGTGTTTTATGCAAAGAGACCCAACAATGATCCATGGTCTGTTGTTTTACATTCTCCTAAGTGCTTGACTACATCGGTAGACGACAAGAGTCACCTATCGAGATTCAGTCTATCCTGGATGACAACCCAGAATTAAAGAAATTATTAAACACATTAGAGGAGTATAATAGCATGTTATGTTGTTTTAAATGTTGACTTGAAAATTATGTATAATAGCATGTTTCAATTATTTCGTAGCATGTATTCATAGTGACTTTTGTTCACAAGTTTATTATTACTTTTTTCAGGATGTTATATATTGTATATACATGCAACGATTTTCAAAATAGGTCTTTTATAGAGAACACGTCAATTTATCGGCATGGCTATCAAAAAATCAAACAATGCAATTACTTGTGAGATCATGGGTGGAACATACCTGAAGCATATTTATTTCAATCAATACTACGCACACTACCTCAAAGTTGGGATGAATCAGTTGAAAGGGTTTTCATAAAACACAATCTAAGTAATGCGATGCAGTTAGTAGAGTTTTTAGAACTCGAAGAAAGAAAAATCCATCCTTTGTGGCTAGAGCTGAAGAGGATAAGGATGCTTTCAGACTCTACTGTGAGGAAACATATGCATAACAAAGTTAACATTTATTATCGGCTTAGGAGAGAAGGCATACGTCCTAATATGTTTAGTGTCTGAAATGAAATTATCAACACACTTCCACAGACATGGCCAATAAAAACTTTACGTGAAATAATGAAGTATGAAACTTATGACATGGTCGAATTATTAAAACTTTTAGAATATGTTGAAAAGGTATAACTTATATTATATTTTTTTATATTATTTCCTTACTCTTGTATTAACATATGGACTAATGAATAAATATATAAATGAAAAAAATAGCGTTCGAGAATACAATTCCATCATCCAGTCTAGAAAGTTCAAGTCATGATGAACATTCTGCCATTGATTCTTGTGCTGACGTTTCCCTTAACTTATATGGTTTGCCAATAGGTGGCAAGAATCCTTTTAAAGCTCGAGCCTTGTCTTTGTTAAAATCTTGTATTAGCTTAAAATATGAGAGTTGGGATACGGTTGAGCAAGTAAAAAAGGATGACTTATGGGATACGCTCATGAAAGAGTTCAATCTTTCGGCTGACCAGAAGGAGGGGTCCATGAAAGCCATTGGTATTCAATTGAAGACTTTTAGAAGTAACCTCCGCTTGACTTATTTTAATGGATTGGACAATGGGATAAAGGCCCTGAAGGATCAAGTACCGGAGAAAGTGCATATCCCTGTCCGTGAGTGGAATGAATTCGTCTTGCGCGAAGCATCCAAGGCAAAATTGAAACAATGACACCAAGGCCGGGTGAATAGGGCTGAAAAGACTGATGTCCATTTTCTTGGTCGGATGCCGTATGCTGAGAAAACCGGGGAGATGGTATACACCCTTTCTTATTTTAATGTGTATATGTATTATATGTCTTGCTCAAATAGTTAATGGAAAATTAATTTATAGGTGTTTAAAAATAAACGACCTGTTGATCGTTCGGAAGTGTATCTCGAAAATCGTAGGCGAAAAAATGGGGAGTTTCACCCAAAGGTAGCTCTTGATATGGTGAGTTTCGTAATCTCAGTTGTAATAATTAAATTCCTTCAAGTTTAGTCGTTCAATCATTTTAATCGATTCATAAATAATTTTGTAGCAAAAATTGAGAGAGTTAAGAAGTAGTCAATGTTCTTCAAGCCAAAACAGTATTGATACAGATGCATTGACTGCCTTTAGAAGAAAAGATACTAGGAGGCAACTCGTGGGGTTAGACCCGTGTCTAAAAGTAAACTTAAGGAAATTTCTCCTATAGTATCACAGTTGACTAGAGCAAACACACAAGAAGAAAAACATGATAAGGATATGGCATTTCTCAAATCATCCGTTACCATGCTTTTAAGTGATTTTGAATCGAATGGATTCAAAATACCAAATCCAAGTCCTCACAATTACACTCCTGTCTCGCATCCAAGTCCTCGCAATTATACTCCCATCCCACATCTAAGTCCTCGTAATTACACTTCAGCCTCGCATTCAATTCCCCACGATTACACTCCTACCAACCCACCCACCCCCGTCAACTGAGTTGAACTTTGGAGATTCAACTGAGCTAGACTTTGGAGATTTAACTGATCCTCCACATAATCCATATGTTGATTTATTATATTTTTTAAATCAAAGGAAGATTGCAATTGGACAAGTTGTTGCTTCAGCTGCTACTGGAACGGTGGTGCATGGCCATCAATTGCTGATATTTGAACGTAAGGTTTACATTATTAGTGTTGAGCTAGGAGAATAGAATCATCCGTTGTATCGTCGAAGTCATGGGGTGGACACTATTAAGGATGTCGAGAAATCTTGGGTGGTTTGGCCGTTGCTTTTTCTTATCCTTAAGTGATCCAGAGTAATTTGTCTTGAGAAATTTGAACAAATTGTCAAAGTGAACAATTAGTAGTGTTCGAACTCTATTTTGAATATTAGTAATTTGTTTTGAATCAATTAGTAATCTGTTTTGAATGTATCCAATGTCTATTAGACAATTAGTAGGTATATCTAACTTAGAACTATTTATTGTTTTTAAAGAGAGTTAGTGTTTAAGATTTGACCTTCTCACAATTAATATCTAGTTTAATGTTGCATGGTCTTTATGTGGGGTTGCTCCTCTTAGCCTTACGCTTCACTTCCTAATTTCAAATTATTTATTTCAATAGATCATCAACTATGGCTATATATTCCCAAGATATGTTGTACTCATATTTTGAGGATTTCATTGCTGAACAGAGTTAAGAGTCATTCAGCAGCTTAGATTCAGCAACTTACATTCAGCAGCTTACAGATTCCAAATACAGCTCAGTTTCGATAACTTTTTAACCTTGATTGAAGTGAACACCGATTGAATTGAATTGAGTACCGAATTGAATTGAGAATTTGCATTGCATACCATCAATTATATCGGCTAATCGAACCAACCATTTTGTGTTTGAGCATTGATTGATCACTGCTTGATAAATGATTAAGCACTGCTTGATATATGATTGATCACTACTTGATAACTGATATATTGGTATTCAAATGCTTGATATACCTGATGTATATTTGAGCAGTGATTGATATAATAACTGATGTATGTTTGATATATCAGTTGAATTCAATTGATAACTGATACCTGATATGCTTGATATATTCAGTTGAATTCGATTGATATATTTTCAATAACTTTATAACTGATTGAGAACTACTTGATATATATATTGGGTTGATATATGTTTGATATATCAGTTGGATTCAACTGATACCTGATATGCTTGATATATTCAGTTGGATTCGATTGATATATTTTCAATAACTTCATAACTGATTGAGAACTACTTGATATATATTGGGTTGATATATGATTGATATAGTAACTGATATATCAGTTGGATTAAACTGATACCTGATACCTGATATGCTTAATATATTCAGTTGGATTAGATTGATATATTTTTAATAACTTCATAACTGATTGAGCACTACTTGATATATATTGGGTTGATATATGATTGATATAATAACTGATATATGTTTGATATATCAGTTGGATTCAACTGATAACTGATACCTGATATGCTTGATATATTCAATTGGATTTGATTGATAAACCCATTACCTTGTCTAACTTTTCTTTCAAAATTATCCCTAAGATCCTTGATAATAGAATTAATCAATTTGTCCACAGACTTCTATCCCCTCTTCATTTTGGTTTTGTGAAAGGCAGACACATTCAAAGTGCTCTAGGCATTGCTTCTAAGTGCTACAATCTCCTCAATTATAAAGTCTTTGGGGGAAATTTGGGGATAAAGTTTGATATCACCAAAGCCTTTGATACCATGGGCTGCAAGTTTATTTTAACCTCTCTCATGCTATATGCTAATGATCTTATCCTACCCACTTGCTATACGCTAATGATCTTATGATATTTTGCATATAAAACTCTATATCTGTCATTATCTTTTTAAATTTCTCAATTATTACTCCATATCTTTTGGGCAACACTTCAACTATTCCAAATCTCATGTCTACCTAGGCAAAGAGGCTTTGACCAATAAAATGGAAATTCTTTATATTCTTAGGGTTAAAGATGGATGTTCCCCTTTATCCTACTTAGGGATCCCTATTTTTAAAGGCAAACCTAGATTCTCCCATTTGCAATCTATATCTGATAAGATCATCTCCAGGATCCAAAGTTGGCAGGGTAAAAGTTTATCTGTAGCTGGGAGATGTGAGTTGATTAGATCCACCATATAACCTGCTCTATTGTATTTATTCTCCATTTACATATGGCCCATATATTCATATAAAAATATATGAATTCATTACCCATATATCTGATACTCATATTGAATTCATTACCCATATATCTGATACTCATATTGAATTCATTACCCATATATTTCTTTAATGTTCCTATGATAATACTCTTTAGGCTTGGCTCTTTCATCTCTTTAAACTCCCCCTACCTGCCTTTGAAATAGTTAATCTCTTTGGAATTATCTGTGCTCCATTAAATTCATCTTTCAAAATTTTAACATATGGATCTTCACTGCCATGACCATTTTTTATATTATTTGGAGAAGTGGAAACTTAAATTTTTTATAAGCCTCCCCCTCTTCTATATCAAAAACCAAATCCTCCATTTTTTTCCTGGAACTAATTTTTTTCCAAATTCACTCTGGTCTATATGCATAATACTATAACTGATTTGGAAATTATAAAACCCTTGAAAATCTCTAGTAGGCCCCCCAAAGCTCCTTTTATTATCTCTGTCCACTGGCTTCCCCCACTTCTAGCTTGGATTAAGCTTAACAGTGATGGAATGGCTAGAGACTGCCCAGGTCCAGCAGTTATTTGTGGTTTATTTAGATTTCATAAGGGTCAGGTCATTGGTGCTTATTGCAAGGCTATTGACAATCACATTGCCTTTTATGCTAAAATTGAAGAAGTGATCACATGTGTTGAGATAGCTTGGTTTAATGGTTGGACTCAGTTGTGGATTGAGTTTGACTCATATGCAGTAATGAGCCACTTACTGAACATGTGTTATCATCCTCCACGACAATTAAAGGTGAGATGGGAAAATTACAAATCTTTTCTTTCTCAAATGAATTTTTTTTGCACTCATATTTATAGAGAATGCAATGGTCCTGCAAACAAGCTCTCTAACATAGGCATCTCTCAAACTCACATGCACTGGTGGAGCAGCTCTTTTGATGATATTAATGACCTTGTTACTAGAGATATGTGTGGCGTGCTACATTACATGTTTAAAAATAGTTCAATCTAGCAGGTTATTTAATCTTATAAGGCATATGACTTTTAGAACTTTATGTGCTAAAATGATGCCTCTTCATATAATGGATAGGGTATGCTCATATCCTCTTGTGATGCCTAAGATTTTTTGGTCTCTTGAGATTTTTCCTTGGCATATGATTGTTGATACCTTCTGTATCAAAGTGATGCCTCCTTACACCGCTGTGAATTTTGAGCAAATGAGCAGTGATATCTATGATATCACTATGATGCTCAAATTTACCCTCCCCATATTTGCACTTATTTTTTCCCCATTTTGATCCTTTATAGGTCTGCATTTGTAAACAAATATGTGTTGGTATCATCTTATGCGCAGGCTTCATGAATTCTCTGTATTAGATCACAAATTTGAGGGACAACACTACCATTGTGATTTTATTATGGGTTGACCTTGATCATAAGATATGTCTCATGAAGACAATGAAGTTTCTTGGGATTAACATGAGTATTTGTGATTTGCTCGAGAGTTCTTTTTCTAAGTTGTCCATTTCTAGTTGTATGAAACACATTTGTACTATATAGTTTTTTGGTATGCTTATTAATGGAAAATTCAGTATTTTCTATTATCGAGAGAGGACCACATTCCATTTTTTCCTAGATTTTTAATCCTTGCTATTGTTTGTACATGGTTTCTACTTTATCATAAATATGAATTTACATTATGAAGTAATGAATGAAAAGTGTGGGGGCACAATTGCAAGCATTTTGACATTTATGTTGTAGCCGAATACTACATACATTAATTTGTATTGTCAATCTTCTTTTAACTAGAATGCCTGACTGGAATTTTTTCAACTAGAATTCCTAACTGGAATTTTTTTTTGCCTCAGAAAATATAGGTCCCAATTTTGATGTTAGTCAACTAGATGATCCTGAAGCGCTTACACTTTCTTTATATAGATAGACAATATTATTCTGCAGAATGGGTTTGCTTTTGACACTTTCTTGATATTTTGTTTTGATATTATGCCCCACATTCTTTATTGTAACTAACATAGTTACATTTTATTATTTGCAGGCATACCCGACATACGTAGTATTCAAAGGCCTAAATCCAGGTGTTTACACTTCGTGGCAAGTAACACAAGCACAATTCAATGGATACCGAGGATCCGTATTCACAAAATTTGATTCCATTGAACTTGCTCAACAAGCATACTCTGAGTACACGAGGTAGGATGTCAACGCATCAATACCCCCCCCCCCGGATGATATACCTAGACTTCACGAAGCGTATCCACTGCGTGGTGACTCCTGGTCTAGATTTAGAATGATTTGTTACATGTTCATGACATTTCATGTCATCGAAGTGTTGTGTCGTTATTTTTTTAGTTTATTTTTTATTCTATGTTCATTTTGTACTTGGCACCCACGAAGGGGTTGTTTGACGTTAAATTAAGTTTAAACAAGTTTTATGTGTACTGGATATTTGGAATATGAGAAATATAAATAAAATGTTGTCAAAATTTTTAGACTTATTATCATGATATTTATTTTACTTTCATTATTTCATCATTTTGTGAAAATATACAGATATTTGTAATAACTTTTACCACATTTAACAAATTCAACTTTGTAACTGCTAACAGCAGTCACAAATATATGGTTCGTAACTGCAGTCAGCAGTCACCAATCTAACATTCGTAACTGCTGTGAGCAGTTACGAAACTAATAGTCGTGACTGATGTCAGCAGTTATGAATATAATATTCCTAACTGCTGAGAGCAGTTACAAATAGCGGTCACAAATTGGGGTCACCTGTCATAACCTCGCAGGGGTTATAAAATTTTGTGACTGATGTTAGGAGTTACTATTTTGCTTTTATCACCCCCTAAATTATGACGGTAAATAGCAGTTATAAAGGTCAATTGTGATTGCTAACATCACTCACAAATCTCCCATTTTGGTGTAGTGAGTTACAGTATGGATGTGTTTATAGCGTTCACCAGGAGGCACCATAACAGGTGCCACCCGTGATTGAAGGTATGTTTCCTATCCATGGTACTATGGGGCATGTTTTATATGATACTAGGGCATAACACTATTTTATAGCCACTAGATTTTCACGGGCCACAGGATTATTAGACACATCAGAGAGTACAGTGATTTGTGTAGACTCACCACTATGTAGTGGGTATTTGATTTTCTTTATATGTCGAGGGGTAGGTATGGAGATTGAAAGTTTGATTTTTACTACCGATATGCTAGGCCTACGCCATTATTGGCATGGATTGTCTTGCTACTTATAGATCCATGATAGACTGTTTTAGTAGGAGTATTATTTTTGCTATTCCAGGCCAGGAAATGTTTCTGGTGGCGATTCCACATCCTGAAGGAGGATCGTCCACCCATTTATATTATAAAGAGGAGGAGACCTATAATGAGATAGTGATTCCTATTTATTCAATTCCTGTAGTTCATGAGTTTTCTGACATCTTCTAGGATATACTTGGACTACCGCATAGCCGATAGATAGAGTTCGTTATAAATTTTATGCCGAGCACTCTTCCGATAGCCCGCGAACCGTACTGTATGGCTCCAGATGAGATGAGGGAGTCACGGGATCATATTGAGCAGCTGTTGGGACACGGCTTCATCCATAGGCTCCCGTTCTATTTGTGAAGAAGAGGGATGTTTCATTAAGGTTGTGTGTGGACTACCGAGAGTTGAACAAAGTCATGATATGGAATAAGTATTTGTTGCCCCGAATCGATGATTTATCCGACCAGTTGAGAGGAGTTGCCTTCTTTTCAAAGATAGATTTGAGATCGGGATACCATCAGCTCTGCTTTCTTGATGAGATATGGGTCCTATGAGTTCAGAGTCATACCATTTGGGCTAACAAATGCTCTAGCCGTATTCATGGACTTGATGAACCGGGTGTTTAGAGAGTTATTAGATCAGTTTTTCATCGTCTTCATAGATGACATACTGATTTACTCACAGATTGAGGAGGAGCATGTCGAGCACTTGAAATGGGTTCTTCAGACTCTACGAGAGCATTAACTGTATGCCAAGTATGAAAAGTACGGATTCTGGTTATGAAAAGTATAATTTCTGGGGCACGTGGTGTCATAATTGGGGATATCAGTGGAGGGGCAGTGAAGGAGTGGGGACATCGCACGACACCGATGGAGGTGCATAGCTTCTTGGGGTTAGCAGGATATTAAAGGCATTTCATCAGAGGGTTCTCAAAGATTGCGGGCCCATTGAAAAATTTAACTCGCAAAGGGGTGAAGTTCGTTTGGGATGATGCTTGTCAGTTAGATTTCAATGAGCTAAAGGATAAGTTGACTTCAGTGCCAGTTCTTGCTTTACCCAGGCCAGGAGTGGAGTACTTGGTGTATACTGATGCTTTTTTACACGGAGTTGGTGGAGTATTTTAGCAGAAGGAGCAGGCTATAGCTTATGCCTCCGGCTAGCTTAAGACTCACGAGAAGAATAACCACAGACATGACTTGGATTTAGCAGCAATCGTGTTTACCCTACGAATTTGGAGACACTACTTGTTGGGGGAGAAATTTCACCTCTTCACAGACAACAAGTCATTACAGTACTTGTTCACTCAGCGAGAGTTGAACATGCGTCAGCATGGGTGGTTGGAGTTTGTGAAAGATTATCAGTTTGAGATATAGTACCACCCAGGGAAGGCCAACGTAGTTGCTAATACGTTGATCCATAGGCCAGTTGGTGAGGTGGAAAAAGTGTGGAAGGCGAAGTGGAAAGAATTGGGATATCAAGAGGCAGTGGCTCGATCCATTATGTCCGTTATGACAATCACTCCAAAGATTATTACGAGAGTGATCCAGGCCCAGGCGGCTGATTCATTTTTCCAAGATCAGATTGTATGGCTTCTAGCGGAGGGAGCAGAGTCCTACTCAATGAGCCCAAATGTGGGACTACGGTTTAATGGGAGATTAATGGTCTCGAATGTAGAGGATTTACATCATGCAGTGATGACACAGTCACATGGATCCAGATTTGCGGTACACCCTAGAGGGGATAAAATATACCAGGATATGAGGCGATAATACTGGTGGAGTGGGATGAAGGACATTTTGCAGAGTTCATGTCCAAGTGTGCCACCTGTCAACTGGTAAAGGTGGACCACCAGAGGCCTCCAGGGTTAGTTCAGTCATTGGAGATACCTATGTGGAAATGGGAGAGCATTTCCATGGATTTCATCACTGGGTTGCTTACTTCACAACAGGGTCACGATTCTATATATGTGGTGGTGGATCGGTTGACCAAGGTAGCTCATTTTATCTTGGTACGGACGGACTACACTACGGGACAGTATGCCCGTATATTTATTATCGAGATAGTGAGATTGCATGGGGTGCCCTTAAACATCGTGTCTGACAGAGATAAGACTTTTGTATCACGCTTCTGGGAGAGCTTTCAGGAGGCTATGGGTACTGAACTGCGGTTGAGTACAGCTTATCACCCACATACATATGGGAAAACTGAGCGTACTAATCAGATGTTGGAGGACATGTTGCGCATGTGTGTCCTTGACTTTAGAGGGGGTTGGGAGCTGTATCTTCCACTGGTGGAAAATTTGCCTATAATAATTTCTATGAGTTTACGATCGGCATGGCCCCATTCGAGGCGTTGTACGGCAGGACTTGTCGTTCTCCTACTTGTTGGCTAGAGGTGGGGGACCACAAGTTACTTCGACCAGAGGTAATTCAGGTAACGTCATCCAGGGTTGAGATGATCAGGAACAGTATTTGGGTAGCCCAGGATAGGTAGAAAACCTACGCCGGTGAAAACAAATTCTTCAGGGAGTTCAACGTGGGGGATCAAGTATTGTTGCAAGTGTCCCCTATGAAAGGGGTGATGAGGTTCGGGAAAAAAAGGAAATTGGCTCTGAGATATGTAGGACCATTTTCCATTATCGAGAGGTTACATAGGATCGTTTCGATGGTTGAATGGGAGCGTGGGTTTGTGCGTAACCCATTTAGCTGGTGAGTATGCTCGCTTCCAATATTTGTGTTATGAGATTTATGGTTCGTGAGAGACGCCGAACCAGTTGTCCTTTATGCAGGGAGCGATGCACCAAGACATGATAACAGAGTATTCATTATGACAAGTGGTCCTAATTAAGGGGCACAGGAATTGTATATATATGTATAAGGATGATTTGACTATATATATGTAGTTATAATTGTGAATGATCCTAATGTGTGAATTAGAAAATATGAAAATGTTGGTAAACAAGTTAACTTAAGGGCGTAAAGTATTTAATACTAGAAAAAAGAATATCAAATGCAGTTAATGGGAGTGAAGTATTGAATAACGTATTTTATGGGTGATACGGGTTTCTTTTAAGAGCTATAATTAGTAGTATATGTCTAGGACCTAGTAGGGAATAATATGGATAACTAGGTTAGGGTAGACATATGCTAGGTGTGCACATTAGTGGAGGGGTGAGGATCTCCTGTGAGAGTTCGGAACTAATATGCACATAATAATTGCAATAATGCAGTTTTAAATACCTCCTAAAACAAATATTTTTACAAATCGGGCTCTAACTCGTTGCTTGCTATTTCTCTTCTCTTTTCTCTCTCTCTCTCTCTCTCTCTCTCTCTCTCTCTCTCTATATATATATATATATATATATATATATATATATATATATATATTATACTAGGTGTTCATCCACAGGGTCACCACCAGACTTAGATGCGTGGATCATTCGACGAGTTGCAGCTTTTGTGGAAGCTGTAGGTTATTGATACAAGACACTTCTATCTTTTCATTCAGTTCTTAGTTTAGACATTTCAGTTAGGGCACATGTTGCCCGTTTCCAACTTAGTTATTTCAGAGATTGTATTTTATTATTAGCTTTTCTTTTCCCGTTGGCTTAAGTATTATAATTCTATTGGTTTTAGACTTTGAACTGGAATGTTTCATCCAGTCTCATTAATTCTGTATTTGATTCATGTTCAGTATTTATTCTTGTGAATGGGAATGGCTTATATCTTACAGTATGGAATTTATTAATGGAGTTTTATTGGGTATAATTATTTGGGAAAATGTTTTGACACTTAGCTTAATTAATTATTAGGTGATTAATAATGAAAATTATTTTTCGACAGTGATGTTAAGAATGAACCAACCGGACACTTTGATTTAATTTATTAAAGGACTGATCACCCAATATTTAATTAGGCGGGGTGTCACAGGTGGTATCAGATCATCAGGTTATAGTGTCCTTTGGGATCTGTACGGCTTAACATATTTTCTGCTTTGCGTTCTTTGATATAGAGACCTATCTTTAGGATCTGTTGTACTCTTATTTATATGTTTACGTCTTCATCTATTTGAGATTTAAAAATAATAATTGCTGACTAATAAATTCCTTCTCGTTTCAAATGCCTCCGAGATCAGCCTCGAGAAACAGAAATGCCCAACTAGAGCAGACAGCAGCTCAGGCTCAGGGAATGATTAATGCAGCTGACGTTGCCTCCATTGTTACTCAAGCGGTAAATGCAGCCTTAGCGGTGGTGCAGCAGGCCCCACCCTAGGTACAGGCTGTGGCACCAGTTCCAGTCCAGTTTCCCACTGCATGGGAGAGGGTCGGGGATGATTTTCAGAAGGCACATCCCTCAGAGTTCTCGGGCGATTCTGACATCATCATAGCAAGCCAATGGAAGAAAGATATCCAGAGGCATATTTGCATGTACGAGTGTACCGACATTCAGAGGAAGTTACTAGCTTCCTACAAACTAGTGGGGCCGCTTTGCAGTGGTGGGAATCCACTACCACCTTGGAGGAGAGGGATACTATGACTATTCAGATCTTTTGGGTGCAGTTTGATAGCAAATACTTTCCCTTCGTAATGCAGACAGAGATGAGGCGGAGACTATTAAATCTGAAGCAGGAGGGTATGACATTGGCCAAATATGAGGAGGAATGCACGAGACTACTTACTATGGTACCAGATGAGGCACCTACTGAAGAGAAGAAAATTCTGATGTTCATGGATGGACTGACCTGGAGGATTCGTTAGCACCTCATAGGTAATATGTCGTTGGGTACTTTCACTAATGTACTCAATGCCACCCTATTACATTGCCAGGACCATTGCTTCCATCAACAAGGGAGCAAACGAGGACGGGAGTCCAGCCAGCAGGGCCGGACAGGAGGTAGTAGTGCAGGTGGGGAACCATTAGCTCAGGGGCAGACCCGTCAGGGTGAGTAGAGTTCCCACGAAGGGTAAACTGTGAATTTGGATTCAACGTAGATTGTTGTTGCCTGTAGCTAAAACAGGATGGTTTCTCCATGAAAGGTTGTACGTGTTCCCATACAGGGCATTAAATTTCCCCTTAAACCCTCCTATAGCCTCCACCTGCTCGGTATGCATAGCCTTATAGGCGGGAATCGTCGGGAATGCCTTTGTGGAATGGCCCGCCTCACAGATAGCGCACACCTTTTATTTTATAGCACGGTTGGATCTGGAAATGTCTCTCAATCGGACTTTAGGTATATCTTACACATCTCTCTCAAACTGATCAAATCAAGGGTCTAGTAAAGTTAACTATTTAGTTAGTATAGACTGGATGCATTCGGAGTGGTAGATACTTGTCTAAGATGGGTTTGGGCATTAGGATTAGATATGTCCCATGCTTGAGTAGTCTCGGTGACATACTTAAGATGGGCCTCAGCATCACTAGCATCTAATTCCTAGAATGGTCTTTCGCACATGGTTTGCACAAGTTGTTTAGACGCTACTGTTATTTCATAATGGAAGAAAGAGATTAGGTGATATTTTTCGAATCCATGATGGGGGCAAGTGCTAACCAATTCTTGAAAGATTTCCCAACACTTATCGAAAGACTCATTATCTTGTTGTCGGAAAGCTTGAATTTGAGTCTTGACAAAATTGGTTTTATGCTGTGGATAGAATTTTGAGAGATGTTTCGATTGTATATCCTTCTAAGAGATAATGGAGTTCGGTAGTAGAGACCACAACCAGGTCTTATCTTTATCTTTTAAGGAAAAAGGGAAAAGCTTAAGGCGAACGACATCTTACGTGCAAGCTTGATCACTAAATGTCTCGCACGCCTTTTTGAACTCTCGTATGTTTAGGTATGGTTCCTTTGAATCCATGTCGTGGAAAGTAAGGAGAATTTATATCATCCCATTGCGAAAGTGGAACTGACCAGCATTATACGGGAGTAAAATGAAATTAGGGGTGATATTCTCTCCGAAAAAATGAGTTCTTTCATGGGACGATATGGTGGATTTCCCTCCCTAGTACCGAAACTAACGGCGTCTGACATTGATCTCACTTCAATTGACTCAGAATCCTCACTCAGTGTCCTACAAGTGTAACTCAAGGAGTGACTCAAAGTGTGACTGGCAATGGAGTGTGCGGGTGTAGGAGGTGGAACCCAGAATTGTGGAACACGAGGGGTGTGGGGGATATCAGGATTATACTCAACGATTGGATTTTAATGAATTCTGGTTGGAGTATTTTGAGGAGTTTGTTCAGGATTTTATATGAACAGGCTTTTGAGAGATAATTTCTTTTTGGATATCTATTTATTTATTTATTATTTTGTCAAAGTTTTAGATTGACTCGATCTATCCTAAGTCTAGCTAAGTCCCCGGCAACGGCGCCAAAAACTTGACATGACCACAAATGTGTATCTAGTGTGTGTGCTATCTAGGCTCGAGTGCAATCATTTCGCTCAAGTAATAATCCCGATAAGTCAGGTATCAATCCTCAGGGAAATAGGATGAGAAAATCGTGATGACGTTGGAAAGACGGATAACCCTAACTTGACTCTAAAAAGATACGAAAAAGATACTTTGTAAGGGAGAATAACTACAATTAAAAGTAACGGGAAATTTAACTACTGAATATGCTACGAACTATTGAAATGCTATTAAACTAATTATGACACTGAACTCTTAAATGAAAAGATTTTAAATAAAAAGAATAGGTTAGGATACAATCCTCCAACCCTAGTGCGTTTACTGATGTTAAAACCAAATCTTTAATTGAAATAAATGATAAAATCCAGTCTTTATAAATCTCAAGCATTATATATATGAATTTCAAGCCCGCGTCATATATAATAAAAAGCAAGAATAAAGCGGAGTCGTTGTAGCTACACGCGCGTTACATTCTTAAGCATCCTGGTTACCCTGGGGCAAACGGGATCGAAAGTCCTACAACGGTTGTTATCACCTTTTATGCATATGTAAAGGACCTCGGGTTGGATTCATACATCCCAACCCGTAGAAACTTAGCTGGACATGATTAGATTAAAGAAAAACATGATTTTGAAGAAATAGAAGGTCATATCTAATGGAAAGTGATAAAGAGAAATATGCTGAATCAAACAAATAACAAATCTAAAGAACCAATGAAGAATTAAAAGAAGAAGAATACTTGTATTGAAGAAAATTCGGAAACAAAATGCAATCCTTACAGCAATTTCTCTTCTTGTCCCCCCCCCCCCAAAAAAAAAAATTGTGTAACAACCTAGAGTAAACAGCTTAAAAATTTTCAAGAGATTGACCCACTTAAAACTCTAAGAAAAAGAAAAGAAAATCCCAAACGATCCGGATCGTCGGGCTAGGCAGTCCAGAATGCCCCCTTTTTTTAATCAGAGATCTTTGCAAGGGCGGTCCGGATCGGCCGTGTTTTCCATACAGGGACCAAATTGTCTATGCGGTTCGGATCCTTTTTGAATAAAAGGTCTGGATCGCCTATGAAATTCATTCAGAGATCTTGCTTTGTACCCAGTCCAGATCCTTTAAAAATAAAGGTCCGGACTGCTTGTCAATTTCATACAGGGATCATCTTCTAAAATTTTTTCATCTTCAAATGCTCATAACTTTTCCACCGTAGATCGAATTGAAGTGACATTTCTTCCAGTGTTATTGTGATCGAAATATGTTCAACTCTCCAATTGGCTCCACTTTCAGACTATGGATGTAAAGTTATGAAACTACCATTCTGATTTTCCTTCTTCGATTTCTTTCGATGCTTTTCTAATTTTTTTCTTTCTCAATACTTTAAATACCTGCAAAACTCCTGAGAAATTCACGAAACTAGATGTACATGTTAGAAGGAGTCATTAGCAAGGAAATGAGATAAATCAACTCATTTTACATTACTCAGAATGATTAAAGTCCCTAAATTAAGGGGATAAACTCGAAATAATTTAATCCTAATCAGTGATTATTGATCGCCTCATGGAGGTGGCATAATTTTTGGACATACGTATCGATTACTCGACCGAGCAGCTAACACGTTTATATGTTTTCGAGATTGTCTGTTTGTATGGGGTAACACTATCGATTATTTAGGATCGGGATCTTACATTTATGGCACACTTTTGGGAGAGTTTCCAGTTGGCTATGGGGACTTAACTATAACTTAGTACGACTTACCATCCACAGACAAGTGTAAAAATAAATATGGTTAATCAGTCATGGGAAGACATGTTATGTTCATGTGTTATGGACATCAAGGGCAGTTGGGAGACACATTTGGCTCCAGTGGAGTTTGCATATAATCAGAAGTCCATTTCTATAGCACCATACGAGGAAATTTATGGGCGACCATGCCAATAATCGGTATGTTGTTTGAACCTAGGTGACGGAAGATAATTGGGACTAAAGTTTGTCCAAGAGACGAACGAGAGGATCAAATTGAATAGATAGCGAATTAAACTCGCCTAGGATAGATAGAAGAGTAATGCGGACAAAAATTGGAAACCCGTGGAGTTTCAGGTAGGAGCACATACCATACTTCGGGTATCCCCTATGAAAGGGGGTATGAGATTTGGGAAAAAGAGAAAATTAGCTCCACGTTACATTGGGACATTTATGATCACGGAGAAGGTGGAAACATTGTGTACCATTTAGCACTCCCGGATCACCTGGACCATGTGCATAACATGTTTCACATTTTCTTATTATGTCGATTCTTATATCCTGGAGAGGGCTATCATCATATCGATTTGGGTGAAATCAAGTGGGATTCAAACTCGTCGTATATCGAGCAGACAATAGGGGATATAAAGTATGTAGAACATTACTTGGTCAAGGTTTTAGGTTAAGGGATATCATAGGAAAGTTAAGAAAAGAAGGAGATTGGAGTTATATTAATGTCGGCTATAATAAATAAAGAAGAAATTAGGGTTAAAGAACAAAAATGGTGGCGGAAAAGTGGGCCTGCCTGGCCACTATCCCAGGCATAGGTATCCACTACAACGAGCTTGTTCCCTTTTATAAAACACAAAGATTATTTGTTTCCCACATTTTTCTTTCTCTCTAAAGCATAACATCCGAAAGTTATTTATACCCTACTGCCTCATTTTATATACACACACTACTACACCCAAAAACCTATCCAAATTCCCATATCAATTATGCGAGTACAATCTTAAGAATTTATCCAACAATTCAAGAACATTACATAAGTTTCAAAGGCAATTTTTGGGATTGAAATTCACAAAAGTTCAAGGTGCTTTTTGGTGGCCTTATAATACACAATTCAAGAGGACTTCTTCTACACATATTCTTTATCAATTTTGTGGATTTCTTAAGTCAAGTTAATATTCTACTCCTCCACTTCTATGCATTTAAATATCAAATTCTACCTTATCCAAAATTTTTATAAATAAAATCCATTATAGATAATTGTATTGCAAGAATACTTCTTGAAATTTCATAACTTAAGAATGTGATACTTTGAAATTGTTAAGCTATTGACAAATATCATTTTTAAATAAAAAATTGATAAGTTGAGATAATTTAAGAAATTGAGTAAATTTACATTAAAACTGGAATATTTATAAAATTGGACTAATTGATATGTTCATATGTCAATCTTAGAATTTATAAACTCAAAAATTAAATATTAGTTAAATTAATGCAATTTGAGAATTTTTCCTTAGAAAAGTATTGACTTGGAAATTCTTATGCGTATGTAGACTCGTTGAATTTATATGAATTTACAAAGCACCATTAGTTCTTTACTTATAGTCGGAATAAAAATAATTATTCGTCGCATGTTTAATGATAGTAGTGATTTAATAAAATCCTTATATCATGTTGAAATTGATATTTCCCCTTATGATTTAAGAATTGTGTCATTGGTAGTGCAAAGTCAATTTTTCGAATAAAGTGTATGAAGGCCCCATAACCAATTTTATTAAAAATAAATAATAAATTAAGAGATGAGAGTAAGTGTTGAAATGAGAAATAAAACATTTTCCCTTCTTAGACTTTAGAGTATAATTTATGCTTCACCCCCTCCCCTTCTAAAAGTATAATAACATTGAAAAAAAAATTAAAGAGAATTGAGAACATAATTACAAATTATAAAATACGTTGGAATACATTAGTGACATGTGGAATCATTTTGTGAAATTATGTTGAGAGTGAATTAATATTATTCTTATGTTTATGGCCCTACGCATAAGGCCACTTTTGTTATATTGTTATTATGGATATGTTTGGGTATGTATCATAGGGCTTGTGGATCCCAAAGAGGACTGGGAGCCAGACACGATTACGATGATTCTATTATTGGTGGTGTTTGGGATGGATAGGGTGAGGTTGAATTTTGTGTTTATGATTGGGATTAATTTATGTCATAACTTGCAATTTATTTCATACGCGTTAGTTGTTGTGTACACTTACGAGATTTATTTAGAATTGAAAGATTAAATTGATTATATATATATATATATATATATATATATATATATATATATATATATATATATATATATATATATATATATATATATATATATATATGTGTGTGTGTGTGTGTGTGTGTGTGTGTGTGTGTGTGTGTGTGTGTGAGGCATGTTATTCGTTGTGACACTAAATTTTATATACTGTAGAATTTTTATTTATTTGCATAATTATCATTATGTGGTGTAGCCATGTTACCTTGTGATGGCCTGACCGTCGCTATTAAACCCTCATTTGAGGTGGTTGTGATTTTTTGACTTAGCTTCCATTTCCTGTTGCACCGAGTTTTGTTCCAGTCTCCTTTAACACTATCAAGATGTAAGTTTTATTTTATTTTATTTTAATTATAAGAGATGTCAGGAGTATAATTTTTTATCTAGCATGTACTCTTTTGGTTTTGCATGGATTTCTAGTCAGTTGTCTTGTAGAGATTTATTTTTGATGTCGCTTGGATGTATTATGTATTGACGGTTTTAGTTTATTATCATTAGAGTCTCCTGATGATGTTTTCCGATTCATTTAATTTATGGGATTTATCTTATCACATTCTTATTGTATTTTCTTTATTGTTTCGTTTATCTCAATAAGGATGGAATTTAATTGATTTTGACAAATTGTTTTATTTAATAAAGAAACTTGATCAACTTAATTATTAAAAATTACGTGGTGTCACATAACATAGCCTACCCAAATTCATACCCAAACACTAACAAACTAAACCATGAAACAACCAAACCTACACTAATCAAGCTTCAAAAACTATCTCATTTACCAGAAGGCCCTGCCTCATCATTACCACAATTGCTGGTATTCCTTGGAGGTCCCAAGGAATCCTAATTCTTGTTATATATCCTCATGATTTAGATGCGACGATACCCTTGAACAGTCTAGGAAGTATCACCATGCCCCCTTATGAAGCCTTAACCGTTATAGGTCACCTTTTCCCTGTCTCCTCAGCACCAACCTTCTTGAAAAAGTTTTTCCATAACCACGTGAGATAATCCCTGGACACCACAACAAATTTCCCCATGGATTGGGTCCAACAGGTAAACGACATATGACACTATCACAAAGGCCCCAATATCATCTTGAGTGACTAAGTTATGTCCTCCACAAGATAGAAATTGATTATGAGTGGAGGAATGATTTTCTCCTAACTCACTCGATGCAAAAGTCACCAAGGGAAGTTGAAGGAGGTCCAGCATAGATCCATGAGCCGAGCATAATGATATTCATCATATTACAAAATTCTTTGCAACTCACCCCACCAAGGCATAGACCAATGGAGACATCAAGCTCCATTTTTTAAGTGTCAGTCAACCCAATTCTCCACATAAGGTCCAAAATCCTCAAAATGTCGTAGGAAGAAATAGGGAGCACCAGTAAGAGGGTATTCAGTGGATAGAACTAAACGAAGCCTCTTAGATAACCAGATTACATCATGATGGGGCTACCTCGCTGAAGGGTAGATCAACCCTCTTTACAGGCATCGATACCATTCAGTATCTCCGCCATTATGGTAGTAGTAGGGTTGCATCGATAATTCATCCAGAGTACTATGGTAGCCACCTAGGTGTCAACACTTAGACTGCCTAACACTAAGAGCATTTTTTTTATCCAAGCCCACGGCCATGACACCAATAAATCCATTATCCCTAAAGTCCATTTGATGCATAGATTCCAACATTATAGGGATATTGATGCCTCCCCCACACACTAGTGTTCGACTAGAAAAAGAACCACCCGAGTAGAATGAGAAAAGTCAATCATAGTGGCAGAAATTTGAGGGTCAGTACCCAATATGGAAGAAAATTCTTCATAGGTCAAACATATATCTTCCAAGACAAAGTGGAATATATGGTTTTCTCGGTAGAAGAACTGTAAATCTACTTCCAATAGACTCCAACTGATTGATTGGTTATGCCACAAAGTGGCAGGACACAAGTGGAAAGCCTCATAGTTGAAACTATACAAGCACATGGCTTCTAGTCCTTCATGGTAGGCAACAAACGTCTCTTTCATGGGAATATCCATTGGGATGAATATAAAACTCTATGAAAGAAAAGAGAGAATGGGTTAAGGTTTTAATTAATCACTCACCCCAAGCCCTATCTTATACTTGAAACCTTCTATAAAGGAAGAAGTTAATAAATCAGCTACTGCAAATAAATAATCCAAGTACCCAAGATACAGAGAAGTATAATAAAAGCTAGAAACAAATTATACCTATACAAGTGTGCCGAAAGGCAGGCCGAGGGGTATGCCTATTGGCACCCCATTATTTGGAAATATTCTCCTTTCCTTTTATGTCTCCCTTATTTCCAAATAAATTCATTTTAAGTTAAATTTTCCTAAAAAGAGTCTCCCAAGTATTCCTTTCTTTAAGCATTAAAAAAATCACATATTTAAAAAATTTTGAAAATATTTTCTTACTTTTCATTCAAATAAAACTCCCGGTGAAAAATTAAAGTGCATATAGATTATGCCATTAATATAAGATAAGAAAAAATGGAGGCATCATTTTATATATCTATCATTACTTTTACACTTTTCGGGAATAAAGAGAGAAGGAAGAAAAAAACAAAAAGACCAAAATAATCGAGGCGCAACCCAGACTTTATAACCCTAGTCACATCCTCAAGGGTCCCAAAACATGCTGCTCGCAACGACAAGCAATGGACCCCCTACTTCCATAACTCTATCCCGGATCACAATCATCAATAATCGTCAACAGTGTGACACACGACGAAGTCATCTTCTGCACACAGTCAGCCATAAAGGTCATCCAATCCCGAATGTCCCGTAGTAAGGTTGAAGACATAAGAACAGTTTGCAAAATAAAGGATCAAGCAAAGAGTTAAAGTCAATAACAAATACAAGAATCAAAATCTTAGGAAGCAAAGTGCACAAATTAAGAAAAGAGCATAGATAATACCTCTCGCTGAATGTCTTGCTTCGAAAAGGCGGGAATGTTATTTATTGTCGCCTGAGGATGACTAACAACTGAGAAGGAACGACCCCTCCAAGTTTATTATAATAGAAAGGAGTGGATTAGTTACGAAATAGAGGTACCTTCGTGTCCCCCTCACTACTCCTAAATTTCAAAACTGAAAAACCCGACATGGTGCTATTGCCTTGAGACTCTCTCGATGGATGAGTCAGACACTCTATATCATAGATCATCGTTGGTATCAACGAGCTAGACACTAAGTTTAGATAATCATACCTCTCCACCGTGTTAGTATGGAACGTATAATGATCCCCCTCTATTTTCGCCTCCCACTCTGAGACCGATATCTTCCTTGCACTCCTCATATGAGAAGGATGGACCGTCAGTGGAACCTCCATCTCACTCTCCATCACATGTCGTGTCACCCTCTCTCCTAGGTTCCAAGTATACCTAAACTCATGAGTAAGCAAATTTTGGGATTAAGCGTGAATTCCTGTGACCCCATCATTACCGAAGGCTGAGGCCAAGGGTATAATGTCACATGTCCCAAATAAGGTCAATTATTAATGTGTAATCATAAAAATTCAAAAAGAATATAAAAATGCAAAAACATAAGAAAAGTTAACTTAAGCACTCGTGAGAGTATTCAATATGGATCTCACACCCCTCAAGGGATCTTCGATACCCTGCTAGCCCCCCTCCATCGTATCATCCTCAGTCACTCCTCAGCCTCATCTAACAAAGGCATCAATCCCACATTTCACCCAATTACCTTATAGAGAAATATTTGAAGAAGCAACACAAATTTCAACAAAAATCTCCAAAATGAATGCAAAAAAAATAAAAGTATAATATCAAGGTTAGCTTTAGAAAGTACGTGACGCCCGTGATGGTCGACCGATAATACTGACTGAAGACATCCAGAGATACGTAAAGATAGGCCAACGTTAGACTTCCCTTGTCATTCTTGTCAACCTAGGATATGGCCCGAAGGAACAGAAGGAACAATAAGTGGACAACGTCTCCATTCATCACCACCAAAACACCCCCAACAAGAGCAAGATACACATATGAGACGCGTGATGCAACTATTTATCATCCATAATAATTATCATCCTCATCAACATGGTATTCTTCAGTATAGACACCTTCACTGACTCCCTAGAGCCAATCCATCCAAATAGCCCCAACGCCTCCAGAATGACCGCCCCAATCAAGAAGAACGGTGGGTCCATTATATCTGCCTCAGAGTCTAATCCCATAAGTTGGTGCATAGTTATCGTCCCGACCATCATCTCACCCACACCCGGATTGAATGTGTGGGTGGTTTCCCACCATTGCTTACCTAGGTTACACAACACTATAATCGATCGTGATGTGTCATCCAGATACCTTTTCAGGTAGCTAAACCCGGTAACATCCACCATGGGTCGTACCTCCATGAGGAGATTGTCATATAACTCTTTCACTCTTGTCATACCCCAATATAAAACACTCGACATGGCCATGCCCGTCTACAAAATCTAAATAAAAACATCAATCCCCTACGGAAGAATAAAATAAAAAAATAAAAATTCAAAAAGAAAAGAAAATAAAAATTCAATAAAATACAAAAAATGAAAATACTCACATAGCCCTTTTGGTTCATCACTCGTGCAAAATAGTGGAGCTCAGACTCCCACAGTAAGATTCTCTCATCGTCCACAAGCCCAATATGGCGGCATGCATTTTTTTACCCTCATTGGCATCACCACAGCACGTCGCCACTCGATGTCATCCCATTCACCAATATCCACGATGTTGTTGTTGGCCATTTCTTTAAAAAAATCAGAAAATTTTCAAAAGGGTTTTTAGAGAAAGATGTAGAGATTTTGTTTGAATGTGAAGAATGATGCAACCACAACGTATTTATAAGAGACTAAGGGTTATACCGGTCGACACTCACCCTGGATATGCTTGCTGGTAGTGACCTTCGGGAAGCCTCAAAACCCCTAAAATTGTAAGCCTTGCCTTTAGGCAGCCTATCAATGCCCCCTCAATTTTCATTATAAAAACTTCAAAAAATCCCAAAAAAATGTCAAAATAATTGTAGAAAAATTTCAAAAAAATCACAAAAGTTCCCCAAAAATTCAAAAACTCATGGAATCTCTAAATTTATCAAAATCATATCATTTCCATAAAAATCATCCAAAAATTCTAATATGCATTAAAAATTCATGAAAAATTCCAATAAATCCTAAAAATCCAAAAATTCACAGGAAATCCTAAAAATCACAAAATTCAAATTTTACCAAAATTACACATTATCCAATAAAAATCCTCAATTTGAAACTCCACAAGCATTTAAAAATAATCAAAAATTGCAAAAAAAACTCTCAGATAAATAGGAAATCCTCTAGAAGATTCTCACCTCATCACATATTCACTCCCAAAATACTTTCCACCCCTTAAGTCTGTAAAATTGACCTCTTCACCCTTTAGGCCTACAAAATTGACTTCTTCACCCACTATGTCTAAAGAATTAACCTTCCCAGCCTTTAGGTCTGCAGAATTGACCTTTTCGTTATTTAGGTCTGCATAATTGACCTTTCTTCTCTTTAGATCCTCAGAACTGAGATTGGCCCTCAAAATTAGCCTCGACCCTCTAAATCGGTCTCATGTTATATGTCCTCGAAATTGACGTTAAATCACATAATTGGACTAGACCCTCTAAATTAGTCGCATACACTATGTAGGTACTCAAAATTGACCTAGGTCGGTAGAATTGACCCTTTCGCTCCTTAGGTCCTCAGAATTGACTTGGGCCCTTTGAATTAGGTCTTGATCCTCTGAATCAGTCACATGCGCTCTATAGGCCCTCAAAATTGGTCGTTATTCTCTAAATTGGTCTCATCCTCTCTTTATGTCCATTGAATTGACTTAGTCCCTCAGAATTAGTTGTGATCCTCCGAATCGATCACATACGTTCTTTAGGTTCTTAGAATCGACCCATGGTAGTTCCTATACATAAAAACTCAACCATCATAAGCTTCCATCAGGGTCTCTATCTTTTGACGACTTTCATTGTAAGGACATGTTTTATAAATGTCTGGGGTAGAATCTAGGATTTTCTTAAGTAACCTAGATCACAGGTAATATGTCATATACCACTACAGTTGGCTTGTCTCAGCACGATCTTTGTTCGAAACCTCAATCCAAATTCTGCGATACTCATTCCCATCATCATCAACATCGTGCATCCTATCCTATTTCACCAGTCATGGGTTTGTGATAGTGTTCGTGATTCTATTTCTCCGGGTCATAATCTGTCAGCTACATAAATTGGTAACCGGATCGATCCATTTTTTGAAGTAATCGGATCGATCTGATGGCTTGAACTTACTGTCTATTTGTATTTTACTGGACCAATCCGTTTTTTAAAGAAAACGAGTCAATCCGAAATACCGGACCGATCCTCCCATCTTTTTCGGACCGATCCGACGGTTCAGAAAAATCAGGCGCATAATTTTGTTACAGTTCCTATAATTTCCATGAATGGGAACGACTTATTTCAATACTTGGAAGGGAACTTTTTATTAGACCTAATTTATCAAGTTTCACCATTTGTTAATCCAAAATACCCTTTTTTATTCACAAACAAGTTTCAATCCTTTATGTGAATCCTTCAAACCCTAAAGGAGATTGATTTAATTTTTTGGAGTAACCTTGTGGAGAAGCCGTCACTTTTCCATTGCTGACCTTCTGGAGCTCTTGTGGGAACTTCCAGCAGACGACATTGGAATCGACACTTGCGGGTATTTCGTTTGTCACTGCTTGTATCTTCATTGTAATCCGTGTAAACCGAACTTTACAAATTATAGTGAAAATAAAAGGGTTTTGCCGATTTGGGGGATTTTTCCTCAATTGTTTGTTTGTAATTGAATGGTCTTGCATGATTAATATTATCTTCAATCACACCTAGATGCATGTTTAGGATTTAATTGAAAACTGGGTTTAATTAAATAAATTTCTTTGTTTGAACATAAGGCGCACTCTCATTCATTTATTTTAAAGTCGCCCGTCGAGGGGCTCCATAGACACCCCATTATAGTACCCCTCATACACCTCCACGGGTCCAAATAAAGTCCCTTCAAACCCAGACCCCCGATCCTCTTTTAATACATATACAAAGATCACCGACTACTTTCCAAGCTCTATTTAACTTTGGTCAACTCTCGTAATTGCAATTATCTTAATATAATTTCATCGGGCTCTGAATTCCCTTTCCAATGTTTCATACCATGAACAAATCGGACTTACGGCTGGCATTTAGAAACCTTTTTACCTAAAAACCCTAATTGGAGGTCATCGGACACTTCTCGAGCTTTGTTCGACTTTGGTCAACTTTCGAACCTAAGAGTATCTCACGTGATTTCTTAGGTCTCTGAATCTCCTTTCCAATGTTCCATATCATGCATGCATTGGACTTATGGTTCGTATTTAGCAGCCTTTGGACACTAGACGCATCTTGAGTACCATTTGATTTTGGTAAACTCTTTTACCTGAGATTATTTTAACACACTTTCATACAGATCTAAGTCCTCTTTTGAACGGCACCATCCTTACGCTAAATGACCTTGCGATTTTCATTTTACAAGTATTTTTTTCAAAACCTATTTTCAGCCTGCCTATAGGCACCCTTCGGCCCATGCCTGCAGGCATGAGATACTTTACTTATATGCTTAGTCTGGAAGGACCGATGATACTCCATTACGAGTTCCTATTAGTCCAAAAATTCCAATACCCCAGATACTCTATTCTGACTATTTCGGCCATTCTAAAACCAACCACGCACTCAAAATCTCCATCTGAGTCACTTAACTGCGATTCACTAATTAGACTCAACACCTCTTACTACGAGTTTTCCAATTAAAATATTACCCCTTGTCACTTTACTCAACTACGACATGTAATTAAAATAATCTAACTCACTTACTTAGTCTCAAAAGTAAATGTAACACACACCGATAATACTCAGATGTTAATAAATCCCAAAATTACTATTCACAAAATTTCCCTTAATCTTCAAATTATGCCCACTTATGAAATTTAATTATCCCTAAAAGTGGGGGTGTTACATACTCCCCCCTTACAACAGAATTTCGCCCTCGAAATTTGAATACCACCCCTACCACCAACCTAGGATCACTAATTACACTATGTCCTAGTATACCAAAGTCGAAAGGTACTAACACAATGGTTCCATACCATATTCCACCTATCTCAATGCGTATGCTCTGACGTACTAGCTTGACCACAAGCTTATCTTAATCTCCATATGCTACAATGCTACCTTGGTCGTAAGGTTAACCGCTGCTCTAACTTATCGATCCCATCGGACATCCGCTATTCTAAGCATCCGCTCATCCACATCGGGACGTCCGATTTCCCTCAAAAAGGAGACTAAACTAGTGTTTGACTACTCCCGTCAGTCTCATCGCCTATCTTAGGTGTGCTAACTCTTACTGCATAAATATAATTGGACCATTACGTACTTCTTACGACGTTCTGTCCAACCCATTCCAAATTCATTTATAACTACCTCGTAGAATAATCATCAGCTTTATACACTATATAACTTCTATTTCGGGTGGTAAATAAAACCAACTTACCAAGGTGCCCATACACCTTTTGACCCGTGCCTATTTTCACAACCATTGTAAACGTCACATACCTAACTCTCCCTCTAAACAATGGCCTCATTTTATTGGCCTAGTGATAACACTAGGGTATTCATAACCCAAATACTTCAAACTCCAATCTTTCCTATAACTGGAAATGCAATCTTTCATAAAGTTAACCCACCAATTTTCTTGTGGTTAACTTACAGCTATCTCCTTATATTAGCGCCACTAGTCCTACTTGCTTTACTTCCTAGTAACCCTAAGATTGATGTGTTTTCTACACACGTGAAATGAGTATTATCCTAAGAATATCCTTAGTGCCCAAGGCCTCTCTCAACTTCCGATATTTGCTTGGTTTCATGCGAGGGACGTCTCGCAAAGCGAAATCCAAACAAGGAACCTTCCCGTTACACTATTTCCTCGCATTGTCAGTCATCGAGATATAACATCCTGAGACACACCAGTGGGATGTCCTCAATCCCATCTCACTAATCTACTAACGTAATCATACCACTCTATTCTTCCACCTTGGTGAAATGGAAAATCTAACTAATAAGGCGCCTACTCTCTTTAAACATGTTATGAACATCACACCTAAAACATACTACCTTCGGATTAGTCTTCCCATCAAGGCCTAGCTACAAGAATTAAATCAATTTCCTTAACCTTGCCTCACCCACATACATGCGGTGAGAGAACCATTTGTGTGCTTTTCCATAGCACTTTTATCTCCCTAAACATATAATCATCTCATGACTCTCAGTTTATAGTGTTTTCTCCACACTATGTAACTTATCGTCAAAACCCACATCCTTTCATCCCATAACATCTCTCCACTCCTGACGTCATTAAGGTTCATGCGTGGAGCGTCTCGCAAAGCGAAATCCAAACAAGTAACCCCTCCTATACACTATTGCTTAACTTTATCGGTCCTGGAGGTCCGTTAGCTTCAAATATGCAACCGAGAAAATCCTAACCCACCTATCAACAAAATGTGATCAGAACTCCTATTTCTTTCCAGGAGTCGCACCACCAAGTGCTCGTACTAACACTACGTCCTTTGCGCCAATATCAATGAGCTTAAACTCACGGCTTATCAGTAGATTCTGCATACCTTAAATCACATTTATAAGGTCGCCAGGCACTCAAAGCATGATAATAAAAGTTCTACTCGTCGAGGTTCCATCTAAACATATTATAAAGGAGAGTTTAATCTGTATCCAGATGAGAAATCGCAACAACAACCTATTCCATCCTTGAACCGCGGACACGATAGTCTTGCAATCCTTAGCCTACTATCGCTCTGATCAAGGAAGAACATATATACTCATACAACACATACAAATCAAATAGTGCAAACCAGATACAATTCAAAATAGAACCCCGCTACAGCGAAAAAACATATAAATATATATACTATATAATGTTACCGATAGCGCCAAAAAGCTCAAATTACCCACACGAGCCTAGGGCTAGCGAAATACTGCGACTCTATCTAGTCACACTAAATATACCTCCTCCATCCGAGGTAAAATTCATGCAATAACTTCGCCAGTCTTCCTGACTGCTCCAATTGGTACCCCGATCTAGCACACTTGTCTTAACCTAACTCAAATTACCTTAATCGATGCCCCACCATGGCACCCTATTCTTTTCCTTTAAGTCTTACCGAACCAGATCAAAACGTGTGTTTGTACACTATACATTGTAACATTCCCCATCTCTGGCTATCCTGACCATGTTTAAAGTTATCAGCATCTTGGACTCTATAGTCTCGATCTTGACAATTTCCTTCATAGTCCCCTTAACTTCTTTGTTAAAAAGAAACTCCACCACCGTCCTCAACAGCCTTAGTTCAATAAATTCCTCGGGTGGATGTCCACCGATGGGGTTACATAAACTCAAATTCTCCCTAAGTGTTAGCAACTATTACTAGTGATCATATCATTCCTTCGAAGGGCTCTCTCTATAATGTACCTACCTTAATTTAGTACAAAGTTCACTTATCTCTATAACTCTTTATTCACTGCCAGCATCTGACCGATCCTTATGTGAATAATCCAAAAACTGCATTATGTTCCTTCCTAATCCACCAAAGGAATTTTCGATTAAAACTGTCCGTGAGATTCCTCTACGATCAAAACATCCTGCTCCCTCGAATATGGTGACCATTGTTCCCACCATTCCAATATTGCTCCCACGAGTGAAAAACTTTCCTCAAATTTTCACAGATGGGTATTTCCATACCCTGATCTAAGCCAAAGCTCCAGAGCCTTTTACTTCCGCTGAGTCACGTTACACTTACTCCGTATAAATTAGCTTCAGGGTATGCTCCTTATCGAAGACCCTTTCAAACCTTTTTCAATTCAACTTCGTCGGGAAATTCAACTTTAGCACCACTCTCTACTACAATGGTAATTGGATGAATATAACTACTATACTTTAGTAATCGTTGCAGCAATCCTCAACAATGCCATAAAGGGAGTGACCTCTGCTGCGGTCCTCATCCCCAGCTTCAACTTATAATTCATCTAAGCCACGCCTCCTGATGCCCTCATAACGGCCTTATGTGATCGTCCTTCATCGATCAGCACATGGGTATCGAACGAGTGTTCAAAAGATTTACTATAATCTTATATAATGGCAGGAGAACGAAATCTCACAAGAGAAATCAATAATCATAATCATAAGGCTTTATATCGAATCGAAAGCAACGCTAAAAGCGTAGTACGTCCGCACAGATTCCTAAGGACACTAGAACCTGATGCTCTGATACCATCTATGACACCCCGCCTAATAAAATACCGGGCGATCAATCCTGTACCAAATTAAAACAGGAGTCTCATTTGGTTTATTCTTAACATCACTGTCAAAAACCAATTTAATTACTAATAACCTATTAGGCTGGCATCAAAATTTTATTTAACTAATCTTTTTAAACAAACCATTTAAATAAGACATCCACACAAATTTATATAGAACTGAAAATGAAACAAAATAATCGAACACTCGGTTTAACATAGTACAACCAAATCGAATAGCCATAATTCAAAATGAGATAAAATAATAACTGAAAACAATTGGGCTATCGGCCCGAATGATACTACAATGCTTCCTATGTAGATCACAAGAATAGAAACGTCTAAAAGAAACCTGCATGCATCCACAGCTGGTGCGTCATCGTCAGACACAAAGGAATCAACATCCAGGCGTCCCTGTGTCTGGACACCTATATATATATAGCAAGAGAAGGGAAAAATAGAGAAAACGGGTCAGATCTTGAGTTGTGAAAATATTTTGCAAGTGTATAAATGCAGTATTTTAAAATATATTTTATCTCATATTTAAGTTGGTATCGCTCTCCCTTAGGATACCCATAACCCCTCTTCTAATAGTGCACACCTATCGCATTCCTTTAAATTAACCTAGTAGCTACCCGGACTAACTAATCCATTCACCCATCATCTCAAAATCCTATCACCTGACTACTAAGGGCTAAACCTCTCCCCATTCCCAACATTGCTTTACGTTCGTGCGTGGGGTGTCTCACGAAGCGAAATTCAAACAAGGAACCCCCCTGATACACTACTACCTGGCAATGTTGATCGTTGGGATCCATTAGGCCCTCAGCACATGACGCGTATATATATATATATATATATATATATCACGACTACATATTACTCATTTTTCACATAAATCCGGATTTAAATCTACCGAAAAGGAATAACTCTCATCTTACCTTCCATTCTTATATACGTTAACTATATATGATTATTCACTTTCATACACAAACAATATACTATACGCAACAAGTATATAATATTATACCTATCATAGCATCATAACCATCCCACCGAACTATAACTCGAGGATTCAGTCTCATAGTGCCTATCCAAATCTGGGTTTATTCACTGTACCACGGTACCAAGCCAGACATACTCATGGTCATGGTAAACATACACAACGGTGGAGGCGGTCATGTTCCCTCCACAAATGGAGTACACACATCGCACTCGAACGCGGGACGAGATGACCTGGGGATATACTCTCCCTGCTCCTCAAGTCAAGGGATTCACCCACATCGCGCAACCTCCATGGATTGCACTAGAGAAAATATATAATCTGGTTGTTCTAACCCTACGCCAAAGGAAAGCTAGTGGAAATCATCCTCTAAGGTACAAACATATCAATCACACATAGATATATTTATACATATCATATTATATTATATATACTGTAATTCCATCGTATATATAATTTATATTTCTTCTTCAAATAATTTATGGCTATTATTGCCTATCTCAATATCAATAGTCAATAATCCCGAGTATTCCCATTCGTAATAATTTAATAAGTATACTCTCAACTTATTTTTAGACTATAGGTATCGCGTTACCTATAATCCTAGTCGTCAACCGACACCAGATAACCGCTCATGTAATGATAGCTCATATCCTCAATTTCCATCCTATCCTCATCCAAGGATTGACTCGTAACATATAGGCGGCATATGAATAGTTTTTGACCCGCATAGTATATACACAATTGCCCTCCGAAATATTACCTCGAGTGTTATTCGTCCCGAACACCTTAGTAGGCCCTTGGATTTGGCCTTTAACTAGACCAAGGTATCCCCCTCCTTCCAAATATAATTTAGAGGTCCTCATATAACATTTAGGAACCCCAGATATCTAATCCTTCAATTTATTTATTTTCCTCAAAAATATACTTTTAGCGGCACACCCTTTTTACCCCTTCCTAGCCCCGCTTAACTCCCTTAAATGGCTAGGAATAATATCCCCCAATTAGATATTTATATCCTCAAATGAACAAGCTAAATACCATTTATTTGGGAATTTATCACATATAATTAACCCTAGGCAAAATTGCCAAAAATCCTGAAGGGTCGATCGATCAACCCTGGGTCATGGATCGATCGATCGATCCGGATAGCTTCTTCTTTGAGAATCTATTTCGGCCATTAAAGGTTACTCCAAGCTTTTATATCCTCTTTTATCATTCTCCAACAACATATATACACATAAAAAGGGTTCTAATCATCCTAGAACCCAAATCCAACAACTAATTTCAATTGATTTCTAAATTTCTCTAATTTATTATTTTTCGTGGTTTATCCGTAAATCTTCAAAAAACCCCATTTTTATTCACTAAAACTCATCCTGAGAATCTTTGTGGTTTATTTCTACCAACTATAATATGACATTTATGCTTGGAAAGAAATAAACAAGTAAACACTTGCCTCGTGGATAAAATCCAACGACCTCGAGTCGAATTCTTCTCTCTTTTCTATCCTCTCTTCTCTTCTCTTTCTTTTCCCTCTTTTCTTTTCTTCTTTCTCCCTTTCTCGTGCCTTTTATAGGAGAGAATAAGGTTTTATCCCTTATAAACCCAAAAATGACTCGTTTACTGAATTACGAGTTCCTATTAGTCCAAAAATTCCCGAAACCCAAATAATACCCCCGGATACCCTATTATAACTATTTCAGCCATTTTGAAACCAACCACGTACTCGAAATCTCCATTCGAGTCACTTAACTACAATTCACTAATTAGACTCAACACCTCCTGCTACGAGTTTTCCAATTAAAGTATTATCCCTTGTCGATTTACTCAACTGCGACTTGTAATTAAAATAATCTAACTCACTTACTTAGTCTCAAAAGTAAATGTAACACATAATGGTAATACTCAAATGTTCATAAATCCTAAAATTACTATTCGCATAATTTCCCTTAATCTCCAAATTACGCCCACTTATGAAATTTAATTATCCCTAAAAGTGCGGGGTGTTACAACTAAGTGTTTACATTGTTAATTGATTTCTTAGTAACAAGTCTTTAATTTTGATCTTTTAAGTCCATATTTGATATATATCACATGGCATGTTTATTATGAGTTGATTGTATTATTTTGACATGAAAATATTTTTGATACAATTATTTATATACTCTTCAGATAATATACTCCTTTTTATATCTTGTATATCAAATGTCTATTTTTATCACTTTTTCCTTTTGGTTGAAAATGTGATGTGTGTTTCATGAGATGGATTCTTTTTTATTTTAACTCTTATTAAATTAGAGAACAATTATACTACAGAACTCATGATCATATTAATTCACATTACATCTCACTACACATTGATTTGATACCACTTTATAAGGAATGACAAAGATGTATGGTCTTCTACGAAGCATTCAAAACTTATTTAGGCTCGTAAAAGGGTGTTTATGAACTCCTAAAATGTGTATATGGGTATATTATTTCACGATTTGGAAAACATTGAAAACTATTATGTTATATAAAAAAATAATAAATGAAGAACTGGTTAGGGGTACAACGTTTATTGTGTGGTGCTACCTTTAAAATTTAGAAATAGTATCCCGTCTTTGTGATTGTATGGAGATGCCACATGCAAAAGAAAATTTGAACATAACAATGTCTCAAATATTTCTCTTTATCAAAAATTGGGTTACAATAAGGATATGAGACTTTAAAGGTTTAATCAAAATAATTCTAAAATTTGAGGCGAAAAAGTGGTAGTTTGAAATGTTCCTAAAAGGATATTGGAGATTTCATAAGAGTTAAATCTTTGTATTTTTAATTTTATTATTTGTTAACTTAATTTAACTTTATCGAGGATCTTTCTCTCAATGGTGTTCATTTTTTTTTAGAAAAAACAAGATATGATATTATGTTCTTGTTTGATAAAACTCATCATGTTATTATTGAAAGTCCTAATAGGGCATAGGGTTCTGAATATATCAAAGGGTGCAATCAAATTTTAAGTTCAACTTAAACAAGTTACCATAATAAAACTTATCACCAGCGTTAAGCAAGTTGTGATTAAACAGGTTAACCAATTTTCTCTTAACCTAAACATGCATCTAGGTGATTGCAGGATAAAATATGTAAATCAACCACAACGCCTAATGTACGAGGAAAACCCAAATAAAAAAACTCGGATGACTCAGCCATGCAAATTCACTATGATACAAAATTACACAAGATTGATATAAGACTTACACAATGACTCAATGCACTCGCAAGCCTTGGCACATCTTCAATATTCAATAGCTCCTCCACAGAACAATACAAAAGTCTACCTACATAACTGCCATAACGCATGAGTCCACACACATCTCGGTATTCATCAAACAGCTCAGCAATTGTCACATACTACGGAGTCCACCGTATGTAAAAAGATCAGGCACGGAATCAACCTCACAAAATCATTCTCACAAAGATATGGAGAAAAAACCTTGGTTCCCACAAACTAGATCTCAAAGCATAATATGATGATTCTTGGATCTAAAAATGTTTGAGTGTAAACTACAGTTTCGGTAAAGCCAGTGAGATTTTTGGTAGAGTTTAGGAACTCAAAAGCAATTAAAAAGTCTCTAAATAAAATTCTTCTACGCACTCCTATTTGTAGGAGGTTTTCTGATAATGAGATAAGGATAAAAACAATTTGAAAAATCTCGATTTTCTCAAAAATTTGCAAACTCATTCGAACGAGATATATCTCATTCGAATAAAGTCACGCATCTCGTTTGAAAACCTTTCAAACGATACTTCCAATGAGAATCTAGCGAAGGGAGATATTGTCTCGTTTGAAGTTTTGTTAGAACGGGAACGTGATCTAACGAGGTACATTGACTCGTTCGAACGACGTACCTAATGTTGTTCTAATGACCTCATGTTCGAACGACGTACCTAATTCCGTTCTAATGACCTCACACAAAAAATATTGTTCTACTAAAAATATATTAAAAGGGAAAAAATATTTTAAAACATATTAAAATCAATTTTATAAAATTTTAACACCCAAAAATAAAATATCCAAGGATTAAAATAAACATGCATTCATATTTGAGAGATCCTCGAAACGTGTAGACGGAACATGGCAATAAACACGGCACAAAGATGTAGATCTTCTAACTTGACCGCTACGTCTTCAAGAAACCACGACATAGGATTGAAAGGTCAACATACTCAAATCCTAACCTATGATTCAAAGAGTTTTGTCCAAACACGGATTAAAGCCAAAATACATACAAATTGACTCTATTGGAAATTAGTCTCTACAAATATCTCCCTTTGGCTATTCCGAGACAAAACAAAAAATAAAGACTTCTATGGTCCATAAAGATCATCTAAGATTCAATACCCAACCCCAAAAGGAAAAATTACAACTCGACAAACTCATAAACCTTGAGTAGCTTTCCTCCCTTGAAAACTTTGTCGTATATTGAAAACCTGCACACCAAACATACCTTCAAATGCCAACAGACTATAGCAATATAAATCTGCATAAGAATAAAACTCCCCATATGCTTAATGATCCCCACCTAGGTAAAACTTCTCCCCCTAATACAACATGACAACACAAGCACAAATAATGTTAACAATGATCAACCAATACCAATATTGATGCAATAAATGATACCAACTTGAATACACAATGAAGCATGAGATACTAATGTAAGTAAGAAATAAAGGATACCAATATGATCATATTTCATGCCAATTTGACTCAAAGATAAAGATAATTACAAACATGGATGAAACTCAAACCCAAAGACTCCAAATGAACGATACCATATATATAAATATGAAAAATATATCAATGACATACAAACACATTTATATAGGTATAAACAACCACAAAATTACACAAAACACATAAGCATTACACTCTAGCATAGTGTCAATGTGCCTAAACATGTGGGATGGAGTGAAGGGGCGTGAAATAAATACAAATGAATTATGACCCATTTACTCAAAAATATTCATATAGTTCTATAAGACTGCATTAATTTTATCAAACAAAGATTTAGCCTCATAGCAATTAACAAAGTGAACTCATAAATAGACAAACACGAACAGCGCATACTAGCCTAAAAATTATTGATGATTCTCCAATCAATGGGGTTAAACAAGAAATAACTAGAACTCATTTTACAAACCAATTTATCTTCAACTTATAACTCCCTCAAAATTATAAATATATCATTTTTTTCATTCTCATATTTTGAAGATACCACTTTAATTGAAGAATCAATGAAACAAAATTTTGGCCTTGGCAATATTTTGTTTTCTTTTCCTCTTAATTTTTTAGGATCTTGCCAACGGTGGCCTTTCACGCAACGAAAATTTCTCCTTTGGTAGACATTTTTCGTGCATACTCATATTTTCAATAAAACAAAAATCAAGGGCAATGATTCTTATATGCACAAATCCTTTAATCAAATAAATATATATAATGATAAGATTTCTAGGAGAACATCTCACTTAGCTCATGTGACATATGAGGTCAAAATCCAAAAGATCTCGTGCATGTGTGTGTGAGGAGGCATATGCAAAGTGAATCCATTAATCAAGTCATTTTCAAAATACTCCATGAAAGCATGATTAAGAACAATCTAAGCATTGAAAATCATTATCAAATTCCTAGCCACATTGAAATGTGGAATGAATTGGATTCAAACACACTAATATGCCACACCAAATATGTAAAACTAAACTACACATAAAAAATCTTTTTGAGTTTTTAAACGTTTTTATGACATCAAAAAATCTTTATGGGAAAATTTTGCATCAAGGCTCACATGATTATCCATAAACACGGTGTAATTGCGCTCAATAGGGGAATTGGGTTCCTCTTTCGGATCATTGTTACTTAGGGTGGCATTATACACCTTCAATTTCTTGCCACCCTTCCTTAGTTTAGTGGTACACTCAGATACCCTATGGATATAACCCTCACACCCAAAGAATCTATCCAACTCATAGCTATCGAAATTATTATTATAATTTTTAAGGAATTTAATATCCTAAAGTTGAGTTTCTCAAACTTCTTTTCATCTTTTGATTGTTTGGAGAACTTTCTTAAATTTTTTCGCTGACATGGTCATATCATCATAATAGATGTCAAACTCATCATTTGAAACACGTGTTTCCTCCTTTAGGTCTTTCAAAGAAAGTCCCTTATCTTTATTCATCTTTTTAGAGGAAAACACATTATGCTCATAGGTTTGAAGATCACCTACAAGATCTTGGAGTTTCGTAGAGTCTAAAATACTTAAGTAATTCAAAACTGCCACTTTTGAATTAAATTTTTCAGTAAAGGACCTTAAGATTTCCTTTATTACACAGGTTTTGGGTATTCTCTCTCCCAAGATAAAAGATGAGTCCACGTTTTGAGAGTTTAGCATAGATATCATCTAAGGTTTTACTCTCCTCCATCCTAATGGTTTCAAATGGAGGGGTGAGGTTTTGGATTTTAGAGCCCTTAATAGCACTAGTATCCTCATGAGTGAGTTGGAGTATGTCAAATGCCTCTTTACACGTTTCACATATCATAATACAGTGAAACTCCTCAAGTGTGACCTCATAAAATAAAGCATTCAGGCCACGTGAATTATGGTTGAACAGTTTAAGCTCATCCTCACTCCAGGTTTCTACGGGTTTAAAAATCCTATAATCCCCAACTAAGGTTGTGGGTGGGGATCAACCTTTAACTATCGCTTTCCATATCCACTCATCTAAAGATTTAAGTGTTGATTTCAAATGCGCTTTCAAGTATGCTTAGTTAGAGCCATAAAAAAAAGGCGGTCTAGAAAATGATTGACCCTCCATATAAGAACCGCTAAAATTCATGCCTAACTATGAATCTAACACAATAACTTAGTGTTCTAGCTCTGATAATAATATGAAAGTGCTAATAGGCCGCAGTGTTCTTAATATGGAAAAATGTGCAAAATAAACAAACCAACTATTCTTAAAAAATTTAAATTTTAAGTTAAACTTAAACGAGTTACCCAAATAAAACTTATCACCAGTTTTAAAAAGGTTGTGATTAAACAGATTAACTAATTTTATCTTAACCTAAATATGCATCTAGGTGAGTGGAGGATAAAAAAACTAAATCAACCACTATTCACGATGTATGAGAAAAACTCAAATGACCCAGCCATGCAAACTCACTATGATATGGAATTATACAAGACAAATAGAAGACTTTCACAATGACTCGATGCTCTCAGAAGCCTTGATGCGTCTTCAATCTTCAACCGCCCCTCCATAGGATAACGCAAGATCCCACTTACACAACTGCCATAAATGCATGATTCCACACACATATCGGTATCCATCAAATAACTCAATAACCATCACACACTATGGAGTCCACCATATGTAAACAGACCAAGCATGGAATCCATCGCATGAAACAATTCTCACAAAGATATGGAGAATAAACCATGGTTCTCACAAACTAGATCTCAAAGAATAATAAGATGATTCTTGGATCCAAAACTGTTTCGGTGTAAACTAGGGTTTAGGTAAAATCGGAGAGCTTTTAGTAGAGTTTGGAAACTCAAAAGTAATGAAAATGTGTCTAAATAAAATGTTGCTCCGCACTCCTATTTATTGGAGGTTTTCTAAAAACGAGAAAAGGATGAAAAATAATTTGAAAAATCTTGATTTTAATAAAAAAAATCACAGACTTGGATGAATGTGGTAAATCTCATTCGAACGAAACCATGCATCTCGTTCGAACACCTTCCATACGACACTTCTAATGAGATTCCAGCAAAGGGAAGAAATTATCTCGTTCAAAGCTTAATACGAATGGGAATGTGATCCAACAGTACATTGACTCATTCGAACAACATACCTAATGTCGTTCTAACGATCTCATGAAAAAATATTTTTCCGCTAAAAAACATTAAAAGGATAAAAACATTTAAAAAAAATTAAAATCATGTAAGGACATTTTTTTCCATTATCAATTTGTTATGTCGCACGTCGTTACACCGTTGAAGAAATTCAAGATTCATACAGTCATCAACGGATTCGAATATCAAAAGAAGAAGAGGAATCAAAGTCTGACAGGCCAGACCGGTCCGCCCAGAATAAACGAATCGATCCGCCTGCGGACCGGTCCGCCTGCTGAAAGCCAGTATACCCCGGACCGATTGTGAATCGAAGATGCCAAATATAAAAAGAACCGGTCCGCCTACCCGGACCAGTCCGCCTCAGACCCGGACCGGTCCGCCTGGGATAAACACAAACAGATCGTGCAGAGATTTTTAGGCCCAGGACTTCTTTTATAAACCCACTACGGAAAGTGGTTTTCCAAGACTTCCATACACGATTTTCAGAGTACAAAAAACTCTAAGTCTTCACCTATTGAGCCCTAGACTCTAGGTTTTTGATTCACACAAATTTCCAAACATTTGTGAATCTCTTTGCAATCCAGGAACGCACTTTTGCTGTTCATATCATTGTGGAGAAGATCGTTCTTCTTCTTCATTGCAGCCCTACTGGAAAGGGATAACTCCAGGCGCCGACTACAGAATCCGACACCTGAGGGTAATTCTTAGTCACTTGTATTTTCATTGTAATCCGAAAATTATATAGTTACAATATTATAATGGAAATAAATGGTTTTGCCCCTTTGGGGGATTTTTCCTCACAAGCATGTGTTTGAATGTTCTTGCTTAGTTCATTATCTTATTCAATCACATACTTTTGCATGTTTGGGGTTTGTTTGAGTTAAAAGGTGTTTAATATATAATTTGCCCATTTGAACGCAAACACATAAGTTCTCAAATTGGTATCAGAGCAGGTTACGCTAATCTATCGCGTATTCCTATTTTCCGTAAAAAAATTCTAAGATATTAATTTTCTGAAAAAAATTGATTTTTGAAAAAGTGCGTGTTCAAATGGAGAAGTTATATAATAAAATGCCAGTTTTTTAAGGGACAAACTATGCCTATTGGAAAGCCCGTATGAGGTCTGCATTAAAAGCCATTGATGAGCGTATCTGGATTTTGGTTGAAAGAGGGTGGACACCTCCCTCCGTGACTGTTGATAATGTGATCAACTTGAAACCTGTCACTTCTTGGACTGAAGAAGAATTTAAATGGTCATCTTTTAATTCTAAGGGTCTAAGTGCTATTTCTGGGTCTGTCACACCTGATGAGTTCAAACGAATAATGATGTGCACCACGTCAAAAGAGGCATGGGATGTTTTACAACTCACCCATGAAGGAACAAATGCTGTGAAATAGTCTAAATTGCAAAATTTAACAACTCAATTTGAAACCATCACCATGCATGAATCTGAATGCTTTGATGAATTTTATGCTAGACTTTCTGACATTGTGAATACTAGCTTTAATCTTGGTGAACATATTCCTAATGCTAGAGTTGTTAAAAAGATTCTTCGTTCTTTGCCTAAGCGTTTTATCCCTAAAGTCACTGTGCTAAATTCTATGGGTAATTTAAATACGCTAAAATTGGAAGAACTTGTAGGAGATTTGCAAACATATGAAATTGATATGTTCCCTAAAACTGCTAAATCTAAAGATAAGGGAATTACACTTAATGCCCAAGTGAGAAGGAGTGAGGGGTCGGCTAGAAAGAGGGTAGAGTAATCTAGAAAGAGAGAGACTGACACGTCAGATTCTGAGTGTGATTTTGACTTAGATGATTTGGCTCTTTTTGCAAAAAATTTCAAGAGGATTCTCAAATTTAAGAAAAATGGCAATTTTAAAGATAAAAAGAAATTTGAGAAAAATAAGTTTTAAAAGAAAAATGAAAAAGTTTTTAAAGATCCTCCTAAGAAAGATAGTGAGAGATGCTTTGAGTGAGATGGTAGGGGTCATAGAGCCTTTGAGTGTGCCACTCGTCTTAACAGAGAGAAAGGGAAAGTTGTACTTAATGCTACCCTTAGCGACTTATTGCAAAAGGAAAGTCCACCTTAGGGAGTTTTTCTATAGCATTGGTCGGACACAATGTACTACTGCTCCACCACGTCATACTGATGAGTTTTCTAGTTTGAGAGAGCGAGTTGAGTTCTTAGCTGCCACATCTCAGAGTTTTATGGAAGAATTCCGACGGATGTCTTTGCCGTTAGTGGATGCTTCTCACATTCCAGCTAAAACCAACAACAACAAAGGCAAATAAAAGGTCATCCCTGCTTGGGTACCTAAGAAAGATAAAAAGTCCTTCGTTGTTCATGTTGCTCTCAAAGCACACAATACCTCATAGTGGTATTTTGATAGTGGGTGCTCCAGACATATGACAGGTGATGCCTCATTTTTTACGACTCTTGAGGATTATCAGGATGGCAGAGTCACCTTTGGAGATGGGAGCAAATCTAGCATTATAGGACGTGGTACTGTCGAGTTACTTGGATTCCCTAATCTAAAAAATGTTTTGTACGTCAAAGGTTTGAAAGAAAACCTTCTCAGCATTAGCCAGTTGTGCGACACTGACTTTGCAGTAAAGTTTGATCGGGATGCGTGTAAAGTATACAATCAATCCGGTAAACTTTTGATGCAAGAGGTGAGGACCGAGGATAATTGCTATGGGACTGAGCCCACGTCCTCACTTGTCTGCAACAGTGCCACGATCACCCTTATGGATCTGTGGCACCAACGTCTAGGTCACATGAACGTTAGAGATCTCAACCGCTTAGCTAAAAAGGACCTAGTACGTGGCTTACCATCTCTTGGAAATTTAACTTCGACCGTTTGTGGACCCTGTCAGATGGGAAAACAAATCCGTAGTCCCCATAGGAAGTTTCATTCCATTACCACCTCTCGTGTTCTTGAGTTGATTCACATGGATCTTATGGGTCCCACTCGCACTGAGAGTCTAGGTGGTAAGAGGTACATCCTTGTGATGGTAGATGATTTCTCCAGGTACTCCATTGTAGGTTTTCTGAGAGAGAAATCTGATGCTGTAGAATTTTTAACGACCAAGTGTCGTGTCCTGCACAATCAACACGGTGTCACTATTAATAGGATGCATAGTAACAATGGCACTGAATTCACAGAAGCAAAGGTATATCTTTACTGTGATAGCCTCGGGATCAAACATGAGTTTTCTGCTGTGAGAACTCCTCAGCAAAATGGGATTGTTGAGAGAAAGAATAGAACGATCCAAGAAATGGTTAGATCTATGCTTCTAGGTCGTAAAGTTTCTAGGAGATTTTGGGCAGAGGCAGTGTCTACTTTATGCCACATGGTGAATAGGGTTTATTTGCGTCCATACACACTTCAGACTCCTTATGAGTTTTGGACTGGCAAGAAGCCCGACCTAGCATATTTCCGTATTTTTTGGAGTAAATGCTACATCCTATGGGTTAGAGAGCAATTAGGAAAGTTCGACTCCCGGAGCGACGAAGGAATATTTCTAGGATATTCATCGAATAGCAGAGCATACCGGGTTTTTAACCTGAAAAGCTCTAAGGTTATGGAATCAATAAACGTCACCGTGCAAGATGACGAACCTCCGACGGTTATTGATCCTAATCTTCAGTGTGAGGATGAGAATTATTCTGACAGCGATTTACCTGTTCCTCTCTCACACTCTGTGGACCCTACTCCTGTGCTAGGGGACACACCTGCTTGGGTTCGCAAGAGTCATGACCCTTCTGCCATTGTTGGTGATCCCACTCTAGGGGTCAAGACTCGTGCTCAGCTAGAGAACGTTGTTAGACATCTTTGCTACACGTCCAAAGTCGAGCCCAAGAACCATAAAGAAGCACTCAAGGATGAACACTGGATATCTGCTATGCAGGATGAGTTGCTTCAGTTTAAAAAGAATAATGTCTGGGAACTAGTCCCCTCACCTAGTGAGACTAATGTGATAGGTACTCGGTGGATTTTTAAGAATAAAATGGATGAAAATGGTACCATAATCAGAAATAAGACTAGGTTGGTCGCTCAAGGCTACACACAGATAGAGGGTGTAGACTTTGGGGAGACATTTGCTCCTGTTGGGAGGCTTGAGTCCGTTCGTCTTCAGCTCGCCATCGCATCTCATCTGCGCTTCAAATTATATCAGATGGATGTCAAGAGTGCCTTTCTGAATGGCATTCTACAGGATTAGGTTTATGTGGAACAACCAAAAGGGTTTGAAGACCCTCAACACCCGGAGCATGTCTACTATCTGAGGAAAGCCTTGTATAGTTTAAAGCAAGCACCCCGTACTTGGTACGAGAGGTTTACTTCCTATCTCTTAGCTTGTGGCTTCAAGAGAGGGGGAGTAGATATGACGTTGTTCGTCAGGAGAGATGACGGTGCTATTTTGGTTGCCCAGGTCTATGTGAACGACATAGTCTTTGGATCCACATGCTCCCAGCATGCTCACCACTTTGAGGAGGAGATGAAAAGTGAGTTTGAGATGTGCATGGTTGGTGAGCTTACATTCTTCCTTGGTCTCCAAGTTTGTCAGCTAGAGGATGGGATGTTCATCTCCCAATCCAAGTATGCTAGAGACCTAGTGAAGAAATTTGGTTTAGACTCCGCTAAGCATGCACATACACCTATGAGTACCACTACCAAGCTTAGTAAGGACACTTTAGGCAAGGACGTAGAGCAAACCTTATATCGGAGTATGATAGGTAGTCTTCTCTACTTGACTGCCAGTCGTCCCGACATCGCCTTTAGTGTTGGAGTCTATGCGCGATATCAGGCATCCCCAAAAGAGTCACATTTACTTTCTCTAAAACGTATTATTAAATATGTGAGTGGGACTCTCTCATGCGGTATTTGGTATTCCTTTGATACCGATGACCGTTTGTCCGCCTATTCGGATTCCGATTGGGCCGGGGATGTAGATGGTTGTATGAGCACTTCTGGTGGGTATTTCTATTTTGGTTCTACTCTTGTATCCTGGCTGAGAAAGAAGCAAAATTCCATCTCTTTGTCCACTGCGGAGGCTGAGTACATAGCCGCCGGGAGTTGTTGCACACAACTCTTGTGGATGAAGCAAATGCTGGAGGATTATGGGATTTCACAGGACACCATGACCATTTTCTGTGACAACACGAGCGCGATACACATATCCCGCAGTCCAGTTCAACATTCGCGCATACGTGAGCACTTTATTCGTCAGTTAGTTGAGGAGAACACTGTATCCCTGAGTTTTGTTTCCACCGACCGTCAGTTAGTCGACATTTTTACGAAACCTTTAGATGCCCTTAGATTTGAGAGTCTTAGGAAGTCTTTGGGGATTTGCACAGTTGACTGAGGGGTTGGTCTATGTCTAGAATAGGATGTTTCTTCATGTTCATATCATATGCTTCCTATTGCTAGTCTGTTTTATATGTACCATTGCTTAGTTGTACAGCTGTTTATTTATTCTTTTTGCTTTTTATATTTCTTTTGAAAAAAAAATACAAAAAGATTTTCCTTTAAGAAAATTTTTAAAAAAAGCACAAAAAGATTTTATTTTACTAAAATTTTTGAAAAAAAATACAAAAACATTTATGTTTTTGCTCCTTTTATGGATGAGCATTTAAGATAGCCAAGTCACAACTTCATTCCATATATCCATGTGACTGTTTGATAGAGATTTGAGAGGCTACATCATTTCATCCATGTGCTTTACAATGTTTGGAGTCTTTGAGATGTAATTAGGGATATCTTCCTACATGTTTGACTCCTATATCCTTTATTGCACACATGCACGGCTATATTGGATTATTGCACTTGTCTATCTCATATTGGCTTGAGTGTTTCCATCTCAATCCTGTTTATACAATGTACAATATGCGATAAAACTTGACACGATTGGAATGCATGTAAAAACCGTTTTGGTGAGACTATGTGTTTTTGTATAACGGGGAGGGGCTGCGAAAGGTAATCATCTATCCTTTGTGCAAAAGCCACCGTTAAAAAGGACCTAAAAATGGAGGAATTTTAATATCCGAGGTCCAAAGAGGTTAAAAGAGCCCGAAAAAATTTACAGGCAATAAAAAACACTTCATGCCAAATATGGTCCACTTAGGTTTCATCATCAATTCTCCAAAGTTTGAGAATTTAGAATGCCTCTATTCAAAATTATATCTGAGGGAGTTTGGTTGGAGAATCGTTAAACGGGTTTGCACTTATTTGAAAGTCCTGAAAAAGCATAAAATCGTTTTGGACGTTATTGGTGTGAAAATCACTTTGAGCTTTGATTTGTTGATTTGATTGAGTCAATTTCTTATATTGTCATTCTTTTACACCAAAGGACACATTTGAGTTCATTCGCTAGGAGTATCCAATATTCATCGTGCACATATGTCATGTTTGTATGCATTAATTTTCCTATCGAATTTGATCACACCACTTCATTTACGCTATCATCGACTTGGTTGTCTTTGTGTTCATTCATGGTGTGATTTTATCCTAGTGACACTCCATACTTGCTTATTTGATTTATTTCTCTCATTTGTCTATTTGGGGACATCATAAAAAGTGGGAGAATGAATTATCTTATTATGGGGGAGATTTGAAAGTTTGAGTTTTCTCATAAATGGGTATATATGTCTATCTCATTTTAAACCCGATACGTCACTTGGTATTTTGTCTTTTCTCATGTGTGTAGGTACTACATGGATTATCATTGGATTGCACACCCTGATGAGAAAAGTGTTGAGATTCCTGAAGAGTTGAAGAGCAAACGTTGAAGTCTTATTCAATTGTATCTTTCCAGTTTTGGGTTCATGGAAGGGTAGATTTGTATAGGCATCTTTAGTTGTTTGATAATTTGGATGTTTGTTTTTATGTATGTACCGGCATAGACATAGGGGGATATTTGTAAGGACATTTTTGTCCATTATCAATTTGTTATGTCGCACGCCGTTACACCGTTGAAGAAATTCAAGATTCATACAGTCATCAACGGATTCGAATATCAAAAGAAGAAGAGGAATCAAAGTCTGACAGGCCGGACCGGTCCGCCCAGAATAAACGAACCGATCCGCCTGCGGACCGGTCCGCCTACTGAAAGCCAGTATACCCCGGACCAATTGCGAACCGAAGATGCCAAATATAAAAAGAACCGGTTCGCCTACCCGGACCAGTCCGCCTCAGACCCGGACCGGCCCGCCTGGGATAAACACAAACAGATCGTGCAGAGATTTTTTAGGCCCAGGACTTCTTTTATAAACTCACTACGGAAAGCGGTTTTCCAAGACTTCCATACACGATTTTCAGAGTACAAAAAACTCTAAGTCGTCACCTATTGAGCCCTAGACTCTAGGTTTTTTATTCACACAAATTTCCAAACATTTGTGAATATCTTTGCAACCCAGGAACGCACTTTTGCTGTTCATATCATTGTGGAGAAGACCGTTCTTCTTCTTCATTGCAGCCCTACTGGAAAGGGATAACTCCAGCCGCCGACTACAGAATCCGACACCTGAGGGTAATTCTTAGTCACTTGTATTTTCATTGTAATCCGAAAATTGTACAGTTACAATATTATAATGGAAATAAATGGTTTTGCCCCTTTGGGAAATTTTGCTCACAAGCATGTGTTTGAATGTTCTTGCTTAGTTCATTATCTTATTCAATCACATACTGTTGCATGTTTGGGGTTTGTTTGAGTTAAAAGGTGTTTAATATATAATTTGCTCATTTGAACGCAAGCACATACGTTCTCAAATCAATTTTATAAAATTCTAGCACCCAAAAATAAAATATCCAAAGATCAAAATAAATATGCATGCATACGTAAGAGATCCTTGAAGTGTGAAGGCGAGACGTGACACTAAATACGACACGATGATGTAGATCTTGTAACTTGATCGCTATATCTTCAAGAAGCAACGTCACAGGTTTGAAGTTCAACACACTCAAGTCCTAACCTGTGACTCAAAGAGTTTTGTCCAAATACAGAATAAAGACTGAATGCATATAAATTGCTCTATTGTAAATTTTTCCTTACAATTATCCTTTAACATAACCTTTCCTTGATAATGAACATTGTCATTATCTTAAACTTTTGGTAACTCGAATAAAATATGTTTATATGTTTCCTTATCCAAAGTTGGTTTAGGAATATGTCTCTATTTTTATATCTTTATGGATATATCCTTGTAAAGCTTTTTTCTTAGATATTAGGCTGTGTAAGATTCTGACTATCTTATTATGAATATCAACCTCATGCTCTAATTTTCTCATAATTGTTAGTTAGTTCATTATATTGTGTTAAACTCACTTTATGATTTGTTTCCTTGCTTTCTTTCCTCTATCTATGACATAACAAAATGCGGGGAAAGTATAATGTGGAGAAGTGGAGAGATTATGTGTGGGAGATACCTTATTCAAGTGGGATTTATGAAGGTATGGTAGTTAGAATGAAAGATATGACTTTGCATTAGGGGTGTTCAAAAAACCGACCGAACCGACCCGAGTCGAACCGCCTTATTTTTATCGGTTTTTTATTAATAGGTTCGTTCCTATTTTTTTTAAATCAATTGAGTCGGTCCGATCCTCGGGTTCTGAATTGATAGGGTCGATCTGGACTGACCCGGACCAAAAGTAATTAAATATATATTTTTTATATTTTATTTAGTGTCAATGTTATGCTACTTACTAGTGTCAAATAAAAAGAAGATTGAGGCTAAAATAGTCTAATGCTAAATCCCTAAACTAAACCCTACACTTAATCAACCATTGTTCTTTTCTTTCTCACAAGCAAAGAAAATAAAAACTCTCTCCCTCCCTCACTAAACTTACTCATGACGCTGCTATTGCTGCCCCAACCCACTACTCACGGCGCTACTGCTGCTGCTCCAACCTGCCACTCACGGCTGCACTTTATCACCTCAATCAACTCGATTTGGATTTGCAATTAGGTACCATATTATATCCGATCTAATTTTGTTATTGAACTATTTTTTTATCTGTTCCTACCCCGGATCTGCAACTGCAATGGATTTGCATTGATTTTACCCCTACTTTTTATTGTTGCTGGTAAAGTCACATTTGATTTTTAGCTTGGCACATATAAAAGTAGCCAACTTCTAACTATATATGGATTATATTGGATTTTGAGCTAATCATCTCACCTTTATCTCTAACCTCAGTCTCTATTTTGTTGTTATTGGGAAATTATTAAACACACAAAATGATAATAGTAATGTACATACTCTAATAGCATCTATTGTTATCCTTAAAGAGGATTTGTCCTTAAAAAACTTTTCAGGGGAAGAAGTGTTTTACCTGTCTGTCTCCACTATTTTTTTAGTTATCATACATATACGATTTTAGGATCGAAAAACTAAATCGAACCCACCCTGTAAAAGCCCGAACCAAATAGGGTCGGTTAACCAACATTATCAGTCCGGTCTTGGTCCAGTTTTTTAGAGGACCGGCATAATCGGTCGAGTCCAAAAACAACTTCAAAACCGAATCGGACCGGACCGCGAACACCCTACTTTGCATTACTGCTTACATCTTTTGTTGATTGTACTAACTTTTAGCATAATTATTTTTTTAAATTGGTAAGTTGATGAGCTTTTGCTTGTATGTGTAGGAAAATAGGGTTCAAGAACTCTGTTGAATATTGAAGAATGTTTTGTTCCTTTGAGATTCGTGTATATGTAATCTACTTTATGCGCTTTTGGTTGGGCTTATCATAGGTGTTAGGTTTTATTCATTTATTTATTCCTTATCCTTATTCTTTATCTCGGAATAGACAAAGAGGTATATTGTAAGAGTATAGTATACTCGGTATGCCCTTGCTTTGATGGATTATCTTATTCCTATTTCTAAAACACATGTTGAGCGTTTGTCCAAGAGGTCTGCAAAAAGACCCATCAATGCTAAAGCTCTTAAAATTGACTTCTTTCATTATGTTATCATATCCAATCATTTAAAGATGAAGGTAAATGTGACCTAACGGACTTAGCTTTTGAGGTTATGAAAATAAATCGATGAAATCATGTCCAAAACCATGTAGCGTGCTTTTGTGTGTTTTTCGTCACCAAATGTCATAGTATTTTTGTCTATAAATATATATATTAAAAATACATTTGTGTGATGTCCCAGAACATCAATTCCAATGAAGGTCAACTTTGCTCACTGATATTTCATTGTAACAAATAAAGACTTGACTTAAAAAAATATTACAGGTCGCTATTTGTGTCTTTTATCTCGTAAAAAAACTCTAGTGGAAATCGTAACCTAGTGTCATTGAGGGTTCTCTCAGGCGAAGAGCTTTGTTTGTTGCAGTGAACGATCAACGGTGTCCAATCAATAGAATCTTTTTTACAAAATAAAAGATGTTGTTATGGATATTTTCACAATACACCTTTTTGTTGATGGGACACTCATTCTTACTCAGTTCTTCCTTGCCAAAATAAGTGGGAGCATGGGTTTGCCTGGTTAATGTTAATTTTAGGGGTTTTAATAATTACAATTGTTTTACCAAAAATATTTAAACCCCTTTTTCTTTTCTCTCTCATAAGGCTTAACATTTTAAGAGAATATAGCTTTGCATTCTTCATGTCTAAGAACCTAAAACCTTTTTAGGGAGGAAAAACTAGTCCATCCTTTTGTTTCCATTTCCTTATTTCTTTTCTTTTCAATTGATCAACCTTGTCTTAGGTTGATCAATATCAAAGAAGAAGAAGAAGAAGAAGAAGAAGAAGAAGAAGAAGAAGAAGAAAATTTTGTGAACTTACCAACGAATAATCCTTGAGAGATTTTTTGATCGTGTGGTTCTTTATGGGTTTCATCAAGGGTAAAATCAATACAACTTTTGAACTGGTTCAAGGCAACATTATTGGTCATTTGATCAAGACATCAGTGTGTTGATATTCTCGTGGGAATTACAGAGTTCTCTGTCTTGATAGAAATTAGTGAAAAAAGGGTGAGGTGTGAGTTAGCTCAGTGTGTGATCATAAGATATTTATCCCCTCTGTAGTAGAATGAATTTCCCTCCAAAGTACGTAAGAAGTTAAAAATCTCCTGAAAGTCGCAGAAAGGAAGTCTTTTTCTTTTCTCATAATCTACCCATTCAGGGAGTCTCCTCATATTACCTCCTTATGTTTGAGTTACTTCGTCACAAACGTTCATTGGTTATTAGATAGTTCTGAAGGATATGGTTGATACCCTAGATCATGAGGTGGGTATGTCAGCTTTAATTTGATTCGACAAGTGATACCATATTATTTTCCTTTGTTGGGAAAGGTGGGGTTTTTATTTTGAATATGATATTTCTCATACTAGTCCCGTTGTGTTTTATCTCAAGGATGGGGTTATTGGTACCCAAGACATCGGGGTTGTTGACGTTACAAGTGTGGTAATGATTTAATTATTAGAGAGGAATTTGAGTTTCCAATTAAGAAAGGATGCCCCACCTAGGATGTTGTGAAGTTGTGTTTAGCTAAGAAGCATATTGAAACTATAAAGAATGTTGATGACGTTAAAATCGACCTTTGGGTTGATGGGACCGACCCCTTATGGCATTATGGTATATCATATGGATACTTAGTGAGATTAGCAGATTCCTTCACGGTGCTAGATGTTGGGAAAAGATCACTGAGTTGAAGCTCTAAACATTTCAGTGTTTGTAGGGGCAGATTTTCAAGGCTAACCCATTATAAACACGCACCGATGGGATAATATTCAATCAAACATCAACTAATATATTTATATCAAGGTTATGAGTTGGGCCAGTCCCTGGTATTTTATGTACACGAAGGTGGGTTGGATCTTTATGGTAAAATCCCCAATGATGTTAATCATTGGTCCTAGAGAAAGAGTGATAGGTAACTATACCATAATTACTTGTTTTAATAAGGCGTAGTAGTGAGACTGTGATGTTGCCTTGTGTCTTTTTTAGTTGTTCTAAGACCATATTCTCAATGTTTAATTCAACACACAAATAGGGTTCCTCGTCAAATTTCTTTTATTAATCAGTTGATGCATTAGGTTGAGCGGGAGAGCGATCCTTATACTAGCGATTGAACCATGTAACATGGTTGATTGAAAAAGGATATATGAGTAAGATAGTTTCCTGATCTACTTCAAGAGAAGATCGAACATCCATTATCCTATAAGTTCTTCCCCAATGAAGGTTACCAAACATATGATATCGGTAGGTGTAGCAGGTACACTGGTCATAACAATTTCAATATTAACAAATGTCTTAAGATCTTAATCCAAACCTTTAAGGATGGATTTGTCGCTTTCAACAAAGCCTGTGCATTTTTCTATTTAGAGAATTTTGATATAGAGATCATCCTATAATTTAGAGAGGTTGCTTTTGTAAGGGACTATTAGAACTTTCTTTGTCATCACTTTGATAAGCTTGAAGGGATTACAAATGCATCTTAGCTCTTTATGTTCATCGTCCATAATCTAGACGACGTTGTTAAGGTGAAAAATCATTTGACTATACATTCCACTTATAGATTCTTAGAATAGGTTAAGGGCTTCCATGTAAAGGTCATTATATTTTGCGTAATCAATGTGCTCAAGAGACATATCAAAATCAACCTCCCGGCTAAAGGTGATCATTTGGTTCAGAATTGTTGCAAAATCCATGTTTTGAGTATTGAACGTGGTTCGAACGGAAATGTGGGTGTGCACCATGAAACTAATAGCATAATACTTGATAGTCAGCAAATAACTTAGCTGAATGGGACAAGCCTTGGTCGCTTGAGGAATTGAAGGTATGCTAAGAGTTAATTTAGTTTGATGAGAGTTGCGAGATCAAAGTCTAAAGCTTCATCGTGAATGATGAAGTTAACATTGTCTTGGGCTTACGACCAGTTGGAGGGAAAATTATGCCCTTGTCTCTGAGGTCTCATATAATGTCAAAGGGGACTTTTTATTTACCAGTGTATTGGAGATCCATTTGGTGTAAAGGAAAATTAGCATTGGCTTGGTGGTTGTGAGGGAAAAGTTTTGGTCATAGCTTCAGATATAGTTATTTGAGAAGATCGTGGGTTTACAAAGGCTTAAAGTACCAAAGTAGAGTATCTAGAGCTTGGAGTATGTTACCTTGAGATAAGTGATATGAGCTTTAAGGTTCCAGTATACTTTGGACGGTTGAGAGATGTTGTTGACTGTTGCAATAATTTTTTCAACTTTCTATGGGGAGAAGCGCCACGAGGCTTTGTTGGGTTCTGATTATGTTTTCATAGGCTAGAAGAAGCAACTTTCAATAATTTCAACACCTACTTCATGTAAGGCTCTGAAGTGGGGATAGTACTAACTCCCTCATCGCGGGTTAAGAAGTTCTTCTTGACTATCTTGACATGTTCTTCAGAATAAATTAGTTGTGGTAACAACGTTATCTCTCTACCGTGTAACGAAGGCTTTCAGAATTTCTCCCACTTATTATATCAAAAGTTTGAGGTCTCAACTAGTCACCTATAACTTGTCTTTGTAGTTGTACTAAGTCGTGAATTCTTGGGAAACACCCTCGCTAACTCTCCATCCCATATTTTTCTATATATATAAACCATCAAAGATCATTATATTTAGGACAATGATAACATGTGCGCCTAGGGCACATGTTTGGAGCCTCAAAATAGTAAGTATGAGTGCTTTATATGATTATTTGTGTCATATTAAATATATGTCGGAACTCTGTCCCTACTATTTTTAGATTCTTAGTGTGTGCCCTTAGGGCACATGTTATCATAACCCTTATATTTAAGATGTAGAAATATTTGAGCCGTGGTTTCTCCATTGGTCCTAGAAGATTGATAGTTGTGTGATAGTTATGCATGTGAACTAGCAGTGAACCACTTCCATTGAATTTTACGATTTTTGTTTAAAATGGTACGCAATATCAATACAAAAAACTTTAGCACCTAACAATTAAATAACAAGAATTAATGGCACCAAATAACCCGTAATTAAATTATAGTATTCATTAGTTTCGAATTTTATATATATATATGGAAAGGATCAAGTGAGGTTCTAGTTTGAGGACCCTGAATGAGGTCCAATTTTTTAAAATAGTAAAAAAAAAAAATTAGGGTCTGATTTTTTTTTTTATGATTTTTAAACATTTCGGTAGGACCATAAAAAATAATCAACTCAAAATAAATTTTTTTGCTATTTTAAAACAATCGGTCAAATTGTGTCAGTTTTTAAGTTGTTTTTAAAGTGTTAAAAATTGGCAAACTTTGACCGATTTTTTTAAAATAGTAAAAAAAAATATTTTGAACTGGTTATTTTTTATGATCCTACTGAAATGTTTAAAAAACATAGGAAAAAAATGGTCCTCATTCAGGGTCCTCAAACTGGGGGACCTCACTTAATCCTCTCTCGAGAGAGAGAGCGGATTTAAAGTGAATCAAAATAATAAACTTTTTAATGAACCTAATAAGACATTAAAAAATAACTCAGTTTTAATTCCTTGTTGTAATTGATCCGCGCGAGCGGCAATGGACACGAACCACCCATTATTCATCCCCACCTCGGCCTTAACACGAACCACCCAACTCCGGCAATTTAAACACTCTCGCGACCTTTAAATCCATACCCGTCGAATCTGCTGTCCATAGCGACCACCCAAACTGAAACCCAACTGCTTTAACCCCATCTCTGGCGCTTGAATTGAACCACTTCCTAATCTGACCTCCACCATTAACGAACCCATCCCTGACCACCTTACCAACTCAAATTTCGACAAGCTTATGTCCGAGGCCCCTGCCTCGTCGGCGACCTTACTAACCCAACTCCTAGCTACTCCAGAACCAACCCACCAAACCCAAACCCCATACCCGCTGCCAAACCCAGTAGCCTCTAACCCGTATTCCCAACTCGATGGCGACCCATGTCGAATACCACCATCTTTAAACCGCTGGCGACCTTACCAACCCAACTCCTAGACGCTCTAGAACAGTCGAAGTAGTCAGCGACGTGGGTAGATTAGGGAGAGCAACCCTTCGGATTCTTTTTTTTTCCTTGTTCGATTTCTCACTCTACAAACTAATTAGTTGTTGGGTTTTCTACCAATGGTTGGTGAGGGGGTAAGGTTTGTCACGTGTGTGTTTGTATATATTAAAAAACACGGGTGTCACACGCGTATCCGTTGCCATTGACGAGAATCAATTACAACAAGAAATTAAAATTGATTGGGTTATTTTTTTAATATCTTATTAATTTCATTAAAAAGTTCATTATTTTTGTTATCTCTCTCTCTCTCTCTCTCTCTTTATCTATATATATATATATATATATATATATATATATATATATATATATATATTTGCACACTGATTTTTTAAAATAGTTATAAAAAAATAATTTTGAGTTGAATTTTTTATTATATGACATTAAAACATTTCAAATCGCCCATATAAAAAAAACAGCTCAAAATAATATTTTTGCTACTTTTAAAAAATCGGTCAAAATTTCGCACATTTTAAAGCACTCTAAAAGCTATGAATGTTTGACTGATTTTTTAAAAATAGCAAAAATTGTTATTTTTAGTTGATTTTTTTTGTGTGGGTCCATTAAAATGTTTGAATGTCATATAAAAAATTGAAGAAATTACTCTTAGGTCCCTTATAAACAAATTTTAAACACTTAGGTTCACTAATTCTCTTCTTGTAGAAGTTCACGCTAGTGGCATAACAAGTGGACCTAATAGTAAATTGTCCTTAAATATTTAAAAATTGTTACCAGGGTACCTAACATAAATTGTCCTAAAGAATTCAACTCGATTTTTTTAATATTTTAAAAAAATATGTAAGAATCAGTGTACAAATTTAGTGTGCATGAGTCTCTCTCTCTCTCTCTCTCTCTCTCTCTCTCTCTCTCTCTCTATATATATATATATATATATATATATATATATATATATATTTGTGCCCCTCTAGTATTATGGCAGTAATATTGTTAGCGTATGACACATATCTCACATATGACTCGTCTTTTCTATTTTGTGATTTAAAACTATGGGCTAAGAAGACATAGTATTAATAATTTTGTCATTAATTAGGGCACACATTAACTCTTTTTTAAAAACACATTTTGAGTTTTCTTTTTACCTTTAAAAATAGTAGATATGCATGGAATACGTTATATAAGTTGTGCTTAGGGGTGGCAATTCGTGTGTGTCGTGTCGTGTTCGGGTCGTGTCATGTTGGGTTCGTGTCAAGTATTAGTCAACCCTAATCCGACCCATTTAACTAATCGTGTCAGATGAGCAAACACTAACCCGACCTATTTATTATCGCGTCGTGTTCGGGTTGACCCGCATAACCCATTAAATAAATAGAGAATTAAGGTAAAGGTCATGTTCCTTCCTATATTTAGATTTTTAGGACAATGATTTTCAAGTTTATAAATCTAGTCCCTGTGGTACAATAGCATTTATAAATCTAATCCCTGTGGTACAATTGCCTTTATTTTTTTGGTCCGCGCCAGCGACACCATTTTTCATGCTATTTTTAGTACAGGGACTGAATTTATAAAATTATATGGAGTGTCCTATTTTTATACACTTTAAGTATTATAAGGACCTTTTTCCCAAAATCCCCTTAAATAAAATATAAAATAATTTTTTTCTTCTCTCTTAATCAATCATAGCGCTACAATAACTTAAATTTAATTAATTTCAACTTCTTTCAACACATAAATAATTTATCATCCGATTCTCCATGAATTTTATAGAATGTCTATCAAGATATATAAATTATCTAATATATTCTCCATAAAATACGAGTTAAGCGGGTTTATTCATGTCATTTTCGAGTTATACGTGTTTGACATTAATTCAATCCGTTTATTATTCGTATTGAAGAATCGTGTCATATTTGGGTTCGTGTTAAGAAATCGTCAACCTTAACTCGCTAACTTCGCGACAAATTCGTGTGGAAAATTGACACCCTACGTGTGCTGCCTTGGAGTGAATTACTTTGCGCTGCATCTCCTTTTGTCTTTTGGTAGCTTCATCGTGTACATCTACTGCCACGTGAACAAGGCTTCGTCGGGACATGGGACGCGTCGACTTGCATGTGAATCACTATAGTCTTTATCTATAATATACATATGATATAAACAACCTCAGTCTCTCCTCCTTGTCCTTGTTCGTACGCGGCGATGGATGTCTTTACTCTATTAACACGTAAGGTGGACACTTGCCTTCATGCATGCCTTCGCAACCCAAACACAATTTCATCCTCACTACTATATATACCATACGCATATCTATCATCTCTCTTCACCCTCAATACATAAGCCTAGTTGAAATCATCATTGTGAGAAATGGCGATGAGATCGAGTGTTCTTTTAGTTTCGCTGTTGCTCCTCTCTCTCTTTCTTGTCTCTCTGGGAGAAACAAGAGAAGATCCAGAGCTGAGGCAGTGCAAGCAGCAGTGCAGACAGCAGCAGGGCATCAAGAGGCGGCAAAGGGAGGAATGTGAGGACAAGTGTGAAACCTACTACAAAGAGAAACAGAGGGAGCGAGAAGAGGGAGGTGGGCGTGGTGAGTTTAACCCTCAGAGACAACCTGAAGAGAGGCTGAGGGAGTGTGAGAGGCAGTGCGAGAGCAGAGAAGAACAACACCAACCACAGTGCCGCAGGCAATGCATGGATGAGTACAAAAGAGAGAAACAAGAGGAACAAGGAGGAGGAGGAGGAGGAGGACATGATAACCCGAGGATAGATCCTCAGGAAGAGCTCCGTGAGTGTCGAATAAAGTGCCAGAGGGGACGGGAGGAGCAGTCTTCTTGTGAGAGGCGTTGTGAGAAGGAATTTAAAACTCGTCAGAGAGAGAGAGAGGGAGAGGGAGAAGGAAATGCTAGCTACGACCGTAGCGAGGAGGAAGAAGGACAAGAGCGGCAGCAAGAGAGGGAGAATAATCCGTTTTTGTTTGAGGATCAACACTTCAGTACCAGAGTTCGCACCCAACATGGGAGGTTTAGGGTCCTCCAGAGGTTCACCCAGAGATCAAAGCTTCTTAAAGGAATTGAGAACTACCGTGTGGCCATTCTTGAAGCTGATCCTCAAACCTTCATTACTCCACAGCACTGTGATACAGATGACATCTTCTACGTTGCTCAAGGTACTAATTTTTATTCTTTGATTAACTAGTTTCGAAATCAACATTTGTAAAGGATATTTATACGTAATGTGATAAAATGTTTGTAGGAAGGGGAAGCATCAGTTTGGTGCTCAAGGACCGGAGGGAAAACTTCAATCTTCAACGTGGGGATATAATGAGGGTCCCTGCAGGCAGTACTGTTTATTTCACCAACAGAGATAATAATGAGAAACTTGTGTTAGCCAAGCTCCTTCGGACCATCTCAATTCCAGGCCGTTTCGAGGTAACTTTTATGGTGATTGATACTTCTGAAGTACCATAAAAAATCATATCTATATGTTGTGTGACTGTCAAATTCTGGTGTTGCAGTCATTTTATGGAGCGGGGGGAGAGGACTCAGAGTCTTATTACAAAGCATTCAGTCCCGAGATACTTGAGGCCGCTTTTGATGTAATTTCCATCATCACTTTTCTGTAGAGGACAGTGTGTGTTTAATTTTGTAGTGTTTTGAATGTGCTGATTTGTGAGGGTGTTTAAAACATCAGATCAAGAGGGATAGGATCCAAAGGGTGTTCGGAAAACAGAGAGAGGGATTGATTGTAAAAGCTTCTGAAGAGCAAATCAGAGCCCTAAGCCGCCATGAGGAAGAAGGTACCATCTGGCCCTTTAAAGCGGGAACTGAATCAAAGGGTCCATTCAATCTCTTGAAAAAGAATCCAACACATTCCAACAATTACGGACGACTGCACGAGGCTGATTTTAACGACTACAGCCAGCTGGAAGACCTCAACGTGGCAGTTTCTTTCGCCAACATCACCCGGGTATAAACTTGGTACCACTTTCTGTGGGTAAGAAGTGCTCATATTCATGCGTACTAAAATAATAATAGTAAATATTGTTGTGTTGCGTTTTGTGTAGGGGTCGATGGCAGGTCCTTCCTTCAACTCAGAGGCAACAAAGATCGCAGTGGTGGTTGAAGGCGAAGGCACCCTTGAGATGGCTTGTCCCCACTTATCCTCTTCTTCAGAGTACCAGAGAGAGAGGGAAGGTCGCCAAGGTTCTCAAGGCCAACGCCAGGGTGGCCAAAGATACCAGAAAGTGAGTGCTCGTTTGACACGTGGAGTTGTGTTCATCTCACCAGCGGGTCACCCCACGGTTACAGTGGCTTCCAAGAACCAAAATTTGCAAATTGTTTGCTTTGACGTCAATGCCAAAAACAACCACAAGTTCGCCCTCGCAGGTGATTTATTAAAGTCAACTATGTAACATAAGTATTTCTTTCCACATTAACTTATATGTTGGTGTTGATGTTTACAGGGAAGAATAATGTGATCAATCAATGGGGGAAGGTGGCGAAGGAGCTGGCGTTTGGTGTACCGGCGAGAGAGATTGATGAGGTATTTGGGAAACAGAATGAAGAGTTCTTCTTCAAGGGGCCACGCCAACAGCAGGAAGGTCGCGCTGATGCCTGAGTGAGTGAGTTTGAGGGGAAGTTTATGGAGTTGCCGAGTGTAATGTGAGGGGCATCTGTGTGTTTGTTTTGTGTAAATGAGTGGTCATGTATAAATACGTATCATGTGAGTCTCTGTGTAAGGTAACTCTATGATATAAATAAAACAGCTGTTCCTGTGCTCCAGTTTTCTTCATACTTTTTCTTCACTTTCGTTTCCATCCTTTCTTTTCTCCTCTCTTGCCAACATCAGTAATAATGCTTTGACTTGCAGCAAGCAAGTTTATCTACAGGGGATAGTGAACTGGTAATACCAATTGCATTAGCAACTTTTGAGCACGATTGATAAAAAAAAAGGGGGTCCTTTCAAGTAAAATCCACTAAATCTTATAAAAAACCCATTACATTTTAACCCACACAAATGGGCTTGTTCCCATTTAACAACCCCACTAAACGAGTTATATTGACAAGAACAACAGAAAAAAAAAATGTTTAAACCATACCTTCGAGCTGGAGAAATAGTTCAATCGTCAGGATTCTTGAAACACACTCATCTGAGCTTCTGCACATAAAGATCTATAATTATTTGTTATCAATCCTTGATTTTGATCTTCGTTGGTTATTGTTCGAGGGGAGGTTTGACTATAGAAGGGAATTGTTATGGCATTAATCAGTTATATATTCATTTTCTATGGCATGTACAGTCGTTGGTTTCGTATCTCTATATTATTTGATGAGCAAAGGAAGGTTGGAAATTAATGTTAAGTAATGAGGAAATTAATGTTATGTGACGAAATTAATTATTTAATTTTAATTGTATTAAATTTTGAATTTCTCATTTATGTGATTTTAATAAATATCAGGTAATTAATTAGGAATGTGATAAATAAAGATATTGAAAGATTGGGTAAACTTTATCCGTTAGTCATATCATGGTTAGTGGCATTAGTGGGAAACTTGAAAAGAGTCCCACCATCACTAGGATTTCGGCCGTCTTCCCCTTATAAATAGAGATCTCTAGATGGTTCTAGAGTCATCAATTTCTAAGGAAGGAGAGAAAATCTGAAATTCTTATTTTATTCCTATTTCCTCACAAATATTCTGGGCACATAAGAGAGCAATTGTGGGCTATTCAAGAAAGAATTCAAAGGAAACTTTGACAGGAGTATTTTAGTCATCTTATTCCAATCATTGCAATGGACAAAGGTTAGTTTTGATCATAGTTATAAAGAACCTACGATTTTGTGATTACATGAAGAATTAAACATCTTATATTCATGACAAAACTGTTTTTAAAGTGATATAACATTATGGTTTATATCCGATTTTTATGATTGACAAAACAGTATTGATTAACATGTGGTATCAGATCTTTCGGTTTATAATCTCATGTTTTCCTTTAATTAAAATTTCTTTGTAACAATTATGATTTATGATCTTTGAAAATCTGGAATTTTTCATGAATCTGGAAATCTGGAATTTTTTATGAATCTGAAAATCTGAAATTTTTAAGCAATCTGATAGTCATACATATGGTAATTCGAATTTGTGATATTAAGAACGAAATTACTGCATACAGTCCTTATCTTATGATAACTGTCCCATTATGATAACTATCCCATTATCTTATGATAACTGCATACAGTCCTGTTATTGGAACCCTAATATGTCGTTAGCATTATTTTATTGTTTCAAGTTGTGTAAGCAATCTAGGAAACACGTTTATTAATCATGATAAGAAAACGAATATGTTTTTAAGATTAATTAAGTGAAAACTGTGATTTGGCGTAAAACAGATTCCAGGAGAATTTTTTTTTTCGCGCAGTGAATAGTGTTTTTCGAAATTTTTGGTGTCCGATTGACTTGAAACTTGATATTTTGACTGGAAAGGGGGCAACGATCGAATTTCACCGCCTTTGGCCGTGATGTAATGTGGTTTTCGACAATCCGAGTCCGTTAAGGCCCTCAAAACTCCGTTTTTGCCATTTTAGGAAATAATCTCGAGAATTATAAATCTTTACAGAAAATTGATATTAATGTTCCGCAAAAGGTTTTGGTTTTCTGGCATGTTTTACTTCAATTCTATGGTGAAAACTCATTTTTGCCATTTTTGACAAAATTCATTAATTATGTGTTTTTTTTACTATACCTGAGCAATTTTGTTTTGAGGCATTTAAGCTATTATTGGTACCTTGTAATTACTGATAGATTACGTATTATAGTTAATATTTGATGCATGATTAACTATATTTAAATTAAGACATGTAAGTAATTATTCATTTGAGTTAAGTCAAAGGCCAAACACAGGGTGAGACTGCATGTACAAATAATACACTTACATTCATTAAAGGTTTATTCTAATGTTAGTTATAAAATTGGATTGAGGCGCAACACATGTTAATTTATGAATTGAACAATATTAGAACTGGTTTTGTGAAAACAGAATAGTTGACATTAAGTCCATTAATCATGGTATTAAATGTTTAGGCAACAAACACAAATGCCAAAATTATGGGACCATGATAAATGAATCATAGGGTAATATATCTTTACAATCTGAACATTATGTGATGATTAACACAGATTTCGTGATATTCAGATTGTAAATGAAATATGCCAAAAATTTTAGTCAACAATTTAATATTCGACCCTTGCAAATTTTGTTGTGTGTAAAAATTTAATTTGTGAGCATTGTTATTAATTGCAGTTCCCATTAACCTATATTCGCAAGCTCAGTCCTATTCCAAATTTGATGGAACTAATTTTTCTGAATGGAATGAGCAAATTGAGTTCAGCCTAGGGGTTCTCGACCTCGACATGGCAATTATGTGTGATGAACCCGCTGCTATTATTGATGTCAGTAACGAGGATGAAATTGTTGTCCATGAAGTATGGTCTCAATCCAATAGGTTGGCCCTTATGTTTATGCGAATGTGCGTTACTACTAACATTAAGACCTCCCTACCTGAAAACTACGAAAGCGAAAGAGTATTTAAACAACATTAAGGAACACTTTCGCACTGCTGATAAATCCCTTGCTGGAAAACTGATGGTTGACCTGACCACTATGAGGTTCGATGGTACTCGAACCATGAATGAGGACGTTATAGAGATGACCAATCTCGCTGTTAGACTTAGAGTTTTGGTCATGATAGTGGATGAGTCTTTTCTCGTCCAATTCGTCATAAACTCCTTACCTCCTGAGTATGGGCATTTCCAAATTAATTACAACACTATAAAAAATAAGTGGAATGTAAATGATTTGCAAAGCATGTTGGTACAGGAGGAAGGGAGGCTTACGCAACAGAATGACCATGTGAATAAGTGACAGGTGGCAAATCTGACAGTCAAAGGAGTTGGTTTTAAGAAGAAGTTCGGCAAGGGCATTAAGAAAGATCCTGGGCCGTCTCATCAAGCTGAACCATTAACTGTTGCTATGAAGAAGGAAAAGAACGACAAGTGTCACTTCTGTAGAAAGAAGGGCCATTTTCAGAGGAATTTGTCATAAACGAAAGGCCTGGTTCGAGAAAAAGGGTAAGCTCTTTATTTATGTTTGTTTCGAGTCAAACCTTATTAACGCTCCTTCTAACACTTGGTGGATTGACTCTGGCTCTATGTGTCATGTTTCTAATTCGATGCAGGGCTTCACTTCAATCCGCAAAACAAATCCAAATGAGCATTTTCTCTACATGGGCAATAAAGCGAATGCTAAAATAGAAGCTATTGGAGTCTTTTGCCTGATTTTAAGCACTGGATTTATTTTAGATTTGCAAGAAACTTTTTATGTTCCCACAATTTCTTGGAATTTAATTTATGTTTCCAAACTTGTTTTAGACGATTTTACGATTGAATTTAAGTACAATGGTTTTCGTTTGATTAAAAATTCTAATAATGTTGGTTCTGGATTTTTATTAGATAGTTTATATCAATTGAATCTTGAAAAGAATTTTTCTAAAACCCTTGTGACCCTGCATCCTAATGTTGGTACGAAACGTACACTTAATGATGAAAAATTTTCTTATTTGTGGCATAAAAGATTAGGACACATATTCAGGCCGAGAATTGAAAGGCTCATTAAAGATGGAATACTCCATAACCTGGATTGGGTCAATTATGATGTATGTGTGGACTGTATTAAATGAAAACAGACCAAACATACAAACAAATGAGCCACAAGAAGCACCCAGCTACTTGAAATAATACATACAGACATATGTGGACCTTTTTATATTCCATCCATTGGTGGAGAGAAATACTTCATCACCTTTATAGATGATTTTTCACGTTATTGCATTTTGTATATGTTGCATGATAAATCTCAGTCTGTGAATGTCGTTGAAATATACATTAATGAGGTTGAGAGGCAACTAGGCAAAAGGTGAAAATTATTAGGTCTGATAGAGGTGGTGAATATTATGGTAGATATGACGAGTCAGGGCAACGCCCTTGCCCATTTGCTAAACTCCTTGAAAAATTAGGTATTTGCGCCCAATACACAATGACGGGATCACCTTAGCAGAATGGTGTAGCTGAAAGGCGTAATCATACACTAATAGAAATGGTCAGAAGTATGATAAGTAGGACTCAATTGCCTACATTTTTGTGAACACATGCATTAAAGACCGTTGTGCACATCTTAAATAGGGTTCCTAGTAAGTCAGTTTCGAAAATCCTTTTGAACTTTGGAAAGGATGGAAACCCGATTTAAGGTATTTACGTGTGTGGGGCTACCCAGCGGAAGCTAGAATCTATAACCCTCATGAAAAGAAATTGGATCCTGGGACATTATCTTGTCATTTCATCGGGTATCCTGAAAAATCGAAGGGATATAGATTCTACTGTCCAAATCATACAACTAGAATCATAGAAACTGGAAATGTTAAATTCATTGAAGAAGGTGAAGTAAGTGGGAGTATAAAAGAAAGAGAGGTAATCATTCGAGAAGTCAGGGTACAAATTCCTATACCCAGAGTTCAAAACATACCTGTTGTTCCTAATGTAGTTGTTGAACCGGTCATTGACCCAATCAATAACAATAAACAACAAGTGAATGATCAACCAACTAAACAACCACATAATAAGACTATAACCGATGAAACTTTTGAATCACCACAAGAAGTGCCATTAAGAAGATCTCAAAGAGAAAGGAGATCGGCAATTTCGAATGATTATGTGGTATACCTTCAAGAGATCGAATTTAACATAGGGAATATTAATGATCTAGTTTCTTATGAAAAAGCTGTAAATAGTGATGATTCCGATAAATGGATTGATGCCATGAATGAAGAAATAAAATCTATGAATGACAATAAAGTTTGGGAGTTGGTCGAATTGCCACAACGCAAAGTCGGCCGGCCGACGAAAAACAGCGAGGCAATGTCGGTCGACCGACGCCCAGTACCGGGAAGGAACCTCACGCTACCGAGAAAACTCGACCCATGTTGCCAAGGTAATACCCAAACCACCCAACAATTCTGGACAAAAACGAGTTGGGTGCAAGTGGATCTTTAAGACCAAACTTGACTCAAAAGGCAATATCGAATGACATAAAGCTAGACTTGTTGCCAGAGGTTTTAATCAACGAGAAGGCATTGATTATAATGAGCCCTTATCTCCAGTTTCAAAGAAGGACTCATTAAGAATCATATTAGCGTTGGTGGCTCATTATGATTTGGAGTTGCACCAAATGGACATAAAAATAGCTTTTCTAAATAAGAGTTTAGAAGAAGAAGTCTACATGGCACAACTACAAGGCTTCATAAAGGAAGGAAAGGAAAACATGGTCTGTATGTTAAAGAAGTCAATATATGGTCCCAAGAAAGCTTATCGTCAATGGTACATTAAGTTCCACGATACCATTACATCCTTTGGGTTTAAGAAAAACATTGTTGATCGGTGCATATACCTGAAGATCAGTGGGAGTAAGTTTGTGTTTTTAGTACTATATGTTGATGACTTACTTATTGCCAGCAGTGATCTTGGTTTATTAAGTGAAACCAAGAAGTACCTTTCTAAAAACTTTGAAATGAAATATTTAGGTGAGGGATCCTTCGTAATCGGGATAGAAATATCTCGGGATAAATCACGATGAATGTTAGGATTGTCTTAGAAAGCTTACATTAACAAAGTTTTAGAAAGATTTAGCATGCAAAGTTGCAATCCCATTAATGTTCCACTTCAGAATGGGGATAAGTTCAGCTTAAGTCAATGCTCTAGAAGTGATTTAGAAAGGGAGCACATGAAAGGCATGCCTTATGCTTCACTCGTAGGGAGCTTGTTGTATGCACAAGTCTGCACTAGACCGAATATCAGTTTTGTCATTAGGAGGCTAGGAAGATATCAAAGCAATCCGGGGATTCACCATTGGAAAGCTGCAAAGAAAGTGTTGAGGTACCTATAAGGGACCAAGGATTACATGCTCACATATCGGAAGACTGATCACCTTGAGGTGATTGGTTATTCAGACTCAGATTTTGGGGGATGCCTTGACAGTAGGAAGAGCACTTCGGGTTATGTCTTCCTTATGGCTGGAGGAGCCGTTTCATGGAAAAGTGTTAAACAAAGCGTCATTGCATCATCTACTATGGAGGCTGAATACGTAGCTTGCTTCGAAGCTACAAATCATGGATAGTGGGGTGTGAAACTTTATTTCAAGACTTAGAATTATGGGGTCAATATCTAAGCCGCTGAAAATTCATTGTGACAATGTCGCAGCAGTCTTCTTCTCGAAGAACGATAGGTATACTAAGGTTGCTGAGAATATTGAGATGAAATACCTATGAGTTAAAGAAGAAGTTAAGAAACAAAGAGTGCCAATTGATCACATTAGTACGCGTGATAATATAGCAGATCCTCTTACGAAAGGACTATCTCCGAAGACCTTTATGGAACATGTCAAAGAGATGGGTCTCGATTAGTTAGATTATAATTGTTATTTTGGCTTAGTTGTCTGACACTATTACTTGAATTCAATAAAAGTGTTTCCGATTTCTATTATTTTTGTCTTTTGTGAATGCATCCATATAATGCTGAATTATTGTTGACAGAAATAGTCCTTATTCAAAAGGACATTATGAGGCCATTATGATACTCAATATTAAAGGCTTAGTTGAATGAAACATTGGTGTTGTGGAACATGGAAGGAACCATACTCTTGAATAGCATGGAACCGCCATGACTCGCATCCGTAAATTATTTAATTCAGCAAATGATATTTATCAATGATTGTGCACCTTATGATACCTAATCTAATTATACGAATTATTAAGACCAAGTGGGAGACTGTTGGAAATTAATGTTAAGTGACGAAATTAATTATTTAATTTTAATTGTATTAAAATCCGAATTTCCCATTTATGTGGTTTTAATAAATGTCAGATAATTAATTAGGAATGTGATAAATAAAGATATTAAAAGATTGGATAAACCTTATCCGTTAGTCACGTGATGGTTAGTGGCATTAGTGGGAGACTTGAAAAAAGTCCCACCACCACTAGTATTCCGGCCCTCTTCCCCTTATAAATAGAGACCTCTACACCATCTAAAGTCATCTCAATACACACTGTTTCTAAGGAGGGAGAGAAAATTCGAAATTCTCACTATTCCTATTTCCTCACAAATATTCTGGGCACATAAGAGAGCAATTATGGGTTATTCAAGAAGGGATTCAAAGGAAGCTTTGACAGGAGCATTTAAGTCATCTTATTCCAATCAATTGCAATGGACAAAGGTTAGTTTTGATCATAGTTATAAAGAACCTACGATTTTGTGATTACATGAAGAATTAAACATCATGAATTGATGACAAAATTATTTTTAACGTGATGTAACATTATGGTTTATATCCGATTTTTATGATTGACAAAACAGTATTGATTAACAAGGAACACACAAGATTATATGTTTTTTATCTGGTTTTACAGTTAAAGGTCAGGAAAGATATGGATTAAACATGTTCCTAATTTCTAGTGGGATTTTATTTTGTTTTACTGGTTTGACAAAGACATATTCTTCACATTTATCAATTTGGTCATAAGAGAGACCAAGTTGAAGTAAAAATTTGTTGTGTTGGTAGTATAATCAAAGTATAGATCTTATCGGGTGGCTTATAAATGGGATAATTTGGTCCTTTTACACAACATCCCATAAATTAAGAAAATTAACCATTAGGGTCTGTTGAAAGAAAATAGGGGTGGAAATAAAAACACCAAAAAAAGGGTAATTATTTTGAAGTCCTATTCACTTTGTCAATGATGCAAGAGATCCTTTGACTGAGTCAATGGTGTCAAAGGTCCTATTTTGCTAACTCAACACATTAAAATAATAAATACACCCTCAAAATCACCTTCCCAACTCTTTACCGCTCTTAACGTCGTTTTAAAAAAAAAATCCACAAAATCTTTAAAAGTTCATAACTTCAAAGCTACAAATCCAAAATTCATAAAATTTATATATTTGGAATCTACTCGTCGAGATTTATCAAATAATGTCCATATTCGATATTTTTTGACGAAAAAATCGAAACAGATAAATTTATCTATTTCGGTGAAACCTCCATTTTTTTCAGCGAAACCTCCATTTTTTCGGGCAAACACTCTTCTTCTCCGGCTCGGGGGATGGTGCCGCTGGCGCGGACCAAAAAAAAATAAAGAGAGAGAGAGAGAGAGAGAGAGAGACACTCCGGCAAGAATTTCGACGGCGTCCGGTAAGATTTTTTGACGGTTTGTTTTCGGTGAGTCTCCGGTGGGGTGGGGGGAGGTGGAAGTGGGCCTGTTAGAGAGAGAGAGTGTGAGATTATGTGTTTATTTTTAGAGAGAGAGTAAGTGGGTTTAAAATGAGTATATTTGTCTAAATATATGTAGTCTATAATAAAAAAAAGACTTGGTGCATTAAAAAAATAAATGGTATTTGGTGCATCTTTCACCCAATAAATTGGACTAGCTTTAAATTATCCCAAAAAAAAATTGAGCATGACCCTTGTGATTAGGGCTGTAAATCGACTGGGTGAGCCAGGCTTGGGGTTGCTTAGGCTTGGCCTGAACTCACTTACACATGCTCAAGCCCGAGCTCGGCCGGAATTATTTTTTTCCACCTAGGCCCAAACTCGGATCATATATATAACGGGCATCGGGCCCGATTTCAATTTTTTTGTTAAAAAAGTTTGAATTAATTTTTTTTCTTGTATTTCCATCATGGACAAAATTACACATTAAAATCTAATTGATATTTCATGAAATAAAATATATAATTATGAAATGTATTAAATTAAAACAAGGAAAATAAGAGTGAAAACCTACAAATGCCTATTAAATTTCATACATTTAGCAAAATTTGATCACTTACAAAGGGTTATTGTGACTTGAGCAATTATTAAATCTAATATCCATAATGAGATTAACAATAAAATTACAAAATTGAAAATCATATGTAATCGAATGTATTATGACAAATGATTTTTTTTAAAGTAGTAAATGAAATAAAAGAACGAAACCTAATTAAATAATGTTGACATAGATATATTATATTATATAAATTATTTATTTATAAATATGAAGTTCGGGCTTCGAGCCCAATTCGAGCTTGGCAAAGTTCGGCTCAAGATCGGCCCGAAATTCATTCAGGCTTAAAATTTTGGCTCAGGCTCAAACTCGGTTCAAACTCAAATAAAGCTCGGCCCGAAAGTAGTCGGCCGAACGGAAGGGCTTCAGGCCTCGGGCGCTCAATTTAATGGCCTACTTGTGATACATTCTTTTCATTTTTAAAAGACAACTGAGATGGTGTACAAATTAATACTAATCAAGATTCTGTCCAACGGGTCTTTTTTTAAAATATTAATTTATTTATTTTTGTGTGTGTGTATTGTTTAAACACTTGACAAGTGTTAGAAAAAAAATTACCTTAAAAACATTTGGTATTTTGAAAAAAAGAAGTAGGTTCGGAAACTTGGTTTGGGCTGTATATTTAATGAAACAGGAAATAATAACAAATAATAAAAATGACATACATAAAATTAATATACGTAGAATTTAGGAATACTAACTCACAAGTGTAAAAAATTTATGAATATTCTAAAACAAAAAAAATTAACATAACATGTCTACAAGAAATTAAATAGGAGGGTGAAAACGCTAGAAAGGTCGAAGAAGATTATTGATGAGTGCATTATTTTGTATGAATTATGTCAAAATCTAGGCCTTGTTAGTCCCATTGTATCTTAAATAATGAGTTTTTAGAGTCGTTTTCGAAAAATAAAAGAAAAATGCAGGTTTGAATAAAATTCGAGTTAAAAAATACAATTTTAATAACTCCGGGGGTAACATTGTAATTTCAAAAAATTTATGGGCCTGAAAATAATTTTTAAATATTTATCTAGGCAAAATAAAGTTCCCTCTGAAATTTGGTTGAATTTGGAGTTAAAATGGAAAAGTTATGAATTCCGGGGTCAAAAATATAAATAAGGGTAAATTCATAATTTTCTAAACTTTCTGGGGCTGAAATTGAATTAATATAAGTTATTTTATATTTTTCCAGGTACCCCTGAAGTTTGGTGAAGATCCGAGGTGATTTAGTGAAGATATGAAGATTTTGGGAATAATTTAAAGAAGTACAAAGTTAAGGGGCCAAAGTGGAAGAATGCAATTTCTGGAAATCGGAATGGGTTATATATTATTGAAGCAGTTATTACTGTAAGAAAGCTGCTTGGTTCAGTGGTCTCGCGCGCGCGTGGAAAGCAGAAGGTCAGGGGTTCGATTCTTCCCCCTGGCCTTAATTTTTGGTAAAAATTCTCAAGCCCAAACGCAGCCTTAAAGAGATAAGGTTTGATAGCTTCTTATTCCGAAAATCAAGGGATTTTGGAGCTAACCATTACGTGATTTTCAAGATATTTCGTGGGACTCTTTTTTTTGGTTGATTTTTAGGAATTTATAATTCATATAAATTAATTAAAAGGGTGTTTTACACCCATTCAAATACCCTCACCCTAAGCCTATAAATAGGACTCTTGGGTTCATTATTTTGGGGAGTTTTTTAGAGAGAGCTTTAGAGAGGGACAATAATTATTTTGTGAGTGGAATTTTTGTCAAGATTATTTGTGACACATCAATTGTAAGTTTGTTTATTTAATGAAATTGAGTATTCATTCTTGCAATTTTATTACGTCTAATTTCCTCACTAGGACTAGGTGAAATTTATCATGTGTGATTAATATTGTGTGTGATTTAATTTCGTCTTTATTTCCCGATATGTGCTAAAAGTTTTAAAAATTAGGTATTCATTTAAAACGACACGAGAGTGCGTTTTAAATCTTCAGCATTATTTGAAAAAAAAATCATTTTTATATTTTAAGTATGAGTATTTTTTGATGGGTTATACTTTTATTAAATTGATTAATAGTCCATGCTTAAAGACTATATTTTAAAATTTAAAAGTGAACTTTTTAAGGGAATAGGGATTTTAGGCGTCTAAATTTAGAGACGTTAAATTTTATTTTGGACTTCTCACGTATTATTTTTCCGAATTAAATACGACGAGAGTCGGTTTAATTTGAGTTATAAAATCGGGAATGACGAATTTAAATTATTGCACAGTGTTAGTTTAACGTGATAAATGGATCCAATGTCCTAGTTTTCACGCTACCTTGATTATATCTCTCGTACTCCTATTTCTTGTTTGTGTTCCTTAGTTTAATATTACATCTCATATCCAACCCAATTTAGTCTAGTTGGACAGTCACAATTATTTTTTAAAAAAAAATTGATAAATCTCTGTGGGTTCGACCCGTACTTACACTCGCTATTCTATAATATCCCGTGCACTTGCGGTATTTTATAAAATTGACAACAAGTTTTTGGCGCCGTTGCCGGGGATTTGTTCAATTTTTTTTTTACAAAAAAAAAGTTGTGATTTTCGGACTAGGTTTTTTTTTACTTTTCGCATCTTTGTTAGTAAAAATTCATTAAAAAAAAATTGACGAAAAATTCAAAAAAGTGTCCAACGGTGCGCGAACGCGAAGAAAAAAAAATTGTGCAATCTTGCCACGGGCACAAGGAACTCTCGGGGACGACTGAAACGTAGACGGCGTTTCCCTCCGATCGACGTCAAGTTAAACTTCGACCCGGTGTAAACAAGTGACTGTAAAAAGTCCACGTCGGAGGTACGTTTTTTTTTTTGGGGTGCTCCTACGTGGTTTAATTTCGCATTTAATTTAGCACGTTGCATAAATTGACTTAAGGGCAAAACCCGTGTGAAAGATAAGGTGGGGATTTCATCACCTCTCCTTGGCCCGAAAATCACTAATTATCCAAGCATTTGCATATCCCGAGCCATCACATTTAATTTAAAATCAATTAGACATTGGCATTAGGATATCACATAGCTCATAGGAAACCTCTTAACAAGGCTAGAGTTAAAAGCTACTCCAACGCGAACTTGTCAAATCAATTCCGTTTCACCTTGTCTAGGATTGGTGGTTTTTAATGTGTCTTCGTACCGACCACCTACCTGGAGGAAAAAACGGGTTTTGAGGCGATAACCGTAGTTGGTCGTCTTTTAAATTCTCCCTTGTCAAAGAGTAGGAGCTGTCTAATTAGGGAGATTAATTTGGAGACCCTTGTTGTCGTCAATTAATCTCGGGAAAACTAGATTTTAAAATTGAAATTCCCCTCACCTAAATTAGATAATTCAATTTGCTGTGTGTTAGCTAGGAATTACGTGGTTTGAGTCAAATATTAATTTTCATCATTCTAAAAAAAAAAATTCGAGTGAGCTGAGTGCATGCGAAGTTGGTTTCGAAATCATACCGGTCGTTTGTCAAGTTTGGAGTCTAGCATTCCCGATACCTACGTAGGTAGATTTTCTATATTCACCGAGATGGGAGACGAGTTAGCACCACGTGCCCTTAAAGACTACCTTTATCCAACTAGGTCTAGTCAGCGTTCATGCATACTTCTCCCCGATCACAATGCAAATAATTTCCAATTCCATTCGGGAACAATCCAACTGTTGCCCGTGTTTTGGGGTACTGAAAAAGAGGATTCGTAACTTCACGTGCGTGAATTCGAGGAGATATGTGGGACCATTAAGTACCAACAACTCTCCGATGAGATTGTTAAGCTTAAATTATTCCCGTTCTCGTTGAAAGACAAAGCTTAGAGTTGGTTTAACTCGTTAAAACCTGAATCCATCACCACTTGGAACCAAATGAGTGTCACCTTCTGTAGAGGGGGCCTAAAGGTAATCCTGGGATTAGGGATAATCCACCAATTAGCAACAGTGTTCTGAGGATAAGCTCAGTAAGGCAGCTCAGCGTGGAAGCTTGGCGTGGCAACTCGTACTTTAGCTTCTTTGTACTTTGTCATATTATAGTTTTGTTTATATTGACTACGAGTTGTAACGACTGTAATGTTGTAACGAGAATAATGAATGGGTGTGAGGCCGAACGGTACTCGCGAGAGACCAGGCTTGGCAGGGCCTGGGAGAGCTTTCATGCTCTATCGAACAACCTCATCGTGGGAACTTTAGAGGGACTTGGTTTGGAGGATTTAGAAGTGGGGCACCGTTGGGGCGTGTCCTGACCATCTTAGATACACCTGGTAAAACACCGAAAGATCTTCACCGTGGAACCTAAAGCAAAGTAGCTTCGAGTTCCATCGGGAGCTTTGCTGTGAACCAAACAGCCCTCTACTTTATGTCCCATCTACTGTAGGTGATGTCACTAGCCAGCTAGACAACGTCAAGTCTGCACTTGAGTAAACCACCGTGGTATTTAGGGTTGTCAGACGGTTGGTAAGAAACCTCTGTGGCAACAGCCCCCTGACACACAGTGGTTAGGCAAAAGGCATGTCTTGGCATTTAATGTTTATGACGTAAAGACAATTAGTGCATCAGGTATTTAATGCTGGTGACATACGGTATGAGGGAGGTATTTCACAGGCATTAATGACTTAGCTGCCTCGGGGGTGGTGTGGGGGCTATTTAAGGCCCCAACCACCTCCAAGGAAGGGGATCGATCAAAAAGTTCTAAAAAGAGTTCTTTTGGAGATATTCTTCTAAGATTTTGAGAAATTATTACTAGAGAAAGAGTTATTGAAAAACCAGAGAGTTCTTCCACCCACCATTTGTCATTTATTAGGGAGCTTTAATAACTTGACAGAAATCCTTGAAGAAGACCTTTTCGGTGTGTGTGTTTTTTTACCTGCCTACTAAGGTGTATCTAGGATGCTTACTTCTCTCTCCCTCTAGCTAAGTTATTTCTGAGTTCTTTATTATATTGTGAGTTATACACGAGAGATTTGTGGGTTTAAGCTGGGTTTCATACGTTCCAAACTTTTCTTTGTGTCTTCTGGCTAAATCACTAGTGTTTACTGATTAACCTTGTCATCACCATACTCAAAAGGGGTTACGCCTCCATCTTATCTAAACCACCCTCTTACATTTAGCGACTCTGCTGGGGAGGCATTCTTCTAAGGAAGGAGTATGGCGCAAGATAACGTTAATCGAAGGCTCAACTTTGATGATATCCAACACAGTGAAGAGCAAGCAGCGGTAGAATTGGAGGCTTTAAGGAGAGGAGCTCCTCGAATAGAAGTGCCTCCAGTTCAGACAACAACAGGCGCTCAAGGAGTGACGCAGGCTTCCACGAGCGCTGGGCTTGGACCTGCCCAGATGACCCTCCTCATGAGCAAGTTCTATGAGTTTTTGCAAACTCCTGCAGCTTCAACGGTGCTGGGAGGACTCGAAGCCAATTCCTTCGTAACACCAGGGGCAGCTCCAACGGTTCCACCAGGCCCAGGTACAACGGGAGCAGCCCCGGCAAGCATACCCTCCATCGTGAATCCGGCGGTGGGAATCTCCGGAGTATCAACGGCGCCAGCTGTAACGATGGCTCCAACTGTAACGGTCATTCAGCCAACACCCCAATTGGTCGTTGCCCCATCGCCCATTGAGGAAATGAGGAGAGAAATGCAAAAGGAGATGTTGAAGTTCATGCGGGCTTCCTCACAGTCTATAGGCGAGGTAGCTTCAGTCTATGACGACTTTAGGACACCTTATCCTCAGGAATACAATGATGAGCCTTACCCGAGGGATTATATTCCCCCCATCTTTGAAAAATACACAGGGAAGGGTGGGAATCCGAAAGAGCACATTAAATGTTTTATTGAGCACTTGGGGGCGCATTGCAACAACAAGAAGCTCAGGTTGAGGGAGTTTTCCAAATCCCTAACCGATAAAGCATACACGTGGTATTCTCATTTGGCCCCTAAGAGTGTTTCCACGTGGGAAGAGATGCATGTGCTGTTTGTCCAAAAGTTCTTTCTAGCAGAGGATGAATTCACTCTGACCCAACTAGGGAGAGAGAAGCAACAACCAGGAGAAGACGTGGTGGCATACGTTCGGAGGTTCATGGAAAGGTCTCTGGATGTGAGAGAGGAGGCCAAGGAGTCTAAACTATTACAAATCTGTGCCGAAGGACTACTCCCGGAGTACATTTGCCATCTTATCAATGAGACGCGCGAGGGAACTTTTTCGGCGTTCTTAAAATCTGTAAGGAACATCTCATTGGTCATACGACCAAACCCGGTGGCGGTGCCTATGATATTCAGGCAGCCGATACAACCTGGGGGAGGAAGGCCTCAACCCCCATGAGTGGGATACACCGAAGGAACAGATGGGGGTAAGGCGGCGAAGAAGGACAACAAAAGGAAGTTCGAAAGGGATAGAGAAGACCCACCACCGTTACCGTGCACGATAGAAGAGGCGGTGAGATGTTATAACACCATGGTCCAAGGTGGAACGGTCTACCTACCAAAAGGCGTTCCGGCGGAAGAACCCGATGACACAACGAAGGCGGATCCTAGGTATTGTCAGGTTCATCGAAAGATCCAGCACCCGACAAAGAGCTGCTTCACACTGAGAAGAATCATTGACAAGTACATGAAGGCAGGGACGCTGCAGATCCCCCCACAGAACGTTAACAACAACCCACTTCCAGCGCATGGGGCCAACTTGGTGATGGCCTACGATGATGAGGCGGAAAGAGAAGGAGGAAGGTCAACAATGAAGCAAAGGGAATTCGAAGAAACTCTGGAACATTGCACCACAGGAATGGCTAACGTAGTTTTAGCCTACGAAGAAGCTGACGCAAAGGAGCTTTGAGCGTTGAAAGCAACCTCTAGCCTGGTTTACACCTGTGCGCGTTCAATAAGAAGTCTCTCCCGTTTTAGCTTGGCCAAACGCAGAGCCTCAGCCCGTTGGTCCTCCTGGTGCTTTCTCAGTAGTGCCCTCTGGCCGATCAGCTGCTGACTCTTCAAAGTTTTCAAATACGTTATAAGCCAGTCGAAACAGAAACCGTCACGACCCAATTCCTTCAGAAAACCCAGAAACTGATTAATGAGGGCTCGGGTGACACTGGAAGTGGGAGTACTGGCAATCTCAGCAACAACGATCGCCATGCCTTGCAGTCGATGACTCATCACGGGAATGTTGGACTGTAGGCAGTCCACGGTGAAGGTCTCGGGGTGATGGTTCACTAACTGCTCAATCACCAAGCGATGGCTCATAGGCATTTGGGGAGAATTGTGAAGCACCATTAGGCAAAAGGCAGGGGGAGTTAAGTCAGGAAGAGGCAATTCGCACCCAGATTCACTTTCTGCCTCGGCACCAGTCGTGGAACCTTGGTCAGCATGATCAGATTCTTCCGAAACAGCAGGTTCCTGACGAGGTGTGCCCATAAGTGAAAGAGCTGGTAAGGAATCCTCCCGAGCAACCTGAGAAGAGATATAAAAAACAGTGAGATTATATAAAAATCTTAACAAGTGTTTTCGTTGTTAAGTCACCGTTATAAGGTGGAGATTATATAAAAATCTTAACAAATGTTTTCGTTGTTAAGTCACCGTTATAAGGTGGAGATTATATAAAAATCTTAACAAGCGTTTTCGTTGTTAAGTCACCGTTATAAGGTGGAGATTATATAAAAAATCTTAACAAACGTTTTCGTTGTTAAGTCACCGTTATAAGGTGGAGATTATATAAAAATCTTAACAAGCGTTTTCGTTGTTAAGTCACTGTTATAAGGTGGAGATTATATAAAAAATCTTAACAAACGTTTTCGTTGTTAAGTCACCGTTATAAGGTGGAGATTATATAAAAATCTTAACAAGCGTTTTCGTTGTTAAGTCACCGTTATAAGGTGGAGACTATATATAAAAATCTTAACAAGCGTTTTCGTTGTTAAGTCACCGTTATAAGATGGAGTTATGAAAAAAAAAACTAACATACGGTGGAGTTTATGCAGAGAATTAAGAAAGTACCTAAGTCACAACAGGGGCAGGAATGGGAGTCACCACGGAGGTTAAAGGGGCAGGAACCGTTGGGAGGGGACTTGTTACCTCATCAGCCTCAACGGGGTCTCTGGCCGCAGAAACCTCAACTATCGGCAAAGTTCCCTCGCCCACATAAGGTACCAAAGCAAGCGTAGGGGGTTCATTGGGAATAGATGATGGACTCCCGAAAGAGGCCATAGCACGAAGGGGCGCAGAAAAACCACCAGGCTGCGAAGAAGCCCCAACCTTAGCCCTGTGTGCGTAAAGACTACCCAAAGAAGAGGGTGGTGAAAGATCAGGGGAAAGCTGCAATATAAAAGCCAATGTTAGTAAAGAGGAACAAGTACAGAAAAAGGGCGAAATATATCCAAGTGTTACTTACCTCAGTCAGGACATTGAAAAGGGGCACTGTGGTCAGAGGTCTCGCCAGCACCGTTGGACGAACAATGTTTGCTAGCAGCGAGGACACTTCGACCTAGGGCAACCAACATCCCAAATTCAGCACACAGAATGGGGTGAAAGAGAAGGAATGCCAGATCAGATAAATTAAGTATGAAATCACTACCTCAGGGTCACTTACAGCAGCCAGAACAATGGGCAGAGCAACCTCAGGGGAAGCCAGTGAGCCAGAGGGGACTGAGGTAGTTGTCTCGGATTGCGTTGTCTCTGGTGGCGAAGAGGCATCCATGGGCTCTATAACCTCACCCTCCACAGCTGCCTCCCTCGCCCGTCGTGAGATTGAACGAAGGGAGTAAGTCAGCCCGGTCATTGGCGAACGGGGTGGGGTAGTATCGGATGAGAGGGCACCACAGCGACCACCCACGAAACGGCTTATGGGGGGACTTGGGGGACTAGGAGGACTAGGCCCAGTTTCTTTAAACCCCTGCACCAAAGTAATTAAGAACAATATATATAAGAAAATGCAGCTTGCTTTAACTAAAGAGGAAAAGAGAACAAGATAAGTGTACATACCTCAGATCGGGAAGAAGAATGAGAAGCTTGCACCGTGGGAGCTTGCTTCCTCTGGGACTTGGTGCCTAAAGTCTTCCTCCTTGTCTTTGTCACATCACTGCCAATAGCTTGAGGAACCTTCGAACTTTTCCTCCTCCTTGCAGCTGGCTCAGTTGGATCGACGACGATCGCAGGGAAAGCAACCGAAGGAGGAACGACGACAGCGCGCCGTTGAAACTCTGCATTTACCCGATCTACCTCAGCCTGCACCTCCCTCCTTAACCTCTCGACCTTTTCAGCAGACATGGGAGGAGGAACGGAGGCTATGGGAAGGGCTGCCACAGGAGTCTGGGATTTGGACTTTGATTTTTTCGTGGAAGCTACCCCACTCTTGGCCTTCTTGGTTGATGGCTGCGAAGACCCTTCATCAACAGTGGCTACAGTCGAAGGAGCAGTCTTCCTGGATACCCCAGCACTTTTGGCTTTGGGTATGGCAGTAGGAATCATGGGGCATAACGGAGGAAGCTCTTCGGTAGGCCTTTTAGGGGTTTTGCTTAGAGGGAACTCAATCCCAAGAACGGAGTTGCCTTTAAGTCCCAGCTCCAACGCAGAAAAAGACAGAACTGGAGGGTACACGGGCTCGCCATCTATGAACTCAACAATGTCAGCCAGTTGTTTCGGCCAGAACTTCGTGGCAAATAGACCGGTCACATCCCCTTGCCTTTTGTTGGAAGGAATGGTGACTCGCCCAGCCATTAATTCACTTATCCCCCACGCAGCAGTAGAGGAAAATAAGGAACATGCCTCGCTGAAGCTAACCTTTGGGTTTGAAGATTGGAAAACTGGGCGAGGAGCCCCCTGATCAAACCCAAATTGACGACTGCACCGATTGGGGTTATAATGTTCGCTAGAATATCCCCACTCGGTGTAGGACGGCAGATACCCCGGAGAAATGAGAAGCACCACGGCTAACTGAGGATCTTCAATGTCTACCCCCACCTGAACCACCCTGGATTCGTGCTGGAAGAAATCACAAGTATGAAAAAAGACGTCCTCTCCGTAAGGCCTCATAACAAAGTCCTCAAAACGGTCAATTGAGGCGATCAGCTCTTTTCAGCTCTGCCTCTTGTGATAAATATAAGAGCGTGGGGGAAGAATGGTTTCCCCAGAAGGAGGTCGGTTGGCCTTGGCCGCTACAACAGGAAAGCGCACGTACAGGAAGCCGGTTAGAAGGACGCTGTTGGCAAAATTGGCCAGGTTATAACGGCCAAGCGATCGTTCCATGTCGAACAATATTTTGTCGAGCCAGGTGTAGAGGGACCCTAAGGCAATTGCAGCCAAAGGAAGTTTGATGCCCCGGGCCAAACAAAGGGATATGTTGATAAGGTCCCTTCGGGGCTGATCATTTGGTTTTCCCGTCAAAAGAAAACGGGAAAGAATCACAAGGATGTAAGCGGGGAGCTCTAACGAAGTACCTTAACCAGGGGCATCCGTTGAAGTTGAAGAACTGCCTTCACTAGAACCCTTGAATAAGTAGTTAATCAGCGGAGTGAAGGTAGCTTTGTTTGAAGAACCGATGCAACTTCGGCATATTCGGTCTAACGCCAAACGGTCAGCAATCTCTTGGGCGTCGAGAGGCTCATCGGTATAAGGCTCATGGCCTGCTGCTTCGAGCCCCAGGAGCTCGCAGACATCTTCTAGGGTTATCGTAAACTCGCCCCACGCAGCGATGAATGTGTGAGTCGTCACGTTCCAATGGGAAACAAGAATGGGGAGAGCAGCATTATTTTTGGAGAGAGTAAACTCACCAAACCACTTGGCCCGTTGAAGGCCAATCTTACTCAGAATATCACCATGGGAACTCACCATGTGAGAGTTCCAAGCAGAAAAATGGGCAGGAGAACCCCCTGGTGCCTCGAAATCAATTTGGGACCATTGGAAGTCCCCTCGCTCCAGACGAAACCTGAGAGTCCCCTCTGGAGGAAGAAAGCCCCACTTCGAGGGTTCTTCGTCCTCGTCACCCAGCAATAAGGTCTCAAACTTGCATTCAAATTTGACAGTATTGCAGGCAGCAGCAAAGCTATCATCCTTGCCAAAAATGGGAGAGCGACGATAAAACCTTAACTGTTCACGACGAGCAGCGTCCAAAGCGGAAGCAGCAGTAGTGGCAGCAACAGTGGTAGCAACAGCGGTAGCAGGCGGCGCACTGGTTGAAGAGATGGTGGGGTAACTTGGAGACGCCGTGGCAGAGTGTTAGAGCAAACGAAAAAAAGCCTTGAGTAAGAGGAGCTTGAGCACGACAATGGAGGAGAGCAACCACAGGAGGTGGCGTAGAAGATGAGATCAAGAAAAGGAAGGCACAAGCTTGAACAGCAATGGAGGTTTCAGATGCTCAACAATGGAAGCTCTCTCTCTCTCTCTCTCTCTCTAAAAGCGAAGGAAATTTGAAGAAGGTAATGGCAAAGTAAGAGAAAGGAAGGTTTTAAGTGTTTGGGGGATTTAGCCGTTTGAATTTTTAAGTTCGTCGTTTAAGTTTCCCACCATTGCACGTGCGAGGCCGCCTGCAATCATTTTAAATGTACACGTGGCACTTCGGGAAGTGTTCTGACAATGGAAAAGACAACGCTACGTCATTAATGAAGTGACACCTAAGGAACATCCATCGTTACCTTCCTAAGCAAGATTGAGTTTTGGGCGCCAAGATTTTCTCAGACATATCCAATAAACCCCCCAACGAAGAAGATGTCCCAATGGTTCAAAAAAGCCACGATGTCCCCTCGTCAGAAGCTCAAACGTTGTTTAGTTATGACTCAGTTACATCGGGGAGAATTTTTCTCTTTTTCGAACGTTACTGGGAGAATATTAGCAGGTCCTTCGGGAGAATTTCAGATATTCAAGCTAGAACGGTTGAGGCTCGGCATTAGGAAAAAGTAGCAGGCCAGACAGATAAGGTTCATCGGATTGAGAAGTTTTCGTGGAGGCACTTATTGTTACCACAACAAATCCCTCCACGAAGGGGCAAATGTAGAGGGGGCCTGAAGGTAATCCTGGGATTAGGGGTAATCCACCAATTAGCAACAGTGTTCTGAGGATAAGCTCAGCGAGGCAGCTCAGCGTGGAAGCTTGGCGTGGCAACTCGTACTTTAGCTTATTGTTACTTTGTCATATTATAGCTTTGTTTATATTGACTACGAGTTGTAACGACTGTAATGTTGTAACGAGAATAATGAATGGGTGTGAGGTCGAACGGTACTCGCGAGAGACCAGGCTTGGCAGGGCCTGGGAGAGTTTTCATGCTCTATCGAACAACCTCACCGTGGGAACTTTATAGGGAATTGGTTTGGAGGATTGAGAAGTGGGGCACCGTTGGGGCTTGTCCTGACCATCTTAGATACACCTGGTAAAACACCGAAAGATCTTCACCGTGGAACCTAGAGCAAAGTAGCTTCGAGTTCCATCGGGAGCTTTGCTGTGAACCAAACAGCCCTCTACTTTATGTCCCATCTACTGTAGGTGATGTCACTAGCCAGCTAGACAACGTCAAGTCCGCACTTGAGTAAACCACTGTGGTATTTGGGGCTGTCAGATGGTTGGTAAGCAACCTCTGTGGCAACAGCCCCCTGACACACAATGGTTAGGCAAAAGGCATGTCTTGGCATTTAATGTTTATGACGTAAAGACAACTAGTGCATCAGGTATTTAATGATGGTGACATAAGGTATGAGGGAGGTCTTTCACATGTATTAATGACTTAGTTGCCTCGGGGGTGGTGTGGGGGCTATTTAAGGCCCCAACCACCTCCAAGGAAGGGGATCGATCAAAAAGTTCTAAAAAGAGTTCTTTTGGAGATATTCTTCTAAGATTTTGAGAAATTATTACTAGAGAAAGAGTTATTGAAAAACCAGAGAGTTCTTCCACCCACCATTTGTCATTTATTAGGGAGCTTTAATAACTTGACAGAAATCCTTGAAGAAGACCTTTTCGGTGTGTGTGTTTTTTTACCTGCCTACTAAGGTGTATCTAGGATGCTTACTTCTCTCTCCCTCTAGCTAAGTTATTTCTGAGTTCTTTATTATATTGTGAGTTATACACGAGAGATTTGTGGGTTTAAGCTGGGTTTCATACGTTCCAAACTGTTATTTGTGTCTTGTGGCTAAATCACTAGTGTTTACTAATTAACCTTGTCATCACCATACTCAAAAGGGGTTACGCCTCCATCTTATCTAAACCACCCTCTTACACCTTCCTAAAACAATTCTTTCCTAACCAAAATACGGCGTCGATACGTCACGCCATCAACACATTTAGCCAAAAAGAGGGAGAAGCATTGTGGATGTATTTGGAGCGATTCAAGGACTTGCTGCTGCAATGTTCGCACCATGGGATTGAGATGGGACGCCAAGTCCAAATTTTATATGAGGGGTTCGATTGTAACACCCGAACTATGCTCGAGTCACTATGTAATGGTGATTTTACCGAGAAGAGTGAGGTCGATGCGTGGGTATTTCTAGAAGCCATAGCGAAAAAGTCCCAGCGATGGGCACCCAATAGAGAATCTGAATCCACCACCTCGAATGAGGGGTTCGCTCACCAAGTTGAACAAAGTTATGATTTAAATGTCAGAGTGGCCACATTGGCCCGACGTTTAAAAGCTTTAGAGACAAGCAATGAGGGAAATCGAACCGCATCTGCGGCCGTTCAACATGTAGGTTCCCCTATGTGTATACTTTGTGATGCATTCGACCACTTAGTCGAGAATTTCCCTGCCCTTCCGGCCCACAAGGCACTCACCGAGCAAGCCAATGCCCTCTACCAAAATAGGCCAAAGTATGACCCATATTCCAATAGATACAATTCGGGATGGCGAGACCACCCCAATCTTTCATGGTCCAAGGGTCAATACCAAGGAAGTGGAGGTCAATCTTCCGATAACCCACCCCCGGGTTTCCAAAAGAATGCCACTGCACTCTCTAATCCCTCATCCCAAAAGATTAAATCGTTAGAGGATTCGATGAACCTTCTTGCCCAAAGTACCCTTCAATTCCAGCAAACCACGCAAAATGTCCTCCAATCTACCCAGCAAAGCATGCACGCGAATACGCAAGCCATTACCAAACTCGAGGTCCAAATGAGCCAACTAGCTAATGCATTGAGTGAGAGAAATAAGGGAACATTCCCGAGTCAGCCCGAACCCAATCCAAAGGGTAACATGCCAAGGGGTCAATTTCTTATTCAAGGCGACACGAGCGCATCACACCCCCAAGAGCATGCAAAATCCATTATCACGCTTAGGTCTGGCAAGGAAGTAGAGACAAATATTTCACCACCTACCGAGAGTGAATCCGAGAAAGGTAAGGCGAAGGAAGATCCACCCGTGTCTCCAACTTCATCCTCACCTTTACCTTTCGAGCCATCTGTAGAGACCTATGTACCAAAATCTCCATTTCCACAGCGTTTGGTGCCACAAAAGAAAAAGGCGCAAGTTGATAAGATGTTGGAAGTATTCAAGCAAGTACAAATCAATATCCCACTGCTTGATGCTATTCAATAAGTCCCATCCTATGCGAAATTTCTAAAGGACCTTTGTACCTTCAAGAGAAGCACCAACGTACCCAAGAAAGCTTTTCTCGACGAGCAAGCAAGCTCGATCATTTCATATCGAACTCCCATCAAGTATAAGGATCCCGGTACTCCGACGATCTCTATCAAGATAGGGGAGTACCTCATCGAGAAGGCACTTCTAGATTTAGGAGCAAGCGTGAATCTTCTGTCGTACACCGTATACGAGAAACTAGGTTTGGGGGAGTTGAAATCGACTAGGATTACCTTGTACTTAGCCGACCGTTCTGTGAAAATTCTGAGAGGTATTGTTGAGGACGTCCTAATTAAAGTGGGTGACTTTATATTTCCTATCGACTTTGTTGTCTTGGACACCCAACAAGTGCAAAATCCTATTGCACAAATCCCTGTTATTTTGGGTCGTCCTTTCCTCGCCACATCTGATGCCGTCATTAGGTGTCGGAGCGGTCAATTGAACCTATCCTTTGGGAACATGACTATGGACCTTAATGTGTTCAATTTGGCCAAACAGCCACCCGATGACAATAAACCCATGGATGTCGACATGATTGACAGTATTGTCCAAAAGACTTTCGAGCAAACTTATAATGACGACCCTTTAGCATCTTGTCTTGCCTTTTTTTGGGTCCGAATTTGATGTCGAACAGTACATCGAAGAAGTCAATGCCCTCCTCGACTCTGCCCCTATCATGGAAGTAGGAAATTGGAAGTCTAAACCCGAGCCCCTCTCACTTTCCTCATCACATATTCCACCCTCAATTGAGAAAACTCCCGAGCTTGAATTGAAGCCACTGCCTGAAACGCTCAAGTATAGATTCTTAGGACCTTCTGAATCCTTACCTGTTATCATCGCGTCTGACTTAGACAAAGAAACTGTAATACCCCGTATTTTTTGGCTATATTTATTTTTGGGATTAATTAATTAAATGCGTATCAATTGGAAATTAATCCGGGTTAAAAATACTAACGAGATACGAGTTGGTATTTGATTATGTGCATACATGTTTTTATATGAATATTGAATTATGAAAAATTTGTCGTGAGATTGATATACAGCATTTTAGAAATTTTGTTGAGACGCGTGTGACCGCCGCGTCATGGTGTATTATTTTAATTATAAAAGTGAATTTAAATTCTATAAACCGTATGGTCGTTTTGAGTGCGCCAACGCGTCCGGAAGGGTCGAGATAGTCAGAAAACACTAGCCGGGGGTGTAGTTTGGGTTCCGGGGTATTTTTAGGCCATACCGACGATATAAAGGGTATTTTGGTAATTTCGTATTTTTAGGAATTAAAAATGACGAAAATTAGAGAAGTAAATCTGATTGGGAATAGACCCACTAAACCCACTAACCAACCCTTAATGACCCAATAAGCTACGGAGGTTATCATTTAGGTTTCCAACTTTCCCAAAGTAAACCCTAGCCACCATAGCCACCTTTGGAGAAGAAAGCTTGGAGAGGGAGAGAAAGAGAAGGAATCCTGCAGAAATCTTTACAAAAATCAACACCAAATTCAGAGACAATCAAGGCAAGTGATTTAATTACATTTAAATTCAGAGAATGTCCTTTCCATGTTAGAAAATTGAAGAATTCCAATTGTTCTTGAATGATAAATGAAATCCCATGTTAATTGGATTTAGAACTTGAATATTGAGGACAAATTGCATGTAGAACCATATAGAGATGATTGTTCTGGTGTTAGTATACGTAGGATGTAACAAAAACGGATCTAGAATGGACTAATTGATGATTACAAATTCTAGGGTTTATGTTCTTGAATAATTGGGGAAAAAGTGTAGAGATTTGTATATTGATTGATGTTAGGGTGATTTAATCCTTTAAAACGTGTTAGGAGGTGACTATAATATGTTTAGGATTGATTAGAGACCTTAAAACAATCATTGGGACTAATTTTAGAGGAGATTTGAGGAGTAAAATTGATGAAAAACAAAGAAGGAAAAATCTGGGCTCGAATTGGTCGTTCGTTAGAAGAGATTTCGAGGTTTTGGGAGAGTTTCTAGGAGGCCATGGGCACGGAATTGCGGTTGAGTACGGCTTATCATCCGCAGACCGATGGGCAGACCGAACGCACAAATCAGATGTTGGAGGACATGCTACGCATGTGCATTATTGACTTCGGGGGTGGATGGGAGCAGTATCTTCCACTGGTAGAGTTTGCTTACAACAACTCCTATCAGTTCACTATTGGCATGGCTCCGTTCGAGGCATTGTACGGTAGGCCTTGTCGTTCCCCAGCATGTTGGTTAGAGGTGGGGGACAACAAACTACTTGGGCCGTAAGTGATTCAGGATACTTCGGCAAGGATTGAGTTGATTCGGAGTCGCATTCGGGTAGCTCAAGACAGGCAGAAGAGTTATGCTGATGCGAAGAGGTTTTTCAGAGAATTCCAAGTGGGGGACCAGGTTTTGCTCAGAGTATCTCCTATGAAGGGGATTATGCATTTCGGGAAGAAGGGGAAGTTGGCACCAAGGTATGTGGGGCCGTTTCCTATTATTGAGAGGATCGGACCGGTTGCGTATAGACTTGGTTTAGCGGAACATTTGCATCGGATCCACGATGTGTTCCATATTTCCTCGCTGAGGAAATACCTTAGAGATAATTTGGCTCATTCTCACATTGTTGTGGAGGACATCGATCTCCAGCCGGATAGCTCCTACGAGGAGGGGCCGATTGCTATTTTGGACCGAAGTGAGAGGAAGTTGCGGTTAAAGATAGTTCTGTTAGTGCGTGTTCAGTGGCGACATCACAATGTCGAGGAGTCCACATGGGAGCGCGAGGATGAGATGCGCGAACGTTATCCAGAGTTATTTTTAGCAGGTACTTTCTAGTTTCGAATTTCGGGACGAAATTCAGTTATTAGGGGGGAAGTATGTAATACCCCGTATTTTTTGGCTATATTTATTTTTGGGATTAATTAATTAAATGCGTATTAATTGGAAATTAATCCGGGTTAAAAATACTAACGAGATGCGAGTTGGTATTTGATTATGTGCATACATGTTTTTATATGAATATTGAATTATGAAAAATTTGTCGTAAGATTGATATACGGCATTTTAGAAATTTTGTTGAGACGCGTGTGACCGCCGCGTCATGGTGTATTATTTTAATTATAAAAGTGAATTTAAATTCTATAAATCGTATGATCGTTTTGAGTGCGCCAACGCGTCCGGAAGGGTCGAGATAGTCAGAAAACACTAGCCGGGGATGTAGTTTAGGTTCCGGGGTATTTTTAGGCCATACCGGCGATATAAAGGGTATTTTGGTAATTTCGTATTTTTAGGAATTAAAAATGACGAAAATTAGAGAAGTAAATCTGATTGGGAATAGACCCACTAAACCCACTAACCAACCCTTAATGACCCAATAAGCTACGGAGGTTATCATTTAGGTTTCCAACTTTCCCAAAGTAAACCCTAGCCACCATAGCCACCTTTGGAGAAGAAAGCTTGGAGAGGGAGAGAAAGAGAAGGAATCCTGCAGAAATCTTTACAAAAATCAACACCAAATTCGGAGACAATCAAGGCAAGTGATTTAATTACATTTAAATTTATAGAATGTCCTTTCCATGTTAGAAAATTGAAGAATTCCAATTGTTCTTGAAAGATGAATGAAAACCCATGTTAATTGGATTTAGAACTTGAATATTGAGGACAAATTGCATGTAGAACCATATAGAGATGATTATTCTGGTATTAGTATGCGTGGGATGTAACAAAAACGGATCTAGAATGGACTAATTGATGCTATTAACTGGACCAACTTGGCATTTTGAATTAATTTAATAAAGGAGTAGCTACCCGGTATTTAATTAGTCGGGGTGTCACAGAAACTGTTGCGTGTTCTCAACACCAAATTCGGAGACAATCAAGGCAAGTGATTTAATTACATTTAAATTCATAGAATGTCCTTTCCATGTTAGAAAATTGAAGAATTCCAATTGTTCTTGAAAGATGAATGAAAACCCATGTTAATTGGATTTAGAACTTGAATATTGAGGACAAATTGCATGTAGAACCATATAGAGATGATTATTCTGGTATTAGTATACGTGGGATGTAACAAAAACGGATCTAGAATGGACTAATTGATGCTATTAACTGGACCAACTTGGCATTTTGAATTAATTTAATAAAGGAGTAGCTACCCGGTATTTAATTAGTCGGGGTGTCACAGAAACTGTTGCGTGTTCTCAACGAACACAAGGAAGCCATAGGATGGACCATAGCCGACATTAAGGGTATAAGTCCCTCGGTGTGCATGCATAGGATACACTTAGAAGACAATGCTAAAAATTCCCGTGAAGCACAACGTAGACTTAATCCCAATATGAAAGAGGTCGTCCGAGCCGAGGTGCTAAAATTGCTCGATGCGGGTATCATTTACCCCATCTATGATAGCCAATGGGTCAGTTCCGTTCAAGTGGTCCCTAAGAAATCTGGTGTTACGGTGGTGAAAAATAACGATGATGAGTTAGTACCCACTAGGATTCAAACCGGTTGGCGAGTGTGTATTGATTATAGGAAGTTGAACGTTGTTACAAGGAAGGATCACTTTCCCCTTCCGTTCATAGACCAAATGCTAGAGAGATTATCCGGCTATCCATATTACTGTTTTCTCGACGATTACTCCGGCTACAATCAAATTCCCATCGCTCCTGAGGATCAAGAGAAAACCACATTCACTTGTCCATTTGGTACTTTTGCGTACCGACGCATGCCCTTTGGGTTATGCAATGCACCCGCCACCTTTCAGCAGTGCATGATGAGTATCTTTTCGGATATGGTGGAGCGGTTTCTCGAAGTCTTTATGGATGATTTTTCTGTATTTGGGTCTAGTTTTGATGAGTGCCTCCATCACCTCACCCTCGTTCTGAAGAGGTGCAAGGAAAAGAACCTTGTGCTTAATTGGGAGAAGTGTCACTTTATGGTCAAACAAGGCATAGTGCTAGGTCACATCATTTCTGAAAAGGGTATCGAGGTAGATAAAGCTAAAATAGATCTCATTGCTATTCTCCCACCCCCTAAAACTGTGCGTGAAGTTCGATCATTCTTAGGACACGCCGGTTTTTATCGAAGATTTATTAAGGATTTTAGAAAAATCTCTCGACCCTTGTGCAATCTTCTTGCCAAGGACACACCCTTCTATTTCACTAACGAATGTGTTCATGCCTTTTAAAGGCTAAAGACGGAATTGACCTCTGCACCTATTATGATACCTACCGACTGGAATCAGCCGTTTGAGATCATGTGTGACGCTTTCGACTATGCCATAGGTGCGGTTCTAGGTCAGCGTAATGAGAAACTTCCTCACGTCATCTATTATGCCAGTAGAACTCTTAATGATGCCCAATTGAACTATTCCACGACTGAAAAAGAGTTCCTCGCTGTTGTTTTTGCTCTTGAGAAGTTTAGGTTTTACTTGATAGGATCCAAAGTTATCATTTTCACCGATCACTCGGCCCTGCGATACCTTTTATCTAAAAAGGATGCTAAGGCTCGTCTCATTAGGTGGGTCCTATTACTGCAAGAGTTTGACCTTAAAATTCGGGATAAGAAAGGGTGTGAGAATGTAGTGGCGGATCATTTGTCTAGGTTAACCATTGAATCTTTCGATAACCTGCTGCCACTAAATGAGTCCTTTCCCGATGAGCAACTGATGCTTGTTTCTCAGATTCCATGGTTCGCCGATATTGTGAACTATCTTGTGACAGGTGAAATGCCACTGCATTGGTCTAAGCAAGATTGTTCCAAAATTTTAAAGGAAGTTAAGCATTTCTTTTGGGATGACCCGTATCTTTTCAAGTATTATCCCGATCAAATCATTCGAAAGTGTCTCCCCGATCACGAGATTCAAAGCGTAATCTCTTTCTTCCATGACCAAGCCCGTGGAGGTCATTTCAGTGTTAAAATGAACGCTGCAAAAATCTTGCAGTGTGGATTCTATTGGCCCACCATTTTTCGTGACTCGAATGATTACAGAAGGAGTTGTGACCGTTGCCAACGGTTAGGAAAGATCACACGTAGGAATATGATGCCCTTAAATCCCATTCTGATTATCGAGGTTTTTAACTGTTGGGGCATTGATTTTATGGGTCCATTCCCAAATTCCTATGGAAATCTCTACATTCTTTTGGCAGTTGCTTATGTGTCTAAGTGGGTAGAAGCCATACCATGTAGGACGAATGATCGCCACGTGGTGGTCAAATTCATTCGAGAAAATATTTTCTCCCGTTTCGGCACGCCTCGAGCCATCATTAGCGATCAGGGAACCCATTTCTGTAATCGATCCTTCTAAAGTCTTATGAAAAAGTACTCGGTCACGCACAAAGTAGGGTGTTCTTATCACCCTCAAACCAGTGGTCAAGTTGAAGTTTCCAATAGGCAAATCAAGCAAATCATCAAGAAGACAGTGAATCCAAACCGAAAGGATTGGTCCTTAAGGTTATTGGATGCATTGTGGGCTTATCGCACTGCCTACAAAACACCACTTGGTATATCCCCGTATAGGCTTGTCTATGGAAAAGCCTGTCACCTTCCGGTAGAGTTAGAACACAAGGCCTATTGGGCCATTAAGACCTTCAATTTCGATTTACCTACTGCAGGAGAGGTCCGAAAACTACAACTTAATGAGTTGGAAGAGATTAGGAATGATGCGTACGAAAATGCAAAATTGTATAAAGAGAAAATGAAAATGTTCCATGACAAGTCCATCATACGGAAGTCATTCGAGCTTGGACAGAAAGTTCTCTTGTACAATTCTAGACTGCATCTCTTTCCCGGTAAGTTAAGGTCTAGATGGTCCGGTCCCTTTATTGTTAGGACAGTCTACCCACATGGGGTGGTTGAGATAGAGAATCCTAAAAATGGTGAAATTTTCAAAGTTAATGGTCAAAGGTTGAAGCCATATCTGGAATTGCGAGATCGAAAAGTGGAGGATATTCTCCTCTAAGACCCTGTGTACCACGAGTGAACATGAAATTGGGTCATTGTTGTGGTATCATACTTTTTGTTTTACAGGAATTGTGCGTTGGAAAAAGTTCCTCATTACGGTAATATCCTCCATATCTTTCCCGCCTTTTAAATTTTTGTCATGAACATTGAGGACAATGTAGAAATTAGGTTTGGGGGTATTAAGGTCATTTTTCTCCGCTTTGTAAAAAAAAAAATCCAAAAAGATTTTCAATATAATTGAGTTTTGAAACAATTTCTTAATATAGAATTAATTCATGGATCTCTCATCTTATGAAATTTTTACACATTAGCCATATAATATGATCGACAATGGATATTGAGGCGAAAGTTAATATGCTTAACGAATAAATGTGGAGATTTTAACCCGATGAGATTTTGTGCCATTCATCGTTTTCGAGAGATTTAAATCAATCCGAGTTAAAATTACTCAATCTTTCCTTCAGTGATAAATTCGTTGATGATCTTAAATTCTTTTGTTTTGTTCGATTACTGAAAACAAAAAGTCAAAATGTGAATCTTAAGCACTAGAAGTCTTAGTAAGTCGTCTTGAGACACAAATCAGATTAACAAAACTTGAGAAATGAGATTAGGCCATCGTTTGAAAGCCCAAAAATAAGCTTAAATTCCAACCTTTTTATAATATTCCATTGCAAGCCCAATTGAGCCAAAAAGAAAATAAGCCTTTTGTTGAAAACCCATTATCCTACCCAACTCCAACTGGGAGTTTAAAGCCTATAAAGACAAGCCATACCTATTTTCTGAGAATACTAGGGTAAAATTACGGTAGGAAAAAGGCCAAAAGAAAAAGAGGTTGCACGAATGTGAGTATGAAAAAAAAAAGAAAAAAAAAGAAAGAAAAAAAAAGTGTGAGCTTGAAAAGAAAAGGACAAATGGAGGTTAGAAGAAAAAGTGCTTAAAGTCAAAATATAGAAAAATCTCTATATTCTCAGAAAATTTTGAACTCCAAAGCCATTCTTTCTAGCTAAAATCCGAGCCTACAATACAACCAAAGAAAGTCGTAATCGATCTCAAGTGAAGTTAGTTAAAAGTGTGGAGAGAAGTCGAATAGGATCTATGGTGTGATTCAATGTTTTCAACAAGTAATCGATTTTCTGTTCATGAGATCATATTCATCCATTGTATAAAAATCCATTTTTGATTATGTATATGTGAAATTTGTTCATATAAATTTACTCTTTTATTCACATATACCGAGAGAAAATAACCCATTTCCGAGTGTTCGATTGTGAGTGCATTCTGTGAGATTTTGAAATCAAAACGAACTTTCGGATAAGAAATGCAACGATCAAATCTTTTGAAATTGACGGTTATATTGGCTATGCACACACACACATAATAAGTTGAGATTGAGAAATGAAGTTCTACTATATTTATGAAGTTTGCATTCAAACTTGGTTATATTTATTTTTTGTCATTTGTATTGAGTCAAGCTTTTGAATTTTGTGGGTATATTCACTGAAAACCCTCACGAGACAAAACTCGTCCACTAGGGTAACCTAGAGGTTTAACGGCTTGTTGCACATGCTAAGTGCAATCGTGATTCCTACGAAAGTGAGTTAGATTTTAAAATTTTAGTTTTGCTCGAGGACTAGCAAAGTTTAGGTTTGGGGGTATTTGATGAGTGCATTATTTTGTATGAATTACGTCAAAATCTAGTCCTTTTTAGTCCCATTGTATCTTAACTAATGAGTTTTTAGAGTCGTTTTCGAAAAATAAAAGAAAAATGCAAGTTTAAATAAAATCCGAGTTAAAAAATACAATTTTAATAACTCCGGGGGTAAAATTGTAATTTCAAAAAATTTATGGGCCTGAAAATAATTTTTAAATATTTATCTAGGCAAAATAAAGTTCCCTCTGAAATTTGGTTGAATTTGGAGTTAAAATGGAAAAGTTATGAATTCCGGGGTCAAAAATATAAATAAGGGTAAATTCATAATTTTCTAAACTTTCTGGGGCTGAAATTGAATTAATATAAGTTATTTTATATTTTTCCAGGTACCCCTGAAGTTTGGTGAAGATCCGAGGTGATTTAGTGAAGATATGAAGATTGTGGGAATAATTTAAAGAAGTACAAAGTTAAGGGGCCAAAGTGGAAGAATGAAATTTCTGGAAATCGGAATGGGTTATATATTATTGAAGCAGTCATTATTGTAAGAAAGCTGCTTGGTTCAGTGGTCTCGCGCGCGCGAGGAAAGGAGCAGGTCAGGGATTCGATTCTTCCCCCTGACCTTAATTTTTGGTAAAAATTCTCAAGCCCAAACGTAGCCTTAAAGAGATAAGGTTTGACAGCTTCTTAGTCCGAAAATCAAGGGATTTTGGAGCTAACCATTACGTGATTTTCAAGATATTTCGTGGGACTCTTTTTTTTGGTTGATTTTTAGGAATTTATAATTCATATAAATCAATTAAAAGGGTGTTTTACACCCATTCAAATACCCTCACCCTAAGCCTATAAATAGGACCCTTGGGTTCATTATTTTGGGGAGTTTTTTAGAGAGAGCTTTAGAGAGGGCCAATAATTATTTTGTGAGTGGAATTTTTGTCAAGATTATTTGTGACACATCAATTGTAAGTTTGTTTATTTAATGAAATTGAGTATTCATTCTTGCAATTTTATTATGTCTACAATTATGTTAGCTTAATTTCCTCACTAGGACGAGGTGAAATTTATCATGTGTGATTAATATTGTGTGTGATTTAATTTCGTCTTTATTTCCCGATATGTGCTAAAAGTTTTAAAAATTCGGTATTCATTTAAAACGACACGAGAGTGCGTTTTAAACCTTCGGCATTATTTGAAAAAAAAAATCATTTTTATATTTTAAGTATGAGTACTTTTTGATGGGTTATACTTTTATTAAATTGATTGATAGTCCGTGCTTAAAGACTATATTTTAAAATTTAAAAGTGAACTTTTTAAGGGAATAGGGATTTTAGGCGTCTAAATTTAGAGACGTTAAATTTTATTTTGGACTTCTCACGTATTATTTTTCGAATTAAATACGACGAGAGTCGGTTTAATTTGAGTTATAAAATCGGGAATGACGAATTTAAATTATTGCACAGTGTTAGTTTAACGTGATAAATGGATCCAATGTCCTAGTTTTCACGCTACCTTGATTATATCTCTCGTACTCCTATTTCTTGTTTGTGTTCCTTAGTTTAATATTACATCTCATATCCATTGTCGATCATATATTCTAAAAGAAAAAAAATTAACATAACATGTCTACAAGAAATTAAATAGGAGGGTGAAAACGCTAGAAAGGTCGAAGAAGATTATAAATTATTTTAGTCGGTATGGAGAGAGAATCATAGAAATGGAGTGGGTATTGTTGTTGATCACTATATGAAATCAACATAACATGAAGTGAAAGAGTTTAAAAGGATGCAAAGAGATAGAATTTAGACAGAAGTTCCAGTTAAATATGAAGTGGAATTGGGATGATAATATTAATAATATTTGATCAAGAACAAAGAATGATATTGAGAAAATATGTAAGCAAATTTTAGATGAGACTGAATGAAAAAAGATTCATTGAAAGAGACTTGGTGATGGAATGAGGAAGTTCAAAAGATAATAAAAAAACGAGTAGGTTTTAAAGAGTGACAAAAGAGTAAAAATCAAGAAGAGTTAGATAGGGATAAGAGTATATTTGGCAAAATGTGGCACAACACGACACGAAATTAACAGTTAATCGTCCAAGGCTTATCGAGTACGAGTTAACACGATAGACCCGTTAAAAATTACGAATCGGGTTAGTTAAGTTTGCTTCACTCGATAACAACCCATTAAGACCCGAATACTGTTAATGTTATATCGAGTCGTGTGACTCGTTAGTAACCATTATGCCCGTTAAGATATGTAGGTAAAAATAAAAATAATATTTTTATTTTGAGAGGGTTAAATAAGTAATTGTGCAAAGCTAATGGGTCTTATTGGTACCAAACGTGTCACTCAACCCGAAATAAACAATTAATGTAACAGGTTTATCGATTCGTATTGGGTCAACGACGCGATTCGTTACCTTAACAAGTTAAACGGGTTCGTGTCTTGTAACTCGTTAAGAAAACAAATCGTGTACGAATATTGAATTCATAATCTGCTAAGTTAACAAATCGTGTTCAGGTTGAGCATAATTTCATACGAATTCGTTAAAACCCGACATGAACACGACCCGAACTGACCCGTTGTCAGGTTTATATAAAAGGGTAAAAGTGAAGTAAAAAATATTATTCGAAATGCGCAAAAAATTGCACTAGATAATCTTTATAGTAAATTAGGTATCATGGAAGGTGAAAAAGATATATATAAATTGGCAAACACTACAGATAAATTGACAAGGGATATGGGTCCAGTTAAGTGTATTAAAGACATAAATCAAAATATATTAATTAACAACAAAGATATTATTCTTAATAGATGGGAAGAGTATTTTTAAGGATTATTGAATGAAGAATATCCAAAAAAAATGTCGAGAACATAGAACCGAATATAGGAATTGTATGTCCGATTACTGAAAAATAAGTAGATATATTAATAAGAAAAATGTGAGGAAATATATTCGATTACTGAAAAAGAAGTAGATATATTAATAAGAAAAATGAGAGGAAATAAAGAAGTTGGCTTGGATAAAATATATAGAGAGGTATGGGGGACCCTTTGAAGTATAGGGGTAGAATAGTTAACATGTTTATTTAATAAAATTTTAAAAGAAGTAAACATGTCAAATGAGTAGAAGAAAAGTACCATAATACCTTTGTATAAAAATAAAGGGGATATACAAAACTGCGATAATTATAGAGGAATCAAATTAATGAATCACACTATGAAATTGTGAAAAAATGTTATAGAACAAAGATTAAGAAATGAGTCAACTATTTCAAACAATCAATTTGAATCTATGCTAGGGCAATCCACCACGGAAGCTATTTACTTATTAAGACAGTTAATGGAGAAATGTATAAGTAAGAATAAAAATGTATATATGGTCTTTATAGAATTAGAAAAGGCGTATGATAGAGTACCTGGGGATACAATATGGTGACCTGTAAGGAGGAAAAGAATCTCTTTGAGTTATATTAAAGTTATTGAAGATATGTATAATAACACAAAGACTAGAGTAAGAATTATTTGTGGAGAAACTAATGATTTTACGATTAAAGTGGGTCTACATCAAGGATCGTCTTTAACTCCATATTTATTTACCGTCGTATTGGATGAGATTACTAAGGGCATACAAGAAGATGTTCATAATGTATGTTATCTGCGGATGATATAGTTTTAGTATACACTTCAAATGAGGCCTTAGCGATGAGAGCAGATACTTGGAAAAATGTCTTAGAGTTCAAGGGACTAAAAATCAGTAGAAATAAAACTGAATCTATGGAATGTAAATTTAATATTGAGGCGTCTGATTGCATAATGTTAAAGATTGAAGAAAAAGTGATAAACCAAACTAATAATTTCAGTTTTTAGGTTCAATGATACAAAGTAATGAGGATATTGATGAGGATGTTGCGAGTAGAATATCAACTGGTTGGATGAAATGGAGACAAACAAGTGGAGTGTTATGCGATAAGAGGATAACTAATAAATTAAAAGGAAAAATTTATAGAACAGTTGTTAGACCAGCGGCCCTATATGGAGCATAGTGTTGGGCTTTAAAGAAAAAACATGAACAAAGTTTCCATGTTAGTGAGATGAGGATGCTCCAATGGATGATATGAATTATTAGAAAGGACAAGATTAAAAATCAATGTGTGAGAAAATTTAGTTGTATCTCCCATTAGCGATAAATTAAGAGAATGTAGACTTCGATGGTACGGATATATGTTACGTGGACCAATAGATGCACCTATAACAAGAGGAAGATTATTGAAAATAAAGGGTAAAAGAGAAAGGGGCCAACCTAAGCTATCGTGGGAGAAAATTATTAAAAGAGATCTTAAGGTATTAAACTTGAATGATAATATTACCTATAATATATTAGAATGAAAAATGAGAATCCATGTGGGCGACCCCATGTGATGAGATTAAGAGAAGGATGATAATGATGACATCAGTGATCGAGATCGACCAATTTTGATGTGGGAATTTTGTTGGATTAGTGGTTTGATCCCTTGAACTATTCAAACTTTTAGCGCTCTCAATTTTTCTTTCTGAAAGAGGGAAAATTACTCTTGTAAAAATCACATTTAATCAATTTCCATAAGGTGTTTGACCTTCGTGCCTTGTTTGGTGGGTTGAAAGAATTAGTCATATATGGTTAATTTAGACAAAATATGTTATTCTGTAAAAAAAAATTATAAATTTGAACAACTATCAAGCAAAAACTTCGTTTAGGTCTAGTAATTCCATAAATTGTTATCATTTTTGTTTTTGCGAGGTTGAAACTTGAGACTTAGGAGAGTAATTGTAAACTTACGGCATATTGAGCGTAACTGTGTGTAGTGTGAAAGGGACGCAACGTTGCTCAAAATGTAATCCAGAAAAGCAAATTAAATTTCGTTAATAAAAAGGTACTTCATTCATAATCTAATACTACATAACAAACTAAAAAAGTAAAGTTATTAACCATCTCAATGCGCTTGAATTCCTAATCTCTAGCATAAGATCAATCTAGAAGCTAATATAGTGACTATATAAGGCTACAGGGGCTATCATATCAAAATTATCAATTCTTTAAGCATATATTTTTAGTATTAAAGCTAATGTTTTAGAAAGATATAAACCTAGCAATTAGAAAAATAAAGTTTATAGGAATCTAAATTTACACCTGAAGTTCCATAATTTATGTAAAAAGAGTATGAATCACATACTGAAACCTCTTAATTTGAATGATAAAGTTCCTAATAATCCTTGTAAAATTCAAGTATAAATTTTCATAATTACATAAAGTATTACTTAACAGAAGATAATAAGAGTCCAGAATAGAAGAAACGTGAAGGAATTTCTTATTAAATTAAATGAATGATTACATCATATATGGCTTGTATTTATAAGTCTTTGTAACAAATAAAACAGTTGTCTTAACTAACTAACACACACAAAAAAAAATAACAAACTAACTGAATAAAATATTCTGTAGCAGTTAACTAACGAACTGACATTTCTTAATATTCCTCCTCAAGATAGACTAAACAAATTCTTAACTCCGATCTTGAACATCAATTCCTTGGACTGATTTGGAATTAAATCTTTAGTGAACACCTATGTAAGTTGATTTTTAGTAGATACATGTAAGGTCCTCAACAGTCCTTCTTGAATCTTTTTTCTAACCAGATGGCAATCAATTTTAATATGTTTGGTTCTCTCATGAAATACTAGATTAGTAGTAATCTAAAGAGCAACTATTTTATCACGATATAAAATTGCAGGCTTTGAGTCAACCACTTCAATTTCCTTTAATAGAGATAGAAGCCATGTTAATTCACAGCTAGCATTGGCCAAAGCTCTGTATTCAACATCAGCTGATGATCTAGATATGGTGGTCTTCTTGTTAGATCTCCATGACACAAGAGAGTTCCCAAGAAACACACAAAAAACTATAATGAATCTCCTAGTATCAAGACATGTAGCCCAATTAGCATCTATTAATATTTTGAATTGCACATCTGGGCATATTAACTGAGTACGCTTCTAATTAAACATTTGAATTGTTGGGAAAAAATAAGCCTTGCTCTGGAGTCCCTTTAATGTATTAAAGTATATTCTGCACTACTTTCATATGAGGGATTCTTGGTTCAGCTAGGAATTAACTTAGTCTATTATCTGAGTATGAGAGGTCAAGCCTGGTTATAGTAAGATATAATAGTTTTCCAATAATTCTTTTGCATAAAGAAGCATCTTCAATAAGGTCTCATTCATCTTTGTTGAGTTTTAGATTTGGTTCCATAGGAGTACTAGCAATTTTACCCCCCAAATTCAGGGATTCTCGTATTTTTCAATTATGATCTCCATTAAAAATTCTACCTAATGCAATTTAAAGATTCCACATAAGCATAAGACAGGCTGTCAAGACGGTAAAATAAGGTTCATCCGCATGATCCTTTTATGTATTTCTTTATAATAATACTTTCAATCAATTAACTACAAATGTTGAACAATTATTATCAAAATATCAAACAATAGAATGTTTGAAACAACTAATAATTCTATGATTAAAGCATAAAAATGTACACCTGACTGAAGTTAAATAAAGACCACCAATGTCATACTTACTAAGTGCAACATTGTTTCTTCCACATCTGCAACAACGTATATCATTGAGTTTAAGCTTGCCAAATTCCATTTTACACGTCACCGCACATTCCAACGCATCACGATAAGATAAACCAAAAAAATATTTTTCGTCTTTAAACTTAATGTTAAAACTTTTTTATGAGTGAAAAACTGGGTTATGAGATTATTAAGCCTGGTTTTGAGTTTTGTTTTATGTAAAAGGCAGTTTTGTGCCCTTTTTGTTAGAACGAAATTAATCATGTTCACACAAGGTGATCACAACAACAGGTAAATTAAATCTTCTGAGCAGAACGCCTCGTGAGAAGTGAGGATCAGGCGAGGAAAAAAATTATATCGTGTGACACTGGGTTACAAAAGCATAAGCTTGTTCGCATTTTTTTTAATTCAACTTTAACTGCTTTTTCTAGATAATTATAAAATGATACTTTAACTAAATTTCAGACGATGACTCCTTTTTTGCAAACCCCAGAGAGCCTTTTCATGTGTCCTTTACAAATCTTTGTTCTCAAAATCCAAGCCCATGATCTATTGAATCAACAAACCCCAAAATCCATTTTCTACTCTAAATTGAATGCATGTGTATGGTTTCCGTACTTGTTTAAGGCCTAAAGAGGATCAGTGGACACCAAGACGAGGATCGCTCTGAAGAGTTGATGTGGACATGCAACGACGCTATAATCAAGGTTTTGGATGACATGAGTGCTGAGTTTCTTCAATAAGCTAGGAAGCACAGATTCGATATGCAATCCTGGATTCAACGAGATACGAGATACGAAATATTTCAATTTTAACCAATGTAGAATATGATACGTTGGGATAAGTATAATATTATTTTTATTTTTATTTAATTATATGTAAAAATAATAATTTTTAATCTATAATTTTTAAATATTTACTACTAATTATTTACAATTTTAGTTACAAAAATTACTAATTCCAAAGTATTTTAGTTTTTTTATTACAAATGTTTGATTTAGTCAATTATACAAAAATTCTATTTTCACTTTTCATTACCCCGTCTCTCAAATTTAACATGCAAAAGAATATGCAATGCAAGTATTGGAATTAAAAAGATCAATAGTCTGACTTCTACCGGCTTTACATTGCATAAAAGAGACAAACTTTGTAAGACAACATATAAAGTAGCGGTGGAAATTCGGGTTAGTTGTGTCATTTTTGGATCGCGTTGATTTTTATTTTAGTATATGTTTTGAACACTCCTAAATCTATACAAGATAATCGGATCATGTTTGGATCATTTCGGATTATTACCGTAAACGGATTATCGGATAAAAAATTATCAGCTCTAATATAAAGGAGACAAACTTTATATAATAAAACTATGTGTACCCCCAATTTGTATCCTTTTTTATACTCAAAAACTTATATTTTTTTTATTGTGGGTCCTATCAAGACATAAAATATAATTTTTTATTATCTTATCTTGTTATGAGATACAAAATAGGAGTACACGACTCAACTTTATAAACAGCATATAAAGTAAACTTCTAGCTATTGGTGCTGCCAGCTAAAGCACACTTACACTTTCTTTTTAAAAAAGAGACGGTAAGTTCTCAATATCAATTATCTCCGCCGAAAAGTAGTTCAATAAATAGGTAAAGTCGGTCTTCTTTGTCTCTTTTTTTTTCACAGTTCTCTTCTTCTTCTTTCTGGCAATTAGGATTTACCCCTTCTGCAATAAACCTGCTATAAACCCTAAAATGCTTGAAACCCATCTTCTAAACCTTAAAAACTCACTATTGAAATCCCGACAGAGGTCCAAAAACGAATCCCAACGTATCCAATCTACTTTAAAAAATAAATAAAGAATAGGATACTCTCATATTCACGTATCCCAGTGAATCTGAGTGTATCCCATACACGTGTCTACAACAAATACGTGAAGTCCCAAGAGTATCCATACTTTATAGACAGTAAGTCGAATTTTGAGCCTTGTAATTTCCTTTACATTATTATACTGGAGAGAGTTTGAGAATTAGGCTGCCATGATTTTCCCTACAAGGATTTTCCACATTAAATTCTGAGTGTTGTGTAATTGCTTTATTCTATAGTTATGAATCTCAATATTGCATATCACAAGAGAAATCGAACCTTATATTGAATTTTGTAATCATAAATTTTGGATAAATCCAATGGATTCAATAAACTTCTCGAATTAACTTGGCCAAAAGGACATTTTCTAACCATTCCTAATCGACTAACTTTTCAAATTTGTGTTGAAATTTGTGTTGAAATTTGTATTCTCCAACTTACCTAATGGCTATGGATAGGTTTTGTAGGGAGTGTGAAAAAAGAATTTTGGCGAAGAGTGGGATGTGATTCTAAATATTCTGCACTCAAAACAAGAACACATAAGATATCTCTCGACTGTGAATCCCCAAGAGCTCTCTTCACAGAACCAATCAATGAAATCCCCTCAACTCGCAGGTGTACAATCAAACCTTGCTGCATTAGATGCTTAAATTACCCAAATTTATTCCGAGCCCAGACATCAAACTCGCTCTTTAAGTACCATCACTCATGGAAATCCTTGATATTACGTATCTGCTAAATTTTATTTGTAAGGCTCCACATTCTTCCATTACCTCAAGATATGCCAAACCTCTTGATCCAGAGTAAGTTTTGCTTTGGAAGAAAATGTTTCTATTATAAAGAAAGAGATCTCTTATGTGAAAAGTGATCTCTTATGTGAAAGGGAAGAGAAATGAAGTTTCAAATACCGATCAATATGATGTGACAGCTACACTAATTCGATATACTTTCACTAACACCATTACTAATGACAGGGGAGATCTCTGCCTCTCACTCAAACTTGAGTCTGCCCAAGTTCCGAGCCTCAAAGAAGGTTAAATTTTCCCCAATCCCTTCCTGACTGTGTGGGGCTACTGTGAAACCTCCATCAAAAGTTACGATGTTGAAAGGAAAATGTCTAGTTTTCTAAACTGCATTGCCATCCAAATTAAAATTTGAGACAAAATTTACCAGGGATTCACGTATTTTTCAATTATGATCTCCATTAAAAAATTTACCTGATGCAATTTAAAGATTCCACAGAAGCATAAGACGAGGGCTGTCAAGACAGTGGAATAAAGTTCATCCGCAGGATCCTTTCATGTATTTCTTTAGAATAATACTTTCAATCAGTTAACTACAAATGTTGAACAAATATTATCAGAAAACCAAACAACAGAATGCTTGGAACAATCAACAATTGTACAATTAAAGCAAGAAATGCACACTAACTGAAGTTAAATACAGGCCACCAATCTCACACTTACTAAGTGCAACACTCCTCCTTCCACATCTGCATTCCCATATAGTTCCTCAGGAAATCTTTCTCGGAGACAATTTAACCAAACAGATGAGAACCTAAGATCAGAACCATAATTACCTTTAACCGCTCAGTTGCGGATTCTCAGAATGGTGGCACCATTGGACATATCATCTCTGACCTTAAATCACTTTCATTGCTTCAATAAAAAAAGAATGATGTGCAGGCTCTGTAATTATGCTGTTAGGTTCCTCACAACTTTTTTGAGCAATTTCAGAGAGGCCCAAAAATCTAACCCTTTTAGTTGACCCAACTGGGGTGTTAGCGACACATTTGTTGACATATGAGGCTCACACGAGGTCTACTAAAAACACCAATGATTGCATTAATGACAACTCGGCAGGTCAGATAACAGGGTTAGATTTGTGGGCCTCTCTAGAATTACTGAATTTCTTTTGGTGATCTTCTGTTTACGTCAACCATTCTTAGTGCAGTGAGCATCAGTACCATGCTGAGTGCAATGATGGTATCCCACACTGCGTAGGAACTCTTGTATCTCTTTGGAACTACTGTTGCTGGCTTGCAACAATCGCTCATCTTCCTCGTAGATTATATATGGGGCGTCACTTTTCTTCCTCGCTAATAACTTTGAGGCTCCCTTCAGCACATGATACTCCCATCCTTGAACATCTATCTTGAGTAGGAGAACAGGCTCAGACTCTGGGATCACCAGATCAAGAGGAACAGATCTTACTTGAAGTTCAACCTCTTCATTGGACTTGAAAGCCATTTTTGCACCAGTGGCCGAAACTGCACTGTTGTCAAGCCGACCAACCAACTAGTAACATATGCAAGAATCAGGACACATACTAAAACAATGTGGTATAATTTTTCATGAGATACACAGCTAGCCATCTTGGTTAGTGATAAAAAGAAATTCATTAAAGGTCCAAATAGGGTATGCCCGCCAAATTTAGCTTTTTAATAACAGTAAATGTCAAATGAAGATTAATTACATCTCTTTCAGGGTTAATTTGATGGAGAATCCCATATTAGTGTAGCCCATATGCAATCAAGAGGATGAGCCCACAATTGATTCAATGTTGCTCACGGAATCTTTTTTTTTTGGGTGTTGTAGTTCATGGCTGTTTCTAATTATGACTCCACTATAGATCTGGATATGAGACTCATGAAAGTTTCTTCCCAGCCAGCTCCTTGTGAATGAAAGAAGTCAATAATACAGAATTAAAATATTTTTGTGCTTGATGAATGAATAAGTGAATTATGGGATTCTTTTGAGATTTCATTTATTCAACTAGGAAATTGATAATCCTTTATCGATATATAAGGGGAGGTAACATAATATATTTGTGTGTTTATGTGTATAGGTTTCTTGCAGTTCTCAATTGATAAAATTTCACATATAATTGAGATGGAAATTCAGCAAAGCACAAACCATTACAGCATTATCATACAACTGAAGTCTTCAAGTTTAGAAGAGCTACTAAACTTAAACAATAATGTTTCAAGAAATTAAAAACATCACTAAAAATCACAAAATTGAAGCAAATACCTTGTGAAATGTAATGTTCCCGAGCCTATCCGATGTGGCAGCCTCAAACACAGTAACCAAATCCCCCACCCGGTTAAAATGAATCCCATCACAAATCCTCTGCAAATTCTCAAACACAGGCTCAAATGCCAAAACCTGAAACCCCATAACCGCGGCAGCAAATGAAGCCATACCCACATTGGCCCCAACATCCACAAAAATCCCCGTTTTGCCCTCAGTTCTCATCTTCTCGAGCAGCTCCTGTACCGTATGCGAAATATCAGGGCGCCTAAAGGGTTTTCCCTTGAGGATCCGAACAATGTTTTTGTGGGGCTTATCTGGCAAGGTGCCAAAATCTGAGAGAGAGTAGAGAAATGGGTATTTGAGACCTTCGACTGTAGAGGCAATAACGGGGTGGGCCTGAGGTGAATTGTAGCAATCAAATGGTTGGATTAAAGGCTGAATATTGCGGGTTCTTAAGATGGGATTTGGGTTGGGGTTAGAGGTGCGAGTGGAGAGGAAGAAGAGTGTGAGGAGGAGGAGGAGAGTGGTGAAGATGAATAGGAAGAGGGTTTTGGAGGTCACAAACTTAGTGGGTCTCTCTCTTTTCCAAGCATTTGCCATGGAAAGGTTACGGATTTCTTTGCTGGAAAATTTGTGGGGAAATGAAAGATCAGATCTTGAGTTGGTAGAGGTTACTGTTTTTTCATTCTTTTCTGGAAAGCCTGCGTGCGAGTAAGAGACGGATGGCCAGTGGTGGTTTTAGCTCTTTGGAGTTTTGTCCCCAAAATTTTCCACATTCAAGGATTAATCCCAAATTACATAACTCTTAATTCACTTTTTTTAATTTTAATTGTGTGTAAAATTACTAATTTATATTATAGTATTAATGTTGTTGAGCCTAAGAAATCTGCTTTGTATTGTGCCAATGTTATATGTGTTAGCGCATCCTCCCTTATGATTACACGGCTTGACTTTCTTCCTTGCATTGTGCTAATGTCATACTAAGCCTAATAATTCTGTGTTATATGTGTATAAGGTCGGACTTGTTCACTCAGACAATAGTCTGAGTGAGCCTACATACTCGTACGAAGCGATTCAAAGTTCACATAATTCATAAAAGGACAAGGAGGAAGTGTGTACTTTTTTAGGGGTATAACTCGAGGTTGGAGACTCATTTTGGTGGGCCAAGTCAATGTTCAAGAGCGCAGAATCGTGTGAAGACTAATTTGGGTATGTTGAGGAGCATGGTATCGTAGAAAAATGAAAAGACTCATTTTGGTGAATGGGATCACCATGTAAAGGTATGGCTTCGTGGGAAGACCGTTAGACTCATTTTGATGAGTTGGGTCTTCGTGCAAGAGCAAAAAATCATTGAAAAATTGAAAGACCCATTTCATATGACTCATATCATCATGTTGTTAGGGTTTTATTCTTAAAAACTATGTACAGACATTTTATTTTGATTAATAAAGTATCGCCTTATTCATTTTGAAATGAGAATCATGTTTGTGAGAATGTTTTATATTTGTTTAAATATATTGTTTCATATAAATGTATGTTAATAAAGCGCAGTAAGAATTCTGGTGAGTTAGATTCGGCTTGATCACAAGAGATCAAAATTCCAGTTCTAGCACTATTGAAAGGTTCACAACTGTGGACACCCCAATATTTAGTCTAAGTGTGGTTCATTTTATTCCATTTATTAAAATACCCTTAACCCCCAAATCGCGTAAAATTACAAGGACAAAAGTGGCAAAGGTTATTAAAATACCCTTAACCCCAAAATCACGTAAAGCGACGATATCCCCGCATCGGTGTTTTATATATATACTTATCAAGCATTAATCTTCAATTAGAGTATTTTTAACATATAAATATATCAATCCAACAAAATAAAAATGCTATATTAAGGGTTAGGCTCCATAAATGTTGTAATGTATATTGTATATAGCACTGGCAAACAAGCAGGTTGGGCCTGTTATGAGCGGGCCTAATATGGGTTGGGCCTAATATGGACTGGGCTGAATATGAGCCAAATCTATTATGGGCCGGGTTTGGGCTGGGCTGGCCCGTTTTTTTTTTTTTTTTGAACATTTTTTTTAAAAAGAAAAAACATCATTTTTTTAATGAAAAAACAGCTTTTTTATAATAACAAATCTGTTAGTATTTTAGTTTTCATGTACTCATTTTGTTTAAACTTGTTGTTTTCCAATATACTTAAGCAATTTTTACTTCCAGTTATTTTCCAATAGATTAAAATTAAAAATGAAATTTTCAATCTAAATTAAAATGTTACAGTAAATCTATTTAAAATGTCTCATCTCAACTAATTCCATTAAATAAAACCATTTAACTAAAATACTAAATAAAAAATGTCCAATTTAAGTCCACCATATAAAGCATAAAAAATATAACAAACAAATAAAAATGTCTAATTTAAGTCCAATACAAACAAATAAAAGTGTTCTTAATATAAGTCCACATATTAACTCTACACTATTACAATTTCACACAATGGAATCTGAAAATCAAAGCAATGCACATCAATCCCTGCAAAAAAAAAAACTAAGTCATCATTTAATTAGTTAATAACGCAATAATTGAAAAGAAATAGCTAATAACGCAATAATACATTGAGAAATTTAATTAATTACCTCAACATCATCAATTCAACTTAGTTAAGATGTGCACTCAACGCATGCACATTACTCCCTGCGAAATTAATAAACAAATAAATGAGTTACCAAAATCCTCAATTTAATAAAATTAATAAATAAATAGACAAGTTATCTCACCAACGCCCTTGATCTTGAGCAACTCGTTCAACAAGAGATTAAAAATCCTCAACTAGATCATCATCTGAATTTTCTAGAGCTGAATTCATGCATTTAATATAAACAAAATGATTTAATATATATTAAAAGATATATATAATTAAAAAAAATATCGTAAATTACCTGGCACACCATACAACTAGTCTCTGGTGTAAACCAATGCTTCAGCATTACTGGGCAAAATTGAACTACGATACTTACTAATTATACGCCCACCAATGCTAAAAGCAGATTCAGAAGTGACACTCGTAATAGGAATGCTTAATATATCACGTGCCATTTGAGAAAGATTCGGGAAACGAATTGTGTTATCTTTCCAATAACTAAGAACGTCTAACTGAGCGTGTTGCTTTTGATCAAGTCTGGTCTCGTCGAGGTAAGTGTCTAACTGAGATTTAACTCTGCTTTGACCATAATGCAGGCTTTCAAAGGCATCAAACTCCTAAATGAAATAAACATTTAATAAATTTGAATGATAATTATATCTTTAAAAAATTAAGATTAAGTTCGCTCACGCGACTAGAGCTTGAAATTGATGTATGATCATGTGTTGAAGCAGGAGGGGATATATTTACATACTCTTGAAAGAGCATATACAACTTCTCCCGAACAATTTGCTTTTTCTCTAAACTAGTCGCGGGACACAATTTGTTAAAACAAAATTCAACATATTGTAGCTTGTATCGAGGATCCAATATAACAGCAAATGATAAAAACATGGCATAAGATTCCCAATATTTGTTATATTTGAGTTTCATTTGATGAGCCGTAGCATTTATAATTTCATCTAAATTTTCCATCTCTTCAGCCAACAGTAACTGTATCCTCCAAACAGCAGAAAAATACAAATTCGCGGTTGGATATTTAGTTCCAGAGAAATATGTTGTAATCTCATAGAAAGGTTTCAACAACCTACTGATTCGATCAATCTTCGTCCATTCTTCATTGGTTGGGCATGTCTTGAATTGGGGATCAATTGATTGGAGGCGATCAAATGCACGACGATACACAAGTGCGCTCTCAAGCATTAGATACGTGGAGTTCCATCTAATTTGCATATCTTGTCGAACCTTCTTTCGGCAGTCCAATGAAAGACTATATATACACTCGGCAAATTTTATTTTTCTGCCTTCAGTTCCCCTGACATATTTCACGGATTCTCGAACCTTGTGTACAGATTCAGTGATAACTTTCAAGCCATCTTGCACTATTAGATTCAAAATGTGTGCACCACATCGGATATGAAAAAACTCGCCGTCACATATTGACGAGTTGGTTAAACGTTGATGACATTTTAAAGTTTCTACCAACCCGTTATTATATTTAGCATTATCCAACGTAATAGAAAATATTTTCTTATCAATGCCCTAGTATCTCAACCAATGGATGATTTGTTGTGCCAATATTGGTCCACTATGTGAAGGGGGGACATGGCGAAAATTCAATATCCATTTTTGCAAAACCCAATTATCATCCACGTAATGAGCTGTAAGGGACAAATATCCATCTGTGGCAATAGATGTCCACATATCAGACGTTAGAAATACTCGACTAGGAACTGAGCTTAGACAATACCTAATCATTTCCTTCCCTACATCATGCAATTTTAACGTGTCGGACTTGGCTGTATTTCTTGAAATGTGAATTGCTTCAGGTTGTAAATAGCTAATCAAGTCACGAATTCCTTCATATTTCACAAAGCTATATGGTAAATTATGTTTCACTAGTGCTGTAGCCAATTTCTCACGAAACATATCCTGATTAAATTCACGTGTAAGCTCTTTTCCACATTTTAAATAGTGGCGTAACATGCTACTTGTGCCGGATTTGTTTTTCGCAACATAAACAACATCACACCTCCTACATTTTGCCTTTTCTATCCCATCTTTCCGGATTGGCAATAGTTCAAAATCCTCTCACACTACAGAAGTGGTTCTCTTAGAACGTTTGTTACTAGCGGAAGAATTTTGCTCACTATTTTCCGACATCAATTTTGTTTGAAGAATAACCTAAATAATAGTTAATTAGTTAAAAAATGATCATTTAATTAGTTAAATAAAATAAACAACTAAGTCATCATTTAATTAATTAACAAAATGAACAAATAAATCATCATTTAAATGAATTAGAAAATGAACAAAAAAGTCATCATTTAATTTGATAAAAAATGAACATTTAATAAGTTAAAAAAATTAAGTTCATTTTAATTAGTTAAAGAAAATGCAAAAAAAATTGTCCGAAAATGAAAAAAAAAAATATTCGAACATCCAGTTTTGTTCATTATTATATCTTATTTACATCATTTAGAGATCAAGGGTAAATTTTCTCATGAATCAATAATCATTTACAGAAAATGAACAAATCATATACAGAAAATTAAAAAATAAATAAAAACAAACATATTCGGCGTGAGATCCGGCAAGAAATCCGGTGTTATTGAGCTCCGATGTGAATTTCCGTCACACAGGAAATCCAGTAAATGAGCTCACACAGCGTCACATAGCGTCGGGTTTATTGAGCTCCGATGTGAATTTTCGTCTGGTGTAGCACACAGCGTCTGGTGTAGCTCCGATGTGAATTTTCGTCTGTGTTCGGAGAGATGAAAATGGCTTCGTTCGATGAATATTTAGAGGTTTTTAGGTTTATAGGTTAGAGATGAAAGTCTTATGTCAATGACGGCTGCTTTTTAGGTTGTAAGCAACTTGTAACTTGCTGCTTGGCTTGACCGTGTTTTGCTAAAATATGGGTTGTAACTTGGATTTTTATTTGGGCCATTAATTCTAAAATATGGGCCCCATATTATTTTATACTTTTAAAATATGGGCCCCGTATTTTAGTGTTTGGACTTATATGGGTATTTTAGTTAAATGGATCCAATATTGCCACTGCTAATTGTATACATGGTAACCCATCGCCTACACATGTAAATATGCCCCATTTGTTATAATTATATTGGCTTTGATCCCAAGTCTCCTTGGGTACATAGGCGTTATACCAAATTAAACTCATGAAGCCCAAGCCTCATATTACGTCTTTTAACATATTATCTTTTAGGGATGCTTACAGTTTGAGTCTAAATATAAAGTAACCAGCCCGGGGACTACGACACCTCTGGAATTTTCGTCGTATCGAGAAAGGATACATAGATCTATCTTGGTGGATTATGTCCCACTCCAATCCTAAATATACATCTCCCAATATCAATCCAAGTCCTATACTTGCACACATGCCACGTTCGAACATGTGAATAACCAAACTAATGTGGGCTTTAATATTGTGGCTATACGAGTACGTAGTCACAATATCGAGTCCTTCTCGTGAGCACAAGCCCAAAAAATATATCTCTCGATATATTGTCGCCGTGTAGATGCACCCATCTCTTATCTCTTACCTTTTTATCCCCCCCTCAAACGTTGAACGGGATATCAAACTATCTCAAGCCGTAAATTCTCGTGCACGCACACACACATAACCTTTACAGCCACCTGCAATCCAAGTCGAGCTTTCTCGAACACTTATGTGCATAGTTTGGTCATCCGTTATATGAGTATAAAGTCATACACAAGCACTGTTTTGTACCTAAACCGATTTAAGTGGCGTTCCTACACCTCTCATTCATGTCGTTTTTCTACCCAAACACATATCTACATTTTATGGGATTCTCGAACTATGGTCGCTAAACATGCTATAAAATAAACTAAAAAGTAATCAGATAATGTTAAGAGCGATAATATGCATATAATTAAGGAAGCGTAAAGAACAAGTGGGGTGCCTAACACATTCTCCACTCGTAACCCGATTCACAAACCCCACAACGAGAATCTTTGGACTATCACAAACCTAAACCTACCTTAGGATTAGTTCAAACCTTTTTTTGTTTATTTTTATATAAAATAAATAGGACATTATTAACAATCGACAACCCTTCACACGAAATATACACTTAGGCTTATGCCTAAATTAGGGGCATGCAGCAAAAATTGGATACGGTGTGAAACAACTTCCAGGGGGAAATCAACGACCCAATCAAACCAATAACCTGACCTCAGGGGGGAACGGTGGATTGTAAGACAAGCACTCTCGTGTCCACTATCAACACACACAAACTCCCCCAGGCGCATCACCGCTTGGGTCCTATAACACCACAATGATGACTTCCACTTCACCAAAAATGCCAATCTGATACAATATCACACAGAGAACCTGTCATGGTTTAAAACCGTGCTTAAATATGGAATGATTTATTAATATTCTACAATGATTGAAAATCTTCCCAAAATTAGGCACGATTTAAAATCATGCCAAAATTAAGCACGATTTAAAATTTAGATAAATTAGGCAAGATTATTAAACGACATTACTTCACGATAAGGGCATCCAAAAAATAAAAAATTCGTTTAACTTTTTAATTTGGAGCCATTTTGAAATTCCCTCTCTCTTCCTCAAGTCCGATTATCCCAAATCGAAGTTATTCATTTTATCTCCCGACGAAAGAATAAGAACCTATTTTCTTTTTTCCCCATCGGTAAAGATTCAGCTATATAAGAAGCCGTTATCTCAGGTTTATATTATTCACATGAGGGATGAGTTTAGGGGAAACACCAAGATTACCTTCTAATCAATGTTTGGAGGCCTATTTCTCTATTTTCTCTCTCTTATATTTTACAATTCATCTCTATTTTTTGTATAAACCAAACTACATCGCCACACATCAAAATCTCTAAACTAGGGCTTTAACTTTATACATGATTAGGGGTGTTCGTGGTACGGTAAAAACCCGTACTGTACCGTTTCGTACCGAAAAAAAGTGGTAATGGTTTACATTTTTTACTTACCGAAAACCAAAACTACCGAAACCGAAATTACCGAATTTTTTGTGGTTGGTTTTGGTTTAACCATTTTAAAAACCGATTTACCGAAATTATCGCTTTTAAAATACACAAACATTAGTTGTCAAATTTACCGTAATAATATACCTAAATTATAAACTAGATACACCAAATATATTTTTATGTAATATACCTAACTTATTAGTCATGTAGTGTTATATAATTCTTATTTGAAACTATCATGATTAAACACCATAACGAAATGTATCAAGCCAAAATATTGAGAGGAAAAAAAAAACATACGGATACGGGTGTAGGTATTGAGAGGAAAAAACATTGAGAGGAAAAAAGCATAGCAGGTATCAAGCCTGCCAAACCCCATAAAGAAATGTACCAAAATGCTTGTGTAGTGTTTTTTTTCAAGTCCCACATCGGTTGGGTTTTGGGATCTTCCTTTCTAGTCTTACTTATAAATAGACTTTGACAGCCCATGTTAAAATCAGTTGGTTAGCTTTAAAGAGTTGACCGACCTCAAGTTCAAAGATTTGGTGGCATTGTTAATTTAGTCTATTGACTAAATATAAATGATGTTAAGATGAGTCCTTTTAGTTTATTTTTCATTGAAATGTTATTATTTTTATTTCAAAGATTTTGGTATTTACCGAAAAAATCGATTTTACCGTTAAACCGCTCGGTTTGGTTTCGGTTCAGGTGCACGTGTACCGGTCAGTAAAAATGGTAATTTCGGTTTAGGGAATCTAAATCGGTTTTGGTATTGGTATACTCTTTTTACTGATCAAACCGATCGATAATCAGCCTTATACATGATGGTGTGTACTGTATAGTATTTCATATCTTTATTCAACCATCTTTTATGAATAGGGCATCGACTCAGAATTCTGATTTATAAGAATTGAAGGGATATAGGTGGAAATATGTTAATTGATAAAGCTGTTATCACCTTGAAGTTATTAATTTTGTACTCATTTCCTCAGTTTTCAATCCCAATTCTAAAGATGAAACCACACCTCTGGTCCACTGGATCAATTTTTTTTTCAAAAAACATGTCTTTGCCTCGGGAAGCTCTCAAAACACCAGACCCGATGTTCTTCTTTGGACTCGCCATGGCACTACACCGAGATATCCTTGTTGTTTTGTAAGTATATAAAGTTTTTTATGACTCTTGATTTTTCTCTATTTGTGTGATTCAAGGTTAGGTTTTAAAGACAAACAATATGCATGTATTCCAAATAACATCTCGCATAAAAAGATTTAAACAAATTCAAAAGCCAAAATGAATAAAAGAGTTGCAAACATATAATTCATATACAAACACATACATATTATGTTTATAAACAACATAAATGAATAAGGAATTTCGGTCTAAGTTTGATTCTTACATCCAACAATTGTTGTCCTGAAAATAATATGCCTACCAAAAAAATATAGGTAGAGATGTATGGGAGGAGATCAAACATCTAGTTGTCGTTGAAATAGTACTATTAATTTGTTGGAAAAATTGGACTTAAATGGGTTTTAAGAAAGCTGTCCAGAATTTTCTGGACAGAATTTTGAGTAACTTTGAGCTCAAATTTAGGTGGGACCCACACTACGAAAATTGTGGGACTATATACGAACGCTTTCACCTACGCAAGGAGATTAATGTAGTATATTCATATGTCCAATTTCAATAAGTTATGAATGATAATTATGTCCCCAAAGTGACTCACAAAGCAATGAAAGTTAATGAATTGGGTGTGTTTTTACTCTTGTCCCACATTGGAAGAGTAGTGGAATTCTAATGAGTTAATAACACCCCAAGTATGGACTAAGGCTTGGATGCCTTGGGGGTATCCCAACTCTTTGAAGGGGAGATGACCTAAGCTATGCACGGGTTGACTTTCGGTCAAAAGTCCACACGCACGCGCGCGCGCGTCCGTCCGGCCGTCCGGCCGGCTCGGCTCGGTTCGGTTCGGTTCGGTTCGGGCTTGGGCTTGGGCTTATAAAAATCTCCTACATTTTTGGGCCGAATTTATTTAACTTTCTGGGCTTTAATTATTAATTAATTACGAAATTAATTAATAAACTGTTGGCAGTTATTGCCAACAGTCAACAGTTAATTTGGTTTAACTGTTTTGGCAGTTATTTGCCAACCGTCACCTATTTTTCTATAAACACCCTCCGTTTTTAAATAATGAAATTTTCCCTCCTCCAGAATTGCTGTCATTTTTGTCCCAGAATTCCTGTCATATCTGTTCCAAAATTTCTTTCTCCTGCATAACATATGTTGTAGTGTTGTTGAGTAAAGGCCACAGAATTTGAGTTCGTTGAAATTAATTATTGTTGTGCTACATAATTAATTGGGGAAATCCGTTCTATCTTGGGAGACAATATTCATCAACCTCGGAGCACATTGGAGGGAATAAATTGTCTTAAGGAAACTGTTCATAACAGGGCTCCGATTTATCTTTAATTCTTTTATTATTTCTGCAAATTCAAGTAAGTGTTTCATTTATGTAATTCTGTTTTAATTCTATAATTATATTAAATTCATAATTCTGTACAATTGTTATTTTTAAATAGTAGACATAACAATCTTAAGACAATTTATTTAGTTCTACTGTTTTTAGTGTACAGAATTTTTTTTATTACAGAAATTTTTTGTTGGAAATAATTCTATTTTGACAGAATAAAATGAATTAATTTATTGCTTTATTGTAGAAATTAGTAAAACAGTTTTGTTATAGAAATTAATTTCTATACTGTTTTTATATTCTGTTTTAGAAAACAAATTTTATTTGTGTATTCTTGTTAAAATCTGTTTATGATATATTTTAATCATAAATTATAATTCTGTTTTGTACGGAATTCTTTTTATTATTAAAAATTAGTGTGACACAGATTTTATAATTTAATTCTGTTTTGTACGGAATTCTGTTTATATTATACTTTAATTCTGAATTTTATTTGGAATTCTTTTGGAATTCATTTATTGTGAATTATATTTGGAGGAAATTGTTGCACAGAATTTTGTATTCTGTTTTGATTAATTCATTATATATGAATTTTATCATTGATAAAAATTCTGTTTTTGTAACAGAAATGGAATCACAAAGTACGAACACTACTCCTACGAAACTGATTGTCACCAACACAAGTGTGACTGCACCCGTATCTATGCCACACGGGGAGAAACCTAAAAAGTTCATTGGGGCTCACTTCAAACGTTGGCAAGGACAAATGTACTTCTATCTCACTACCTGCCAACTGGGCGGGTTTGTATATGAAGATTGCCCCTCTATTCAAGAGGGAGATGATGCTGAAAAGGTTGTTGCTGTCGATGCTTGAAAGCACTCGGACTACCTTTGCCGAAATTATATTTTGGCATACTTGGACAAGACTTTGTACCATGTCTATTGCACTATCAAAACTTCCAAGGAATTATGGAATTCTTTGGAAAATAAGTATAAAACTGAAGATACTGGGATGAAGAAATTTATTGTTGGGCGTTTTCTGGACTTCAAAATGGTTGATTCTAAATCTGTAATCTCGCAAGTGCAAGAACTCCAAGTTATTCTCCACGACATTCATGCTGAAGGAATGTCAATTAGTGAAACTTTCCAAGTTGCTGCAATTGTTGAAAAGTTGCCACCTTCTTGGACTTTGTTCAAAAACTATCTCAAGCACAAGCGTAAGGAGATGAATGTGGAGGAGTTGGTGGTCCGGCTAAGAATAGAAGAAGACAACCGTGAGTCTCAAAAGAAAAGTGGGAAGAATTCGATGGAAACAAAGGTCTATGTCGTTGAAGGTCCTAAAAAGAACAAACGAAAGTATGATGGGGAAGGCACTTCCAAACATAACAAGAAAAAGTTCAAAGGCAAATGCTACAATTGTGGTAAACCGGGACACCGCTCAAGTGAGTGTCGTAAGCCGAAGAAGCAAAATAAAAATAACTCTAAAGCAAATGTGACTGAGGGTGAGAATATCACCAATGATTTGGCGGATATGAATCTTTCTGCCGTTGTCTCTGAATGTAACTTGGTTGGAAATACCAAGGAATGGTGGGTGGACACTGGAGCCACACGACACATTTGTGCAAACAAATGGATGTTCTCCACCTATAAGCCTTTGGAAAATGAGGAGAACCTTTTTATGGGAAATTCTTCCACTTCTAAGGTGGTGGGACAAGGAAAGATTGCTTTGAAAATGACTTCTGGAAAGGAACTTACTCTCAACAATGTTCTTCACGTGCCTGATATCCGAAAGAATCTGATTTATGGATCTCTCCTTACTAAGAATGGTTTCAAGCTTGTGTTTGTGTCTGATCGCTTTGTGTTGTCTAAAAATGACATGTATGTAGGAAAGGGCTACCTAAATGAGGGGCTCTTTAAACTGAATGTTCTTACTGTAACCCCTAAAACATTTGTTTCAATGAATGAAATTGCTAGTTCTTCTTACTTGATTGAGTCATCTAATATTTGGCATGCTAGATTGGGACATGTTAATTTTGATACATTGCGTAGATTAATTAACTTGGAATTTTTGCCAAAATTTAATATTGATAAAAATCATAAATGTGAAATTTGTGTGGAATCTAAATTAGCTAGATTACCTTTCCATTCTATTGAAAGGATAACTGAACCTTTAGATTTAATTCACACCGATATTTGTGATTTGAAATTTGTTCAAACTAGAGGTGGGAAAAAGTATTTTATTACTTTTATTGACGATTGCACAAAATATTGCTATGTATATTTGTTACATAGTAAAGATGAGGCTATTAATGCATTTAAACAATATAAGAATGAAGTTGAGAATCAATTAAGCAAAACGATAAAGGCTATTAGAATGATAGAGGAGGTGAATATGAATATCCATTTAAGGAATTTTGTTCTGAAAATGGGATTATTCATCAAACAACCGCTCCTTATTGTCCTCAATCGAATGGTGTTGCTGAACGCAAAAATCGTACTTTGAAAGAAATGATGAACTCAATGTTATTAAGTTCAGGAGCTCCACAAAATTTATGGGGGGAAGCCTTACTTTCTGCTAATTACATTCTCAATAAAGTACCTCACAAAAAGACTCACAAGACACCTTATGAATTATGGAAAGGTCGAAGACCTTCCTATAAATATTTACGAGTGTGGGGGTGCTTAGCTAAAGTGATGGTTCCTAAACCTAAAAAGGTAAGAATAGGGCCAAAAATTGTGGATTGTGTATTCATCGGTTATGCTACTAATAGCAGTGAATATCGATTTCTAGTTTGTAAATCTGAGATTTCGAACATTCATGTAAATACGGTTATTGAATCGAGGGATGCTTCATTTTTTGAAAATGAATTCCCGTATAACATGACCCGAGAATCTGGTCCTCCTAAAAGGACAAATCAAGCTACTACAAGTGGTACTTATCAACCTATTGAATCAATAGAGGATGAACCAAGACGTAGCAAAAGAGCAAAAACCTCGACTTCTTTCGGTCCGGATTTTCTAACATATTTGTTAGAAAATGAAGCTCAATCGTATAAAGAAGCTATATCCTTACCCGATGCTTCCAATGGGAAAGAAGCAATTAATAGTGAAATTGAATCCATATTACAAAATCATACATGGGAACTAGTGGATCTTCCACCTGGTTCAAAACCGTTAGGTTATAAATGGATCTTCAAAAAGAAATTGAAGGCCGATGGATCAATTGATAAATATAAAGCTAGACTTGTAGCTAAAGGCTATAGGCAAAATGAAGGGTTGGATTACTTCGACACATATTCACCGGTAACAAGAATAACGTCCATTCGGATGTTAATAGCAATAGATGCTATTAATGGACTTGAAATACATCAAATGGATGTAAAAACTGCATTCTTAAATGGTGAACTAGATGAGAAAATTTATATGGAGCAACCTGAAGGGTTCAAAGCTCCCGGACAAGAAGGAAAAGTATGCAACCTTATTAAATCACTATATGGATTAAAACAAGCACCTAAACAAGGGCATGAAAAATTTGATAATGCAATGTTATCAAATGGTTTCAAAATTAATGAATGCGATAAATGTGTTTACTTTAAATACATTCATAATGGATATGTCATTGTATGCCTCTATGTTGATGATATGCTTATCATGGGTAGTAACTTGGAAATTGTCAAAAATACAAAACAAATGTTGAGTAGTAGATTTGACATGAAAGATATGGGAATCGCTGATGTTATATTAGGAATTAAAATTTCTAGAACATCGGATGGACTTATATTATCTCAATCTCATTACATTGAGAAAGTACTTGAAAAATTCAAGAAGTATGATATTAGTCCTACCAAGACACCTGTAGATGTAAATTTACATCTAGCAAGAAATAATGGTGAAAGCATATCTCAACTAAAATATTCTCGTATTATCGGCAGTTTAATGTATATCATGAACTATACGCGACCGGACATAGCATACTCAATAAGTAAGCTAAGTCGATTTAAGAGTAATCCAGGAAGAGATCACTGGAAAGCAATATTGAGAGTTTTGGGTTATTTAAAATATACTCAAAACTATGGATTGCATTACTCAAAATATCCAGTTGTTCTTGAAGGACATTGCGATGCAAATCGGATATCTGATACAAAAGACTCTAAGTCTACGAGTGGGTATGTGTTTACCCTCGGAGGTGCAGCCGTATCTTGGAAATCCTCAAAACAAACGTGCATTGCTAGATCGACAATGGAATCTGAATTCATTGCACTAGACAAAGCTGGAGAAGAAGCTGAATGGCTTCGAAATTTCTTAGAGGATGTTCCAAATTGGTCTAAACCTGTGCCCGCAATATGTATACATTGCGATAGCCAATCAGCGATTGGAAGGGCACAAGATCACATGTATAACGGAAAGTCACGAAATATTCGTCGTAGACACAATACCGTTAGACAACTTCTCTCAAACGGAATTATCACAATTGACTATGTAAAGTCAAAAGATAATATATCGGATCCACTAACGAAAGGTTTAAACCGAGAGCAAGTTGAAAGATCATCGAGAGGAATGGGTCTAAAGCCTATAAATAAATAATAATCAATATAGTGGCAACCCAACCTAGCTGACTGGAGATCCCAAGATCTAGGTTCAATGGGCAAACCGAACTACGTTATATTCAGTAAGCACTGGAGGATATATCATCCTATCCATTCCAAAGATGAGACAGTGCATATCGGCCGCCAAATTAGGATAAGTTATGCTTTTAATGACATCTATATCTTAGTACGTCTAAGTGGGGTATTGCAGAATACTCTTTATGGAAGTCACCTACGTAAGTAAGATGGGGGCCACTTCTATGAGAATAATGAAAGGCATATTCTCTAAAATACTTGCGGAACCAAGTGGTGTTCACGGCCAAAATGAACACAAACGTGAGAACCAACTGTGTTGAAGAATTATTGTGTGAATACTGTTGTCTAGGTTTACATAAACGGTTGACGGTTCAAGGACGTGAAGTCTACTGATTAACCAAGTAAATCCGATAGTATATCACTAAGGAAAGTTCAAGGCCACTAGGCTACTTCTCCTGATGCAATAAGTCTTCATTTTTACTCAACTTGTGTCTGCATCTGCATTAGCATCTGTTTTGTTTTATTTAAAGCGATATATCATTCATGTGGGGGATTGTTGAAAAAATTGGACTTAAATGGGTTTTAAGAAAGCTGTCCAGAATTTTCTGGACAGAATTTTGAGCAACTTTGAGCTCAAATTTAGGTGGGACCCACACTACGAAAATTGTGGGACCATATACGAACGCGTTCACCTCCGCAAGGAGATTAACGTAGTATATTCATATGTCCAATTTCAATTAGTTATGAATGATAATTATGTCCCCAAAGTGACTCACAAAGCAATGAAAGTTAATGAATTGGGTGTGTTTTTACTCTTGTCCCACATTGGAAGAGTAGTGGAATTCTGATGAGTTAATAACACCCCAAGTATGGACTAAGGCTTGGATGCCTTGGGGGTATCCCAACTCTTTGAAGGGGAGATGACCTAAGCTATGCACGGGTTGACTTTCGATCAAAAGTCCACACGCGCGCGCGCGCGCGTCCGTCCGGCCGGCCGACTCGGCTCGGTTCGATTCGGGCTTGGGCTTGGGCTTATAAAAATCTCCTACATTTTTGGGCCGAATTTATTTAACTTTCTGGGATTTAATTATTAATTAATTACGAAATTAATTAATAAACTGTTGGCAGTTATTGCCAACAGTTAACAGTTAATTTCGTTTAACTGTTTTGGCAGTTATTTGCCAACCGTCACCTATTTTGCTATAAACACAGATGCCTCCCTCCATTTTTAAATAATGAAATTTTCTCTCCTCGAGAATTGCTGTCATTTTTGTCCCAGAATTCCTGTCATATCTGTTCCAAAATTTCTTTCTCCTGCATAACATATGTTGTAGTGTTGTTGAGTAAAGGCCACAGAATTTGAGTTCGTTGAAATTAATTATTGTTCTGCTACATAATTAATTGGAGAAATCCGTTCTATCTTGGGAGACAATATTCATCAACATCGGAGCACATTGGAGGGAATAAATTGTCTTAAGGAAACTGTTCATAACAGGGATCGGATTTATCTTTAATTCTTTTATTATTTCTGCAAATTCAAGTAAGTGTTTCATTTATGTAATTCTGTTTTAATTCTGTAATTATATTAAATTCATAATTCTGTACAATTGTTATTTTTAAATAGTAGACATAACAATCTTAAGACAATTTATTTATTTCTACTGTTTTTAGTGTACATAATTTTTTTTATTACAGAAATTTTTTGTTGGAAATAATTCTGTTTTGACAGAATAAAATGAATTAATTTACTGCTTTATTGTAGAAATTAGTAAAATAGTTTTGTTATAGAAATTAATTTCTATACTGTTTTTATATTCTGTTTTAGAAAACAAATTTTATTTGTGTATTCTTGTTAAAATCTATTTATGATATATTTTAATCATAAATTATAATTCTGTTTTGTACGGAATTCTTTTTATTATTAAAAATTTGTGTGACACAGATTTTATAATTTAATTCTGTTTTATACGGAATTCTGTTTATATTATACTTTAATTCTGAATTTTATTTGGAATTCTTTTGGAATTCATTTATTGTGAATTATATTTGGAGGAAATTGTTGCACAAAATTTTGTATTCTGTTTTGATTAATTCATGATATATGAATTTTATCATTGATAAAAATTCTGTTTTTGTAACAGAAATGGAATCACAAAGTACGAACACTACTCCTACGAAACTGATTGTCACCAACACAAGTGTGACTGCACCCGTATCTATGCCACACGGGGAGAAACCTGAAAAGTTCATTGGGGCTGACTTCAAACGTTGGCAAGGACAAATGTACTTCTATCTCACTACCTGCCAACTGGGCGGGTTTGTATATGAAGATTGCCCCTCTATTCAAGAGGGAGATGACACTGAAAAGGTTGCTGCTGTCGATGCTTGGAAGCACTCGGACTACCTTTGCCGAAATTATATTTTGGCACACTTGGACAAGACTTTGTACCATGTCTATTGCACTATCAAAACTTCCAAGGAATTATGGAATTCTTTGGAAAATAAGTATAAAACTGAAGATGCTGGGATGAAGAAATTTATCGTTGGGCGTTTTCTGGACTTCAAAATGGTTGATTCTAAATTTGTAATCTCGCAAGTGCAAGAACTCCAAGTTATTCTCCACGACATTCATGCTGAAGAAATGTCAATTAGTGAAACTTTCCAAGTTGCTGCAATTGTTGAAAACTTGCCACCTTCTTGGACTTTGTTCAAAAACTATCTCAAGCACAAGCGTAAGGAGATGAATGTGGAGGAATTGGTGGTCCGGCTAAGAATCGAAGAAGACAACCGTGAGTCTCAAAAGAAAAGTGGGAAGAATTCGATGGAAACAAAGGTCCATGTCGTTGAAGGTCCTAAAAAGAACAAACGAAAGTATGATGGGGAAGGCACTTCCAAACATAACAAGAAAAAGTTCAAAGGCAAATGCTACAATTGTTGTAAACCGGGACACCGCTCAAGTGAGTGTCGTGAGCCGAAGAAGCAAAATAAAAATAACTCTCAAGCAAATGTGACTGAGGGTGAGAATATCACCAATGATTTGGCGGATATGAATCTTTCTGCCGTTGTCTCTGAATGTAACTTGGTTGGAAATACCAAGGAATGGTGGGTGGACACTGGAGCCACACGACACATTTGTGCAAACAAATGGATGTTCTCCACCTATAAGCCTTTGGAAAGTGAGGAGAACCTTTTTATGGGAAATTCTTCCACTTCTAAGGTGGTGGGACAAGGAAAGATTGCTTTGAAAATGACTTCTGGAAAGGAACTTACTCTCAACAATGTTCTTCACGTGCCTGATATCCGAAAGAATCTGATTTTTGGATCTCTCCTTACTAAGAATGGTTTCAAGCTTGTGTTTGTGTCTGATCGCTTTGTGTTGTCTAAAAATGACATGTATGTAGGAAAGGGCTACCTAAATGAGGGGCTCTTTAAACTGAATGTTCTTACTGTAGCCCCTAAAACATTTGTTTCAATGAATGAAATTGCTAGTTCTTCTTACTTGATTGAGTCATCTAATATTTGGCATGCTAGATTGGGACATGTTAATTTTGATACATTGCGTAGATTAATTAACTTGGAATTTTTGCCAAAATTTAATATTGATAAAAATCATAAATATGAAATTTGTGTGGAATCTAAATTAGCTAGATTACCTTTCCATTCTATTGAAAGGACAACTGAACCTTTAGATTTAATTCACACCGATATTTGTGATTTGAAATTTGTTCAAACTAGAGGTGGGAAAAAGTATTTTATTACTTTTATTGACTATTGCACAAAATATTGCTATGTATATTTGTTACATAGTAAAGATGAGGCTATTAATGCATTTAAACAATATAAGAATGAAGTTGAGAATCAATTAAGCAAAACGATAAAGGCTATTAGAAGTGATAGAGGAGGTGAATATGAATATCCATTTGAGGAATTTTGTTCTGAAAATGGGATTATTCATCAAACAACCGCTCCTTATTCTCCTCAATCGAATGGTGTTGCTGAACGCAAAAACCGTACTTTGAAAGAAATGATGAACTCAATGTTATTAAGTTCAGGAGCTCCACAAAATTTGTGGGGGGAAGCCTTACTTTCTGCTAATTACATTCTTAATAAAGTACCTCACAAAAAGACTCACAAGACACCTTATGAATTATGGAAAGGTCGAAGACCTTCCTATAAATATTTACGAGTGTGGGGGTGCTTAGCTAAAGTGATGGTTCCTAAACCTAAAAAGGTAAGAATAGGGCCAAAAACCGTGGATTGTGTATTCATCGGTTATGCTACTAATAGCAGTGCATATCGATTTCTAGTTTGTAAATCTGAGATTTCGGACATTCATGTAAATACGGTTATTGAATCGAGGGATGCTTCATTTTTTGAAAATGAATTCCCGTATAACATGACCCGAGAATCTGGTCCTCCTAAAAGGACAAATCAAGCTACTACAAGTGGTACTCATCAACCTATTGAATCAATAGAGGATGAACCAAGACATAGTAAAAGAGCAAAAACCTCGACTTCTTTCGGTCCGGATTTTCTATAATATTTGTTAGAAAATGAACCTCAATCGTATAAAGAAGCTATATCCTTACCCGATGCTTCCAATTGGAAAGAAGCAATTAATAGTGAAATTGAATCCATATTACAAAATCATACATGGGAACTAGTGGATCTTCCACCAGGTTCAAAACCGTTAGGTTATAAATGGATCTTCAAAAAGAAATTGAAGGCCGATGGATCAATTGATAAATATAAAGCTAGACTTGTAGCTAAAGGCTATAGGCAAAATGAAGGGTTGGATTACTTCGACACATATTCACCGGTAACAAGAATAACGTCCATTCGGATGTTAATAGCAATAGCTGCTATTAATGGACTTGAAATACATCAAATGGATGTAAAAACTGCATTCTTAAACAGTGAACTAGATGAGGAAATTTATATGGAGCGACCTGAAGGGTTCAAAGCTCCCGGACAAGAAGGAAATGTATGCAAGCTTGTTAAATCACTATATGGATTAAAACAAGCACCTAAACAATGGCATGAAAAATTTGATAATGCAATGTTATCAAATGGTTTCAAAATTAATGAATGCGATAAATGTGTTTACTTTAAATACATTCATAATGGATATGTCATTATATGCCTCTATGTTGATGATATGCTTATCATGGGTAGTAACTTGGAAATTGTCAAAAATACAAAACAAATGTTGAGTAGTAGATTTGACATGAAAGATATGGGAATCGCCGATGTTATATTAGGAATTAAAATTTCTAGAACATCGGATGGACTTATATTATCTCAATCTCATTACATTGAGAAAGTGCTTGAAAAATTCAAGAAGTATGATATTAGTCCTACCAAGACACCTGTAGATGTAAATTTACATCTAGCAAGAAATAATGGTGAAAGCATATCTCAACTAAAATATTCTCGTATTATCGGCAGTTTAATGTATATCATGAACTGTACACGACCGGACATAGCATACTCAATAAGTAAGCTAAGTCGATTTACGAGTAATACAGGAAGAGATTACTGGAAAGCAATATTGAGAGTTTTGGGTTATTTAAAATATACTCAAAACTATGGATTTCATTACTCAAACTATCCAGTTGTTCTTGAAGGACATTGCGATGCAAATTGGATATCTGATACAAAAGACTCTAAGTCTACGAGTGGGTATGTGTTTACCCTCGGAGGTGCAGCCGTATCTTGGAAATCTTCAAAACAAACGTGCATTGCTAGATCGACAATGGAATCTGAATTCATTGCACTAGACAAAGCTGGAGAAGAAGCTGAATGGCTTCGAAATTTCTTATAGGATGTTCCAAATTGGTCTAAACCTGTGCCCGCAATATGTATACATTGCGATAGCCAATCAGTGATTGGAAGGGCACAAAATCACATGTATAACGGAAAGTCACGACATATTCGTCGTAGACACAATACCGTTAGACAACTTCTCTCAAACGGAATTATCACAATTGACTATGTAAAGTCAAAAGATAATATATCAGATCCACTAACGAAAGGTTTAAACCGAGAACAAGTTGAAAGATCATCGAGAGGAATGGGTCTAAAGCCTATAAATAAATAAGAATCAATATAGTGGCAACCCAACCTAGCTGACTGGAGATCCCAAGATCTAGGTTCAATGGGCAAACCGAACTACGTTGTATTCAGTAAGCACTGGAGGATATATCATCCTATCCATTCCAAAGATGAGACAGTGCATATCTACCGCGAAATTAGGATAAGTTATGCTTTTAATGACATCTATATCTTAGTACGTCTAAGTGGGGTATTGCAGAATACTCTTTATGGAAGTCACCTACGTAAGTATGAAGGGGGCCACTTCTATGAGAATAATGAAAGGCATATTCTCTAAAATACTTACGGAACCAAGTGGTGTTCACGGCCAAAATGAACACAAACGTGAGAACCAACTGTGTTGAAGAATTGTTGTGTGAATACTGTTGTCTAGGTTTACATAAACGATTGACGGTTCAAGGACGTGAAGTCATTAACCAAGTAAATCCGATAGTATATCACTAAGGAAAGTTCAAGGCCACTAGGCTACTTCTCCTGATGCAATAAGTCTTCATTTTTACTCAACTTGTGTCTGCATCTGCATTAGCATCTGTTTTGTTTTATTTATAGCGATATATCATTCATGTGGGGGATTGTTGGAAAAATTGGACTTAAATGGGTTTTAAGAAAGCTGTCCAGAATTTTCTGGACAGAATTTTGAGCAACTTTGAGCTCAAATTTAGGTGGGACCCACACTACGAAAATTGTGGGACCATATACGAATGCGTTCACCTCCGCAAGGAGATTAACGTAGTATATTCATATGTCCAATTTCAATAAGTTATGAATGATAATTATGTCCCCAAAGTGACTCACAAAGCAATGAAAGTTAATGAATTGGGTGTGTTTTTACTCTTGTCCCACATTGGAAGAGTAGTGGAATTCTAATGAGTTAATAACACCCCAAGTATGGACTAAGGCTTGGATGCCTTGGGGGTATCCCAACTCTTTGAAGGGGAGATGACCTAAGCTATGCACGGGTTGACTTTCGGTCAAAAGTCCACACGCGCGCGCGCGCGCGTCCGTCCGTCCGTCCGGCTCGACTCGGTTCGATTCGGGCTTGGGCTTATAAAAATCTCCTACATTTTTGGGCCGAATTTATTTAACTTTCTGGGCTTTAATTATTAATTAATTACGAAATTAATTAATAAACTGTTGGCAGTTATTGCCAACAGTCAACAGTTAATTTCGTTTAACTGTTTTGGCAGTTATTTGCCAACCGTCACCTATTTTGCTATAAATACAGTTGCCTCCCTCCGTTTTTAAATAATGAAATTTTCCCTCCTCCAGAATTGCTGTCATTTTTGTCCCAGAATTCTTGTCATATCTGTTCCAAAATTTCTTTCTCCTGCATAACATATGTTGTAGTGTTGTTGAGTAAAGTCCACAGAATTTGAGTTCGTTGAAATTAATTATTGGTGTGCTACATAATTAATTGGGGAAATCCGTTCTATCTTGGGAGACAATATTCATCAACCTCAGAGCACATTGGAGGGAATAAATTGTCTTAAGGAAACTGTTCATAACAGGGCTCGGATTTATCTTTAATTCTTTTATTATTTCTGCAAATTCAAGTAAGTGTTTCATTTATGTAATTCTGTTTTAATTCTGTAATTATATTAAATTCATAATTCTGTACAATTATTATTTTTAAATAGTATAATTCAAGGCATCATATAACAAAGAGTGACCGAATAGAATCATATGTTGGTATGGTATTTGTTGGTGGTGGAGGATTATGGGGAAAAGGAAATTTGATCTTTCATTCCTCCTTGAATAGGTGTACCTTTCCCACATAAAAAAATGTGATTTGTTCCTTTAAGTTTGATAATAGTTCCCTTCATTTTTTATATTTTTCCCACAGTGGTGATAGGCTCATATGTCTCAGTCTTGTACAAAAGCTTTATATCAGAGCTCTTACAATTGGCCTTCAAGGTTATACATAATTATATACACGATTAATTTTCAACACTCGTATAAATGGCTTATAAACACTAAAAAGAGCAAAAAAATTATCTTGTTTTAAACATAAAACTTTTGAACTCTCTTATTAATGCCCGATCTATTATTTTCTTCTCACCAACTAATATTATATGTTTGGTTACTCTCTTGTCCTTAAAAAGTCACATTTGATTCTTTGTTTTCATAACTATGCTACTTGCCTTGTTGGCAAATTTGAGGTAATGTCTTTTTCTCTCTTCAATAAGTTATTTTAGTAAGTTACTATTAATAACATTTTACTTCCTCCAGACTGTAGATACATACTACATACATTGTTCTAGTGCAACTTTTGTTGGAAGTGTATCGATCCCATTACTCTAGATAAATGCTTTCAACGATGTAAGCTATAAATGTTTCTTCCAACTTGTTTGTTAAAATGTTTATTAAAGTTTGTATGAGTTTGAAATTACCAACATTGCAACATAATAGTTCGGTTATTATCTCACTAAATATAGTTATTTCATTTTTATTTGATTAATATACACATGTAACTTTTAATATCCCATTATATTACTAACAAATTATTTTACTTCTTAAAGGTACATAACTTTGGGTAGAAGGGTTGAAGGCAAAAACCATCGTTGATCTTCAAAGGTAATATCTACTTTAGTTCACTCTTTATACGATGTCGATTGACATTAAAAATAACAAGTGTAAGTAAGTTTTAGGATTAAAAAAATGAGGTGTTGAGGGTTGAAATCTCAAAACAACAATAAAATATTTCATAAAAAGTCACAAACACCTCGAGAGGTACCGATATAACACGTGGGAACTAACCGCATCCTAATTAGACTTTTTAATTAACAAAATGACAAGTATACACAAGTTTAGGATAAAAATAGGGCATTATGTGCTGCGTTGGAGATGAAATATTAAAATAGAAACCAAATGGCCTAAAAAGAGGCACGGGCACCTCAATAAGGACCATTACAATGTGTGTCAACTGATGGTATTCATATCGTACTCTTGGTTTAACAAATGAAAACTATATGCAAATTTTAGGTTAAAAATTGGTTGTTGGGGGATGAATTATCAAAAAGCAAGTAAATGGCCCAAAAAGAGGCACAAGAACCTCGAGAGGGACCTTTGCAACATGTATGAAATGACTATGTCCTTATCGGAGTCTCAGTTAAACAAAAATGACAAGTATATGTAAAAGTTTAGGTTAAAATTTGGGAGTTGGGGATGAAAAATCAAAATATCAACCAAATATATAGTAAAGAGACCCGAGCACCTATAGAGGGACCACTTGCTACTATTACACATGAATACGTTCATGTTTTACCTCAAAGTTCGCATATTTATTATTGTTGATGACATTCAGGGTTGCTTACATGATGTGTTATGATTGTGAGGGTTTGTGTGATATTATTGTTAAATTTTAAGTTCATGTTTAAGCAGGTTTTATATTAACGGGTTTGTAGAATGTCTAGAAAACAGAGTAAACTTGCCCTTTTTTTTGTCCGTAAAATTTTAAGACTTGTAATATATTGAAGTTTAATATGTACATTAATTTATCAACAATAATTTAGTAGGTTCACAATTGCTAATTCTCCTGATTGTTTATAAGTAATAAATATATTTTTTTTATTTTCTGAAAAATCTGGCACTGTTTTAAAGCAAGTTAAAAATATCCCACATAATTTTTATTATAATTATAATATAATTTGGCACGCTTTAGAACTGTTCCAAAATCGTGCTAGAAATAAAAATCTGGTATGGTTTTAAGTGGTACCAAAAGCGTACCATATTGTCAAATATCAATATGCTTAGGCCAAAATCTGGCACGGTTAAATGCCAATATGGCATGGTTGATTTTGGCACGGTTTAAAAATGTGTCAGATTGACATTTTTGGTGTAGTGTATATTGGGGATGAATCAAGAGAGCTGAACTACTCTCATGCCTCCTTTCTACTATGCTTAAAACCGTTTACTCTCCCACATGAGTACTTTACATAAATTCTAAAACCGTATAGCAACCTTAGTGTTAGGGTCTTTCATAACATAGATACGTGCTTAGGTTCCCATGTATAGCAATTTACATTTTTTCAAATGTATAAATACCCATGAAGGACCTCGCGATGAAACAAACTTCAAAGTACGTAAAAAAAAAGATTACTTGTTTACATCACGCACTGCATAGTCTTAATTTTCATATTCTTTGAACCCTATACACTTGAGGCCAAAAATAGTTAGCCGGACGTGTGGTTACTGATGAATATTCTCACTCTTTTCGTCCACCTGTTTGTCATATCGAGCAACTTCTCTCCCGATCCCAAAGTCTCTGTGACAGGGAACGTTTGAAGTTTGTTTAGTACTAAAGTATATCGAATATGCTCTCACAACTATTTAGTACTGGAGTAAAGTCGTTTCACATGCACCTTAAAGTTAATAAGTCCAAATAGCTTTGTATATCGTGATCTAGGACAATGAAAAGTGATTCACCGATCACCGAGTCGCATCGCCTTTTGCATGTAGAAAAAGATCTAGGAACACACCCTATTGCACAAAAAGAGCAGATATTTATGGGATAAATGCTCTGATGAAATTTTCAAAATTTTCAGATGGTTGGAGGCTGGTCCAAAACCCCTCAGATTCCAAGCTAAAGGTCTTCCCATTTTTAATAAAAGATAAACAGTATGAATCCATAAGTCATCATCAAAGCAGACTTCCCTTACGCTGGATTCCCCTACCCATATTTATATATTGAGGAAATAATAGACCACGGTCTATTATTTTCTTGCTCCTCGCATGAAAAGAAAGATCTCACCCATGTCTATCTTAATCCAATGGGACTCTCTCCAGTTCTTTCCTTTTGAAGATATTACCAAATAAAAAAAATATCGAATATAAACTACTGTCCACATATGGTTAAAAACAAATAAAAGAATTGCCTCAGAAAAAGTCATGTATATGTGAGTCCTTCTCCCCTATGTATTGTCCTTCTATCAATTCTTATGTCTAAAAAATCCTGAATTAAAGTGCCCCGACGTTTTCTGTAGGTACCGTTTTTAACAGAGAATTCACATAAGTTCTTATCTTGGAAACCCAAGTTTGCGCTCTGTGCGATCGTCTAGTTTTCATCAGTGAGCTCCTCACCCATGATTTCCAAGTTTTTAATGCAGTGCGCTCCATGTCTACCGAAGAATATCAGACTCCATCCTTAATGGATAAAGTTTTGAGACAACTTAAGAACATCATCAAATCTCTGAATACTATGCAATCAAAAATTCGAGAATTGAGTCAGTCCCAAGTCTAACTACAAGAGGCTAATCCTATGACTGAAACTGGATAATAGTACACCACCCATAGGGACTATTAAGGTTATACTAGTTATTACCTAGGATCAACCTGAACTACCTTTGCACCGACTCCCCCTGCTAGCATTGGCTCCCCCATTTTTAAGTACCATTTTCCCTGCATAGATACTTTTAACCCTACCATCAGTACCTAAAGTAACCAAACACCTCCTTCCAAGGCCCCCACGAGTTGAATCTCTAGCTCCTCCATCGACCGATGAGGTTATTCCCCCGCCTCTGAACAAGGACATAACGCAGGTCAAATCTGAACTACGTCTCCTCCAACAAGCCATCAATGAGATGCAAACCACGAATGAGCTTACAAACATAAAAAAGATGGCTTAATCCATATTATCGAAAAATTCAACATGCCCGTCGTTGTAGGTAAAAATTATGTGCCTACGTGGACCAAGGAAAAAAGTACACATGTCATCTAACGTGGTCGACTAACGTACTTGATCACACTTAGTCGGGTGGAAGGTAGACCAACTTTTACTCGGGTGGAACACTAACCAGTTATGAATTCCAAGAGTTTTACTTATTGCACACAGATGTGAACCACTGGAAATATAAAGGCATTCCATCTTGTGGGTTTCACACTCCTATAAATACAAACCACGCCCTTAGATCAAGGGACAACTCAAATCATACATATGTTTATCTTACTAAGGTACAGTAAACCTCATTGAATAACAACAAAAGTGGATGTAGGTTATTTTACAGTCGAACCAATTTAAAATCTTCATCATTTGTGTGTACGGTTTGAGTTATATCCATAATCTTTATATGTGATTATAAAATTGGAACCAATCCATTTTTATACATCAACAAATTAGCACCATTTGTGGGAATGTTTGTCTATCATTGTTCTCTACCAAACCCATTTTCTTAGTCTTCCTGAAAGATTATACAAGATGAATGAAATTTTCATTTGCAAGTGTTCAGAACACTCAACGGTTATAAACACTTGCAAATGATTTTTTTTTATAACGGTTCAAAACACTTACAAATAGTAATATGTAAAAAAAATGTTCCTTTTGTAAATGTTTTAAACCATTACATAAATTAAAATATTAAAAAATAAAAAATTCCAACACATGTCACGACCCTCACATTGATAAAAAGAAGTGGAAAACAAAAAACAATAGAAGAAAATTCTGGACAAGAATCAAAACTTTGCATTTCTACTACAAATCCATCAATAAACGCATCAATTCAATAATAATCATTATTACTAAATCGTTACAAAATTCACTAACACAATAAAAACTTATTAACATTATATTAAATAAAAAACATAAACCAAAACAAAAACCCACCATCTCAATAATGCCATCACTGCCTAATGCAACATAGTCTACAATGTCGTCTCTATTAACTCTACCACCACCGTCTCTCTCTTCTTCCCCTTAAGTTTTATCTATTCCATCGGTCCTCCTGTACGACCAATCGACCCTTGTAGAATGACCCACCACTTCTCATGACAACTACAAAAATAGGAATTAAAACAAAATCAGCAAATCAAAACTAGTACAACAAATCAATGTGAAGTGATTTAAATTGTTAAAATATACCACATGACACCATCCTCACATCTAAAACCATCACAATAAATGTCAAGGACCTATATTATCCATCATATAAGTAGAAAGAAAATAATATTTACCAAAGTCTTGAGAAATAATATATTTACGCAATCCAACTATGTGATTATGTTCATATCAACAATTATTTTGTTATGCAACAATTAGTGAAGATATAAGAAGAATATTATACATAACATTTAATCTTGTGTTTGATGACTTCAGTTCCTTCAAAACTCTTTGCTCGGCTATTTCCTTCAGGGTCATCTTTTTTTTTTCTTTTTAGACACCATGTGAGTGCCAATAATTACCAACAATCCGAACAAGTCACCCCGCCAATTGCCAGACAATAATTACCAATCAGCAGTCTAGCAATTAACACAAGTATTTGCAAGTGCATACCAATATTTATATCATTGTGGAATAGAATGGCTTGGAAAAGGGGGTGTTAACTTTTGCTTTGGGATTTTACCCTATAACTGAGCCTCCTAATTGTTGTCCCATCTCAGCATTTTCAATAGCAGTACCCTCATCAATGGCAAAATCAGCACGGGCATGAGATGAAAACGACATGGTTTCTTTCATTTCTTAACATTTCTCTTCAACCAATGGTTTGAAATCTTCATTTTTTGAAATGGGTTCTTCTAAAGCAACATATTTAAGGCCGCAACTTACACTAGAAACTTCTTTTAACACCTCGACTTGCATAGGGACCTTAATAACCTCATTTTCATTATATTCAAAATTCATATACTATTTAGAGTCATTTTCATCTCTTTCCTTTGAAATTTCAACATCCTTATCTATGGAATGCTGCTCTACAACTTTTAAAAGTGTGCTAATCGTAATGTTACAAACTAACCTTAAATAAGTATTTCAATTACGAACACTAGAAAATAACTAAATTCTAATAGTAAACAAGTTAAAGATATGTGTGAACAAACTAACCTCTATTTTTGTGCCAATGTTGAGAACAAGTTAAAGATATGTGTGAACAAGGTAAAGGTTTACAAACGAGCCAGTTGAATGAGTTTAAGGAGCTTGTCTACCTCAGGTGGGTGAACTTGCATCTGCGAATTGAGTTGCGCAACTTCTTATCCATGAGTTTTGATCTAACATCAAGCCCTAGTTCAATTGATTAGTGAATCTCTCGTCTTAACGTCCTGCATAAATAATGAATTTGCCATCTTATCATCCTGCCCAAATGATAATTTCTTAATTCAAGTGAAATGTTGAGTATGAAATGGTCTTGATTTTTTGACCCGTGATAAATATTTTATGTAGATTTAGTTCTCGATTGAAAATACCAAACTCTCTGTCACTTAACTGCCGCTCCACCTGCATCAGAAATGAAATATATTCAATGTGAACACAAAATAAACCAAATCAGTTATAGAAAAATAATTAACTCAATTGTCTTTTCACCAACAATTGATAATTAATTCCGTTCCTTAAAAGATCTCTCATTTCCATTATACTTTTCTCCCACTGTTTCCCCAGACATGGACTCGTCTGCATTTTGAGTTTCAAAAATATAAGTTACTTCTTCTTCTTTAGCAGAATTTTCACCAGCCACTTGTGTAGCCAACTGAAGGTTAGTTAACACTCTTGGTCCCTGTCATTTGAACCCTCATCAGCACAATCTACATCAATAGTGGACAACAAATTTTAAGTATGAAAAGAATTTTCATGTTCACTCATCTTCACCACCTACATTTCTTCATGATCACTGGGATGTACACTTTTATCCACAAACCTCTGATGATCCTTATCGAGGGACATAGCTATATCAGTCATTTCAACTTCACGTCTATAAGTTCCCCCTGTTTCGATATATTTCATGTTACTAAAGGGTGTTGCAAACATAGTTTTCAGCAAGTATGAATTAGGGAAACTTTCCATCACAAGTAGTGTCATAATTTTAAGCTATATAAGAATGTAATAATAGAAATATTCAAAAATTAAAGTTATGAAAAGGACTGATCAACAAGTAAGAATTGTATTCATAAAAATCAATTATTCGGTGTTTTAAATCATATGTGATGTCATATAACAAGGTTACTTGTATAAAACATTGTTGTCTAACAATTCTTTTTACATACTCATTAAGTAAGGCATCATTAGGCTTTTTCTCCCCCACACTTCTATCAGCATGAGAATCTAAGAACATCACACAAAATAATCAAACATTTGTCAACAAATCATATAATTTACAATTAATATATATATAAAACAAATAACTATTACCTTATGCCTTAATAACATCATTACAATCATATAAATATTCCACTTCCATCTTCTAATTATTAAAAGATACGGATTCCTTTTCCAAGAACAAATTCCATGCCACCACCATTATCACAATACATCGCCACAAGCATGCTTTCTTTCCAACGAAGTCCCTCTTATCACATTAATACTTGGAATAACACCCTCAATCCCCAATTTGCAATAAATAAATAAAAACAAAATACCTTGCAATACTAACTCCTCCCCTACTTGATGATTGGTTAACTGGACAAGAGAAAAACTATTGGTTTCATCAGAACACATAAATTGGTTTCATAGATATAGCAGATATGAAGGAACCACTAGAAGAATACCTCCTCCACCTAGAAACTACTCGCCATGTGTCAGCGATTCCACTTCATTAAGCATAAGTGTCATCTTTTCAATTACATTCCATATGAGAGGATTATTGGGTGATTATTACTCATCCAAATCATATAACTTTTGATTAAACAGGTTTTATTGGATGACACAATAAAGACATGTTTAATTAATGGATAAGTTTAGCTCGATTAATTAGTGATAGCTCAGGTAGGTTCAATTGTAAAATGTGGGTTATTTATATTCTCAGATATTCCATTAATCATGATTTCTCGCATAGAAATATAAAAATAATCATTTAAGCATGCAAGCACTTATGAAAAAAATAAGGAAGGAAGGAAGGAAGAAAGAAATAAGTGGTGGTTTACCTCTTTAAGTATATATATGAAACACTCGCAATTTAATCTCACATTCGACGTCACTGTCTGTCTCCATGAATTCTATGTCTTCCAGTAATCGCTCAGCATCATTATCATATTCAATTTCAAACTCTTGCCCCTTATAATTATATACGCCCAACTTTGTCATAGAAGGCCTTTCATCCCCTTTTTTTCTCTTCAACACTTCTGTCTGCATGAGTCTAAGAATACCACACATAAAATAATGAAGCGTTTGTCTTCAAATCATATAACTTGCAATTTATATACAGATAAAACAAATAACTCCTACTTCTTTGGATGCATTACCATTGCTAGAATTTGCGCTAAACCCTATCTTTGGTGTAGAATAGTGATATGTCAATACATTCACTATGATTTGCCTCTCTCTCACACGCACACAAACACATTAATGAATCGAATACCATTGTTGAAAACCAAAAATTACATTTTTCTTATCTCTTATACTATGAAATACTAAAATAGATATGGACCAACTTGACAACCTCTCAAGCCTATTTTAAAAATAGGAAGCATTTTTTGCATTACCATACGTAGGGCCGTGTTTTTTTTCAAACTTTAGATTTTTCGATTTTCGATCTGATTTTTTTCGAATTTGGAACGAAATTTTAGTTTGCCGATTTTCGATTTTTCGATTCGGATCGGAAATTAGAAATAATTCTGAATTTTTGATTTTTCGATTTTTCCAATCCAATTTTTCCGAAACTATGCCGATCCGATTTTTTCGAATCATTTTCGATTTTTTCGAAATTATTTTCCGATTTTTGAATTTTTTGATTTTTTTTCCAATTTTTTAGAAGTTTCTCATATCCCACATCGGTTGGGAGAGGGAGAGGGCTCCAAAATGTGCTCTATAAAATGAGAGTATCCTCATAACTTCTACACAAAAGAAAAAATGGGTCAAATCCTCATGTATTTACATGTTGGGTTAAGCCATTTTCTTTGTTTCTTTAAAATGAGAATTTCGAGTAATCGAAAATCCATAATTCATTTTTTTGAAATTTTGGAATTTCCAAAATTTCTGTATTTTTAATATATTTGGGGAGTTTTTGATTTTTTCCGAATTTGGAAATTTTTTTACTTTTTCAAAAAAATCGGATCGGAAATGGGAATAATTATTTTATTTCCGAAAAAATCGATTTTTTTTTCGAAGAGGCATTTTTCTATCCGATCTCGCCAAAACACAGCCATAACCATACGTCTCATCAATTTGATGGTGCTTTGACGATACGAGTGCATAATCATTTACAATTTTATAAGAATCATTTTACTTTTCACCCAAGTGAACATATATTTCACTCCAAACTAAATAGAGGACCTTATGGAGAAAATACCAAATTTACTTGATTAGGAAGTCTGAACTATAATCTCATGTACTAAGCAAACAAATGTATTAGAAAATCTACAACTTGGTAAGATTGACATTATGTGCATAATTAACTGAAACCAGTTCAGTCCAGTTTTAAGAAGAATTTATAAACAGTGTGTTAGCTGTGTTATCAAGCACTAGGCTCATTTGAGAGTAGACCAAGTGTAATTGGACAATAAGTAGCTGAATTAATAAATTATTTAGAATATGTGGGAATGTATGTCATAAATATTTAATATCGAAGATTCCTACAAAACATCTTAAATGTCTAAGGTATAATAAGGGATAAAATCAATTGACGAAACAGAAAAATCTTTATTTATTAGATGTTCAAAACACACATACACACACATTGTGTGTGAGTGTGCCTCTGTGTATACAGTTAACTCTTAAACTATCTCAATTCAATATACATCAACCCATGTTACTCTACAAGAGCGAGATTAACTGAATATAAATTAATTCCAAAAGTGGTTCTCGAATCATATCCAAAAGTGGTTTACGAACATGTTATTTTCAACGGCTAGCAAAATAAGAATCAGGAAACTAAACATCATTCTAGCTCAAAAATCTGATTTGGGTGTGAAAACCCTAACATATGTTGGATTATATGAATGCAAATACAGAAATGGAACTCTTCTATTATAACAGTAATGTCAACTTCAATACAATAAAAAAAACTTCTGAATACAACTTTGTTGAATCTTCAAATAAATTCTGAAACTTCAAGGCGTGATGTCACTTTTCTAAATACAGTATTCGCCCCACACAATAATTCGGTATACAAACGGGAATGTCTTAATCTGTACTCAAGATACAATGAAGCAAATGCACTGTCTGCAAATTATATGTTTGAAGACAGCCCTCGGATGCAGTAGCGAAGAACAGGCAATCAAGTTCTTATTTTGTTTTTGTGCACTAAATAGATTAAGATAATTTGTATCTCCTGAAAAGTGTAAGAGAGTAATTGCAAGGGTTGGAAAATTCGTAACTGGGTAATATTTATTATGTGAAATTTTGAAATAGGATGCCTTTATTTATAGGAAATGAAAGGTTGCATCTCAGGGGTCATGACTGTTAAGTTTTAACAATCTTTACTTATTTCCGAAATGGTATGACTGTTAATTACCAATAGTCTTAAATCATTTCCGAACAGGTACAGTAATACCAAAACGGTTTTACACGGACCCACCAAAAAGTGATCGCGCCCGAGCTACCGCGCTCCGACCCGGACGAATCCCGACATGCGAAGTGAAAAGTGCGCCACTATCGCCTTTACATCCCACTGCCCCACACGCGCACGCGCACGCGCGAGTGCACGTGCGTGTGCGTACGGTGCTTCGCACTGTATTGGAGGTCTCTTGAACAACCTCTTAAATGATGGATGAAGTAACTCTTCATCTTCCATTTCTACTTATTGAGTTCACACTTTCTTAATATTTTTCTAATGTAGGATTCAAAGGTTGCACACTCCTTTTATAGCTTAGTGGGTATTACTTAGCTTTACTCATTTTCCATTGTGGGACACTCTCCCTTTTATAATGGGTTAGCTTCCCACCTTTCTCCACACACTTTCAATATGGGACAAACTTCTAAACTTAGTTTTTACCCCCAAAGCTCTTATCGACTTTTTTAAAAATCTCCAACAACGTATCAATACATACATTGCAAGCAATGGAAGATCTTAAAAGCAACAAGTCCAAACATAAGAAACCAGACACTATTATTGCATCCAAAAATTAGCTACCTGTGATAGAAAACAAGCTCTAATAGGTGACTCCAAACAACAAAAGGTACTAATCCTAAAATTGTAAAATAAGAAATCACTGGTGCAAGCTATAGCCCTGACCCGTCATTATCACCACCAGTCAGAACGGGCGACACATCATTATAGGGAAACAAATCCAGACACTGAAAAATAAGAATCCCACAGTGCTGACCATCGCACTCACTGGACAGTAACACCGGCAAGAAATGTGGGGACAGAAGATTCTAAGGTGGTAAAACCACTGGACAAGAAGAACCATCCCACAACCTCAAGTAGATACACCACAGAACTGATAATCATCGTCGGAATCTGCGAGGAGCAAAAACCAGCAAAGCACCAAAACCATCTTGGTACAAAGTCCAATAGAAACCATATGGAGAAACACAAATTGTCGGAACCAACACTCCTATCTGAATCACCTAGAACACCCATCGCAATCTTCAACCATATGCCAAAATTGGACACCGAAAATAATTAACCTCGCCGATTGGACATGAGTAACCATAGAAAAACATGTTGATCCAACTTTCTCACACTCATATCTACCTATAACATTCTGAATACTACACCAAATCACATATTTGACGCGACATTTTTTTAATTGATTTCAATGCAACTTGAAATATATTCCAAATCAAATAAATCAAGGATCAAATACCAAAAAATTTCTCAAATATTTTTTAATACACATTTAGTCCAAGCCTTTTATTTTGTACCAAAAAGTCTCTTATTCTCTTATCTTTAAAGGCCCGCGCCAGTGGTATGGTAAAACCTTTTTGGCATGGTGAATGACTTTTTGGTGCAAAACAAAAAGGCTTACCCTAAACGTGTATTAAAAAAAGTTCGAGGAACTATTTGGTATCCAACCCATAAATCAAACCTACAACATTGGAGTTGAGCAGCATTGATAAACAAAATTGAAAACCTAAGATCTAACGACCGAAGATAGTTAGCCCTAATATTATCTAACACATAGTTAAATAAAAGAAAATACTACCAAACTCAACATAAGAAACATAAGAAAAAAATATTATTTGAAACCCTAACAAACTTCTATTAAACTTTTTCCAAATGAGAACCACAATGGTAAAATGTATTAAAATCCAATTTGATACGTCACTAGAATACCCCGTATTTTGGAGGGTTTTTATTTTAATTGTGGAATTAGAATTAATTAATTTAAATGGAGAAAATTTATTTATAATTAATCTGAATTTAAATGTAACAATTACTAGCGTGACAAGATTTAGTATGTATTGGTGATAATTATATTGAATATTACTTAGCCAGTAACGTAATATATGATTACAAAAATATTATTACGATCGGGAGTGAAAATACGGCAGTTGCAATACACTTAGTTGGGATGCGCGTGTGAGTTGTTTCGGTATTACTTTATCAGGTTAAAAAGATAATTTATTTTTAAGTAACTCGTATGATCATTTCGAGTCGAGTGTTTTATTTGGATTTCGGGGCAATTTAGGCCAAATCAGCACTCTAGAGGGGTATTTTGAGACTTCGGAGAATCAAAATCGACGAAAATAGATAATTATCAGGGAAGTGTACGTGGGTAATAGGCTATCTGTCAGTTTTCAAACCTAAGTGAGAGAGAGAACCAAAGGGAGAGAAGAAGAACTCCATAGGTGCCCTGGGATAAAGTCTCAAGCTCTCACACCAAAAATCACACCAACGCGTAGATCGTGAAGAGAGGATAACCCCTATACCAGTTTCATTCAGCGAATTAGAAGTTCACAAAATGGCAAGTGTTTATCTTGCTAAATTTTAGAGCATATATGATTCATGTTAATTTAGTTGATGGTTAAATCATAATATCATGTAATTGGGACTAAAATTGGGAATTTATTCATGAATGTGGTATAGGAATTGCAAGTAGTTGAATAACTATGTATTGGGGATTAGAAACTTGAATTTTTTCTATTGAAACCACGAAATCATATTTGATTTTAGTGGGTCATTAATGGTGAATATATGAAATTAGGGCTTGTTGAAGATTTGAGAAATTAATCAAAATTCATTTTAAAATTTTAGGTATTTGATGTTGAAAACGGATGGGAAAGTGTTCTAATATTAGGGGATATATTTTAGAGTTGTTGAATTTGAATTAGGATGAGTTCTAAGAGATTTGGTTTATAGTTCGTTCGAAGTGAGATTAACCTCGTTCGAACGAGAATTGTTAGAAACTCTAATATTTTCTCGGACGAGTTAAAATCCTTTTAGGTTGATTCAAGTTAGAGAAATGACCTACGTTAACATTGAGTGACTTAAATTCTTAGTCTAGTGGTGAGATGAGTGCGTGACTACTCAGGGAATAAGAGAGCTCTAAGGAATATTTAAACTATAGAGAGATAAGTCATACGGTTAGTATTGTGAGTAGTAGGGATGATAATACTACTTATAAATTTGGGGATTTGGGTTGCGTGAATACCTGACGAATATAATAAGTTGTGTGTATACTTATTGATTGAACTATTATGTGTATAGTATACCTACACTGCTTGCTATCGGGTGGAGGTTGTGCGTTGTGGATGATTATGCCTTGAGGAGCCTTCGGGTGGGATCTTGATTTTTACCACTAGATCATAGAACCTAGGTACGGGCTATCTGTGAGAATGATAGTGATGATGGTCGTATGGATGCGTAGGTATGTGCGTAGCCCATTAGCTTGGAATTATGTTCGCCTCCAATATGTGTGTTTATTTTGATGGTTTGTGAGAGATTGAACCTATAGTCCTCTATGCAATGAAAAATGCACCGGGACATGATAGTAGAGTATGCATGCACTGCAGCTATGTCTCGAGGTGCAGTGTTGTGTGTGTGTGTGTGTATATATATATATATATATATATAAAATAGAGTGTACGTAAATATATACTTGTGATACTATCTACTGTGTAAAGTAAGTAGACGTGATTGATAATGAAATCTGGAATGAATTAAGTTGGCGAACACATAATTATATTAAATTAAAAAGTGTTTAGCCATGTTATATATATATATATATATATATATATATATATATTACTTATATTGCAAGAGAAACACATGGGAACTATATTTGGCTATGATTAGATGTTATACTGGAAAGAACTAGTTAACGTGGGAATAGAAACTAGTAGGATTTATTGGTACGTTAGGCGTGTACATTAGATGAGAGGTGAGCATATCAAGTGAGTACGATAATCTAACATGAATGATATATGTGCTATTAACTCATTTTAAGTACTTGCTGATTTTTAAACTGTTTTCAACTCGGACTCTAACCCGTTTTCTGCAAATCTCTTTTCTTGTCAAATTATTTTAGGTTCCCAGCCACAGAGACACCAAGAATAGGAATTCCATTCACTCGACGAGCTATAGTTGTTGTGGAGGTTACGAGACCTTGGTAGTAGATGCCTCTATGTCCATCATTTCTTCCTTTTGAGTTATTTTATCAGTTAGGGCATGTTGCGCTTATTCTATTCAGATATTCAGAGATTTTGGATTTAGTTATTTACTTCTTTCAGTTGTTGGTTTATTTCTGTGGGACTACTGTCTTTGGTACTTAGACTAGAAGTGTTTACTCCAATTACATTTATTATTGACGTTATTTCCTATCATATGAGATTGGTGTGAATGGTAAATGTTTAATTATTCGTTAACCTAGTTTTATATTAATTAAAAGATAAAATTTTGACATGAACCTTTTTAAATATTAGGAGGTTAGTATTTAATCATAAACTTTTCGATAGTGATGCATAATCTGAACCAATAAAATATTCTGATTTAATTTAATAAATGACTGATCACCCGGTATTTAATTAGGCGCGGTGTCACAGGTGGTATCAGAGCATCAGGTTCTAGAGTCCTTAGGATCTGTATGGATTATTATGCTTTTCGCGTACCTTTCTTTGATATAGAGCCTTATATTTAGGATTGTTGCATTCATTAATTGCGCATTCTACGTCTTGAGCTTATTTGAGATATTTAATGTGAACTTATAAAGCTTCTCTCTCATTTCAGATGCCTCCCAAATATGCACAACGAGCTAATAGGAATGCCCAGCCTCGTCCAACTCTGGCCCAGGGAATGATGAATATTGCAGAAGTTACCGCTATTGTAGCTATTGCAGTGAATGCAGCATTTGCCGTGGTACAACAGGCCTCGCCACAGGTACCAGTAGTGGCTCCAGCACCAGCCTACGCTTTCCCTTCTGCTTGGGAGCGCATCAGAGATGCCTTCAAGAAGGCACATCCTCCAGAGTTCGCAAGAAGTTCAGAAGTGGTAAAGGCGAGCCAATGGAAGAAGGATATACAGAGACACTTGAGGATGTGTGAGTGCACGGAGGTGCAAAAGCATATTTTAACTACCTTTAAGTTGGTAGGAGCAGCTCTACAGTGGTGGGAGTCCATTACATTGCAGAGGAGCGAGATGTTTTGACTATTTGAGAGTTCTGGGTGCGATTTGATCGCAAGTACTTCCCTTCCGTCGTGCAGACCGAGATGAGGCAGAAACTGTTGAACCTCAAATAGGAGGAGAAGACATTTGCAGAGTATGAGGAAGAGTTTACAGATCTTCTGAATATTATCCCAAATGAGATATTGACAGAGGAGAAGAAGATCCAGAGGTTTATAGATGAATTGACTTGGAGGATTCGCCAGCATCTGTTACTGAATCTTTCATTGGCCACTTATTTTGATGTGGTTAATATTGCTCTATTACACTGCTAGGACCATCGCTTCCATCATCAGGGAAGAAAACGAGCCAGGGAGTCTAGCCAGCAGGGCCGGACATGAGGCCGTAGTGCCAGTGGGGTACCGGAAGCTCAGGGACAGGTTCGTCAGGGTGAGCAGAGTTCCCATCAGGGGGATCTACTAAGCGATTCCATTCTCGAGACTTCAGACAGGGGCAGGGAGGCTTTAGGAAGGGCCATCCTGGTCAGCATGGGCTACAATATTTCCAGTAGGGCTAGGGGAGGGGTGGTAACGGCCATCAGGGCCGAGGACAACAGGGGCAGATGGGAGGACACTTTCCAAAGAGGTGTTTTACTTGTGGCAACACTGACCACAAATGTCAGGATTGTCCTTAGATGGGTAGATCCCCGCAGCAGCAGGGCACTCGTCAGGAGCCCCAGCGATCGATATTTCCAGTCGCCCTCCCAGCACCACCCCAGGTACCAGCTTTGCCAGCCATTCTAGCAGTTCCGATTCAGCAGGGATAACTATAGTATGGGCGTGTCTACAACGTCCATCAGGCCGTGGTTCATCAGGCCCCGCCCCTAGTCGAGGGTTTGTTTTCAATTCAGGGGACTTTGGGGAAGATATTATTTCACACGAGCGCTTCACATAGTTTCATTGCCACTAGTTTTGCATGCCCCCAGGGTTATCAGACACGACAGATAGCATAGTTACTAATGTATACTCACCGATGAGCTACGGGTCTTTGATTTTCTTTATATGTCGGTGAGTAGGCATAGAGATTAAGAGATTGATTTCACCGGCCGATATACTTGTCTTAGATATGCATGAGTATGATGCTATCATCGGGATGGATTGGCTAGTTATGTATAGGGATATAATTAATTGCTATAGTCATAGTATTGTGTTTGTCATACCGGGTCAGGAGCTATTTTTGGTGGCGATGCCTCATCCCGAGGGAGGTTCATCGACCCATTTATATTATATAGAGGAGGAGACCTCTAAGGGAGTGGTGATACCGCTTTATTCAATTCCGGTTGTTTGTGAGTTCACTGAGGTATTCCAGGAAATACTGGGATTACCGCCAGCAGGGAGATAGAGTTTGTGATAGATTTGGCGGTAGGCACTCGGTCGATAGCTCGTACACCTTACCATATGGATTCGGCAGAGATGAGGGAGCTACAAGATCAGATCAAGCAGTTATTGGGTCAAGATTTTATCCGTAGAAGTACCTCGCCTTGGGGTGATCCCGTATTGTTCGTGAAGTAGAGAGATGGGTTGCTACGGTTATATGTTGACTACCGAGAGTTGAATAAGGTTACGATACAGAATAAATATTCGTTGCCCCGAATCGATAACCTATTTGACTAGTTGAAGGGAGCTTCTTACTTTTCGAAGATAAACTTGAGGTCGGGGTACCATCAGTTACGTATTAGGGAGAAGGATGTCCCTAAGACTACTTTTCTGACGAGGTATGGATCTTATGAGTTCATGGTTATTCTAATTGGGCTAACCAACGCACCGACAGTCTTCATGGACTTGATGAATAGGGTGTTCAGAGAGTTCTTAGATCAGTTTGTCATTGTCTTCATTAACGACATTCTTTTATTCCCGGACTAAGGAGGAGCATGCTGAGAATCTGAGGATGGTTTTACAAACACTACGTGAACACGAGTTATATGTGAAATATCAGAAGTGTGGGTTCTGCCTGAGAGAGGTTCAGTTCTTTAGGCACATCGTTTTTACGGAAGGGATATCAGTAGATCCCGATAAGGTAAGGGAGTGGGGACAGTCCACGATGCAGACTGAGATACGTAGTTTCTTGGTGCTGGCAGGATACTACAGGAAGTTTATTCGGGGATTTTCGAAAATAGCGAGTCCGTTGACAAAATTAACTCACAAGGGGGTTCCATTTATATGGGATGATGCATTCCAGTTGGCTTTTGACGAGCTGAAGGACAAGCTGACTTCAGCACCGGATCAACCTCGTTCGAACGAGAATTATCAGAAACTCTAATTTTTGCCTGAAAAAGTTAAAATCCCTCTAGGTTGATTCAAGTGAGAGAAATGACCTACGTTAACATTGAGTGACTTAAATTCTTAGTCTAGTGGTGAGATGAGTGCTTGACTACTCAGGGAATATGTCTGAATAAGAGAGCTCTAAGGAATATTTAAACGAAAGAGAGATAAGTCGTACGATTAGTATTATGAGTAGTAGGGATGACAATACTACTTATAAATTCGAGAATTTGGGTTGCATGAATACCTAACGAATATAATAAGTTATGTGTATACTTATTGATTGAACTATTATGTGTATAACATACCTACGATGCTTGTTATAGGATGGAGGTTGTGCATTGTGGACAATCATGCCTTGAGGAGCCTCCGAGTGGGATGTTGATTTGTACCACTAGAGCATAGAACCTAGGTACGGACTATCTATGAGAATGATACTGATGACGGTCCTATGGATGCGTAGGTATGTGCGTATCCCATTGGCTTAGAACTATTTTTGCCTCTGATATGTGTGTTTGTTTTGATGGTTCGCGAGAGATTAAACCTATAGTCCTCTATGCAATGAAAGATGCATCGGGACATGATATCAAAGTATGCATGCACCGCATCTATGTCTCGGGGTGCAGTGTTATATATATAATAGAGTGTACGTATATCTATACTTGTGATACTATCTACTGTGTGAACTAAGTAGACCTGATTGATAATGAAATTTAAAATGAATTAAGTTGGCGAACACATAATTATATTAAATTGAAAAGTGCTTAGCCATGTTAAAGAGAAATTGGATATATGTGAACTAAGTAGACCTGATTGATAATGAAATCTGAAATGAATTAAGTTGGCGAACACATAATTATATTAAATTGAATAGTGCTTAGCCATGTTAAAGAGAAATTGGATATATATATATATATATATATTACTTATAGTGCGAGAGAAACATATGGGAATGACATTGGGCTATGATTAGATGTTAGACTGGAAAGAACTAGTTAGTGTGGGAATAGAAACTAATAGGATTTGAAGGTATACGTTAGGCGTGCACATTAGATGAGAGGTGATCATCTCAAGTGAGTGCGATAATCTAACATGAATGATATATGTGCTATTAACTTATTTTAAGCACTTGCTGATTTTTAAACTGTTTTCAACTCGGGATCTAACCCGTTTTATGTAAATCTCTTTTCTTGTCAAATTATTTTAGGTGCCCAGCCACAGGGACACCAAGCATAGGAGTTCCATTCACTCGACGAGCTGTAGCTGTTGTGAAGGTTACAGGACCTTGGTAGTAAACGCCTTTATGTCCATCATTTCTTCCTTTTGAGTTATTTTATCAGTTAGGGCATGTTGCCCCTTTTCTATTCAGATATTAAGAGATTTTAGATTTAGTCATTTACTTCTTTCAGTTGTTGGTTAATTTCAGTTGGACTATTGTATATAGTACTTAGACTGAAAGTTTTTACTCCAGTTACATTTATTATTGCAATTATTTCCTATCATATGAGATTGATGTGAATCGAAAATATTTAATTATTCATTAACCTAGTTTTATATTAATTAAAAGATAAAATTTTGACATGAACCTTTTTAAATATTAGGTGGTTAGTATTTAATAATAAAGTTTTCGAAAGTGATGCATAATCTGAACCAACTGGATATTCTGATTTAATTTAACAACGGACTGATCACCCGGTATTTAATTAGGTGGGGTGTCACAGGTATTAATAAATATCTAATGATACACACACACACGAGTACTTATGAGGAAAAAATAAAAATAAAAAGGCTATAACAAAAGCTTTGAAATATCCATTCTTCTATTGACAAGACCAATAGGCTCTTCGTTATCAAAAGTAATTGTAACTGTAAAGGGGCAGTACTAAAATCTAGGCCTAATGAGATGCACAACTTGGACAAAAAGAGTCCACATAATAACAGATTAATTTATTTCTTCCACGGAGTGTCAATATAGAACAAGCCATGCATCCAAAGAAGACTTATTTTTATGATATAAGATTATGCACAGAAAACAAACATCACAACAAGCATTATAATTGCTAGTAAATAGATTTCAAATGATTACACCTAATCGTCAACCTTATTTGTCTCTATCGATTACTATTTCCAAAATAACATTTATCTTCCTCTTTATCTTTTTATCATGTCATAGACCGTTGTTCTCAAGGTTGCAATGCCGTTCTAAGGCGGTGTTGGGGTAGTTAATAGGGTCTTAGGAAAAATGTAAGGCATAGAATCATTTGACATTGATATAAATAGCAAATAGTGACAGTGAAAGGCAATGTTGAGCCAAAAGAATTTTTAAGAAAAGATCAATTTAATTCATTTATGTTGTGTCAACACTTATCTTCATATTGCTCGTGAAATATTTATTTTCATCGAAAAATTGAAATGAAAATGAAATGTGAAATAATTGAAAATTCAAAAGAAAAAAATGTAAAACAAAATTGAAATCTCTTATACAGTGGGTGGTAACTAAATCCCCACCTAAAATAGCTAAAGCACATAGTAAAATCATACCCACAACTACCATTGGAGTTAAAGCCCCACATCGCCTTCCTTTTTGGGTATTATCGCCTGAATAATTATAGGCCTTGCATAGTTTAATAGATTTGAAAATCAAATAACATAGATATTAAAACCAAAATCATAGTTTAAATAATTTGTTCATAACAAACACACACACACACACACACAAAGCCCTAGTTGTAAGGGCCGATGTATGGCTTTTAAAAACTCAAAGAGAACCAATTTACAAAATAAAATTAGATATTATTCCATTCATTATTGACATAGAATATAGAAAACACATATTTAGAGAATTAATTCTTGATACAACACAAACTATAAAAGTAAAAATCAAAGCAACCCATTTCATTATACCTTACCCCATTACACAGAACTTTTAGAACTAAAATTTTTTGAAAATTTGATTTCGAACTAAAATCATGGGTTTTACCTTCAGGAGAGAGACGGAAAATTTGGTCGGTTTCGAAATAAAATCAATTGTTTAACTTTGGGAGATAAGACCAAAAAATCGGTGGGAAGGTTTGGATGGATAGGAAATTTTGACAAGTCTTCCAGTTTGTAACCCTTTTAGTTTTTGGATTTAAAAACTAGTAATCACTTTAAATTTTAAAATGGTTTTCGCCACTTATAAATTTTGTAAGTATTGAAAAATCCAGGGATCCGGGGCCCGGCGGATCCTTGGAAGAACGATGAAGTGGGGAGTGAGGTAACGTAGTGAACGAACGAGCCGGAAGAGAACTCTATAGGATCGAACTCCCCGGAGGGGAGGGAGAGACTAACAGCTCAAGAACCACAAAACGCCGGGGGACAAGAGCTTTGCGTAGCAACCGTTGTAAATTTTGTTAGTGTTAGAAACACTTACAAATTAAAAAATCTAGTAGTTGCAAAATAGTCATTATGATGTAGTGATTTGTACCATACTAAACAACTAAATAAAAATTGGGCTTCTATGTATCTCTTTATCCTTGTTTATTCCGTGAAAATTTTAAAAATGCTTGTTACAAACTGTTGAAAATTGAGATTGTAATTGCAATTTATGGAGAAGTGTATGAGACTATGTATTGTGTCTACTATATTACTATTTATTGGGCTTCTTACTTTGGAACTATCTCTAAGCTCTCAGTAAAAGAGTTCTCGTTTTTTTATCTCAGACATCTTGTTTTAATTGTTGACTGTAGTTTTAGTTGGACGATAGTCATTAATGCATAGTTTGGTGTATTTTTTTACATTAAAGTACATAAAGTTGAAAAGCAAAAAATAATTCTTTTTTTACCTTAAAAGTATATGGATTCTGTTTAGTATATGCTTTGCTTTTTTTGTAACTAATTATGCATTGTTACATTGAGTTCATAGCATCTTGATTTAAATGGTGGTAAAATATTTTGGCACACTATTCCATTGGGCAAACTTATTTTTTTTTTGTATTTAAGGCTAACTCAAAGAAGAAACTTTTCCATTTCTAACAATCTAACAACAACATGTCCAAATAATTTGCAGGATGTACAATCTATAGTGAGTGATGTTGATCTTGTGAAAAAATACAATTACGGAATCAAATCCAAAATATGAGAAACTAAAATGTTATATCTTTGATCTTGAAGATCACTTAGCTGAAGCTCATAAACATGCACATCATCTAGTAAAAAGGCATAGAGGTATTACGTACCATTATTTTTTCCCTCTTTTCATGTGTCATACAAATACGCACATGCATATATTGTAATTAGTTATGCAAGAAATTTAATGACTACTGTTTGAATATATTCGTTATATATTATCTATCTCGGGTTTCTTCTTGGTCCATTTCTTTATTTGAATGAAGTTAAATGAATTTAATTACTACGAGAAAAATACCCTTTTTGACTGTTTTACAAAATAAAATTATGATGGTTTAATAAAATAGTCATGAAAATATACTAGACTTATTTTTATGACTGCACTTAATAAAACAGTCACGAAGTGATCACATTCTTACTGGGTTCCAGGTTGTTGAAATTAACAGTATATGATTGTTTAGGGGTTAAAAGTGAGCATTAAGATGCAAAAACTAAAAACAACTATCGAGTGGCTCGGAGAAAGGAACGGACCCCCCATAGGGTACAAAAGTAGCTCACGAGAAGTCACAGCATTCTCACTGGGCTCACGGTTGCTAAAATTAACTAGTATAGGCTCATTTTAGGGTTAAAAGTGGGCGTTAAGGGTCAAAATAGACTATAATTTTTATATTTTTCATTCATGTGTGTTTATATGTGTATGTGTTTATATTATGTAATTGAGTCTTTGGTTTCTTTAAAATAAAGGTCTTGTTGAGTTGTTGGAATCCGTATAGGGTGAATTAGAAACCTCTGCTTTGAAAAGTGTTTGAAAGATTACTATTTCCTCATGGTGTGTAATTTTTTGGGTATGATTTATCATTTTCTCAAGAATTGTTCGTTTATTAGATGTGCCGCCCATAATGATATTCAATAATTGTTTGTTCTTTAAAAACTACATTTTATTTGGATGAAGAAATTAACAACCTGACATAGATACACATTTTAACATAACCTAAGATTTGCACATTACTCTCAATAGTATTGTTGAATTTAATTATTGAACATTATTTTGTGTTATAAATTGTTAATTGCTCTCATTACTCTTATTACCCTCGTTATTCTCATTACTCTTTCCACTTCTCTTGAACATGTATTTGCTTATTACTCTCTTATCTAAATAGGGCATGCCTTGTTATTCCTTCTCTGTTCATTGACACTTTTTACTTTAAGATCTTGGAAATGGGATGGATGTTTACCAACATTTCAAGTTCAGTTGTACCAGCTATTTGTTAACCTTACATTTTGAATTTTAACTAAGTTGACTACTTTTAGAGTATAATGTTGGGCTTATGCTTTCTCAATCCTGGTTGTTAATCTTCAATGCAAGTTTGGCTCTGTGAAAGAATATTTTGCTAGTAAATGGAAGTGGCATTCATCCATGATAATTTCGTATAATCCTCCATTCCATTTTAATTTGGGGGGAGATTATAATATTAGGGAATTATTTATATTTGGAAGATAATTCCAAGAATATGGTGGTGTTTATGTCTAGGGTATCATCCTTACTCATTGCACTATCTTTTTTACAAACGTTTTAGATAATTTCGTGTCATTATTATCTTCTACGCTAGCTACTTCTCACCCATCAAAATAATTTTGATGACTATAAAGCATATACTTGATTATCTTACTTTGTCATTAGATTCAATATATATGATGAGAGATCATCATATGATTTATTGAACTACAATAGAAAAACATAACCATCAATATATACTAAAATAATTTGATAGCCTAGATTAAAATTAGAATCTCCTACATAGGTTTGGCATTCTAGTAGAATTAATTTTTGGTTTCGGTAGAACAATCACTTGTAAAGAAAAAATTTTGGCGAGTTTTTTTAATCTTTTGATGGTAGTTTTATTTCCTACTCCTCTAACATTTCAAAAAAGTGTTTTGATCATTTAGATAATCTGTGTAGTTAGTTAATGGTATCCAAGAAGCGGATCTAGTAAGCACGGTGATACTAGATAGTCCATTATGTTTCTTTTTCTTCCTATGTTTTTTCTTGACAACAACAAAACCATCAACATTTTGACTTTGAAGAAAGGTATACTTTGATGATAGTTTATCTAAGAACTCCAATAAGCTTTGTGTACAGATTGAGACCTTTTCCAGTCTTTCTCGGAGTCTGATGCACAAAGAGAATCCCAATCATTTTTTATTCATTCTAGAGCAACACCTGAAATATTCCTTAGAGATAAGTTCCATATTTAAGCATATTCTCATTTATACCATCGTTGTTTAGGTGGAAAAAGAATAAGAAGTTTGGGAAAAGTCAAGTCATGGTTCATCACATTGTTAGCCTTTGTGTAATCTATTACAATATCATACACCTGAGCAGAAGTCATCTGAGTCTGCTCAGTTAGGGAATCAATGCCAAAGTTAAGTTCCTTGTCCTAGATAACTTAGGAGGAATAGAAAATTAAGACTTATCTGAAGCCTCATGATGTTGTTCAGTAAGAAATTCAATGGTGGCCTTCTTCTCATTAACTAAATGAGCCTCATGAGGTTGTTCAGTAACCAATTCACTGGTGGTCTCCTGCTTGTTGACTAGATAAAGTTAAATCTTATCAAGAGCCATATGGAGTTGCTCAGTGAATAATGTTGTGGACTCTGTTTCATTGGCCAAATGAGACATAGGTATATGTTGAATAGAAGTTGAACCCCGCCTCGGGAGCTAATTAAAGGTAGCAAAATGGGTCAACGGGTCGTGTTTTCACACGACACGTTAAGAATTCAACGGACTCGAACACGACACAACATGATAGCGTGTTTTTTTTTCTTAAATCGAACACGACACATTAAAAATATGACATGGCACGATAACACAATAAGTAAATACGGTTCGATTGGGCACAATTAGATCCGACCCAACACGATACGATTGGACACGATTAGACCAGTTAGGTAGGTATTAAAAAAATAGTGGGTCTAAAAGTGGGTTGATAATGGGTCTAAATGGGGGTCGATAATGGGTTTATATAGGATTAATATCGTGTCCTTAATTGGATCACTATTGTGTCCTTAATGGGTTAATTCTTGACAAAAATTGGACACGAATACGACAAGACTAATTAGTGGGTCCAAAATCCCTAACCCGAACACGAAAGATCGTGTTAACTTCATGTCAATTTCATTTTGTTTCGTGTCGTGTTTTCGTTTCGTTCCCAAAATTGCCAACCCCAGAGCTAATGGTAGCGTCTTATGTTGGAGATTTTATGGGCGGTCATTAATTGTAGGAGATTGATTCATTATCCATCTTTTTTTCTTCACGTCATTCTTAATCATTGGTTCTTTATCTTCATCAATGTTTTCTACAGTCATAAGTTGCTGGACTTTTTAAAACATGTAAAATAATCTATAAAGGTTTATAACCAAATATATGATGATGTAATTTGATAATAATGAGGTGCCTATAAGTTCAAGAGAATTAAACATCATGTACTAAAATGTGTGGAAAAATTGATTGCCACATTAAGTTTCTAATATATCTTCTCTACTGATATGAGGTTTCATGTCAAATGGTTGCCATCTGACCAAGCATATATTCTTCTGAATTTAGAGCCTGGATTTAGTAATTTTAATATCTCGAACAATGTAATTGAATCGCTTTTATCCCATATCATTGCTATTGACTATTTCTAACGAGTACCCCGAGTTTCGTGAATTTCTTATTGATTTTACAGGTATTTAGTGCAAGAAAAGAAAGAAAGAAATTGGAAGAAAGGAAGAAAAGTCAAAGGGAAAAAGTGTAAATCTACACCTGGAGTTCGGACTTGAAGCCGAAAGGAAAGTTGAAGATCATTATTTCACAAGAGCGTCGAAAGAAACAACAATCAATCGAAGCTCGAGATAAAAAAATATGACAAGTCAAAGTTGGAAAGAAAAAGTCAAAATTAAAGATATCCGGATCGATCCGGTATATCTCGGACCGATCCGAAATGTCACCATTCCAGTAACCCCCGGATTGATGCAGAACTGATGAAAACCAAATTGATCCGATGGTATCCGGACCGGTCCGATAGAAATAAAAAATAACCGATCCGGTTACTGAAAAATGAACCGATCCGATAGGATCCGAACCGGTCCGACTGTTCAAAATTCTGGCATTTATTATGGAGATGAAGAGGTGAAAATCTGGGAATATCTTGTACAGATCATCGCTATTAGCTATCAAATCGTACTGGTTGGTGTTATAAAATTCCAAACCCTACATCCTTCCGAGGGAGTCGAATTTTAGAGTGCCTTTTTAGTTCTTCTTTTTAGTAGACAATTTTCATATTCTGAGAAAAAACTCTAGTTTGTAAGTTTGAGAAAGAAGGAGTATTATGGATTCAAGTTCATCTCTTTTCCCTAGTGCTGATTACAAGTTTCAATTTTTTAATCCAAGTATCAACTTTCATTCTCTTATTTAGTCTCAATTTTATTTTCAATTCAATTCTCAATTGTTTTGCAATTTTCTTTTGAAACAATGTTTCTTAGATACATAATTTCATGCATTGTTATGAATTTTTTTTCTTATAAAACCATGTCTAGATAAATTTTCAAGGGTTGGGATACATGAACCCATCCTGAGGTAAATTACCCATATAGAAAATAGAGTGTAAATTAAATATTGACCGAATCGTGTATGAAAATTATACGAACATAGTAGATCTTTTACTCTCACTTGCCCTAGGTACTTGGGATGTTTAAGAATACTATGCAAGTGTAATTGTTCTACACCGCTTTGTATTTACCTTTGATTTCATATGATGCAGTCTAGTTCCTTCATATATGTAATGCTTAGGATCTATAAAGACTGGATTTAGTCAAAATTTTAATTTACAATTCTAGTATTCTATACGATAATTTATTAAGGTTTGTGGGATTTTATTCCAACCTATTTTATCTCATACTCATATATATTTTCTTTACAATTCATAGTGTTTTTGTGCACGTAGTTTATTTTTATTTCATCACCAATTTGAAATTTCAACCCATCAATCATCTTTTCTTTTCTTTTGATGAACCATTTGAAGATTAAATAAACTTTTCCTATGTTATTCACAATTGCCAATTTCTGATCCCTGTGGCGACGATCCCGACTTGTCAGATTATTACTAACGCGACAAGCTTGCACTTGAGCCTAGAGAGAAAGCACTTCTGAGATAAATTATAAGTCGCGTCAAGTTTTTAGCGCCGTTGTCGGGGATCGTAAATTGGTGATACTTAGGAAAGTGAATTTAATCCTAAATTGATTCGTTCAAAAGAAAATAAAAAAAATACTACTTTTCATCTCATCTCTTGTACGATTACATGCAAAATCCCTTTCTCACCCAAGTTCACGAAAATCCTATTGCCGAAGCTAATTATGAAAATTCTCATTGCACCAACTCTCCACACTTTTGGGTTCCACCTCCTTCACCTAATAATTCAATCACAAGTCGCGCTTTGAGTCAAACACTGAGTAAGGGTTCTTAATCGTTTGGTAGCAATATGTCTATGCGTGGTAGTGTTGGTATTGGTGATAGATAGGAAGAGTTACCATATCTTCCCATGAAATATCTTTTATTTCCTGAGCGAACTGTTACCCCTGGTTGCATTTTACTCCTGTATAATGCCAGTCAGTTCCACTTTCGTAATGGGATGATTCAAATTCTTCCTACATTTCATGAGATGGATTCTGAAAAAACATATCTCCATATTAGAGAGTTCGAAGAAGCATGTGAGACATATGGTGATCAAACCTGCCCACAAGATGTTATCCAGTTAAAGCTTTTCCCTTTCTCCTTAAAGGATAAAGCTAAGACTTGGCTATCGTCACTACCCCCCGAATTCTGTTTTATCCTGGAGAGATATGTAGACTAAGTTCCTCTCCAAGTTCTTTCCACGGCACAAAACCAACTCTGTAAAAGCTCAAATACAAGTTTTTTGGCAAAATGAGAATGAAGTTTCGACAAGTTTTGGGAACGTTTTCAGGAGTTAGTTAGTGCTTGCCCACAGCATGGGTTCAAAAAACATCATCTCATTTCATTTTTTTCATCAAGGGCTTACTTTAGCATCTAAATAACTTGTTCAGACAATGTGCGAAAGACCATTCTGGGAGCTAGACTCGAGCGATGCTGAGGCTCATCTGAAATACGTAGCGGAGACTACGCAAGCATGGGATATTTCTGACCCCAATAGTCAACATAAAAATTGACAAGTGTCCAACTCACCTACTGCGTCCGATATTTATCACTTAGACAAGGACACTTTGTTAGATCGTCGATTTGACCAATTGGAAAAGAATTTCAGAGACATACTTGAGGTTCGATTAAGAGAAGTCGCCGAACCCATTCAAGCAGGAAAGGAGAAAGTGTGTGCCATTTGTACTGCTGGTCATTCTACCAAAGGATGTCCTACCATACCTACCTACAAGGCAATGTACACTGAGCAAGTAGTAGATATAGGAGGGTTTCAAGGAAATTTTAATGTACCGCAGGGGAATGCATACAATTAATCTTAGAGGAATCATCAGGGTTTCAACTATGGACAACCACAAAGTGGGGTGGCTCCTAATTCACATGTGGCTTTGACTCCACCCCCTCCTCAATTTCAGCAAATGCCTCCTCCGATGCAAACCCCTATCCAAGTACCATCTCCTGGTCTGTATGCCACTCCACCTAGGCGATCTCTTGAGGATAATCTGAATCAACTCATCCAATATCAAAAGGAGAGCAATGCTAAGTATGATCGAATGTTCACGGAAATTCATAGTAGCATCTCTAGGTTGCAATCTACATTGAATACTCAGGAGAAGGGTAAATTCCCAGCTCCAGGACAAAGACCTCCTCAAGGGTAAACTACGGTTAGCTCTACATCATCAGATTTTCCAGAACAATGTCAAGTTGTCACGACTCTATGCAGTGGTCGTGTAATTGATCCAGCACCACCACCTCCCAAGGAATCTAAAGCTAAAGAAGTTTCAGAATCTGAGGAGACCCCATTGCATATGGATGATAAGCATGAAGGAGTTAAACCTGAAGTTGAAGTAAAACCGCCCACTGCTTCTCCATTTCCTCAACGCTTGGCACCACCCAAAAAGGGAGCTTTGCGTACTGAAGTGTTAGATGTTATGAAGCAAGTGAAGTTGAACTTGCCATTTCTGGATGCTATCCAACAAATTTCAGCATATGCCAAAGTCATCAAAGATCTTTTGACTATCAAACGACGGCTTAAGGTAAAGAAGAACGTCTTTTTAGCACAAAATGTGAGCTCGGTCCTTCTTAATGATCTTCCACCAAAATTCAAGGATCCTGGTTCACCTACAATTTCGTGTGTTATAGGAGAGAGTAGAGTTGAAAAAGCTTTGCTAGACTTAGGTGCGAGTGTGAACATCCTTCCATACTCTATCTATAAGAAGCTTGATTTAGGTGATCTTAAACCTACCCGAATCACTCTACAGTTGGCAGATCGAACAGTGAAAGTGCCTCGTGGGATTGTGAAGGACGTGATAGTTCAAGTGGACACATTCTACTTCCCTGTAGACTTTGTCATTTGGGACACGGAGCCTTCCCCCCATTTGAGTAATCATGTTCCCATAATTTTGGGTCGTCCAATTTTAGCTACTGTTAATGCTTTGATCAGCACACATAATGGCCAAATGTAACTCACTTTTGGAAACATGACCCTCGAGACCAATATTTTCAATGTTGCTAACCAAATGGGTGATGAGGATGAAATTCATGAGGTTGATCTTATAGAAGAGGTGGTGGATGAGCACATTGAGAAGATCATAGGTGGGGATGCACTGGAAGTTTGTTTAGTGCAAGGTGTTGAGAATAAGAGTTCTCATACTGAGTTTGAGCATGAAGTGGAGGATTTAGGAGCTTTGTTGCAAGAGGAAGTGATTTTAGCAAAGTTGAGAGATGTTTATTGGATTTCTAGATTTGAGGAAGTACCCCCCCCGGAGTCACGCATGATCCCCTCTGAAGATAGATTTCCTAATCTTGAGTTAAAGAAACTACCCTCTCATGTAAAATATGCTTTTTTAAGAGAAGATGATACATTTTCTGTTGTTGTTTCTTCTAGTTTAAAAAAAAGAGTAAGAGGGCAAGTTGTTGAATGTGTTGAGGAAGCATAGAAGTGCGTTTGGTTGGACTATAGCAGATTTGAAAGGTATAAGTCCTTTAATTTTTACCCACAAAATCCACCTCGAGGAGGAGGTGAAGCCCTCGAGAAGATGCAAAGACGAATGAACCCAACCACGAAAGATGTAGTTCAAGTGGAAATCATCAAATTGTTAGATGCTGGGATTATCTATCCCATTTCCGAGAGTAAATGGGTGAGCCCAATTCAGGTCGTTCCAAAGAAGTTGGGTATGACTGTGGTTGAAAACACTAAGCGAGAATGAATACCTCAACGCACCACCACCGGGTGGCGTGTTTGCATTGATTATCAAAAGCTCAATGCGGGAACAAGAAAAGACCATTTTCCCTTGCCTTTTATCGACCAAGTGATTGACAAGTGGCGGGTCATCCTTACTATTGTTTTCTAGATGAGTATTCTGGCTATAATCAGATTGAAGTGGATATACTTATCCAGAAAAGATAACTTTTACATGTCCGTTTGGTACGTTTGCCTACAAACGAATGCCGTTTGGTTTATGTAATGCACGAGCAACTTTTCAAAGGTGCATGTTGAGTCTCTTTAGCGATATGATAGAAAAAGGTCTTGAGGTGTTCATGGACGATTTCAGCATATCGGTCCATCTTTCGACCAATGTTTAGCTAATCTTGAAAGAGTTTTATTCCGGTGTGTGGAAAAAGACTTAGTCCTCATTTGGGAAAAATGCCATTTTATGGCCACTGAGGGCGTAGTTTTGGGCCACATACTCTCATCTAGGGGAATTGAGGTTGATCGAGCAAAAATCAAAATAATAGCTGAGTTACCCCCACCAAAATCGCTTAAAGATGTGAGGTCCTTTTTAAGCCATGCTGGATTTTACAGGAGATTTATCAAAGACTTTAGCGCCATTGCTAGACCCTTGAGTAATCTTCTCATGAAGGACACTCCATTTTAATGGAATAATGCATGCCAAAAAGCTTTCGATAAACTAAAAAGCATGTTAATTTCTGCTCCTATCATGCAAGCTCCCGATTGGTCACTCCCATTTGAGACTATGTGTGATGTAAGTGATTACGCGATTGGGGTTGTTCTCGGACAAAGAAAACATAAAAAAAGCTGATGTTATTTACTATGCTAGTAGGACATTATCTGGCTCCCAGCTTAACTACTCCACTACGGAGAAAGAATTACTAGCGGTCATTTTTGCTCTCGACAAATTCCGCTCTTACATTGTTGGATTGCCCATCATTTGCTTCACTGATCACTCGGCACTCAAATATCTTCGGATCAAGAAAGATTCCAAAACGCGCCTAATCAGGTGGATCCTACTCCTACAAGAATTTGATCTCTCGATTCAAGATAAGAAAGGAGTAGAAAACGTCATTGATGACCATTTGTCACGACTCTCGTCCGACGTACCTATTGATCCAATACCCATAGACGAGTATTTTTCGGATGAGAATCTATTTGCTATTTCTTCTCTTCCCTGGTTTGTGGATATAGTGAATTACCTTGTCATGGGAGTCGTTCCCTCCAATTGGACTCCGCAAGAGAGAAAGAAGTTCATTACTTGTTCACGCATGTTCTTTTATGATGATCCATATTTGTTTAAGTATTGCGCTGATCAAATCATCCGACAATGTGTACCTAATAAAAAAATTCAAGGGGTAATCCGATTTTGTCATACGGAAGCATGTGGAGGTCATTTCTCCAAAAATAAAACTGCAGCAAAAATCCTGCAAAGCGGTCTTTTTTGGCCCACAATCTTCCGAGATGTGAATAATTTTTGCAAATCATGTGATAGATTCCAAAGAATGGGAGCTATTACTCATCGTGACATGATGCCATTAACCCCCATACTTGTCATAGAGTTGTTTGATTGCTAGGGTATTGACTTCATGGGGCCTTTTCCACCCTCTTTTGGCTTTCTATATATCCTCGTCGCTACGTCTCAAAATGGGTAAAAGCCATAGATACAAGGACGAATGATAATAAGGTGGTGATAAAATTCATTCAAGAACACATACTTTCTCGCTTCGGAGTTCCTAAGGCTATCATCAGTGATAATGGCACTCATTTTTGCAATAACCTGATGGAAAAGCTAATGCGAAAGTATGGGATCGTCCATAAGGTTGGAATGACTTATCACCAACAATCAAATGTCCAGGTCGAGCTAGCCAATCGAGAAATCAAGAATATCTTGGAAAAGACAGTCGAACCTAACAGGAAATATTGGTCTCTCAGATTGAATGATGCACTCTGGGCTTATCGAACTGAATACAAGAATCACTTTGGGATGTCCCCGTTTCATTTTGTATATGGCAAACCTTGTCATCTTCCTGTTGAAATTGAACACAAGGCGTATTGGGCTATCAAAAGGGTGAACTTTAACGTGGAAAAAGTCGGTGAAACACGCAAACTTCAGTTGAATGTGTTAGAAGAAATACGCAATGATGCGTATGAAAATGCTAAAATCTCAAAAGAATGAATGAAACAAGCTCACGATAGAATCATCCGACGTAAGGAGTTTCATTCGGGATAAAAATTACTTCTCTATAACTCGAGGTTACACTTATTTCCTAAAAAATTACGGTCACGATGGTTAGGCCCATTCATTGTGAAGGAAGTATTCCCCATGGAGATGTTGAATTAGAGGATCAAAAAGGGGGAAACACATTCAAGGTTAACGGACAACGTCTCAAGCCGTATCTGGAAGCGGTTGTAATGGAAGCCGACACAATCTGGTTGTCGGACCCCATTTATGGGGCTTGACTGAGCACAAAAGGTGAGGTCGTCGCACCCCCGGCGTGTATGGGGTGAATGTTGTATATAGTAGTAATAGGATGTTAGGATAGTTAGGAATTCATAGTTGCGTGTCACTACCATAGGAGGGAATCATACGCATGTCTCGAGAGCATTTCGGGTTTCGATGAGAGTTCTGAGAGCTTTGAAGTCCAATTACATTGGAAGGAGTTTTGGTTTAGAAAAATTGAGAGGAAATTGACCACTGAACTGAAGAGGGAAAAGCCGGTATTTTTACAAACCGGATCGGTCCGACCCTGAAAAAAAGGAACCGATTCGATCTAAAAAAAAGAAATAAAATAACAAAAGACCGGATAGGTCCGGTCTGAATCCGAATCGGTCCGGTTATCTGCAGGTTGTGCCCTTTCCCAAAGTTAAAACCTATTCAACATCCACACCCCAATTCATTCCAATCCTTTCCTCTCCCCAAAAATTTCGTACAACTCCCCATACCCATTCTTTCCATCCCTTGGTATATAAGCCAATTTTGATGTAAGCCAATTTTGATGCGTCTCTTTCTTTTCTACAATTGGGGTGTGGATTTTGATATAAGCCAATTTTGATGTAAGCCAATTTTGATGTAAGCCATCCCCATACCCATTCTTTCCCTCCCTGTTTATTACATCAAAATTTCGTACAACTCTTTTCTTTTCTAATTTAATTCCCACTTGGTATATAAGCCAATTTTGATGTAATAAACAGGAGTGAACGTTTTTAGAGAGTTTTAGAAGATAGAATAGGTTAGGGTTTTGGGTGATTTGCTTAGTTCTTCGTCATTTCTTCTTGGATTGACACACTTTTGGGCTTGAATGTTGACTATTCTGTGACACCCCGACTAATTAAATACCGAGTAACTAATCCTTTATTAAATTAATACAAAATGCCAAGTTGGTTCAGTTCATAGCATCACTGTCGAAAACATTTTTAATAGTTACTAACCACCTAGTATTTAAAAAGTGGGTTGTCCATTTTAATTAAATCCGATTAACATGCCATAAATGAATTATGAAAAGTTAACGTAACCAACAATATAGTCATAATAGAATAACCATCCAATAATAATGCGTCTGGAGGAAAACTCCTTACAACAAACCAAATTCCAAAATAAATAAATACAAATTCTGCATAACTAAAATTAATTACAACCCAAAGTTAAAAATAACTGAATAAGTAAAGTGTCTCTAAGAGGAATGGGCGACATGCCCAACAGATGATAAAAAATTATAATGGAGTCAAGATCAGAAATGGAGGCGTCTACTATCAAGGTCTTGTAACTTCCACAGCAGCTACAACACGTCACCTGAATAAAATTCCTATGCATGGTGTCCTTGTGGCTGGGCACCTAAAAAGGTTTTTACAAAAACAGATTTGAAAGCAAACGGGTCAGAGCCCGAATGTGAAAATAATTTAAAAACATGCAAGTGTTTAATATCATTAAATAGTGAATATAAAGTACATGATAGTTTGGGCACTCACATGAGTTCCTCACCTCTCAACTAATTGTGCACTCCTATCGTACCCGTACCCATTTCTAGTTGCTTCCATATCTATCTAGTTCAATGCTAAATCTAAAATTTCTATATGATAATCAATTCAAACTCCAACATCTTCTATTTAATAGAGTATTATACCTTATTACACAGTTTCCCCACTTTAGCAATACAATTTATTAAAAATCTTACATTTTCACTTTACGACCGTTGCTATTATTCATACTCACAATTATTCGTGATTATTCATTTCAATCCATAGTATATTATTCTCACAAAAAATAAACAATACTAGCACCCCGAGGCCAAGCTGCGGTGCTCACATACTCTGTTATCAAATCCCGGTACATCACGTACATGAGGACCACATATTCCGAATCTCTCAGGAAACGTTTCATTAACAACAATCACAAATAGTGGAGGCGAAAATAGTTCACATCACATTGGGTCACGCACATACCTACGCTCCCATGATCATCAGACTTATTAACTTCTCAATAAGTCCTTCTCTAACCTATGTCCTCAAGGTACCAATCTAAATCCTCCCCCCCCCCCCCCCCGTAGGCACACAAAGATTATATGGCCCTAAATGAACGCCAACCTCCCACGATAGCAAGTACGGTAGGTATGTCATACACAGATAATTACATATACTAAGCATTCTCACATTTTAGATATTAAAATATTTTTATTAGTGGTATAATTCTTGTTCTTATACCAATTCTTAGTGTTATACAAATGACATATCCCCGATTTATATGCATATAAGTCATCAATTATCCTCACTTCGTGATTAGTCACTCGCGTCCGAATCCAAAAATGTTATCCGGTTCAAGGCACTATTCTAAATTTTACTCCTCAATATACCCCGAATCTCCCAACTACACCCACTAGTTCATAAGGGAAAGTTATCTCACCATTTAAATAAGACTACAAGATATTAGAAATCAAATCAGGCCAAAAAGGCCATTTTATCAACTCGTTAGAAGTCTCGTTCGAACGAAGGGCTTCAAACGAAATACCAACTCGTTAGAAGTCATACTGTCATCTCGTTAGAATTAAATACCTGGTCACCCTGTCTGTGCTGTCCCTGAGCAGATTGTGCCCCGCTGGCACCATTTCCCCTGATCCTGCCCTGTTGGCTGGACTCCCCTGATCTCTTGCTCTCGGACATGTGGATGTGATGATCCTGGCAGTGAAGTAATGCAGCGTTAACCACATCAGAATAAGTGGCCAACGAGAGATTCCCTAACAAATGTTGACAGATCCTCCAAATCAATCCATCTGTGAACTTCTGAATCTTCTTCTCCTCAGTCGGTATCTCATCAGGAACAATGTTCAAGATATTAGTGAATTCGGCCTCATATTCGGCCACAGTCTTTCCCTCTTGCTTGAGGTTCATCAATTTCCTCCTCATCTCCGTGTGAACAGCTGACGGCAAATATTTTCGGTCGAATCGCACCTAGAACTTCTGTATAGTGAGGGTGTCCCTCTCCTCTACGGTGGTAATGGACTCCCACCACTGCAATGCAGATCCAACTAGCTTGAAAGTAGCCAGTATCTGCTTCTGAACATCTGTGCACTCGTACATCCTTAAGTGCCTCTGAATATCCTTCCTCCACTAACTGGGTACCACAACATCGGAGCTACCTGCAAACTCCGGAGGGTGTGATTTCTGAAAAGCATCACGAACGCGTTCCCAAGTAGACGGGAATACATGAGCCTGAACTGGCGCAACTACCGGCGCCTGGGGTGGTGCCTGCTGTACAACGGTTAGGGCGGCATTTACCGCTTGGGCTACAATAGCTGCAACCTCTGCGGCATTCATAGTTCCCTGAACTGGTGCAGGCTGTGGCTCTGGCTGTGCATCCCTAGGAACTCGCTGTGCACATCGTGGAGGCATCTGAAATGAGAGTAAAGTCTTATAAGTTCACAGTTATTAACTCAAAATAGTTGAAGAGCGAAGCATACGCAAAAGAATACAACAGTCCTAAAATATAGGGCTCTACATCAAAGAAAGCTCAGCGGAAACAAAACAAGTCGTACAGATCCTAAGGACACTAGAACCTGATGCTCTGATACCACCTGTGACACCCCGACTAATTAAATACCGGGTAGCTACTCCTTTATTAAATTAATACAAAATGTCAAGTTGGTTCAGTTCATAGCATCACTGTCGAAAACATTTTTAATAGTTACTAACCACCTAGTATTTAAAAAGTGAGTTGTCCATTTTAATTAAATCCGATTAACATGCCATAAATGAATTATGAAAAGTTAACGTAACCAACAATATAGTCATAATAGAATAACCATCCAATAATAGTGCGTCTGGAGGAAAACTCCTCACAACAAACCAAATTCCAAAATAAATAAATAGTAATTCTGCATCACTAAAATTAATTACAACCCAAAGTTAAAAATAACTGAATAAGTAAAGTGTCTCTAAGAGGAATGGGCGACATGTCGAACAGATGATAAAAACTGATAATGGAGTCAAGATCAGAAATAGAGGCGTCTACTATCAAGGTCCTGTAACTTCCACAGCAGCTACAACACGTCACCTGAATAAAATTCCTATGCATGGTGTCCTTGTGGCTGGGCACCTAAAAAGGTTTTTACAAAAATAGATTTGAAAGCAAACGGGTCAGAGCCCGAATGTGAAAATAATTTAAAAACATGCAAGTGTTTAATTTCATTAAACAGTGAATATAAAGTACATGATAGTGTGGGCACTCACATGAGTTCCTCACCTCTCAACTAATTGTGCACTCCTATCGTACCCGTACCCGTTTCTAGTTGCTCCCATATCTATCTAGTTCAATGCTAAATCTAACATTTCTATATGATAATCAATTCAAACTCCAACATCTTCTATTTAATAGAGTATTGTACCTTATTACACAGTTTCCCCACTTTAGCAATACAATTTATTAGAAATCTTACATTTTCACTTTACGACTGTTGCTATTATTCATACTCACAATTATTCGCGATTATTCATTTCAATCAATAGTATATTATTCTCACCAAAAATATACAATACTAGCACCCCGAGGCTAAGCTGCAGTGCTCACATACTCTGTTATCAAATCCCGGTACATCACGTACATGAGGACCACGTATTCCGAATCTCTCAGGAAACGTTTCATTAACAACAATCATAAATAGTGGAGGCGGACATAGTTCACATCACATGGGTCACGCACATACCTACGCTCCCATGATCAGAAAACTTATTAACTTCTCAATAAGTCCTTCTCTGACCTATGTCCTCGAGGTACCAATCGAAATCCCCCCCCCCCCCCCGTAGGCACACAAAGATTAGATGGCCCCTAAACGAACGCCAACCTCCCAAGATAGCAAGTACGGTGGGTATGTCATACACAGATAAGTACATACACTAAGCATTCTCACATCTTAGATATTACAATATTTTTATTAGTGGTATACTTCTTGTTCTTATACCAATTCTTAGTGTTATACAAAAGACATATCCCCGGTTTATATGCATTTAAGTCATCAATTATCCTCCCTTCATGATTAGTCACTCGCATCCAAATCCATAAATGTTATCCGGTTCAAGGCACTATTATAAAATTTACTCCTGAATATACCCCGAATCTCCCAACTACACCCACTACTTAATAAGGGAAAGTTATCTCACCATTTAAATAAGACTACGGGATATTAGAAATAAAATAAGGCCAAAAAGGCCATTTTATCAACTCATTAGAAGTCTCGTTCGAACTAGGACGTTCGAACGATTTCGTTCGAACCAGGACGTTCGAACGATTTCGTTCGAACCAAGGGCTTTCAACGAAATACCAACTCGTTAGAAGTCATCCTGTCATCTCGTTAGAATTAAATACATGGTCACCCTGCCTGTGCTGTCCCTGAGCAGATTGTGCCGCGCTGGCACCATTTCCCCCGGTCCTACCCTATTGGCTGGACTCCCCTGATCTCTTGCTCTCGGATATGTGAAAGTGATGATCCTGGCAGTGAAGTAATGCAGCATTAACCACATCAGAATAAGTGGTCAACGAGAGATTCCCTAACAAATGTTGACGGATACTCCAAGTCAATCCATCTGTGAACTTCTGAATCTTCTTCTCCTCAGTCGGTATCTCATCGGGAACAATGTTCAAGAGATTAGTGAATTCGGACTCATATTCGGCCACAGTCTTTCCCTCCTGCTTGAGGTTCATCAATTTCCTCCTCATCTCCGTGTGAACAGCTGACGGAAAATATTTGCGATCGAATCGCACCCAGAACTCCTGTATAGTGAGGGTGTCCCTCTCCTCTGCGGTGGAAATGGACTCCCACCACTGCAATGCAGATCCTACTAGCTTGAAAGTAGCCAGTATCTGCTTCTGAACATCTGGGCACTCGTACATCCTTAAGTGCCTCTGAATATCCTTCCTCCACTGACTGGCTACCACAACATCGGAGCTACCTGCAAACTCCGAAGGGTGTGATTTCTGAAAAACATCACGAACGCGTTCCCAAGCAGACGTGAATGCATGATCCTGAACTGGCGCAACTACCGGCGCCTGGGGTGGTGCCTGCTGTACAACGGCTAGGGCGGCATTTACCGCTTGGGCTACAATAGCTGCAACCTCTGCGGCATTCATAGTGGCCTGAACTGGTGCAGGCTGTGGCTCTGGCTGTGCATCCCTAGGAACTCGCAGCGCACGTCGTGGAGGCATCTGAAATGAGAGTAAAGTCTTATAAGTTCGCAGTTATTAATTCAAAATAGCTGATGAGCGAAGCATACGCAAAAGAATACAACAGTCCTAAAATATAGGGCTCTACATCAAAGAAAGCTCAGCGGAAATATAACAAGTCGTACAGATCCTAAGGACACTAGAACCTGATGCTCTGATACCACCTGTGACACCCCGACTAATTAAATACCGGGTAGCTACACCTTTATTAAATTAATACAAAATGCCAAATTGGTTCAGTTCATAGCATCACTGTCGAAAACATTTTTAATAGTTGCTAACCACCTAGTATTTAAAAAGTGAGTTATCCAATTTAATTAAATCCGATTAACATACCATAAATGAATTATGAAAAGTTAATGTAACCAACAATATAGTCATAATAGAATAACCATCCAATAATAATGCGTCTGGAGGAAAACTCCTCACAACAAACCAAATTCCAACATAAATAAATACAAATTCTGCATTATTAAAATTAATTACAACCCAAAGTTAAAAATAACTGAATAAGTAAAGTGTCTCTAAGAGGAATGGGCGACATGACCAACAGATGATAAAAACTGATAATGGAGTCAAGATCAGAAATGGAGGCGTCTACTATCAAGGTCCTGTAACTTCCACAGCAGCTACAACACGTCACCTAAATAAAATTCGTATGCATGGTGTCCTTGTGGCTGGGCACCTAAAAAGATTTTTACAAAAATAGATTTGAAACCAAACGGGTCAGAGCCCGAATGTGAAAATAACTTAAAAAGATGCAAGTGTTTAATATCATTAAACAGTGAATATAAAGTACATGATAGTGTGGGCACTCACATGAGTTCCTCACCTCTCAACTAATTGTGCACTCCTATCGTACCCGTACCCGTTTCTAGTTGCTACCATATCTATCTAGTTCAATGCTAAATCTAACATTTCTATATGATAATCAGTTCAAACTCCAACATCTTCTATTTAATATAGTATTGTACCTTATTACACAGTTTCCCCACTTTAGCAATACAATTTATTAGAAATCTTACATTTTCACTTTACGACCGTTGTTATTATTCATACTCACTATTATTCGCGATTATTCATTTCAATCAATAGTATATTATTCTCGCCAAAAATATACAATACTAGCACCCCGAGGCTAAGTTACGGTGCTCACATACTCTGTTATCAAATCCCGGTACATCACGTACATGAGGACCATGTATTCTGAATCTCTCAGGAAACATTTCATTAACAACAATCATAAATAGTGGAGGCGAACATAGTTCACATCACATGGGTCACGCACATACCTACGCTCCCATGATCAGCAGACTTATTAACTTCTCAATAAGTCCTTCTCTGACCTATGTCCTCGAGGTACCAATCTAAATCCCCCCCCCCCTGTAGGCACACAAAGATTATATGGCCCCTAAACGAACGCCAACCTCCCACGATAGCAAGTACGGTGGGTATGTCATACACAGATAAGTACATACACTAAGCATTCTCACATCTTAGATATTACAATATTTTTATTAGTGGTATACTTCTTGTTCTTATACCAATTCTTAGTGTTATACAAATGACATATCCCCGGTTTATATGCATTTAAGTCATCAATTATCCTCCCTTCATGATTAGTCACTCGCGTCCAAATTCATAAATGTTATCCGGTTCAAGGCACTATTCTAAATTTTACTCCTGAATATACCCCGAATCTCCCAACTACACCCACTACTTAATAAGGCAAAGTTATCTCACCATTTAAATAAGACTACGGGATATTAGAAATCAAATCAGACCAAAAAGGCCATTATGTCAACTCATTAGAAGTCTCGTTCGAATGAGGTCGTTCGAACGAGTTCGTTCGAACGAAGGGCTTCGAATGAAATACCAACTCGTTAGAAGTCATACTGTCATCTCGTTAGAATTAAATAACTGGTCACCCTGCCTGTGTTGTCCCTGAGCAGATTGTGCCCCGCTGGCACCATTTCCACCGGTCCTGCCCTGTTGGCTGGACTCCCCTGATCTCTTGCTCTCGAACATGTGGAAGTGATGATCCTGGCAGTGAAGTAATGCAGCGTTAACCACATCAGAATAAGTGGCCAACGAGAGATTCCCTAATAAATGTTGACGGATCCTCCAAGTCAATCCATCTGTGAACTTCTGAATCTTCTTCTCCTCAGTCGGTATCTCATCGGGAACAATGTTCAAGAGATTAGTGAACTTGGACTCATATTCGGCCACAGTCTTTCCCTCCTGCTTGAGGTTCATCAATTTCCTCCTCATCTCCGTGTGAACAGCTGACGGAAAATATTTGCGGTAGAACCGCACCCAGAAATCCTGTATAGTGAGGGTGTCCCTCTCCTCTGCGGTGGTAATGTACTCCCACCACTGCAATACAGATCCTACTAGCTTGAAAGTAGCCAGTATCTGATTCTGAACATCTATCCACTCGTACATCCTTAAGTGCCTCTGAATATCCATCCTCCACTGACTGGGTACCACAACATCGGAGCTACCTGCAAACTCTGGAGGGTGTGATTTCTGAAAAGAATCACGAACGCATTCCCAAGCATACGTGAATGCATGATCCTGAACTAGCGCAACTACCGGCGCCTGGGGTGGTGCCTGCTGTACAACGGCTAGGGCGACATTTACCGCTTGGGCTACAATAGTTGTAACCTCTGCGGCATTCATAGTGCCCTGAACTGGTGCAGGCTGTGGCTCTGGTTGTGCATCCCTAGGAACTCGTTGCGCACATCGTGGAGGCATCTGAAATGAGAGTAAAGTCTTATAAGTTCGCAGTTATTAACTCAAAACAGCTGAAGAGCGAAGCATACGCAAAAGAATACAACAGTCCTAAAATATAGGGCTTTACATCAAAGAAAGCTCAGCGGAAACATAACAAGCTGTACAGATCCTAAGGACACTAGAACATGATGCTCTGATACCACTTGTGATACCCCGACTAATTAAATACGGGATAGCTACTCCTTTATTAAATTAATACAAAATGCCAAATTGGTTCAGTTCATAGCATCACTGTCGAAAACATTTTTAATAGTTACTAACCACCTAGTATTTAAAAAGTGAGTTGTCCATTTTAATTAAATCCGATTAACATGCCATAAATAAATTATGAAAAGTTAACGTAACCAACAAGATAGTCATAATAGAATAATCATCCAATAATAATGCGTCTGGAGGAAAACTCCTCACAACAAACCAAATTCCAAAATAAATAAATACAAATTCTGCATCACTAAAATTAATTACAACCCAAAGTTAAAAATAACTGAATAAGTAAAGTGTCTCTGAGAGGAATGGTCGACATGCCCAAAAGATGATAAAAACTGATAACGGAGTCAAGATAAAAAATGGAGGCGTCTACAATCAAGGTCCTGTAACTTCCACAGCAGCTACAACACGTCACCTGAATAAAATTCCTTTGCATGGTGTCCTTGTGGCTGGGCACCTACAAAGGTTTTTACAATAATAGATTTGAAAGCAAACGGGTCAGAGCCCGAATGTGAAAATAATTTCAAAACATGCAAGTGTTTAATATCATTAACCACTGAATATAAAGTACATGATAGTGTGGGCACTCACATGAGTTCCTCACATCTCAACTAATTGTGCACTCCATACGTACCCGTACCCGTTTCTAGTTGCTCCCATATCTATCTAGTTCAATGCTAAATCTAACATTTCTATATGATAATCAATTCAAACTCCAACGTCTTCTATTTAATAGAGTACGGTACCTTATTACACAGTTTTCCCACTTTAGCAATACAATTTATTAGAAATCTTACATTTTCACTTTACGACCGTTGCTATTATTCATACTCACTATTATTCGCGATTATTCATTTCAATCAACAGTATATTATTCTCACCAAAAATATACAATACTAGCACCCCGAGGCTAAGCTGCGGTGCTCACATACTCTGTTATCAAATCCCGGTACATCACGTACATGAGCACCACGTATTCTGAATCTCTCAGGAAACGTTTCATTAACAACAATCACAAATAGTGGAGGCGAACATAGTTCACATCACATGGGTCACGCACATACCTACTCTCCCATGATCAGCAGACTTATTAACTTCTCAATAAGTCCTTCTCTGACCTATGTCCTCGAGGTACCAATCTAAATCCACCCCCCCCCCCCTCGTAGGCACACAAAGATTAGATGGCCCTAAACAAACGCCAACCTCCCACGATTGAAAGTAAGGTTGGTATGTCATACACAGATAATTACATATACTAAGCATTCTCTCATCTTAGATATTACAATATTTTTATTAGTGGTATACTTCTTGTTCTTATACCAATTCTTAGTGTTATACAAATCTCATATCCCCCGGTTTATATGCATTTAAGTCATCAATTATCCTCATTTCGTGATTAGTCACTAGCGTCCGAATCCACAAATGTTATTCGGTTCAAGGCACTATTTTAAATTTTACTCCTCAATATACCCCGAATCTCCCAACTACACCCACTAGTTAATCAGGGAAAGTTATCTCACCATTTAAATAAGACTATGGGATATTAGAAATCAAATCAGGCCAAAAAGTCCATTCTGTCAACTCGTTAGAAGTCTCGTTCGAACAAAGGGCTTCGAACGAAATACCAACTCGTTAGAAGTCATACTGTCATCTGGTTAGAATTAAACACCTGGTCACCCTGCCTGTGTTGTCCCTGAGCAGATTGTGCCCCGCTGGCACCATTTCCACCGGTCCTGCCCTGTTGGCTGGACTCCCCTGATCTCTTGCTCTCGAACATGTGGAAGTGATGATCCTGGCAGTGAAGTAATGCAGCGTTAACCACATCAGAATAAGTGGCCAACGAGAGATTCCCTAATAAATGTTGACGGATCCTCCAAGTCAATCCATCTGTGAACTTCTGAATCTTCTTCTCCTCAGTCGGTATCTCATCGGGAACAATGTTCAAGAGATTAGTGAATTTGGCCTCATATTCGGCCACAGTCTTTCCCTCCTGCTTGAGGTTCATCAATTTCCTCCTCATCTCCGTGTGAACAACTGACGGAAAATATTTGCGATCGAATCGCACCCAGAACTCCTGTATAGTGAGGGTGTCCCTCTCCTCTGCGGTGGTAATGGACTCCCACCACTGCAATGCAGATCCTACTAGCTTGAAAGTAGCCAGTATCTGCTTCTGAACATCTGGGCACTCGTACATCCTTAAGTGCCTCTGAATATCCTTCCTCCACTGACTGGGTACCCCAACATCAGAGCTACCTGCAAACTCCGGAGGGTGTGATTTCTGAAAAGCATCACGAACGCGTTCCCAAGCAGACGTGAATGCATGATACTGAACTGGCGCAACTACCGGCGCCTGGGGTGGTTCCTGCTGTACAACGGCTAAGCCGGCATTTACCGCTTGGGCTACGATAGCTACAACCTCTGCGGCATTCATCGTGCCCTGAACTGGTGCAGGCTATGGCTCTGGCTGTGCATCCCTAGGAACTCGCTGCGCACGTCGTGGAGGCATCTGAAATGAGAGTAAAGTCTTATAAGTTCGCAGTTATTAACTCAAAATAGCTGAAGAGCGAAGCATACGCAAAAGAATACAACAGTCCAAAAATATAGGGCTCTACATCAAAGAAAGCTCAGTGGAAACATAACAAGCCGTACAGATCCTAAGGACACTAGAACCTGATGCTCGGATACCACCTGTGACACCCCGACTAATTAAATACCGGGTAGCTACTCCTTTATTAAATTAATACAAAATGTCAAGTTGGTTCAGTTCATAGCATCACTATCGAAAACATTTTTAATAGTTACTAACCACCTACTATTTAAAAAGTGAGTTGTTCATTTTAATTAAATCCGATTAACATGCCGTAAATGAATTATGAAAAGTTAACGTAACCAACAATATAGTCATAATAGAATAACCATCCAATAATAATGCATCTGGAGGAAAACTCCTCACAACAAACCAAATTCCAAAATAAATAAATACAAATTCTGCATCACTAAAATTAATTACAACCCAAAGTTAAAAATAACTGAATAAGTAAAGTGTCTCTAAGAGGAATGGGAGACATGCCCAACAGATGATAAAAACTGATAATGGAGTCAAGATCAGAAATAGAGGCGTCTACTATCAAGGTCCTGTAACTTCCACAGCAGCTACAGCACGTCACCTGAATAAAATTCCTATGCATGGTGTCCTTGTGGCTGGGCACCTAAAAAGGTTTTTCCAAAAATAGATTTGAAAGCAAACGGGTCAGAGCCCGAATGTGAAAATAATTTAAAAACACGCAAGTGTTTAATATCATTAAACAGTGAATATAAAGTACATGATAGTGTGGGCCCTCACATGAGTTCCTCACCTCTCAACTAATTGTGCACTCATATCGTACCCGTACCCGTACCCGTACCCGTACTCGTTTCTAGTTGCTCCCATATCTATCTAGTTCAATGCTAAATCTAACATTTCTATATGATAATCAATTCAAACTTCAACATCTTCTATTTAATAGAGTATTGTACCTTATTACACAGTTTCCCCACTTTAGCAATACAATTTAATAGAAATCTTACATTTTCACTTTACGACCGTTGCTATTATTCATTTTCACAATTATTCGCGATTATTCATTTCAATCAACAGTATATTATTCTCACCAATAATATACAATACTAGCACCCCGAGGCCAAGCTGCGGTTCTCACATACTCTGTTATCAGATCCCGGTACATCACGTACATGAGGACCACGTATTCTGAATCTCTCAGGAAACGTTTCATTAACAACAATCACAAATAGTGGAGGTGAACATAGTTCACATCACATGGGTCACGCACATACCTACTCTCCCATGATCAGCAGATTTATTAACTTCTCAATAAGTCCTTCTCTGACCTATGTCCTCGCGGTACCAATCTAAATCTCCCCCCCCCCTAAGCACACAAAGATTAGATGGCCCTAAACGAACGCCAACCTCCCACTATAGCAAGTACGGTAGGTATGTCATACACAGATAATTACATATACTAAGCATTCTCACATCTTAGATATAACAATATTTTTATTAGTGGTATACTTCTTGTTCTTATACCAATTCTTAGTGTTATACAAATCACATATCCCCGGTTTATATGCATTTAAGTCATCATTTATCCTCACTTCGTGATTAGTCACTCGCGTCCGAATCCACAAATGTTATCCGGTTCAAGGCACTATTCTAAATTTTACTCCTCAATATACCCCGAATCTCCCAACTACACCCACTAGTTAATGAGGGAAAGTTATCTCACCATTTAAATAAGACAACGGGATATTAGAAATCAAATCAGGCCAAAAAGGCCATTCTGTCAACTCGTTAGAAGTCTCGTTCGAACAAGGTCGTTCGAACGAAGGGCTTCGAACGAAATATCAACTCGTTAGAAGTTCGTTCGAACGAGGTCGTTCGAACGACCTGGGCAGGTCTTCTAACGAGATGGCAGTTTCAACCCAGAAAATTCCAATTCCGTTTTTCTCAATTCTTCTCTTCTCTAAATCCACCCTAAGACTATCCAAATTATATTTTAACATATATAAACCATTTCTAATCACCCTAGATCATTCCTCAACACATTTAAGGGGTCAATTCTTACAAATTATCATGGGATTGACATGAATCTTCAAATATTTTCCCAAACCCTATGAACATGAACTCCCAATTTTCTTATGCCTAATTATTCATCATAAATCCATTTTTTAATTCATCATATACAATTTTTCAAGTATTATCTCAGTCCATTATCATACTACATGCAAATACTAACCCAATTTCAAAGTTTCTCCAACAAATTTCATGGGTTTTCTTCACAAAGATCAATTTGAGGTAATTCCTACACTATGCATGGAAGACATATTCAATGCATTAAAAATACTAAATCAATTGCCTTAGATTGTTCTTCATAATTTGATGTCGAAGGTTGAAGGTTGATCTCTCCCCTTTCTCTACAGATTTCTCCCAAGGTTGAAGATGGTGGTTATGGGTTTTCTTTTGGGAACCTCTTCCAACTCTTCCTATAACTCCCGTAGACCTATAACTTGTCAAATGATGGTAATGGACTTAGTGGGTTACTAATAATGTATAATTAACTCTTAAAATTCGTAGGCTTTAATTCCCAAAATTTCAAAATTACCAAAATACCCTTTTAAGTTGCCGGTATGGCCCAAAAATGCCCCGGGACCCAAACTAAACCCCCGGCTAGTGTTTTCTGACTATTTCGACTCTTTCGGACTCGTTGGCGCACTCAAAATGACCATTCTATTGATAAAAATAAAATTCACTTTTTAATTCAAATAATTACATTCCTAACGCGACTGACACGCACGTCCCAACTAAATTTCCCAAATTGTCGTATTTCAGTCTCGCGATAATTTTAATATTTTCAATATTCATATATTGCCATATATACACAACATAATCAAATACCAACTCACATCTCGTTAGTATTTATATCCGGATTAATTCTCAATTAATTCACATTTAATTTAATTAATCCCTTTTATAAATATCAATAAAAATATGGGGTATTACATATTCATCATCCTCTCCATTAATATAATTCGTATTTCTTCATTTCTTGCTTTCTAGTTAATTTACAAGCTTTCTAATTTAGGTTTACATGCTTTATTTACATGCTTTGATTTACACGCTTTCTAGTATAGATTTACCGCGTTTATTTACGCTTTCCATTTATCGCATTTTTAACATGCTTTCTAGGTAATTTAAATTAGGTTGTGCTTGAATTGAACTCACTCGAGTTGACGCGTTGCTATGTTTTGGTGATGATGTTTACGGTTCTATTTCGGGTGCGTTGTCCTAGTTATTACGCCTAGGGGATTTGACGGGGCATACCATGTATGACCCGTGCCTACAACCTTTCGCGCGTAATTTTCGGGATATTTATTGATGCCAAATCTTATTAGACTTTTATGATGATTTAGAGCGTAACAACCCTTGATTTAATTAACTCTCGAAACGAGACATATTTGTAATAACTCGTCGACCCATGTAACCATTTTATACTAATTAACTCGGGTGAGGTATATTCGACGCAACCTATAGTTTTACTCGCTTTGTTAATCTAGTTTTAATACACTCACCTAGATTAATATTTCCTTTCATGCATCTTTTCCTTTTTAGTTTCTAATCATCTTTTATACTTTTATTTTGGAGTATTAAATCACTTGAATTCTAGCAACTCGTCTCTGTGGATTTTTGATACCCGACTTACCGTTGTGCTTGCCTCGCAAGTGTAGTAGTAACTTAGGTTTTTGTATTGAGTTGGCGAAACAAAAACAACGATTAGCGTCTTTACACGCGCTACTTTTCGTCCTTAATCAAAATGGCGCCGTTGTCGGGGACTAGTTTGTTTTAGACTTTATTTGATTTAGTATTTCATAGTATTTTCTTTCTATTTGTAATATTTGCTAATATTTTGCAGACTTCCATATTTGAGCACTTAGAAACGCTCGAATCTTTCCCGCGCGCACTTACTTTGTGAAATCCGCCACTTTGAGCCATTTTTGGGGTAAGCATGTCTTATTCCAATTCTTTCGGTATTCCTTTTTATAATTCTCAAAATTCTCGCAAGCCTATGACTTTCGGGGAATACTTAGCATCCCAAAGTGTAACAAATTCAAACATGACTTTGGGAGAGTATAACGAAACTCAAAATTTGGGTTATTGGAATTTTGATGATGATGATAATGATTTTGGGCCTTTACCTCCTTATAATAGGAATTTTGAAAAGAATTCGAATAGTTTTCAAAACTCCAATCATAATGATTTTTCGTTTAAGTCCGATAGTAATTTTCAAAGTTCCCATTTTCATTCATCCGCACCTCGACCTATGACTTTTGGTGAGGGTTTGCGTATGTATGAAAATGAGAAATTATAAAATCGTTATCAGGAAGAAAATCGTTCGTGGGAACATGAGTTGGATTTATTATTTGAGTCCGACGACGATTTTGCTTCCGAGACTTTCGAAGTCGAGGAATGTTTTGAACCAAATGAGGTACTTGTGCCTACTTTGGAACAAACCACTCTAGACTTTGCCCATCACGTAATAGATATTGAAAGCGAGGATGAAAATGACGTAATATCTATTTGCAATGGAATGATTTCTTCTTTGGCCCCCAAAGAAGAACATTTCATTGAAAATAATATTATTTCATTCAAAATTCCAACTTCATTCGATGATGATTCATATCATGAGTTTGAATTTATTTCATCCCCATTTTCATTCTCTACTACCACACCGGAACAAGTACCCGATGATTCGGTTTCAAACTTTAATGTTTTAAATCCTATCGCCGATGAGGAGTACTTGCTCGAGTCACCCTCCACGATCGCATCTTTGCCTTTGTGTGCGCCGCCTCCCATTCCAACTTCAAAATCATTGGGAGGATATTCGGTTTTTCTCGATCCCCACTCTTTTTTGTTACCCGTTCAATCCAAACCCCCCATCGTGCCACCAAAATTTTTAATTGGCGATGGTTCATTTCTTCTGCCTTACACATGCCTTCCGTTGTTCAAACGGAATTTATATTTTTCAGAGGGTATGCTTGTATGTGAGGGTACATCGGTTATCCTCCAAAGTCAAATAGTTCTTATGGTGGACCCTCAGCTATTTAGACTTCTAGTGTACAGTTAGTGTGAAGCCTAAATAGTAGGTTGTATATAGTTAGCTTTTTATTTCTTTCTTTTTATTTCTTCCTCCCTTTTTAATTTAGTTTAGTGAGATTAGTTAACTTTTTGTTATTTGTTTTTACTATGCTCGGTACTAACTTGTTTTGTAGATTCTTTGGACTTGTTCTTATCGGGATCGCTCCAATTTCGGGTAATATCGCTATTTTCCTCTCTTAACTTGGTTCTTAATTCACATTGAAGACAATGTCAAGTTTTAAGTTAGGGGGTGTGGGATATTCTATCCATTTCATTATTTTAGTCCATGTTTTTGCTCACATATTAGTTACTTAGTATGCTTTTCTTAGAAAAATTGAAATTTTCAAAAAGATTTTCTTTCTTTTTTCTCCTTTTTGGGGCTTTTGCCTTTGTTTCCGATGATAAATTTCAATAATTGCCCGATCCAATAGACAACCCAATGATGCATGTTCTCGATTTTAGAAGCTATTAGACTTTAGTCTCACTTATTGATATTATGAATAACATCATGAATTAAACTTTAATCCCATTAGCACATGCGTTTTTATGGTTATATTAATTTGGTTTAAGATTTTTATAACTCGGTAATCTTTTGTTGCATTGTATATACTTACACCGAGTAAGCTTTGTACCTTTCGTCATTTGTGAGTGTTATACACTATTCTTTCCTCTTTGAAAACGTTGAATTCATTGGTAATCACTTTGTTCTTTCATTGATCGTTCATTAATTGAGTTCATATTTGAAATGTGTTACTTGATCATGATTTTCATATATTATTTTGACTCGAGAATTGTGTAAACGTTATGAAATGATCATAGGACATCTTTGTTATATCGCCCATATTAGCCTTGACCTCACCCTTATATGTTTACCCTCGTTTATCCCTTTGAGCCTAAATATAGCCTTTCGTTTCATAACCCCAATCCCATAACCAACTCTAAATTGAAGTTTTAGCCCATATATACACTTTCCATACCTTTGTTTCGAATGTTGCTTGGGATTAAATGATGTTGTTATGACGTCGGTTGCAATTTAGGCATATGAGAGTTGTCATAAGTAAAGAAAAGAAAGTAGTGAAAAAGTGAAGAAAAAGAGAAAGAAAAAAAGCAAAAGAAAACATGAGAAAAAGAAGAAAAGAAAAAGAAAGAGAAGTTTGTATATGTTGTATATAGTTCAATAAGCTTTGATTACTCTCCCCGATGATATATCTAATGCCGTTTTGGAACTTGCTTTCCAATTTTGATATTGCCCGCATTTTCCCATTATCTCGAGTTTTCATCCCGAACACATTGAATCCGTACATGCACTCCTTTCATTTCATACCCTAGCCATGCCTACATTATAATCCTATTAAAGTCCTATGTGATCTTAGGTTGATGTAATTTAAAAGTCATAACAGTTGTGATAATCTGTGAAAATGCATTTCGCCTCTTTTAGTGTGCGGTATCTTTCATTGAGATTACAAGTTTTTATTTCCTATATAGCGTTCTTCATTGTGACATGTGTGCAGCCTAGTTTCCATTTACATTTACTCTTTATGCCCGCATGTTCCGTGTGTTACCTCCCTGTTTTGAGGGAATTCGCTTGATGAGTGTAATTTTCGTGAGGATTGAATATATGCTTGCTTTAAGGTTTATCCGGTTTATTTAATTTTTTTGCCGAATCATACTTTGCATGTGCTCGCTGCCCTCCCACATTTTAAGATTTCAATTTTATGAGTTGCATTCTATAATGTTAATAATTTGGACTTTTGTGTGAATTCATTCACTTTGCTAATAATGCGTATGAAATCCTTTTCGCTATTGTTGGGCTTGTCGCATGTTGGTTTGGGCATATTTTGAAGAAACCGTATGATGTTTGTGGGTATCATCCTTGAAAACCCTCACGAGACGACACTCGTCCACTAGGGTGACCTAAGGGTTTAATGGCTTATTGCATACGTTAAATGCAATCGAATCGCCCGCGAAAGTGGCCTTTTGCTTTTATACCATACTTTTGTACTATCTCCTGCTTTTGGTTTACTTGTAGTTCTTGTTGCATCCTATTTCATTGCTAGGGACTAGCAATGTGTAAGTTAGGGGGTGTGATAATACGCAAATATTGTGTATTTCATCTCTCGAACCTATGCATTTTAGCCCCCTCGGGTGCCTTAATCTCTATATTTAAGCTCGTTAACCAGATAACCTCTGTTTATATTGTTAACATGCTATATGAGGTATAATTGGGCTTTTGTAGGTATTTAGGTACTAAGTATGAAGTTCGGATGCATTCCGGTGAAGTTTTATACGCAATCGCACGTTCAATGGTATTTTAGTCTTTTCACAGCTTGAGTACCTGGCCCGACATCTCACGGAAGTTGTATCCCTCCTCGCTAGCTTTGCATGGACATGAACGGTGCGCGATTTTGATTCATTACGAAGAAGTTACGGCGATTTCGGCGGAGGGAAAAACAATGAATCAAAAGAGGAGAAGAAAAGAGAAGAAAAGATGCAGTGTGTTGCTGCTGCATTTTGCCCTGCTTGATCGATCGATCAACCAAAATCGTCGATCGATCTACCATTCTGAATTGTCGAATTTCGGCTTTGATCGATCGATCGACCAAAGGGGTCGATAGATCGATCCCCTGTTTTCCAGCAGATATTTTGTATTTCTTTTCTTTTCTCTTTTCTTTTCTAATTTAATTCCCACTTGGTATATAAGCCAATTTTGATGTAATAAACAGGAGTGAACGTTTTTAGAGAGTTTTAGAAGATATAATAGGTTAGGGTTTGGTTGATTTGCTTAGTTCCTCTTCATTTCTTCTTGAATTGACACACTTTTGGGCTTGAATGTTGACTATTCATCATCCTCTCCATTAATATAATTCGTATTTCTTCATTTCTTGCTTTCTAGTTAAGTTACAAGCTTTCTAATTTAGGTTTACATTCTTTATTTACAAGCTTACACGCTTTCTAGTATAGATTTACCACGTTTATTTACGCTTTCCATTTATCGCGTTTTTAACATGCTTTCTAGGTAATTTAAATTAGGTTGTGCTTGAATTGAACTCACTCGAGTTGACACGTTGCTTTGCTTTGGTGATGGTGTTTACGGGTCTATTTCGGGTGCGTTGTCCTAGTTATTACGCCTAGGGGATTTGATGGGGCATATCATGTATGTCCCGTGCTTATGACCTTTTGCGCGTAATTTTCGGGATATTTGTTGACGCCAAAATCTTATTAGGCTTTTATGATGATTTAGGGCGTAACGACCCTTGATTTAATTAACTGTCGAAACGAGACATATTTGTAATAACTCGTCGACCCATGTAACCATTTTATACTAATTAACTCGGGTGAGGGATATTCGACGCAACCTATAGTTTTACTCGCTTTGTTAATCTAGTTTCAATACACTCGCCTAGATTAATATTTCCTTTTATGCATCTTTTCCTTTTTAGTTTCTAATCATCTTTTATACTTTTATTTCGAAGTATTAAATCACTTGAATTCTAGCAACTCGTCTCTGTGGATTTTCGATACCCGGCTTATCGCTGTGCTTGCCTCGCAAGTGTAGTAGTAACTTAGGTTTTTGTATTGAGTTGGCGAAACGAAAACAACGATTAGTGTCTTTACACGCACTACTTTTCGCCCTTGATCATTGATAAACTTGGGCTAGAGTGATTAAGCCTTTTGATAGGTGAGTACCACTAGCAGGTATATAGTGGATCGACTCTTAAGTTATTATGATTTGAATTTGGCTGCTAGAGGATGTCGTGATGTTATATATCCTAAGTTTTAGTATCGGTCTTACCCAAATTTCGAGGACGAAATTCATTTATAAGGGGGAAAGTATGTAATACCCCGTATTTCTGTGTATTCTTATCTAATTAATTTGAGGAATTAATTAGGAAAAATACGTTTTAATTAGATTACGTGAGTGAAGTAATTTAATGCGATGAATTGATAATTGTGACTATTAAATATTAATCGTGAGATAGATACTGATTAATATTGCATTATGATACTTACTAAGTGTGAATAGTAAATAATTATTAATTGTGGTTATACGGCATAGCGAGTGATATGTGCGTATTTTACTTTATCTCACTGGGCGTCGCGTGTAGACTATTTTGAGGTGAGAAATGAGAAGTATATTTTAAGTGACTCAAATGATAATTTAGAGATCACGAATGATTCCGGATGGGTCAAAATAGTCGGAATAGGGTACCTGGGTATAGTTTGGGTCCCGGATCAATTTTGGACCAAACCAGCACCTATTAAGGGCGTTTCGGTCATTTTTCAAAAAGAGGTGAAGGGACCTACGAAATTTAGATCCATATATCTGATATTTAGAGATTGGGTTTAGGGCTCATAACACAAAAAGGTTAGAGAGGCCATTAGAGAGAAGAGATAGAACATATTTTCAAAGCTTAAAGAGGGATTTTGAAGATGATGAAGAAATCTTGTATCCCAAGGCAGTTGGAAAGGAAGATTGGAGAAGGAAATAATCAATATTCAACAAAGAACTAAGAAATCAGACCACAATCTAAGGCAAGTGTTTATTGCAAATTAAATTGATGTTATAATATCCATGTGTAGGGTTTTCATGAATAGATTGATTTTATTGAAAAATCTTTGATGAAAAGTATCAATTGATTATATGTTTGGGTAAAATTGCATTTAGTTAGTGTTTATATCAGTAGAGAATTTAAATCAAAATAGTTTTGTTAATTACTAAGGATTTAAATCTAGGTTTTGAATTGAATTTAATGGATGAACATAAAACTAGATTATGAAAGAGCTTTGAGGATTTGATTCATTCTTGATTGATTTCAGTGAAGTTTCAATGTGTTTGAAATATTAAAAATCATTCTAACTCGTGAAGAAATAGTTAGGAATAATCGGATGTGAATTTGGTGGAAAAATTTGGGATTTGAGAAAATCAGAAAGGGTAAAAAACCGAAGAAGACGAAGATGCACCTATTCGATCGATCCATGAATGTCGATCAATCGACGGAGTAGATCGATCGACCCAACCCTTCGATCGATCAACCCTAGAAGATTTTTGGTTCTTTTCTTGGATGATTTTTTTAGGATTTCCAATGATGTAAGGGGATCTTAGGAGTACAATTATACCTATGTAGGGACTTGATAAAGACCAGTAGGGTATAGTTAAGGTCCATTAAGTTCATTGGGTGTAGGACTTAGAGCATGGACTAGAAGGGATAACCGATGGAGAGATAGATGGGGAAATTTGGGAATTAATCTACGGAGAGAGAGTAGACATCAATTCAACATATATATTAGTAGGTTAAAGATGGTAACAACCGAATTTATATAACAAAGGGGTAACTAGGACCCTAGAGCTGTGTGAACACTCCTATATATATGATAGTGAGATGAATCGTAAAGTAAATAGTACGACGAGTATTCGAGAGATATATATAATGTACTAAAATGTATTATCGGATTGTGTGAATACCTATTGATGCATAGTACTACTTAGGTTATGTGAATACCTAAGGTATACTACACATATATATATATATATATATATATATATATATATATATATATATATATATATATATATATATATATTGGTGATCGAGGTATGATTCCGAACCAAGAGGTATAAATCACTATTGGTGATCGAGGTAGGATTTCGAGCCAATAACCCATAAAATGTGATAGAGGGAGGTGATTATGTAGTATGTGTTTATAGTATATATTGTGTGCAAAATATATATACATAAAGTGTGCTTAATTCTGTACTGGGATCGATGATTATCCGGACCAACACATGGAAGCTCGATTTTGGGTCGATGATTATTCGGACCAAATTAAAGATAAATGATATTGGGGTCGAGGAGTATCCGGACCAATATACATATGCATAACATTTACCTTGGGGTCGTGGGATATTCGGACCAATGTAAATGATAGGATGATTGGGGTCGATGATTATCCGAACCAATATCCTTATAGTATATATTGTGTGTGAAATATATACTTCATGATATTCTACTTATGTGCGAAAGTAGACTTATAGATGATATATATATAGATATACATCTAAATGGTAAGTTAAGTAGAGAGAAACTTAATTTTCGATGTTAAAAATAGATTGGGAATATTTATAGTAAATTAAGTAGTGAAACTTAATTATGAAAGTTGAATGACGATTAGATGTGAAATGCTATATGAATTAAGTAGTGAGACTTGATTATGATGATTAAACATAACATATGTGAATGTTATATGAAAACTGAAGAACATATGAGAAATGTTAATATTGAAGCGTTCTGTATGGGCAGTACGGGAGAGTAGAGTTGATGAGATCGGTTATATGCTTTAGTTGAGATGGTTTGGGTATGATATCTAGGTGGTCTAAGTATAGAACGTTAGGTGTGAACATTAAATGAGAGGTGAGAAAATTCAAGGGAGTGTTCTTTAACCTAACATGTGTAATCAATAATCGATTTTAGTTGCGATTTTGTTAAATGTTTTCAAATATTTTGAGTACTAACTCTTGTTATAAAAATATTTTAAAAACCTTTTAGGTGTCCAGCCAGAGGGAGGCCATACTTGATGGTTTCATTCCAGGGAATTGGAGTTGTAGCACTGTGGATGCTCACAGGACTTTGAGTAGTTGATTCTTTCATTCAGATCTAGTATAGGATCTCACTCTTGTATATCATGTTTGGACATGTGGTCTGTTGTCGATATTATGGTTTCATTTTTGTATTAGTTTTACCTTGCAGGTTAGACTTGGTTTATTACTTGTTTTTGCCGATGGTTTATTCGGCATGACTTTGTTTCATTTATATATCATGTTGGTTTAGATTCTAGTATATTATGAATCTTGTTTAGTTTTCGAACTATTTATTTGTTCTAATTGGAAGATAAAATTTGACACCGGTTTAATTAACTATTAGGTGGTTAGTAATTAATTTATTTTTTTGACAGTGATGCTAAGAATGAACCATATGAGAAACCTGTTTTAATTTGATAAAGGCCTGATCACCCGATATTTAATTAGGCGGGGTGTCACAGGAACCTTATGAGCTTTCACTTTGAAGGCTATGCTCTTATATTGATCGGTTCTCTAGGGTGATAACTTGAATTAGCCTACTAACTCGTTTACTGTCATGGGTATGTTAATTAGTGCTCGAACTTATCCAATGGCATCAAACTTTCCATGAAACTTAAAGGGAATGGAGCCAAGGATAGTATTGATGATGATATCCTCTTTGATTACCTTACCCAAAATAAAGGCCTAATTTACTATGTCTTTTAGTTGATCATAAGATTCGCTAAAGGTTTCGTTATATTTTATGGTAATTAGTCCAAAATGAATGATGAGGCATTGAAGCATCTCATGCTTCATGGTGGAGGTGCATTCATAGGTTGTTTCAAAACTTCCCATGCCTCATTTGACGTATTACATGTCAAAATACAATCATAAATTATTAATGGCTATGGCTATGCTTGTCTACAATCTTGTTTACACCTTACAATAGAAAACAAAAGCTTGTATGGCCTATGTTCCCTTAATCGATGCTCAACGTGTGTGGTGTGGCCTTTGTTCCTTTGTTTAGAGCTTTGTTTTATTACAACTTTTTTTATTCTATTAATTTATTATGATTAAATAAATTATAAATTTGTGGTACATCTGAAAATTATAAAATTATGTATATTAAGAGATATGAAGTTTATATTGGGTGTTATTTGTTAGATAAGAGATATAAGGTTTAGTTGGATCATGAAAATTCTGATTTGAGGTTTTGTTGTTGAATATATAGAGAGAGAGACAACTGTTGAAGGAGTGTTTTTTATATTAAATGTTATATTATATATAGTTGGATATGAGATTTTTTTAAGGTGATTTGTTAATATAAAAATGGGTGTTACTATAAAATGTGTAATATGAATGAGTGTTAATATAAAAATGTGTAATATGAAAATACATCTTTTTACTTTGTTGGTTTGAGTACTTTGACAAACAATGGTATTGAAAGGAAATATTTACAAGCTCCTAGGAAATTCGAAGGTGAATGGGAGGAGAAAGTGGTACACAAAGTTTAATGATGAGTATCGCAATGATACATTTTTAGAGAATTACAATAAACATAACGAACAAGGACAATATGAGTGAATCTTTTGTAAGAATGATTTCCAAAAGTTAAAAATATTGATAAGAAAAGGGCACACAATGGTAGTCGTTCAACGTGGTTGAATGCAAAGTTACAGTCAGAAAAAAATATGACTTTTACCAACTTAATAGGATGACTGTCAAAGACATTTACCCGCTAGAGCATGAAGATTATGTTGCTATGCTTGAGAGGTGGACAAGGGGCCTTCTTGATAGCTAGATGACTTTGGTCTATTTGATGTGATGACTTCGATTGAAATTTATTTGAGTTGTAATTTAATTGTGAAAACAGTTCAATGAAACATAATTTAATGTGACGACTTCGATTGAAATTTATTTAAATTATAATTTAATTATGAAATCTTAAGTGGGGTTTAATGTTTATATGTAGTTATGGAGACGAGACAATTATGTAGTTTTTTTTATTATTTTAAATATGCATATGAACAGGTTTATACAAGTGGTACAAAATAATACAATTATGTGTCGAGTACTACCAATATTACCACAAAGACAAATTTTCCAAAATTATCGTATTTTTCAAAAAACCAACTTTATTGCAAAAAATCGATTTTACCGATATACTGCACGGTTTGGTTTTGGTTTGTGGAGTTTTGTATCGACTAGTAAAACTGGTAATTTTGGTTTGATGATTACAAAGTTGGTATGGTATTAGTATGGTCTATTTACTGACCAAACTGACCAAAAACCGGCGCTAGCTGAAACTCACTAACAACGACATAATTAAAAATTGCCTTTAGATCTTTATCATTATACCAATCTCTTTCATGTCGTTCTCATCCCAACCACTACACCAAAACTGCCTAGTTGTCAAGGTCAAAAATCATGACAAGGCAAACTTGTGAGGGTCAAAGACCATGACAAGAATTGGGGTGGCGATTCCTTTGTCATGGTCAAAGTTCGTGACAAGAATTTAACTTTTCACAAACTTTGACCGTGAGAAGTCCGTGATAAAGTAAAAATTATCACGTACTTTGACCGTGATAAGTCCGTGGCAATTTTTCTTTATCATGAACTTCTCACAGTCAAAATTCGTGATAAATATAGACAGAATTTAAAAAAAATTGATGGGCAGTATAGCCACTGCCACTGTCCAACAGTATATTTTAACCTATTATAGCATATTTAAACATGTTCAAACAATATATATATCAAGCAACAGTCAACAATTCATAAAAATTGCATATGAATTAACTAACACATATTCATAACCAACCAACAATCAATTTCAAATTAAATAAATACAAATAATATCCAACAAAAAAATATTCATAAGCATGAAAATAATACAAATAATGTCAAAGGCTTGAGTTTTAAACAGGTTGAGGAGGAAGGTAAGCCACACTACATATGAACTAATATAGCCATCAATTCATCGAATGCAGCATTGCTCTTCCAACTATAAAAGTTCTTTCTCTTTTTCGATAAGAATATGCATGCTGTGAACTTTTGCCTCAATATCTTGCAACATACGTCCATGAACCACACTACCCGGCTATGTGTTCGGGTCCCTCAACCCCTAACTATGGGATTGTTCCCCCAGAGGTCTATTAAATACACACTCAGCCAACTCATGTTGATATAGGTTGTTCGACGGGGGTCAAGGTGGCAAGTTGATCATATGCAAGCGACGAGTGGGTGCGTATCGATGATGAGGGTGAGAGAGATGAGCAGTGACGTCCTTATCTAAACCCTTCCCCTTCCTCTTATATGAGGTTGACACCAACTGACTCTTCATGTACTCGAACATATTGAGGATCGTCGCCTCCAACCTTTCTAACTTATCGCCATGGGTGTCCACCTTACGATCCAACCCGGTGTTGCTCGTCTTAATCTCGGTGAGCGTCGACTTCCCCACCTGAGAGCTCACCCCCTTACTTCCCCTTATGATCCACCCTGAGAACTTGACTTAGTGCGTCCGTAACCAAATATGCCTTGTCGTCATCATATTGAGAGTTGTGCACTTCCTTAAGCTTTGCCTGAAACGATAAAAAGTACACTATTAGTTAAGTTAATAAAAAAATTCTAACGTAATTAAAATATTAAATAGTTAAAAGATATTTTTATAACTTACATTTGTGTATGCCATGCTCGGGGGCACCTCTTTATCCTTGCCCTTCTTCGTCCAAATTGCCACATAGGCATCGAGCCTATGTGGCCTACCCCCAGGGCCACTCCCCGTCTCCTGAAATAAAATAATGCAGAATTAATAAGTAATGCATAGTAATACAAACTAATGCTAAATTAAAATAACATAAAACTAAAATTAAAGAAAATTAAAAACTTACCATTGTGTGCTCTACCTCGGTGTAAGACGTACACGCGGAGTAGTGCGCGTTGACTTTTTTGGACCTCTTTGCCCTCCCCTATTGACGAGATGTCAACTGTCGATCCTGAATATTATTGTTAACAAACCTGCCAGTTTGCGAATGAGATCGATTCCTTCGAAGGTACCGTGTCACGAACTCTCAATATGGACTCTCGGTCTTGTCTAAAGTACCGTGCTCGCATATTTTTCTTTCACGTTTTGTATATCTCTCTCAATTGTTCGAACATGGAGTCGCATACATGTGGAGGCAGGTCGAATTGTTCCTATCAAGCAAATACAAACCAAAAATAAAGTAAGTGTTAGTTGTATTTAAATTATAAAATATAATAAAATATAAATGTAAATATAAAGTGAGTAGCTATGGCCATCTTGAGCTCGACGGGGACCTTTCTCCAATCCGTATACCCCGGGTCGACGATCGTCTTGAGCAAATCAAGGTCCCTAGCATGTAAGATCGTCTTGTTCTCAATGAGGGACCCTAATTTACATCATTTTGGGGGCCTAATGGTGACGAGCCTTCCTCACCTCCGCTATCGTGTCACCTTGATGAAGATATTTCCTACAAAATTGTTGTTATTAGTACAAACATGTACAAGAGAAAATGATCAAATCCAAATGAATAAAAATATCGTATAAGTTAACGATATTATAAATCTAAATATTGTTTTAATTTCGGGTCATGTCACGGACTTTAAATTAATTCTTAAATTGATTAAAATTCAAATTAACATATTCACTAACCAAAAAACCAATTTTGACTCAAATTCGATAATAACAAAGCACTAGAAGAATAAAAGTTAATAAATCACTAGAAGAATAAAAGTTAATAAATCACTAGAAGAATAAAAGTTAAGGATATTATAAATCTAAATATTGTTTCAATTTCATCTAATAATAAAGCACTTCAAGAATACACGCTATTGTTATTACTAATAGTTGGAATAATTATTAAAAATCTAAAAATTATTTCAAATTTGGGTTATCATCTAAAATGGATTGATATTCGTTAGGAGTAACCAAGTCATCCACACTACTGGTTAGACGCTTTGGTGCGTATAGGACGATTGACTTGAGCAATCATAAATTTTGCTCTTACAGTCTATTACTCCATAGTGTTGAATAAAGGTTTTGCCTTTTTTTTTTTAGGGATTTTCTTTACTTATTTACATGCTTGATTTGTTTGTGTATTTGAGTGGAATTGAAATTAAACTTTATCACCATATAAACACTTAATTTATAATCAAGATAAAAATTGATTTAAATTTGAATTTGTGTGTGAGGAACCTAGTATACGGACTATTAATTGAATCCCGCATTCTGAACTTTACTACACTTTTATTTTAGTTTAATATAGTCTTTCATTTGCGATAAAAAAGTTTAGTTAAGGGAGTTCTTATTTATACCCTTTGAATATTTCTATACTATCCCACCTTTTTTATTTAACTTTTTTTGTTATTAGAAAAAATGATTTTATAATTAAATAACAAAAAAAAATTAATTTGTCTATTTCACTTCCATTGTTCCATCCAAACGTGCTACAACATCATCACTCCTATGAAGGACATCCTCAATGTAAACTAGGTGATGGGTCCGTTATTCCTTGTCCATCAGAATTGTAAATGACAACATTATCATTCTAAGTAATCCGAAGCTATCTCGTTTGCTTTGTTCAAAAAAGAAGAAAATAAACCCTAAAGCGATGGATAACCCTATACAATTCATAATTTTAACCCTTCATACTTTAAGTATCAGAAAAAGGACTGAGCACCCATTTGTGGGGTTTGAGAGTTTGTTCATTGAAATAAAAACAAAACACAGACTTGTTTGTTGATTGAGTAATTTTATATGAACACTTAAATTGAACATTTTATCTAAACTTGATGATGTGTCAAATTCACATTACGTAGTATTTGAAGTTCACAAAAAAATCATTATAAACACCATTTAATATGTGCATGACATATCAGTAGATACATAAAAAAAGGGGGATATATTGGTCGATCCCACATGCGCATTAAGAGATGCCTCAAGTACCAGGTGTTTTAAAATGTGTCACTTAGTCCCGTCCGTCTAACAAAATAACAACATTATATTCTTTGCCCAAAATTACCCTTGCAAATACCCAAAACCACGAAACCACGCAATTTTCACGTTGATTCGATTCTCTGTGGAATTTTATTCTCAAATCCATTCGCGATTATCAAATGTCATCAGTTCAATAACTGTATCGACATTGAAAAGTTGAAACCATCAATACGTTCATTTGGGGAAAATTTGACCAACTGTTCATCCATTTTTCGATTTACATCGGTAAGTTGATTATTTATATGTGATTTATAAGCTACATTGCAGTTCGTTTTACATAAAATAGATACATTACAGTTCGTATTACACAAAATAGATTTAAATTAGGATTTCATCGTGATCGTATTTGTTAGGGTTTCATATTCTTAGTGTTTAAATTAGTGTTTATAACATTTCATCAGTGAATTTGGGACAAATTTGAGCAATCATTTATCTAATTTTGATTTACATTTAAAAATTCATCATTTCTCAAGCTATTCAATATCTATTACACTTCCTATTACACACAAAATAGTATGTTAGGTTTTAAATTAAAATAAGTTCATACTTAGATTATGCTTCCTAGATGTTTAGTTGTTTTTACTGTTTCATTCACTTAGGGTTTAAAGGTTTCATATTCTCTTACACAAAATAGTTTGATCAAATAAATTTATCTATGTTCATAATTGTAAATTTATCTATGTTCGCAACTATAAATTTTGAAGAGTTTTGACAGATCTTAGAATTTTTAGGAAATTTATCTATGTTATTCCTATATAAATTTTTTACAATATAAAAGTAAATTTATCAACAAAAACACATGCATAGTCCATCTACCAAAAAAATGAAATTCAAACACACTACAATCGTCACTGAAACAAAAATGCTAGTGCAAAATGATGTTCAGTTGTCAAAGAGGGTTAATGAAAATGTCTCTACCCCAATTCTTATTGCCAATTGGAATGGAGTGAAAAAACTAATATTACAAAAAACATGGAGTGAGGATGATGAGATTTCACTTTTAAAGGAAATGATTGAGTATACCACAGTGAACGGGTGTGACCCGTTTAGCAATATGTTGCATTTTCATGATTTTATCAAGAAGTCAGTGCATGTTGATGTCAACAAGAATAAGGTGTTATCAAAGCCAATGAGGCTTAAAAAGAAGTATGTGAACAATGCAACATTTTGAGAAGTAATTTATCTACTTTCACCATATCCATTTAACTTATTCTAATTATAAAGTCTTCACACATAAAATTTGATAAATTTTTTAGAGAATTTATCTATTTTCTTCCTTGAATGTGCAAAGTTTTTATAATGTTTGCATGTATAAATATACATAAGCTAATAAATTGAATGCATATAATATTTTGGTTAACGAACGAATATGTAGCTATACATGATATGTAAAAATATCAGGAACAAATAGAATAACATTGAAGTTTGTTGCTTACACATTACCTAATCTATCTATCTTCATCATTGAATGTGCATACAAATTTTATTTTGAACATCATTAAAAGTTATGAAATTTTTATTAAATTTATCTGTGTTTTGTCAAACTTTGTTCCATATACTAATGATCTCTCTTATTAGCACATGTATATATAAACTTAGATATATTTACACTTAATAAAATAACTTCTTATTGTTTTGCAAGCTTTAAAAAAATGGTTAGTACTAGAAGTTCCATGAAGGATAAGGATCATCAGAAAAGAGAGAACGAGTTGGAAGATCCATTAGCTTCATCAAGTTCAAAGTACAATTCTTCTCTTTAATAGTTAACATTACGAACTATTGCAATGTTATTGAAATGCTTGGTATATATATCTAAAAACAATGTACTCTTTTACTTAATTTTTATTTGAAAAAATTTCTTGGAACTCACTTAATACTAATGTGTCGTTGGGAAAAGAAGAAGTATGAGAACAATGCAACATTTTGGGAAATAATTTATCTAGTTTGACCTTATGCATTTAAGTTATTAGCATTATAAAGGATTTGCACATAACGCTTGATAAAGATTTTAGTAAATTTATCTATGTTCTTCCTTGAATATTTAAAGGTTTAATTTTGAACATCATTAAAAGTTGTGAATTTTTTTAGTAAATTTATTTGTGTTTGGTCATAGTTTGTTGTATATACTAATTTTTCCTGTTATTGATTGCAAATCGTGCCAATGAGATACCGTTGGCACGAACCACAACAAATAAAAGAGTTGAATAGATTTTGTAAAATAATATTGAAATTTATTGCTTATACATTAGCTAATCTATATATCTTCATCATTGAACCAACATACAAATTTTATTTTGAACATCATTAAAAGTTTTGAAAGTTTTTCTTAATTTAATGTTTCTTGTTATTGGTTGCAATTCGTGCCAACGAGATACCGCTGGCGTGGACCACAACAAATAAAAGAGTTGAATAGATTTATGAAATAATTTACGTATGTTCAGTATATGCATTTAAGTTATTAGTGTTATAAAGACTTTGCAAATAACACTTGATAAAGATTTTAGTAAATTTATCTATGTTCTTCCTTACAAGAGCAAAATCTTTTCTAATATTTGGATGTATAGATATACATAGTATAATAAGTTCAATGCCTATGATGTTTTGGTTAACAAAGCAATATGTAGCTATGCATGATATGAATAAATATTTTGATGAAATTTAATGATGTTAAATTTTATTCCTTATACATTAGGTAGTCTATCTATCATAATCATTGAATCTGCATAAAAAAATTATTCTGAACATCATTAAATTTGTGAAACTTTTAATTAAATTTAATATTTCTTGTTATTAGTTGCAAATCATGCCAATGAGATAACTTTGGCGTGGACCGCAACAAATAAAAGAGTTGAATAGATTTGGTGAAACAATTTATCTATTTTTAGCATATGCATTTAAGTTCTTACAGTTATGAAGACTTTGCACATAACAGTTGATAAAGATTTTAGTAAATTTATCTGTTTTCTTCTTTGAATGTGCAAAACCTTTTATAATATTTGGATGTATAAATATACTTAGGCTAATAAGTCGAATGTTTATGATGTTTTGGTTAACAGAGCAATATGTACTTATCCATGATATATACGAATATGCGCAATACATAGAATAATGTTGAAGTTTGTTGCTTATACGTTAGGTAATCTATCTATCTTCGTCACTCAATGGGCATACAATTTTATTTTGAACACCGTTAATGCTTGTTGATATTTTTACTAGATATTTCATTGTTTTGCCACACTTTGTTGCTTATACTAATTGTAATACCCCGTAATTTTATTGATTTGTATTTAAGGGATTAATTGAATTAAATGAGAATTAATTGGGAATTAATCCGGATATAAATACTAACGAGATGTGAGTTGGTATTTGATTATGATGTTAAAATTGAATATTTCTGAGTATATATGGTGATATGTGAGTATTGAAAATATTTAAATGGTCAAGAGGCAGAAATACGATAATTTGGGAAATTTAATTGGAACGCGCGTGTCAATCGCGTCAGGAATTAATTTATTTAAATTAAAAAGTAAATTATATGTTTATCAACCGAATGATCATTTTGAGTGCGCCAACGTGTTTGGAAGGGTCGAAATAGTCAGAAAACACTAGCCGGGAGTTTAGTTCGGGTCCCGGGCATTTTTAGGCCAAACACGCAACCTAGAAGGGTATTTTGGTAATTTTAAAAATTGAGGAATTAAAACCAACGAATTTTAGAGTTTATTTTTATATTTTTAAAGAGGCCACTAAGGCCATTACCAGCAAAAGGAAAGAGAGTGGGTACGGGAGTTTTGAGAGGAGTTAGAGAGAAGTTAAAAGAGATTCCACCAAACCATCTTCCTTCACCAGCATTTTGAAAGGAAATTGTGACCGAAAAGAAGAGAGAGAGAGCCAACCTTGATCATCAACAATGAATCAGAACATCGGATTTAAGGCAAGTGATTTGATTTCCTTAATTACAATGAATATTTCCTCAATGTTTAGTGTAGAAACCTTATGCTTTGAAAGTTTTGGAGAAAATCCAAATGGGATTGTTGTAGAAACTCTTAATTTTGGTTAGGAATTGCATGTAGAATGGTTTTGGACGAAATTATTACCCTAAAACTTAACTTGGATGATTTAAAAACGGATTTATGATGAGTATTTAGGTACAATAAAATTTTGTGTTCATATTCATAGGGTTTGGGGTAAAATTTGGGGATTTATGATAATTTCATGTTGATTAGGAGGATTTGACCCCAAAAATATGTTAAGAAGCGACCTAGGATTACTCAGAGTAGTTTAAAAACATAAAAACGTTATTGGGATGATTTTAGAATGGAATTAGAGAAGAGAAAAATGAAGAAAAACAAGTTGGAAAATTTTTGGGCGTATTCTACCATCTCGTTAGAAGACCTGCCTAGGTCGTTCGAACGACCTCATTTGAACAAGCTTCTAACGAGATGACAGTATCGCTTCTAACGAGTTCGTTCGAAGACTTCGTTCGAATGACACTCGTTCGAACAACCTCGTTCGAACGAGATTTCTAACGAGTTGACAGAATGGCCTTTTAGGCCTGATTTTACTTCGAACTTCCAATAGACTTATTTTAATCGAGTATTAGCCTTCCCTTGTTGACTAGTGGGTATGGTTGTGAGATTGGAGTATGTTGAGGATTAAAACTTAGAATTTTGTAGTACACCGGATGACATCTATGGGTTAGGGAAGGAGTACCAAAAATTACAACGTGAGAGGGGTTGACAACTTTTTATGTATATTATTCGGGGATTTGAAAACGCGTAACATTTAATGACGGTATAGGAATATAAAATATACCTCTATTGATATTATAAGATATCTAAGATGTGTGAATGCTTAGTATATGTGGTTATCTGTGTACAACATACCTACCATACTTGCTATCACGGGAGGTCGGCGTTCGATCAGGGCTATCCAATCTTTGTGTGCCTACGAGGGGATTTAGATTGGTACCTCGAGGAGATAGGTCAGAGAATGACTTATTGAGGAGTTAATAGGTCTGCTGATCATGGGAGAGTAGGTATGTGTGTGACCCATGTGATGTGAACTATGTTCGCCTCCATTGTGTGTGATTGTTACTTATCAAAACGGTTCCTGAGAGATTTGGAATACGTGATCCTTATGTACGTGATGTATCGGGATTTGATAGCAGAGTATGTGTGCACCGCAGCTTAGTCTAGGGGTGCCATTATTGTATATTTATGATGAGAATGATATACTGAAATACTGAAATGAACTGTTTATATAAGTACAAATGTGAATTAATGTAACATCTTTTTTAGAGTTAAAAATGGAAAAAATCTTAGTAATTATTGCAACTAATCCTAAGAAATGAAGGTAAAACTCTATGTTTATATTCAAATGCCGGTAATTTAAACTTTGAATAGTATAGTAAACTCAGATATTGTATTAGACTAGTTAGTTAGTGGAATAACTAGAATGGGTACGGGTACGTAGGAATGCACACTTAGTTGAGAGGTGAGGAACTCATGTGAGTGCACGAACTATCATGTATTTTATATTCATTGTTTAATGATATTAAACACTTGCTGTATTTTAAACTTTTTTCACAATTGGGCTCTGACCCATTTGCTTTCAAATCTATTTTCTGTAAAAAAAACATTTTAGGTTCCCAGCCACAAGGACACCAAGCGTAGGAGTTCCCTTTCGGTGACGTGTTGCAGCTGCTGTGGAAGTTACAGGACCTCGATAGTAGACGCCTCCACTTTCTATCTTGACTCTATTTCAGATTTATTCATCTGTAGGGAATGTCGCCCCTTTTCTTTTAGAGACATCCTACTTACTCAGTTTTATTTCAGAATTTGGGTTGTAATTATTTAGTGATTCAAACTCTGTATTCAGTTTTATTCGGTATTTTGGATTATTTTCGAGGAGTGTTCCTCCAAATTCACATATTTCTCTATCATTGTAATGTGACTATAATGTGGTTGTGATATCATTATTACATAATGTAATACTTATTGCATGTTAATCGGATAGAATTAAAAATTGACAACTCACTTTTTAAATATTAGGTGACTAGTAATTATTAAAACATTTTTCGACAGTGATGCTATGAACTGAACCAACTTGACATTTTGTATTAATTTGAATAAAGGAGTAGCTACCCGTTATTTAATTAGTAGGGGTGTCACACTAATATACTTCGTTATTGGTTGGTATACCCCTAGTGCGAACCATGATGAAAAAAGAGTTAGTAGATTGTGTGAAACAAATTATCTATATTTATCATATCCATTTTAGTTATTAGCATTATAAAGGCTTCGCACATAAAACTTGTTAAAGTTTTTGTTAAATTTATCATTAACACTTGTTAAACTTTTTACTACATTTTTGTAAGTTCTTAGTCTAATGTTCAACACAATTATAATCTGTCTATTTGTACATACACTAATATCTTAAGTGCATATCACGAGGTTAAGAAAGCCACACGTAGCGAAGTGTAATATATCGAAATATAATGAATACACATAATATTGTTGAAGTTTCTTAGTTATGCTAACCAGTTCTGGTATCGAATCTGGAGTTTGTTGCTTATCCTAATGAATTCTAGTTTTGAATCTGATTCACGCATACAAAAATAATTAAGAGGCTTCATTATATTTTTTGATCTATTATGTAGGAAATATGACATCCATTTTGAACTCCTTCAACACTTGTCAAAATTTATTGGATATACTAATCTACTCTGTTATTAGTTGTGATTCGTCCCAACTGGTTGCCGCTGGTGCGAACCAAAATAAATAGAAGAGTTTAAATAATTATGTGAAACAATTTGTCTATCTTCACTGTATGCATTTAACTTATTATCAAATTTATATATATACATACAACCATTATAAAGTTTTTCACAAAACACTTGTCACAATTTTTAGTAAATTTATCTGTCTTTTTCCTTCAATGTGTAGCTAACATAGAAGACTTTAATAGTTTGAAATACTAAAATTTTGAATAAATTTTTAAACTTAACAATATATTTACATTTAATGAAATGGTTTGCTATCGTTTTGCAAACTTTAGAAAATGGGTAACCAAAAGAAGTTCTCGGAAGGACAAACATGTAAAGAAGAAAGGAAATGAATTAGAAGTTCCCTTGGCTTCCTCAAGTTCAAGGTACAATTCTTCTATGTATTACATAGCATTTTGAATTGTTGCTTATAGTGAATATTTTGTTATTTATTACAATTAGATATTGTGGGAAGATACTAGAATTAACAACAATAAATTAAATTGTTTAATACAATTTTATCTCTTTGTTATAAATAATTACTAATGTTATCCAATCACAAATAACATATAACTTTACTTTAATATTGCAATAAATTTATTTCTTTTTCTTACACTCGTATACATCTTCCATCTAACATACGAAAAATTTGTCGGAACTCAATTAGGAAATTATGTTTCAAAATGTATATATCTGCTACATTTTCTACTCTTCTGTACTATTTCAAAAAATACTGTACGATGATATTGATATGATTGGTATATATATAAAAATAGTGTACTCTGTCACTTATTCTGAGATTGAAAAAAATTGTTGAAATTCAATTACTATTAATGATCTGTATTGCTATTGCTATAAGTTTCTATACAAATTACCTTTATTTATATAATACTTATAAGGTATCACATATAAGATAAAATTTGCTTCCATATTCATAATCTTATCAATGTTTCTTAGATCTTACATACTAAAAATTAATTCAAACTTAGATATATTACTTACTTATATGATGTTTTTAATTATTGAGCAAGGTTTACGAGGTCAATTACTACAAGAAGCCAAGATCATCAACTACAGATGATGAAAAAAGGAAAAGAAAAATTGAAAGTTCAGCTAACCAACCGACTTTCAAAAATTATTGGTGACTCAGACTTCGAGGCTACTCAAACTCCAAAAAAATAGCTATTAGAAGGAAGCCAAAAGAAAAGGAGAATAAGAGAAAGCAAGTTCCTAAGAAGTCGTAACAGTGTGATAATTGATTTAAATTCGCAACTTTCTACGTTTTCACACTTATTTAATTAGTGTCTATTTTTAAACCAAAATAAATCAACCCCGAGTCAGTCAACCGCGTGTGTGCGTGTGTCAAACCATAAAAAAAATAAAGCATGCGACACAAGCTTAAGGAAAAATCCCCGCAGGGCAAAACCTTTTATTTCTAGAACTTTGAAAAGTTTACAAGACCATTGAATTACATACCAACTTGCATCTCCCACAAGAGTAACGCACGGTGTCTTCGTCAAACCTTCAAAACAACGGCTAGAAATCTGCAGTGGTTCACGCGCAGCTATACCACAAGGACCGCAATCCTAGACACGCAGTCTAAAATATTCACAAGGACTCCCTCCACAATAGCACGTAGCTGTCGGTTGTAGAGCTCTCCCCACAAAGAATAAACAAGGGCAAAAGTTGTGTTCTTGAACACCAAAACAATTCACTAAAGCATATGGGAGTTTTGTGAATTGAAAACAAAAAGAGATTAAAACCCTAAAAGAAGAAGCCTAAAGATTATTGCTTTGGCAGTGTTTCTGTTCTGGAAAACGTATGGACTTCTTAATGAAAACGTTACCATTTAATGAGCATTTATACAAAAATGCACCGCCTCGAAATTCGAGCTCGTTCGAACGAGAAGCATATGTAGCTCGAACGAAGTACACATGTCGTTCAAACGACATCGCGCAACTTCCAATCTCGTTCGAACGAGATGCTGATCTCGTGCGAACGACCTGGGCATCAAAATCGAGGTCCGCTTCAAAACTTAAAAAAAATACTCATTCTCAATATTTGACGAAAAAGTCCGCTCCAACACTTAGAAAATATTTTGTAAAAATCTCCCAAAAGCTCTAAGTGAAAAGTTAAGGTATTTAAAACATAACCTTACCAAAGTAAACTTCGCGGAGTCTTGAATGATGAAGAACTTGAGTAATTCGGATCTGTCTTTGATGTAGATGTCTCTTGAATGCTCTTCGATGGTGTAGTGCTATATGCCATAATAAATTGATAACGGGCCTATGAAAATATTTCCTTACAGTTCCAACAACTTCAATGGCATGACCAAAAAATCAATTCAATTTCGATCAAATTTGTTAGGGATTTCTCGGTTGTTGCAAGACCTTAAACTAAAGCCTTACCATAAAAAGTAACTGAAAAAAACTTCTTTGGGGGGTATTTTTAATGCTTTTTTAACCAAAGTTGTTACAAAAGAAGATGTGACACCCCGCCTAATTAAATACCGGGTGATCAGTCCTTTATTAAATTAAACCGAAGTGACCAGTTGGTTCATTCTTAGCATCACTATCGAAAAAAATCTTTATTAAACACCTAATAAATAATTAAGCTAAGTGTCAAAACATTTTTCCAATTAATTATACTCCATTAAACCATTAATAAATTTTCCATTCTTGAAAACGTGAACTATCTACATTCCACAAGAATAAGATAAATACTGAACAAGGAACAATTACTGAAATAAATGAGACTGGATGAAACATTTCAGTTCAAAGTCACAATCCAACAAACCATAATATCCTCAAGTGTAACAGAAATAAAATACTAAAGGGAAGTGAGTACAATCTTTAATAAATGACGGGGAAAGGGCGAAACATGCCCCAAATGGAATATCTGAATAGAGTAGAGATAAATGATAGAAGCATCTAAGTGCAAAGGCCTGCAACTCCCATAAACGATCCATGTGTATATATATATATATATATATATATATATATATAGCAAAAGAGAGAAAGAGATCAAGAAACGGGTCAGAGCCCGAGTTGTAAAGTATTTATTTTAGCAAGTATTTAAAATTGCAGTGAAGCAAGTTTTATGTGCATGTTAGTTTCGAACTCTCACGTGAGATTCTCACATCTCCACTATTGTGCACACCTAACATACATCTAACCCAACCTAGTTATCTATATCACTCCCAACTAGGCCATAACCTTATACTTCTAACTATATCTCGAAGGAGTATCCCGTATCGCCCATACAATACGTTATTAAAATAGTTTATCCCCTATAACTAACTCCCATTATATTCCCCGTTCGAATGGGTAAACCTTTATTCACCGAAATCATTATATTTCTCATTATTATTGTATCTACTAATTTCACACAATAGAATTTTCCCCAAGTATATTCATATATATATATATATATATAGGCACAACATCCCTATATATATATACTAATCATTTACCCCTTGGTTATGACCACTTGGCACAAAGCATTTATTATTATTACCGTATCTACTAGTTTTGCAAAGTAGAAATATCCACAAGCACATATATACATATTGTAGGGGGTGTCCTCCCCAATGAGTGATTAATTTTGCAAGGAGGATTGATCGTTCACAAAGAAGGATGTCCCACAAACATACCTAGAAGATCCTCCATACAAGTGGTTCGTAACACCCACCTCGAGGATCCTTCACACTAAGTAGCTCGCAGCACCTTATCTCGAAGAGTCTCCAACGGACCTGGCTCAAAGGATCCAATTCGAAGAACAAAGTCACCTGGATAACAATAGTTTGTAATAAGAAGTAGAATGTTGTATTATATATTTTATCTCATGAATATACATGTCGAGTGAGGTTGTTTGGTACCCATGAGGGACTATGCCTAGCAGGGCATGGGAGAGCTTTCATGCTCTATCAAGCAACCTCCTCTTGGTAACTTCGCAAGGACATGGATTGGAGGATTGAAAATAAGGCAATGTTGGGAATTATTACTAGCCCTCTTGGCACACTTGGGCAAAACTTCATTCAGAATAAATGTCACTCGAGCCTACTCATTGCTTACCTATTCGAGTGAACCTACTCGAGGCACCTGATCTCCCTCAATATTTTCCCCCTCGAGGTATCTTGGGTGCCAGCCCGCCTGACTGATGTGACTAGATACCTAATAATAGTCATTGTTTGAATCACTTTTTGACGTCATAATGTCTAGAAATTAGTGACTCAAGAATGTAGCACTCAAGTGGTTTTGTCCTTAGGATGGCAGGTCTAGTTGACCAAAACTTGACCATCTAGCCACCCTAGAGTGAGCCTTAAGATGACGAGTCATATCCCTCATTAATGCCCACAATACTTCCAGCCAATAGAATAGTTTTCCACCAAAACTATCAGATCCCATGCATTGAATGCAATATCTCGTGCATTTAATGCACCCTACCAGAGGGATCGAGGGAATGCTGACTCGAGAAGCCTCTCCCACATATAAATAGACCAAATAAATAAATCATAAGAGAGAGAATCCTGAGCCTAGAATTGATGCCTAAATTTCCTTACGCTCGAGAACCATTGCGAGAGAATTAACTCCCATACACACTTAATATACCCATAATTGGGCATTAACTAAGCTTAAAGTTCTTGCCTTGTATTTATTGTGTCTGAAGTGCTTGTCCTTTCTCCCTCCGACCATGCCACCTGCTGGTCCCATTCATTTATTGTTCTTGTCATATGTTTTCTGTGTTAATATGCTCTTAAATGCAAGCCTGAATATTGAATCTCTTTGTATCTGATTTACTTGTGACTATTGTCTGTATTGTGTGCTTAACGGTGTTAGTCCCGATCTTGATAAGGGGTTACACCTCACTTAATACTAACTGTATTTGAAGGACCCACATCTTACATTTGGGCTGGGGAGGTATTTTCTTTTGAAAATATGCCAGAGGATAACACCATTAGAGTCATTGACTTTGATGCCATACATCGTGAAGAAGAGGCAAACAATACTGCACTGCCAAAAGAGGCGAGAATAGTAAGGACGGAGCCTAGCGCACCCGGTGTTGGAGTGATGGAGACGATGACCACGCAAGGAGGAATAGGTCAGGCGCAAATATAGGGGCTGATGGATTTATTCGCGGAGTTCATTAAAACTCCGGCAACCCAAGCAATGTTAGGGGCACCCATGGGAGCGAATTCCTTCACTACACCACCAGTGGCCATAACGGCTCCCACTATTATAGGAGGGGTGGCAACGCTTACTTTTAATAATGCTTTCTTCACTGTTTCACCACCCTCAAGCGGTGTGTGTCCTACTACGGTCCCACCCATGACAACAGGGCCGACACTGCAGAGTGAGGGAGCAATTTCAGCGGCTCCATCTGTAACAGTAGGTCAAGGAGCAAGTGTACCAGCCTTAACGACCCCGGTGATAATAATGCCACAATCAGCCAGCCCCTCGCCAGCCAACTTGGAGGATATGAAGAAAGAGCTATTAAATTTTATAGCGTTGTCTAAAAGAAACAGTTCCTCAGTGTATAATGACTTTCATACTCCTTACGTAGTGGGTTATATTCCTCTGATCTTTGAAAAGTACACGGGGAAAGGCGCTAATCCCAAGAAGCATGTGAAGAGGTTCATCGAGAGTCTGGGAGCCCACTGCAATGACAAGAAGTTAAGGCTAAGGGAATTTTCAAAATCCTTGATAGAGAAAGCCTACACGTGGTATTCCCACCTAGTCCCACGTAGTGTAAGATCTTGGGAAGAGTTTCATGTTTTGTTCGTACAAAAGTTCTTTTCGGATGAGGATGAGTTCACACTCACCCAGTTCGCGCGTGAGAAATAAAAGCCAGGGGAGGATGTTATGGATTATATTAGGAGGTTCCATGAACGCTCCCTTGATGTGAGAGAGGATACGCGAAAAGATAAACTTTTACAAGTGTGTGCAAAGGGTTTGTTGCCCGAATATATATGTCACCTAATTAACGGAAAAAAAGAAGGTACATTTGCAACGTTTTTAAAAGCAACAAGGAATATTGCCTTAGTGGTAAAACCTATAGTAACCCCCACCCTACTTTGCCAAGCTTGTTGATGAGGCCAACAACCACTGCGAGGAAGGGAATACCCTCGAGGATCAACTACGCGAACGGGGGGAGTAAAGAAGGAAATAATGGCAGACGGGGAGGTAGAAGGGGCAGAGATAGCAAGAGAAAGTTTGAAGATGAAGAGGATTCCATCGAACTACCTTGTACGGTGGAATAAACCTTGAGTATTTATGATCTTATGGTCCGTGATAAAGTAAGCAGTCCGATTAATGTCCTCATTGTACCACTCACGTGAGAATATAGAGAGAAGCCTCATTATTACGCACTACACAATAGGGTAAACCATCCTACCAAAGTGTAATTATCACTTAGGAGGTTGATTGACTGCCATGTAAAGAATGGGGACATCGTATTTCCACAAGCTAATGTAAACGACAACCCTCTGCCACCTCATGGTCCCCATATGGCTAGTGCTTTTGATGAAGAGGTTGAGTAATTGATGATGGGACAGTGGCTCGAAGGAAATGACGTCAAAGGATCTTCTGGTGATGGCTTCGAAAGGTCCTTAGAAGAATGCACCCTCGAATTGGATCAACTCCATTTGGGTGACATAATTGAAGGGGAAGAATACCAAGAGGAAGAAGTATACGATCCCGTTGAGGGACTTAGCAGGCAGCTGGGAGCTTATTCTCTGGAAAAATTTAATGCAGTGATAGCATATGATGAGGTTGCGTATAAAGATGTGGAAGAAGTTTACGAGCTAGAAGATGACCGAATAGGTCCATGAATCGAGTGCGCCGCTGTGGCTCGCTCCTCAAAGTTTTATTGGTTATTTGATCAGGTTGGTCTTCCTGAAGATTCTCGGTTGGAAGTCACATGAGCCATTTTGGAGGTCGCGAAGAAAAACATGGCGCCACATTTAAAATAGAAGGGGCCTATTTCTAAACTGGTGAGTAGATGTCTCTCGAAAGTCACATTTTCAAAGGCTGATAGGCTGATCAGGTATCCGCACAACAGACCCTTGTATGTTACTGCATCAGTGAATGATTGTGTTTTTTTACGAGTCTTATTGGATAGTGGGGAATCTATCAATATAATGCATGTTGGATCCTTTTATGCCATCGGATTGTCTGAGATAAGGATAGTGCCCCCATTCGTTGGCAATATCAAGTTATGATAATCAATCCTCCACATCAGTGGGTTATGTTAACGTGGGCATCACAATGGGGAACATCATTTCCCATATTAAATTCCACATCATGAATTGTAAGACGTCATACCAGCTGTTGGTAGATAGGGTATGGATGCACAACCACGGGTTGGTACCCTCCACTTCCATCAATGTGAGAAAGCAAACATAAAGGGTAAGGACGTGGTGATACGAGATATCAAGAAACCTTTTGCAAAGGAGGAGGCCCACATAGTGGAAGCAGCTTTTTATACTGATCTGGTAGAAGAAGCTACTGTGGTAACAAGATATACCGGGGGATAAGGATCACGTCAACTCGAGAGAGGGTACGGGCACCTGCTCGAACGATTGTAATTTATAGAGAAGAGGGAGAACTGGGAGCGATAAGGCCCCCTAGCCTATCAAGGAAGCTCTATGATCGAACGACCCCACACATCGAACCTATTGAGCACTAACTCCAAACGCAGTGTATTCCCAGTAAATGAACAGTGAGAGAGGTCGATGAGAATCACATAGAGAGGCCTTTTCAGAAGCAAGTGGGCCAGCAGTGCAAGCGGGTGGTTTTGCCTAGCGGCAGAATTATCTACAAATTATAAAGGTGTGAGCGGACAGCTGAGAGTCTGGACGATAAAGCTGACCCGGTCTATGAATGCTTTCTAGCAGATAACCAGGGGCAATGCTTGGTCATGGATAACTCTGGGATACAAGAGTTTGTGGAAGAACTAGAAGAAGAACCAGAATGCATGAGGGATAGCCCTCGACCGCAGATCCAAGAGTTAGAAAAAATCAACTTGGCTAGAGAGGGCGAGGACCCAAACCTAATTTTTATCTTGAAGGACTTGGAGGGAACCCCTTGAGCGAAACTGATCAAGCTTCTATTGGAGTTCAAAGACGTCTTTGCGTGGAAGTACACCGAGATTCCCGGAGTAGACCCAGAAGTGAGTTGCCATAGGTTAAACATTTTTTCCTCAGTCATTCCGGTGAAATAGGCCACTCGAACGTACAAGACAGAGTTGGACCTAAAGATTAAAGAAGAGGTTCAGAGGTTGCTCATAGCTGGTTTCATAGTCCCGATCCAATATCCTATCTGGATCTCTAAAATTGTGCTAGTGGGAAAGAAAGACAAGATCCAAATAAAAATAAGCATAGACTTCAGAGACCTAAACCGAGCGTGCCCGAAGGACGAATTCCCATTGCCTTCAATTAATAGCCTGATCGATGCAACAGCAGGCCATGAGATGTACAGATTTATGGATGGCTACGTGGGATATAATTAGATTAAAATAGATCGAGTTGACGCAGAGAAGACTGCTTTTTGAATGCCTTTGGGGAATTTCATGTACACAATCATGCCTTTTGAATTGAAGAACACAAGGGCCACCTACTAAAGGACGATGATGGACATCTTCCATGACCTTTTTCATAAGACTGTGGAGTTATATGTCGATGATTTGGTGATTAAATCCAAGAAGGAGGGCTTCCACCTGGACGATTTGAGGAGGGTGTTCACCTGCTGCAGGAAGTATAAGCTAAAAATGAACCCTCTTAAATGTACCTTCGGGGTAATGAGTGGGAAATTTTTAGGGTTCGTGGTAAACCGTCGAGGGTACAAATGGACCTATACAAACGAAGAGCCATCCTTGACATGACAAGACCAAAATTAGCGAAAGAGTTAAAGAGTTTTCTTGGCAAGGTCTCCTACCTAAGGCGGTTTGTCCCGAGGCTGGATGAGGTAACACACCTCTTGATGGAGCTGCTAAGAAAAGGCATGAAGTTTGCATAGGAAGCAATGAACCAAGAAGCCATAGACAAGCTGAAGGCACTCCTTAATTATCCTCAGATAATGATTCCCCCGAAGGCTGGTACCCCTTTACGCTTATATCTTACGTCAAAAGAACAGTATATTGGTGCTTTGTTAGACCAAGAGGGCGAAGGCATTGAAAAAACTATTTATTACCTGAGTATGATTATACATGGTCCTGAGGCCAGATATACTAGCATTGAGAGGCACTGTTTGGCCCTTGTATTTGTAGCACAAAAGCTTATGCATTACTTGTTATCATTCACGGTTCATATTGTAACTAAGTACAATCCCATAAAATTTTTTTTTGCTAAATCTGTATTGATAGGCAAGGCAGCTAGATGGTATCTAATCCTTTCGGAGTATGATCTCAAGTGCATGGTCCCTCGAGCCATCAAAAATCAAGCATATGCAGATTTATTGGCCATCTTCCCATCTGGGACATTCGAGCCGCCTGTTGAAGAGCTCCCGAGTGATAACCTCCACGAATATTTTTTAGCATCCATCCTGGGCGAATGGAGCATGGAGTTCGATGGATCTTTAGCCAAGAAAAAATGAGGAGCAGGAGTCATTCTACGAAGAGGCAGTGAAGAAATTTACATATCTTTCAAATTGGAGTTTGAATGCTCAAATAATGAAGCTGAATATGAGGCACTGGTCATAAGGCTACTCAAATCACTGAGAAGGGGCATCCAGGTCCTGACAATTAAAGGGGATTCTAATTTAGTGGTGAAATAAGTGACAGGGGAATTTGCGATGAAGCACATGAGTCTGGCGCCTTACGGCATGATCATCTAGCGACTTCTTGGATAGTTCGAAGTGGTAAAGATAAAGAGGCACCCTCGAACGATGAGTAGACATGCGGATAACTATGGCACTATGGCAGAAAAGATTTCCTTCGATGGAGAGTCAACTGTGGTCCGAATCACAAAGAGAACGGCCCCCTCGACGATGTCGGAGATGCTACCCTCAGAGGACAAAGATGATTGGAGGGGTGAAATCAGAAATCAATTGGAGAAAGGGGAAGGGCCACTAAACCTAGCCGATTTAGCAAAGTACTTTGTTGCCAGGGGAAACTTACAATACAAGAATAAAGGAGGTTCGTTGTCCAGGTGTGTGGACCCCGAAGAAGCCATAAGAAGGCTGACTGAAGTATAGGAATATGTTGCGAGACCATCGAGATTCCTTTATACAGGAGGATACAACGGGCAAGGTACTTGTAACACCCCATATTTTTTAGGATTTAAATAATTATGTGATTAATTATTATTGTTGGGTTAATTAAATTAATGTGTGAGAATTAATTGAAAGATTAATCCGGATTAAAGCTGAATATTTACTAGCGTGACGAGAGTTAGTAATTATTAATATTACTGTGAGAATAAGTAAAATGGAATGATGATTTTATATAGCTGGTCGTGAGAGAGAAATATGACAGTTTAGTATATTAAGTCGAGATGCGCGTGTGAGTCATGTCAGGACCAATTAAATGGAGTATAAAGGTAAATAATTTTTAAGTAAGTTGTATGATTATTTCGAGTGCGCCGTTGAGTCCGGGAGGGTCGAGATAGTCAGAAAACTCTACTCGAGTATTTTAGTTGGACTTCGGGATATTTTTAAGCCATATCGGCCCCCCGTAGGGGCAATTTTGTAATTTTGATTTTTTGAGAAATTAAATGGACGAAAATTAGAGAAGTATTATATCAGCAAATTGGAGACAATTAGGGTGAGAATGCACCAAAATCAAGAGAGAGACACAATGGGTGAGGGAGAGCAAATCCCAAGGGAGGAGGCCAATCTAGCACCACATTGCACAACCACCATCACCATCGTATAGATCGGGACGTGAGGAACGCACCTATACCAACAATACCAACGGATCAAACTTTCGAAATCAAGGCAAGTGTTTATGACTTGCTTTCCATTAGCGATAATTGTGCTCATGTTAGTATAGGAATTAATTACATGATTTGAATTGGAAATGGGTGATTGTAGAGAATTAATATCACAAATTGAGAGCTATCTTAATGAAGAATTTAATCCCTATACATGTAGAATAGTAAACCCCGAAATATATGATGTGATTGAGAAACGAATTTGGGTTTTAATGGTTCTTGAATTGAAATTGGAAGAACTAGGGTTTTAATGATTTGATTTGGGGATTTCATGTTGGTGATTTAAGGATCTGGGCGCAATCACATGTTTGGAGCCTTAATGGTGATTCTGTTCGTATTGCCCTGTAGAAAATCGCATTCTCTACATTTTTTTCTCTCATGCACTTCCTCCAAAACGACTCGAAAATGCCTCAAAACGTCAATTTATTAATTTGGGGAGAATGTAGGGCCAATTCTTAAGATTTTTTTTTTTAAATTGTTATTCCAGAATAAATCCAAATATAGTGAATTAAGGTTTATGTTGAGTGATTTGTAACCTTGTTAATTAAGTGGGGGAAACTTAATTGGATTCATGTATGATTAATGAGGATTTAACGAATCTCGAGTATTAGAAATTATCCTTACATGTTAGAATATTGTTTTGTATTGGGTGTTGGCAGTTTGCGCTTGATACATAGAGGTTTTAAGATAAAAAAAAATAGTGGAAAAACGTATTGGGCTAGAGGTTGAAGACGAACTGCCCAGATTGCGCGAAGTCGCTCAAACGACACGTGGAAGTTGTTCAAGCGACAGAGTCCTCTGGTTCGAGCGACAGGTCCAGAAAAATTTGAAAATTTCTATTTTTACACCAAATTGATTATATAGTTTATTGGAGTGAGAGAAACTGCCATTTGGTGAATTTAACATAGGACAGAATTACGGGAAAGTATGTGAGGGAAATGCTTTTATTCTTGTGGAATAAGATTTACCTTGGAGATTACGAGAGAGAGAGGTGGTAATCTAATAATTATACTATACGTAATGTTGAAGATAAAATACATATGGTAAGTATATGAGTAGGTTGGGAGAATACCTATTGATTTTAATAGGATGTGTGTATGCCTATTATTATATTGCCCTAATGAGTGTTAACTCGGGGGTGCAATATTATTATTGTTAGGTGCATTAATGGGTGTTAACCCGGGGATTCAGGATTATGATTGATAGGTGCATTAATGGGTGTTAACCCGGGGATGTAGGATTATTATTATTAGGAGCACTAATGGGTGATAACCCGGGGGTGCTGGATTATTATTGTTAGGCGCATTAATGGGTGTTAACCCAGGGATGTAGGATTATTATTGTTAGGAGCACTAATGGGTGGTAACCCGAGGGTGCTGGATTATTATCGTTAGGCGCACTAATGGATGATAACCCAGGGGTGATGGATTATTATTGTTAGGCGCACTATTGGGTGTTAACCCGGGGGTGCCGGATTGTTATATTTTAGGTGCACTAATGGGTGTTAACCTGGGGGTGTAGGATTATTATTGTTATGGAACTAATGGGTCTTAACCCGGGGGTGCAGGATTAGTATATACATATGTATAGAGATGATTTGACTTATATAGTTATATACATTATTATGATTTGCGTTAATGGGTCTTAACCCGGGGGTGCAGGATATATATATGTATAAAGATGAGGTGACTATATATATATATATATATATATATATATATATATATATATATATATATATATATATATATATATATATATATGTGTGTATGTATGTATGTATGTATTTGAGGAATTTCTAGTAAGTGAAACTAGTAGTCGTGGTAATGAGGATAAATAAAATAATCTTAGTAAGAAAGATTTAATTAGTCGAATAATAAATATGAAAGGTAGTGATCTGGGATAGACTACTTGTGAGCATATTGTATGGGCGATACGGGTATACTACTGGTGAACGTAGACAGCTCTATGATGATTCGAACTAGTTAGACTGGGTAGCATAGCTAGTATGGTTTAGAAGATGCGTTAAGCGTGCACAATAGAAGAGAGGTGAGAATCTCTTGCGAGAGTTTGATAACTAACATGCACATAATACTTGCTTTAATGCAGTTTTAAATACTTGCTAATAAATCTTTTTAAAACATCGGGCTCTGACCCGTCTCTTGCATCTCTTCTCTCTTTATATATATATATATATATATGTATTAGTGTTGCTGCCCAGCCATAGGGACACCGGTTCAAGATATTTGGATGGTTTGTCGAGCTGCATCTGTTGTGAAAGTTGCGGGTCATTGAGATTAGACGCTTCTCTCATTTCATTCAGTTCTTAGTTCAGCTATTTCAGTTCGGGCATGTGTCACCCATTATCATTAGCAAGGTTGTACTCAGTTTCCTTTGCAGTTCTTTTCAGTTGTATTGAGTATTTATTATGGTTTGATTTGTGACTTTGAACTGGAAAGTTTTATCCAGTCTTAATTTTTCAGTATTTTATTCAGTCAGTATTCATTTCTTGTGTATGGTTTATAATTAAATGTTCAAAAATTAAATATATTAATTGGTTTCAAGTTTAATTGGAAAATGTTTTGACACTAGCTTAATTAAATGTTAGGTAATTAATTGGATTTAAGTTTTCTACAGTGATGCTAAGAATGAAACAACCGAACATTCTGTTATAAATTTTATAAAGGATTGATCACCCAATATTTAATTGGGCGGGGAGTCACAGTGCTACCGGCCTTCGATGAGACAGGAAGCTGCTGCAGTGCAGAGAGAGTGTTCGAAGTGCTATCTTTTCTATCTGGCAGCAGAATGCAACTTCATTGACCATCCGCAAGACTTGAGATAGACATACATGGATTTCTTGATAGATGGAGTGTTGCTAGCAAATAAAGAGGACACTACGAAGATAAAAAGGCGAGCACCGAGGCACTTTATGCTAGATGGTCAGTTGTACCGACGAGGCTACTATGACACACCTCTAAGGTGTATAAGAAGAGAAGAGGTTAAAGAGGTGTTAACGAAAGCTCACGACCCAAGGCACATCAGAGGAGCCAAGATTTATGATCAACTAATGACTTTGGGTTATTATTAGCCTTCGATGGAGAAAGACTTAGCTAATTTTGTTCGAAAGTGAAAAGCTTGTCAGCTACATTGAAATATGATTCATGCTCCTTCATTGGGCCTACACTCTCTATCTACACCATTCCCATTCCATACTTGGGCCTTTGACCTGGTAGGGCCCATCGGCCCTTCGTTGTGTGGAAAGATATGGATCTTAGTAGCCACAGAATGTTTTACGAAGTGGGCGGAGGCCATGTCGCTCAACAAATCCACTGCGGGGGTAGCATCTCGGATTATGAAGGAATACATTATTTATCGCTTTGGCATCCCAAAGGTGTTTCTCTCGGATAATGGTATCCCTTTTATAAATTGCGATATGCTCCTGCTTATAGAAAAGCATTCCATCATCCATAACAAATCAATAGTAGCATACCCAAAGTGCAATGGACGGGCAGAGGCCACTAAAAAACAAAATGAACATTTTAGCAAAAATATTAGAAGATTTTCCAGGCTCATGGGATGACAAGATCCCCGAAATTCTATAGGCGTATCGAAAGATGAAAAGAAAGCCAATAAGGTACACACCATTATCCTTACTATTTGGGGCAGAAGTTGTGTTACCGGTCGAACTCGAGGTATCTTCTGCTCGCTACAACCTACGAAATGATATGCTCCCTCATAGCCTCCATGTACAACTCGCAGCCTTAGAAGAGCATAGGGATAATGATGCAAGGCACTTCGAGATATACAGGAAGTAGCTTTCCAGGTCTTACGACCAGTTGGTGAGGCTAAAGAAGTTTAAAGACGGGTACCTGGTTCTAAAAGTATGCACAAGGCACATCAGAGGTTTATTATTACCCATGTTTGAAGCAAACTGGGAAAAGCCCTACATCGTTCGAGTAGCTCACGATTCGGGTTACTGCGAGGTATCTAAGCTGGAAGATAATGTGACTTTCAAATTAAACAACAAGTGGCTGAAGATTTACTACGTTTGAATGTATGTTCTACTAATACTCTCATTCATTACATTGTATTTTGTGTTTTCTAGAAAAGGTGGATGTACGTTTTAAAGCAATTGGGCTCACCTGTTTAATATAGTTAGAAGCAATATCCATGTGGCATATGTTGGATCACTATTTTATTTTTACAAATTCACTGCTTGATTCCTTTATTATGCACAATGTACATAGCATTGATGTAATAAGTTTAGCTAATGTTCAATTAAAATAATAGAAAGGAAAGAAAACACCAAAGTTGGCGATGTTTCTTTATTTTAAATAAACGATAGAAGACACCAAAGTTGGCAATGTTACAAACAAGTTAGAAAATTCAAAAGCCCACAGAAATGAGCAGCACCAACAAAAATAAACACTGGATAAAAGAGTTAGGGTGTCCATGATAAAATGAAGATTCTCTGTACCAAGTAGCCTGTGGTGATATTGGGGAAAGAATTTGCTCGAGGTTGCTTTGATCTGCAATAAGGTCAGTTAAATCCTTCTGATGAAGCTCTCTGGTCTAATGAATGGCCTCTAATTCCCGCTCTTTCTCCACTAACTCGGCCTCAGCATAAGCAACCACCTCGCGGGCCTCCTGCACACCTCATTCAGATATAAGTAATTGGGATTCCAGACTTACAAGCTCCTGTGAAATAGCCACTTGTGAATGATGGGAACTTTGAAGGCGATGATAGACAAGGGGAAGATTAGCCTTCTTGAAACTCCGTAGTAGCTCCACCAGCCAAGTCATAGAAAATCCATCATTCGTTAACAAGTTAATCCTCCCTAATAAATTCCTGGTGGTATCAGATCTAAGGGACAAGAGGGGAGTATTGAGGATTTCCTCCAACACCATCGCGAGCCCAAGAAAATGACATGCGATCATTCTAGGGATCGACTGAAGGCAGTGAGTGGTAAAGTTTGAAGTAAAACGAACCAACAATTGCTCGATTAATAGGCGAGGACCCTCAGTTAAAATAGAAGGGAAGTTGGCCAATGTACGCCTCACAACCACTTCAGGGGGTGCCTCAGGGGGATGCATGCTGAAAATACTATCACTGGCAGAGCGACGCTGGGTATGTGAGGCGCTATCACTCGCTTGAATCTGAGGAGTAATCAATGCAGGGGCATCACCAATCCTAGAAGCCTCACCCAAAGAAGAAACTCCAGCTAAGACCCCTACTTGAACTAATCCCTGAGCAACAGGTTTACCTTCGGGCCAACGGGCCACAGGTTGATCGACCTCCACTTGAAATATAACAAATCACTGAAGTAAGAAATAAAAATGAGGAAAGCGTGTACAAAATATTTTGCTAACATAGAGATTATGCCTATAAGACTAGGCCCGCGTGACCCTCGGTTATGGGATATTTTAATTTTAAAGTTCTATATTGTTGGTCCCGCCTGACCCTCGGTTATGGGGGTTATACCTATAAGACTAGGCCCGCCTAACCCTCGATTATGCCTATAAGACTAAGCCCGCCTGACCCTCGGTTATGGGAGATTATGCCTATAAGACTGGGCCCACCTGACCCTTGGTTATGGGATATTTTAATTTTAAAGTCCTACATTACTAGGCCTGCCTGACCCTCGGTTATGGGAGATTATGCCTATAAAACTGGGCCCGCCTGAACCTCGATTATGGAACATTTTAATTTTAAAGTCCTACATTACTAGGCCCGCCTGACCCTCGTTTATGGGAGATTTTGAGCTTAAAGCCCAATATTACTTTACAAAATTAACAAATTTATATGCAGTAGATAGATGGAAGAGTAAAAGTACCTCTGGAAGCCGCTCATCAACAAACTCGCGCGTGTCCATCTGAACCACATCTTCTTCCTTAATAGGACCCGGAGTTATGAATAGATGTTGACTTTGGGCGGCAATCACATCCCCCCCCCCCCCCCCCGACTTCAGCAACTTGTTCTCGCCTACTATCCTCCACTACCTCAACCACACTTTCTTGTTCGCCCTTCCCTTGGGAAGCCACAGCAGGCTCAACACCTTCTTGGTTTAGAATGTAAGGATCGAACACAGATACAAGCATTTGGTCATTCGAAGGAAGGGGAGCCGAGGGAGCAGTCTAAACAAGTACGGGAACCTACAACATAGAAGTTAAAAGTAGAATAACAAGTTGAAAGAGAAATAACAACTTAAATAGGGAAAATAAACTCACCATAAGCAATGAAGAGACAGACACCAGGGGCTTGGGTACACCCCCAGTATCCCTTACATCAGGAACATCCCTCTCAAGGCCAGCCTGCTGGCGCAAAACAGGGATCAGGAGAATAGCCATTACTAGACTCAGACGAACTATCAGATATAACTGCCCCTAGGGGCAATGGGATATTACATGTGAAGTAGTAGGGGCAGATCTCTCGAAGGGATGATCCTCTTCGACGCCATCATGCACATCACCTCGCGCATCAAACTGAAAAAGAGACAAGGCAGTTAGAGCAACATGGGGCTATTAGCATGAAAAGAAAAGAGAGAAAAAGATATTCTAGAGTAAGAGATATTAATGGACTTATCTCTTCCTCCAAAATATCCTTTACAATCTCATAATCTTGAGGAGGCGAGGCAGGTTTTGGAGGAGAAACCAACCTCCTCAATCTACGCCTCCGCACCAGCATAGTCTTTTCTTTTTCTTCCTCTTCTTCTTTTTTTTTCTTCCTCCTCTTCCTCTTCTTCGACTTTCTCCCCCTTTTCCTCAGTTTCATCATCACCAATATGACCACCATACACGTGCCCCTCAGACAACTCCTCCTCACTGGACTCACTCGACTCCTCCATCACAAGTTTGGGGGGGTTAATCATTTTCCTCTTTTTACTAACCCTAGCAGATTGAGAGTCATAAGAAAAGCCACAAGAACACATCTCGGCTGATATGAAAGCTCTGTCTTGTTCACTAAAATGCTCCCAAGTCTGGCAAAGACGATCCACTATCTGGCTCACCGCTTCGGAAATATTTGGGTCAGGAGTAGAGGCTAATGACGGTTATCGAGCACTTTTGAGATTCTTCAAATGCGCCTTTCGAGTGGCCCTAACTGTCGCACCCGATGAGGCAACACGAGGAGACTCAGTCCTTCTAACTGGCCTCGAAGGACCAGGGGAAACATCAGCTTGAAGATAGGTTTGGGAGGCTTTCTTTCTTTTTATGACTGCCTGATCCATATGAGCTATCTGAGGCAGCTCAGGGGGAGTGTTGGTGTTGGTCGTACTAAGAGGAAAAACGGAGGACTGGGTGGTGCAATTCCTTAAACCCAACTCAATGGGCGGAAACCTTTCAACTTCAGGACACCTGGGCTCCTTTAAGAGGTTGGTTTTAAAGTGAACCAACTGATTTTGACAAAACACATTGATGTACATAGCTGACCTTCCTCCTCGAGATTTTTTGCTTGAGATCATTGCATTAGTTGGGTAGTTGGCACACAAACTAACAACAGTGGAGGTCAAATAATTCGAACAGGAAAAAGAAAAATTGGTGGGTTTCTCTTGAGTAAAATGACTCAATAAGGGGGGCCCTTGGTCGTAACTAAACTGTAAGGCTACCCGATGTGGGATATACACAGAATAAAAAGACGACCATTCGGTATAAGAAGGCAGGTATGAAGGGATTAATAGAAGGGGGACACTGTTCTCTGGGAAATTCCTGGCAAGGGCTTCGTCAATAGGAGCAATAGGACGCTCCCCTTCAGCAAAGAAATCATTAGTAAAAAACTGACTCACCCCAACATAGGGGCGAGCTATGAACCTCTCGGCTCGATAAATTAAGGCAATCAGGGGGTTCTTAACACTCTTATTTTTCCAACAACAGATTCAGGGAATCTTCACGGGTTGTGAACCGGGGTAATTACCGAAGAGGGCGTAATCAGGAAAGTGGGCATAAAAAAAATCTATCAAAAGAACATTATTGGCATAATTAGAAATATCAAACATGTCGATGCTTTGATAAGAGTCCGCTTCTACACGGTCCATCCAGGGATATAAGGAGCCAAGAACAATGGTAGCAAGGGGGATTTTTACACCATTGGCCATGCAAACGACATGTTGACCAAGTCCTTTAGAGGACAGTCGCGGGGCTTGCCCAGAAGATAAACCTTCGATAGCATCACCCAGATGTAGTCCGCCAACTCGATCTTGGATCCATAGCCTTTTCTAGTTGGAGGTTGTTCAAATACCTCCTTCCCTCGGAGGTTCTCCCTGGCTGCCTCGCGAGCCATAATCCTCAATGAAATAAAAGTAACGAATTACTTCAGAATAGGTGCACTTGTTATAAATGACCATACTGTCCTTTACCACTGCCTCCATTTCCTCTTTCAAGGTTTTTTCGTCACTAGAGACAACCTCCTCGAAGAAGGTGTCAAACCCTACAGCCTCTAACCCAAAAATTTCACATACATCTTCCAAGGTGACAGTAAACTCACCCCAAGCAGCCACAAAGGTATGTGACCTGTGGCTCTAATGAGAAACCAACAGTTGCAGAGCGGTATTATTCTTGGCAAGAGTAAAGTCACCCAGCTAAAGAGAGCAAGATAAGCCTACAAGGGCTAACTGAACGAAATATTTTGAATGGATATACTCAGTCCAAAGTCCCAAACCCTCACTGGCACCCGAAAAAGCTTCAAATTACACCTTTGAGTAGGGAAAATCACCACGCTCAATTCAAAAGCGAGTAACAGTGGCAGTGAGGAGGTAAGCAAAGTCTTCAGCGTCCTCGCCTTCCTCCATTAACAGGTGGGGATTTTCAGTCGACACCAAAGCACCAGGGAATCGCTCCGCCATTGTCCAGAAGTGGTCATTTTTTTCAAAATAAGGAGCATGACAGTATCGTGCCCATTGAGCTTGGCGCCCCTGAGTCGCAGGAGAAGGGCCCCTAACAAAGAGATTTATTTTCACTAGTTCCATGAGAGATAAGAAAAAGGAGAATGAAGAGTAATGGGAAAAGAGCAAGAAAGTTAAAAAAACAAGGGTTTCTTTTCTAACTCCCGCAGAAAAGCTCAAACTCAGAAAGTGAGAACCCAAAGATAAAGTTTGAATTGAGGATATATCCCCTTTTATAGGGTCAACATGAACTCCAAAAGACGGTAAAAAGCGACGCTTTGGAAAAGCGTAATAATGGCATTTGGGAGTAATTTAGCTAGCATGGCAGCCAAGCGCCCGTGACCACAGAAAGCCAAAAGTCACAATGATGATGTTTTAGGATGCGACGCATCGATTGTCAGTGGTGATCACACGCGCGCGCCTTGGCATTGCCACATGTGATGCATAAAAGTATAAACGATAACTACATTTGATGCGACATGCTTGGGGTCTTGTCTGTCTTAGGGAACGAATAGCTTTGGGGGAAATTCAAATAAATCTCTTTATTTTCCCTAAGAAAAGAGAATTGAGTATAAACAAAGGTTTCGTACAGATATTTCTTCATGCAATAAACAAATATCTCTACGAAGGGGCAAATATAGGAGGTGTCCTCTTCGATGAGTGATTAATTTAGCCAGGCAAATTGATCATTCACAAAGAAGGATGTCCCATAAATACACCTCGAAGATCCTCCATACAAGTGGTTCGCAGGACCCACCTTAAGGATCCTTCACAGTAAGTAGCTCGTAGAACCCTATCTCGAAAAGTCTCTAACGGACCTATCTCGAAGGATCCAATCCGAAGAACAAAGTCACCTGAATGATAATAGTTAGTAATACGAAATAGGATGTTGTATTATGTATTTTATCTCATGAATATACATGTCAAGTGAGGTTGTTTGGTACCCACGAGGGACTATGCCTGGCAGGGCATAGGAGAGCTTTCATGCTCTATCAAGTAACCTCCTCTTGGGAACTTCGTAGGGACATGGTTTGGAGGATTGAGAACAATGCAATGTTGGGAATTATTACCAACCCTCTTAGAACACTTGGGCAAAACTTCATCCAAAATAAATGTCACTCAAGCCTTCTCATTGCTTACCTATTTGGATGAACCTCCTTAAGGTACCCGATATCCCTCAATACTTGTCCTCTCGAGGTTACCTCTTCGAGGTACCTTGGGTGCTAGCCCACCTGATTGATGTGACCAGATACCTAATAATAGTCACAATTTGAATCATTTTCTGACATTATAATGTCTGGAATTTAGGGACTCAAGAATGTAGCACTCAAGTGGTTTTATCCTTAGGATGGCAAGTCTAGTTCACCAAAACTTGACCATCTAGCCACCCTAGAGTGAGCCGCAAGCTGATGAGTTATATCCCTCATTAATTGCCACAATACTTCCAGCCAATAGAATGGTTTCCCACCAAAACTATCAGTTCCCATGCATTGAATGCAATATCTTGTGCATTTAATGCACCCTACCAGAGGGATCGAGGGCATACTAACTCGAATAGCCTCCCCCCCCCCCCCCCATATAAATAGATCAAACAAACAAAATAAAAGAGAGAGCATTCTGAGCCTAGAATTGCTGCCCAAATTTCCTAACGCCCGAGAACCATTCCGAGAGCATTAACTCCAATACACACTTAATATAACCATTATTGGGCATTAACTAAGCTTGAAGTTCCTGCCTTATCTTTATTGTGCCTAGAGTTCTTGTTCTTTCTCCCTCCGACCATGCCACTGACCGGTCCCATTCATTTATTGTGCTTGTCATATGTTTCCTGTGTTAATATGCTCTTTAATACAAGCCTGAATATTGAATCTCTTTGTCTCTGATTTACCTGTGACTATTGTCTGTATTGTGTGCTTAACGGTGTGGTCTCAATCTTGATAAGGGGTTACGCCTCACTTCATTCTAATTGTATTTGAAGAACCCACATCTTACACATATAGTCACAACATCCCTATATATATATATATATATATATATATATATATATATATATATATATATATATATATATATATATATAAAAAAAAAAAATAATCCTGCACCCTTAGGTTAAGACCACTTGGCGCAAATGCGTACTCTGCTATCATTTCCTGGTGCATCGCTCGCTGCATATGGACAATTGGTTCGACGTCTCTCACGAACCATGAATCTCATAACACAAATATTGGAGGCGAGCATACTCACCAGCCAAATGGGTCACACACATACCTACTCTCCCATTTAGCCGTCGAAACTATCTTGCGTCTCAGATAGCACCTATCCAAGTTCATATGCTCTGGGTACAAGTCAAATATCCCCCCATTGGGTCACATAGGATAAGACTGTCCACTGCACGAAACCTCCTCCCGATAGCAAGCAGCGTAGATATGATATACACACAAATACAATCATAAAATAGGCATTCTCACATCCTATTAAAATCAAGGTATTCACCCCAACCCATACATATATTTATTCTCTCATAACTACTTATAATATTATTATCTCGATTATCGTTTAACTCACCTTTCCAAAATATATAAGGTATTACACTATGAATATCCCCTAGCAATACTGCACTATGCTAAAATCATTAACCCACATTTCTAAAATATATAAGGTATTACTCTACGAATATCCCCTAGCAATTTTGCACTATGCTAAAATTATCAAATAATTATTTTCCTCACTAAAATTAACTGTGCAAATCGAATTGGACTAATATAGGATTTTCCAGATTTCAAACCTGTCGTTCGAACCAGACTCAATCTCGTTCGAACGAGATTGAACAAAATCCACCCCTACCAGACCTATTACGTTTTTCATATGTTACAGCTCGTCTTCTTCAGTTTTCAGTCCTAGAAATCTCTATTGTTCAAACCCAACACTAAAACAACAACTTAATTGATAACCTAACGTGCGTAGATGATTTATAGCAACCTAGAATCATCAAATCTTTACAATACATCAATTAAGTATGAAATCCCCAATTTTAACCATTAAAACCCTAGTTCATCAATTTTCCATTTAAGACCCATTAAAACCCAGATTCGTTTCTCAATCACAACATATAATTTTGGGATTTCTATTCTGCATACATACGGATTTAATTCTTCATCAAGATAACTTTTAATTTATGGATCAAATTCACTAAATTCACCCAATTCAAATCTAAATCATGTATTTGATACCTATGCTAACATGAGCACAATTATTGTTAATAGAAATCAAATAATAAACATTTTCCTCGATTTAGATGGTTTGATCCGTTGATGAAATTGGTATGGTTGTTTTCCTCGCTTTTCGATCTACGCGTTGGTGGGATTTGTGGTGTGAGGGCTTGAGTCTTTCACCAAGAACACCTATGGAGCTCTTATTCTTCTTCCTCGGTGGTTCTCCCTCTCTCTTAGGTTTAAAAACTGACAGACTCCCTCTCACCCACGTACACTCACCTTTAATTATCTAATTTTCGTCATTAATTAAACCTCAAAAATACAATTTACCAAAACGCCCTCCCAGGACGCCGCTTAGGCCTAAAATTGTCCCAGGACCCAAACTAAATCCCCGGGTATACTATTCTAACTATATCGACTCTTCCGGACTCAATAGCGCACTCGAAATGGTCATACGATTTACTTGAAAATAATTTACTTCTTTAATCCATTAAATTAGTCCCGACACGACCCACACGCGCGTCCCGGCACAATATATCAAACTGTCACGTTTCACATTCACGACAATTTATAAAATTCTATAATTCCATATTACATAATAACACAATAATATTCAATAATTTTCATCATTAAGTATTACCCCTTGGCACGCTAGTTAATAATTATTTTAATTCGGATTAATTAACTAACAAATTAATTTCTCACCTTTTTAATTTAATTAATCCTATAAGGACATATTTTTATAAGTTCGTTATCAATTTATTATGTCATATACTGCTACACCATCAAAGAGCATTCAAGAGCCATCTACATCAAGATGGATCCGAATTTATCAAGTTCTTCATCAAAAAGACTCCGTGAAGTTTAATTTGGTAAGGTTTTGTTTTAAATACCTTAACTTTCCACTTAGAGCTTTTGGGATATATTTATAAAATATTTTCTAAGTGTTGGAGTGAACTTTTTTGTCAAAATTTGAGAATGAGTATTTTTTCTAAGTATTGGAGCGGACATTAAAATAATAATTTTTTTACACAACAGTCGTTCGTGCGAGATAGGCATGTTGCACGATCTCGTTCGAGCGACAGCTGTCCTTCGTTCGAGCGACATGCTTATCTCGTTTGAACGAGCTCTAATACTGAGGCGACGCATTTTTATTATAAATACTCATTAAATGGTATCATTTTCTTTTAGAAGTCCCAGCATTTTACAGAATAGAAAAACTGCGAAAGCAAAATCCTTTTTGACTTTTTTCTGTTAGGGTTTAATCCCTTTTTGTTTTCAATTAACAAAACTCCCATATGCTTTAGTGAATTATTTTGGTGTTTGAAGAACACACTTTTTTGTTGTTTACTCTTGTGGGGAGGATAACCTATACCGAGAAGACTGCGTGTCTAGGATTGCGGTCCCTGTGGTATAGTTGCGTGTGAACCATTGTTGTTTTGTTTCTAGTCATTGCTTTGGAGGTTTGTCGAATACACCGTGCGTTACTCTTGTGGGCAAAAGCAAGATTGTATGTAAGTCAATGGTCTTGTAAACTTGTCAGAGTTATAGAAATAAAAAGGTTTTGCCCTTCGGGTATTTTTTCTTAAACTTGTGTTGCATGCTTTATTTATTTATTTATGAATTGACACACGCACACACGTAGTTGAATGGTTTAGGGTTGATTTAAGTTTGTTTAAAAATAGACTCTAATTAAATAAGGTTTAGTTGGAAACTTGCGAATTAATTTAAATCAGTATCACACACTGCATTTATACGATTTTACAAGTTGGTATCAGAGCAGGTTACACTATTTTATTGTGTATTCCTATTTTTCGCAAAATTCGTGTGATATTGATTTTTTTTTTGAAAAATTTGATTTTTGAAATTTTGTTACAATTTTCAATGGAGCACTTGTCAAGTTTGATCCCCCCTCATATTGACACAAGTCAAATTTTTAATGATTTAAATTGTTTGAATTTGACGTTTGCGAAAAGAATTGAAGTTTTGAAAAAAAGAAAATTATCGTTTTAAATCCGCGATGGATCTTTTGCAAACGGTTCAAAATAAAAGAGATTTTTATGGTGAAAATTTTGTTTCTTTGGACCGAGACTTTAATGATTTAAAATTGTCCAAAAAGGAGAGTGATGATAGAGTCCTATTTTTAGAAAAAGAATTGGAGGACTTTACAAATTCTAGTGGTTGTGTTTGTGCCAAAGAGGACAAAAATATTTTAATCAATGAGTTTGTGGCACGTGAAGAGACTCTTAGGGAAAAGTTTGCTTTAATTGAGGGGGAGCGCGATAAACTGTTAAGTTTAATTGAAAATTTGAAAAAGAAATCCCTGTCTTTGGAAGAGTCAAATTTGTTGCTTGAATCAAATATTTTGAAATTGAAAAATGATTTAAACGATTCAAGTAGGTTTGATAGTGATGGTAATGGATCATTTTGTTCTCATGCTTCTAGTGCTAAAGCCAAAATCATTATTTGTTTTAGAGGGTCAATTAATCCTAAGGACATTAGAAAAGATCACACTCTAGGTAACATTCCACCCGTTTACACATGTTCACATTGTGGTACGAAAGGTCACCTTAGGAGATTCTGTTTTGATCTTGGAATAAGTCCTAGTAAGTTTATGTATAGTGTTCCCTTGGTTCCAAAATCCCACACACGATGCTTCACATCTATTTGGGTTAGGAAATCTCTTTTAGAGGCACAAGATTTTAGACAAGTTGATTCTCGTTTGCTCGCACATGATTCTTCTCTTGCCATATCATATAGATGATTGTGTATGCATGTTTGTCATACACCAGTTGTGGTTTCATGATATATATTTGCTAGTGTAATGACATGTATTTTTTGTATTAGATTTCTGTTTTTGAAAATTTTTGAAAAATGCAAAAAGATTTTATTTTGATAAAATTTTTGAAAAATTCAAAAGAGTTTTGTATTTTGTTTACACCTTTTGTGGATAGACACTTAGGATGAACGAGTCACAATATCATTCCATTTATTCATGTGACTATTTTATAGTGTTTTGAGACAATATATTATGTCATCATTGTGCTTTATATTGTGTGGAGTCATTAAGATGTAATTAAGTGTTACTTCCTACATGTTTGACTCATGATTTCCTTTATTGCACACATGCACAGATTTGTTTGATTATTGTGATTGTCTTATCACATGTTGGTTGGGTGTTTTCACTTCAATCCTGTCCTTAAAACGAACCAAGCGCAATAAAACTTGATAAGAAAGTTGTTCATGAAAGAACCGCTATGTGAGTTTGTGTGCTTTATTTGAAAACAGGGAAGGGCTGCGAAAGGTTCATTTGGCCTTTGTGAATACTAAGCCACCATTTAAATTGGACCTAGAAAATTGAGGAAATTTATTAACCGGGATCCAAAGAGGTTTAAACGAGTTCGAAAAAATTTAAAGGCAACAAAAAGAAATTCATGCCAAAAAGGGGCCATTAGGTTTTTGCATCGATTCTCCAAAGTTTGAGAATTTAGTTTATACACCTCTAAAAGGAAATATGCATGAGGGAGTTTGTATGGAATTTAAAACGGGTTTGCACGTCCTTGAAAGTCTTGAAAAAGCGTTAAATAGTTTTGGATGTTATTGTGTGGAAATCACTTTAACTTTGATTTGTTGATTTGCATAAGAAGATGTCATCTAAATTCAACAATTTTTACACCTAAGGATACTTTTGATGTTCATTCGTTAGGAGTACATGTATTCATCATGCACATATGATTGATTGAGTTTATTTACCTATCGAATGTGTTCACACCCATACATTTCATTTCCATGACTTGGTTGTGTTAGTATGAATCCATGGTGTGATTTTTGGTATCCTATTTTTGTAAGAAAAAATTGAAAAATCAAAAATAGTTTGTGAAAGTTTTCGAGATATACCTTTGCATGCGCGTAGTTTGATCATTGTTTTCTTTGCATTTTTATCGTGACACTCCATGTTTAGTTTGTTTCTTATTATCTGTCTATATGGGGACATAATAAAAAGGGAGAGAACGAATTATGATTTTATGGGAGAGTTTGCATTATGGGGGAGATTTGATTATATCGATTGATTTATTCTTATATCATTTAAAACTCGATGCGTCACAAAGATATTTGCTTTATCTCATGTGTGTAGGTATAAAAGTGATGATCATATGTTGCACACCTTGATGAGAAAAGCTTAAAGGTTTGAAGATTTGAACTCGAAGATTTTTAAAGAACAGTTTGAGAACTTGCAAATTTATTCATGGGAGGGTATATTTGTATAGGCATTTTGGTTTTTTATAATTCGAATTTTTATGTATGTACCGGCATAGACATAGGGGGAGATTTGTAAGGACATATTTTTATAAGTTCGTTATCAATTTACTATGTCATATACCGCTACACCATCAAAGAGCATTCAAGAGCCATCTACATCAAGACGGATCCGAATTTATCAAGTTCATCATCAAAAAGACTCCGCGAAGTTTACTTTGGTAAGGTTTTGTTTTAAATACCTTAACTTTCCACTTAGAGCATTTGGGATATTTTTATAAAATATTTTCTAAGTGTTGGAGCGGACTTTTTTCGTCAAAATTTGAGAATGAGTATTTTTTCTAAGTATTGGAGCGAATATTAAAATAAATAATTTTTTGACGTAGCAGTCGTTCGTGCGAGATAGGCATGTCGCGCGATCTCGTTCGTGCGAGATAGGCATGTTGCGCGATCTCGTTCGAGCGACATGCTTATCTCATTCGAACGAGATCTAATACCGAGGCAACGCATTTTTATTATAAATACTCATTAAATGGTATCGTTTTCTTTAAGAAGTCCCAGCGTTTTACAGAATAGAAAAACTGCGAAAGCAGAATCCTTTTTTACTTCTTCTTTTAGGGTTTAATCCTTTTTTGTTTTCAATTCACAAAACTCCTATATGCTTTAGTGAATTGTTTTGGTGTTTGAAGAACACACTTTGTTGTTGTTTACTCTTATGGTGAGGATAACCTACATCGAGAAGACTGCGTGTCTAGGATTGCGGTCCTTGTGGTATAGGTGCATGTGAACCATTGTTGTTTTGTTTCTAGCCATTGCTTTGGAGGTTTGTCGAAGACACCGTGCGTTACTCTTATGGGTGAAAGCAAGATTGTATGTAAGTCAATGGTCTTGTAAACTTGTCAGAGTTCTAGAAATGAAAAGGTTTTGCGCTTCGGGGATTTTTCCTTAAACTTGCGTCGCATGCTTTATTTATTTATGGATTGGCACGAGCACACACGTAGTTGAATGGTTTGGGGCTGATTTAAGTTTTTTTTTAAATAGACTCTAATTAAATAAGGTTTAGTTGGAAACTTGTGAATTAATTTAAATCGGTATCACACTCCGCATTTATACGGTTTTACAAATCCAACAATAATTATTAATCTCATACTTATTTAATATCATAAAAATACGAGGTGTTACATACTTCTCCCCTTACAACAGAATCTTGTCCCGAAATTCAGAAAAAGTATACCAGGTACAAACAACGTTGTATATATATTGCGCATCGTATCATTGCACTCCCAAATGAACTACTCCGTACCCCCATATAATACGCTGTTGAATACCTTTATTAATAAACACTTCACATATGTTTAAGTTGTTGTTTTGGTGTTGGGTTTGAACAGTAGAGTTTTTTAGGACTGAATAGAAGAAGACGAACTATAACAGATGAAAAACGTAACAGGTCTGGTATGGGTGGATTTTACTCAATCTCGTTCGAACGAGATTGAGTCTGCTTCGAATGAGAATGCATGTCGTTCGAACGACATCTATTCTGGTTCGAACGACATGTTCAAAATCTGAAAAATCCTATTTTAGTTCAATTCAATTTGCACAGTTAATTTGAGTGAGGAAAATTATCATTTGATGATTTTAGCATAGTGCAGAATTGCTAGGGGATATTCGTAGATTAATACCTTATATATTTTGGAAATGTGGGTTAATGATTTTAGCATAGTGCAATATTGTTAGGGGATATTCGTAGAGTAATACCTTATATATTTTGGAAAAGTGAGTTAACCGTGGAAATTTTGCGATAGAGAATAATCGAGATAATAATATTATAAGTAGTGATGAGAGAATACTACGTATGGAAAATACATGTATGGGTTGGGTGAGTACCTTGATTTTAATAGGATGTGAGAATGCCTATTATATGATTGTATTTGTGCGTATAGTATACCTACGCTACTTGCTATCGGGAGGAGGTTTCGCGCAGTGGACAGTCTTATCCTGGGTTACCCAATGGGGGGATATTTGACTTGTACCCAGAGCATATAAACTTGGATACGTGCTATCTGAGACATAGGATAGTTTTGACGGCTGAATGGGAGCGTAGGTATGTGCGTGACCCATTTGGCTGGTGAGTATGCTCACCTCCAATATTTGTGTTATGAGATTCATGGTTCGTGAGAGACGCCGAACCAATTGTCCATATGCAGCGAGCGATGCACCAGGACATGAAAATAGAGTATGCATTTGCGCCAAGTGGTCTTAACTTAAGGGTGCAGGATTATTATTATTATTATTATTATTATTATTATTATTATTATTATTATTATTATTATTATTATTATTATATAGGGATGTTGTGACTATATGTATATATGTGCTTGTGAATATTACTACTTTGTGAAACTAGTAGATACGGTAATAATAATAAATGCTTTACGCCAAGTGGTTGTAACCAAGGGGTGAATGATTAGTGTGTAAATATATAGGAATGTTGTGACTATATATATATGAATATACTTGGGGAAAATTCTACTGTGTGAAATTAGTAGATATAATAATTATGAGAAATATAATGATTTTGGTGAATAAAAGTTTACCCATTCGAACGGGGAATATAATGGGATTTAGTTATAAGGGATAAACTATTTTAATAACGTATTATATGGGCGATACGGGATACACCTTCGAGATATAGTTAGACGAATAAGGTTATGGCCTAGTTGGGAGTGATATAGATAACTAGGTTGGGTTAGATATACATTAGGCGTGCACAATAGTGGAGAGGTGGGAATCTCATGTGAGAGTTCGAAACTAACATGCACATAGTACTTGCTTCTTGCAGTTTTAAATAATTGCTAAAACAAATATTTTTACAACTCGGGCTCTGACCCGTTTCTTGCTATCTTTCTCTCTTTTGCTATATATATATATATATATATATATATATTATATCAGGTGCCCATCCACAAGGTTGCCATCGGACTTAGACGCGTGGATCGTTTAGCGAGCTGCAACGGTTGTGGGAGTTGCAGGCCTTTGCACTTACACACTTCTATCATTTCTCTCTACTCTATTCAGATATTCCATTTAGGGCATGTTTCGCTTTTTCTGCATCATTTATTAGAGATTGTACTCAGTTATTTTTAGTATTTTATTTCTGTTACACTTGAGGATATTATGGTTTGTTGGATTGTGACTTTGAACTGGAATGTTTCATCCTGTCTCATTTATTTCAGTAATTGTTCCTTATTCAGCATTTATCTTATTCTTATGGAATGTAGATAGTTCACGTTTTCAAGAATGGAAAATTTATTAATGGTTTAATGGAGTATAATTAATTGAGAAAATGTTTTGACACTTACCTTAATTATTTATTAGGTGTTTAATAAAGAATTTTTTTTCGACAGCGATGCTAAGAATGAACCAACTGATCACTTAGGTTTAATGTAATAAAGGACTGATCACCCGGTATTTAATTAGACGGGGTGTTGCAGGTGGTATCAGAGCATCAGGTTCTAGTGTCCTTAGGATATGTGTGGCTTTTCACGTTTCAGCGTAGTGTTCTCTAATGTAGAGCCTTACTATAGGATTGTTGTCTTCCCTTACGTATGCGACTTACGTTCTCCTGCTATGAATTATAATGGATGTGGCTTATTATATGAAAATTGTGTGCGCTTCGAGCACCGAACATTATAGGATGACCAGTGAGGGCCATAAGTAGGATTATAGGAGAAGAAACCTGACAGAAGCATAGAATAATCTGGGAACGACGATCGTGACAAAATCCACCGTGAGTAACATTTAAGCAAGTGATAATAGAATTATCACTCGAGAACAAAGGTTTCCCCAGGCACAGTCGTACGTAACGATGGAGCATAGTCGACGGGAGGAAATCAGAGAGACTCTTTTGAAAAGTCATCGGTGAAGATGCGGAGAAGAAAGAGAGAAGGTGAAACAGGCCAATGGAAGTAGAAAATTCGAAAGCAATTTTGTAGAGTGGAGTGCCACAACACTCAGAATTAAATTTGGAGTTAAAATTGTAACTCTTAGGAGCGACATAAAGTGATTAGAGTCAATCACCACATGTAAAAAAGTGTGTTTAAAATTTAAAGAGACATTTTGGTACAATTTGACCATGAGGTCTTCCATTCGATGTTATAACAGAGATACTAGAGAAATTTTGAAACTTAGCACAGTGGGTAGGCTAGAGACCAATTGTGAGAGATAGGTTTAATTACCTAACAAATTTTGAACCTGGAAAAGGGGGGTAGAATAGAAATGGTTTATAATTATAAAGGACCGTGTGTAGAATACAAGGATGGATGAGAAACCTAGCTAGGATAACTAATTTTGATGTTGTCAAGGTTATAGGTTTGTAAGTTATTTCAGCACTTCTAGAAGAAGTGAGCCAGGAGGGTTAAAGAATGTGACCGAAAAGCAAAGCCGAACTTAACGGTGTTACTGATACACCACATGAGAGTATGCCTAATGGATAACTCATTTAGATAATTTTGATTAACTTCATACAAAGTGATGATGAAGTCAATCAAGGCTGTAGAGGCCAATAATAGTTTCGAAAGGCCCCCATAGCCAAAGGGACAACTGGAGGATAATTGGGAGCTACGACTTCCCGGTCCGAGAGAAGGACATTAAAAAAATGGCCAGTGGGACCAGTGATGAGAAATTGCTCAGGAAGCCTCCCTGTGTGTAGAAAATTGGACTTCCAGGGTTGAATGTGTCCATGTTGAGAAGTGATAATGATAAGATTAGAAATGGTAAACCATGCCAGTTAGGCATAAAAACTAAAGGAGTGAGATTTTTAAAGGGGGAATTGGGTCTAGATAATTGGGCCCAATAAGTTACAACCCGAGAGTGGTGGGTTAGGGCGGGACTAATAGAGTCCTCGATAACAGTAGTATACCATATTTAGGGTCGACGAGGCCCAGGAGGAAATAGGGTGGCCAGTAAGGCCATAATTGAGGTCTCGAGATTTAAGCCAATGTGTCAATGATGGGCGTGTAAGGCAAAGAACATAATATTTTTCCCACGGCAAGGAGGGGGAAACTATTGGGTGAAATACTAGATTTATAAAGATTGCAGATGCTCATGGGTCGTGTTGGCAGCTACGTGCTGGGACCTACGATCAGGTGACCCTGATGAAGTTTTGTTTCATCCTTACGAGAAAAGGATTAGGTCAAGTGACATGGGTGTATCACAATACATATACGAATTGTTAACACTAAACTTCACGTGCGAGTCGAGTTTAGTGTTTCGTTAGTTTTAACAGTTCGGTTACAAATATATTTATCATGGGTAACGAGACTTTCTGATGTTGCCCGTGAGTGAGCCGGGGGGGGCCTAAAAGCGTATTTTATTATTATAATTTACTATTGACTGAGTTGGCAAAATAGAGCTTATTATGGTAATGTGTAGTGATAATTACTGAATGTTTGAACGATAGTAGATTGAGTGATTAGACCATCATCCTCGATACTCTGGGTGAGTAAAATTACTTATGTGTGGTGCCACCTGAAATAGGGATGGGGCTATATATATATATATATGAAAATTTCATGATATCGTAGACTCCAGTGAGTCTGTCGCCTAGTTATATATGACCCCGATGTGTAGGAATATTTTTACTGATGTGACTCATAATACATTGTGTTCTTTATCAAGCAGCGAAATATAGCTCGTCATGTAAATAGCGCCAAAAACTTGGGATGGCGAGAGAGCGCCATGTTTCATGTTATTTTTTTGGACATACGTAGATTAATATGTCAACATACGGAGATTGTAGGAAGGTACATGTTATGGACTAGGGGCCTCATGGATCTTGACAATCTATAATGTTAGGTAGTAGTGTATCGGGAGGGTTCCTTGTTTGGATTTTGCTTTGCGAGACATCCCACGCATGAAACTAACGAACATCGGGAGTTGGAGAGAAGTTTGGATGATAGTACGTGGGATTCGTATCTTAGTAATTGTACATTTATGAAAGTATAATTGAGAGTGGATACTTCCACTATGATGTGAGAATATATTTCCTCGATACAATAATGCACAAGGCATAGGGTGTATGGGAGCCCTAGATAATTAAATCTTAATTTTTGTTTTCGTTCGGAACATATGGGATGAGGTAAATGAAGATAGAAGTGGAGATACCAGGACTTGATTTTATGCTCACGGGAATGGTATTACATTAGGTAGTAGATTATGATTGCCATGCAAATTTGAAAATATTTAGCCTAGGGAGTTGAAGTAATTTCGTAAGAGTTGTTAAAGGCTTACGTTTCGTGAGAAACTGATTATTAGAATGGAGGAAGGACCTGTGACACGCAGTGAGGCAAAGTCACATGGATCAAGGTTAGAGGTACATTCGAGAAGAATATCAATTATCATGTTATAAATGAAAGTGATGATGGGAATTAATGAGGAGAAATATGGTTAAAATCGTTTTGCAATGGGTCACCTGTCCATTGAAAACGGGTGGACCATTCGAAACTAGTAGATATTTCTTCAACCGTTAGGGATTCTGAAGTAATAATGGGAGAATATTCCCAAGGATTTATTGAGAAGGGGGTTACGATCCTATATGGGTGATAATGGATCGGTTGATCGAAGTTGCTCATGTTACGCCAGTTAGGCCTGGTCATACCATGGGACAATATAAGAAGATCTTATTAAACGAGATATTGAGGTTATATGGGGTACCGCTCGATATTGTATCCGATTGGGACAAGATCTTTGTCTTTCGATTTTAAAAGAGAGTTCATGAGGCTTTGGGTACCAAGTCGTGATTGGGTACGAGCTATCATCCACATACAAATGGGCAGAACAAGCGAACTAGTCAAATATTGTAGAATAAATTATATGTATCCCCTTGAGTCTTAAGGGAGGACTGCTACTGCGAAGATCGGAGATGAGTTAATACTTATATTACATTATGTGTGAAAAAATATATACTGCGCAAATAACCCACTTGTGTGCGATCATTGTGAGGCGAGATCAAATGTATCTAAAGAATGATTAATCTACTAAGGTTAAAATAGTAGAAGGCTAGATAGTAAATATCTAAAATTAAGATTAAGTAGTGAAACTTAAACGGTAAGGCGTGGATAAGAACCTATATGACAGGATAACCTGGAGTTTAAAACGATTGATAACCTAACCTGCGTAGATGATTGATAGCAACCTAGAATCATCAAATCTCTACAATACATCAATAAAGTATGAAATCCCTAAATTTAACCATTAAAACCCTAGTTCATCAACTTTCCATTTAAGACCCATTAAAACACAGATTCGTTTCTCAATCACAACATATAATTTCGAGATTTCTATTCATATACATAGGGATTCAATTCTTCATTAAGATAACTTTTAATCTATGGATCAAATTCACTAAATTCACCCAATTCAAATCTAAATCATGTATTTGATACCTATGCTAACATGAGAACAATTATTACTAATAGAAAGCAAGTAATAAACACTTGCCTCGATTTTAATGGTTTGATCCATTGATGAAATTGGTATGGTTGTTTTCCTCGCTCTTCGATCTACACGTTGGTGGGATTTGTGGTGTGAGGGCTTAAGTCTTGCACCAAGAACACTTATGGAGCTCTTCTTCTTCCTCTGTGGTTCTCCCTCTCTCTCTCTCTCTCTTAGGTTTAGAAACTGACAGACTCCCTTTCACCCACGTACACTCATCTTTAATTATCTAATTTTCGTCATTAATTAAAACTCAAAAATACAATTTACCAAAACGCCATCCCGGGATGCCGGTTAGGCCTAAAATTGCCCCGGGATCTAAACTAAACCCCCGGGTACACTTTTCTGACTATCTTGACCCTTCTGGACTCAATAGCGCACTCGAAATGGTCATACGAGTTACTTAAAAATAATTTACTTCTTTAATCCATTAAATTAGCTCGACACAACTCATACGCGCGTCCCGACGTTATATACCAAACTGTCACGTTTCACATTCACGACAGTTTATAAAATTTTATAATTCGATATTACATAACACACAATAATATTTAATAATTTTCATCAATAAGTATTAACCCTTGGCATGCTAGTTAATAATTATTTTAATTCGGATTAATTAACTAACAAATTAATTTCTCACTTTTTTAACTTAATTAATACAACAATAATAATTAATCTCATAATTAATTAATATCATAAAAATACGAGGTGTTACAAAAGACTGTTGCCAAATACCGAAAATGGTCACAGAGAAGGAGTCACGGCTTCCGATCACGGCCTAAAATCGTGACCACGGTCAAAATGGGCATGACCAAATCCATGACTCTATGTGGTCATTGGTAGTCTTGTGTGTGGTCACGGCTCTGGACCCTGACTCCTTTGGGTCACAGACCCCAACCCAACTGTGAACATTATGGTGCCAAGTTTCCCTCCAATTTTGGTCAGGGAAGGAGTCACGGCCGTTAACCGTGACCACAATCTACATTACACAGGGATATGGTCACGGCTTTGGGCTGCGACCATGGTCGTATTTCCACCCTGACGTGTAAAAAATAAAGGGGTCACGTCACATGGTCATGGCCCTAAGCCGAGACCATGGTCTTTATACTTAAAAAATGATGAATAATTTGTCATTCCCCTCGAAAACTTCTAAACCCTTATTTTCCCTCCCTCTCTCCGACGATTTCGGCTCTCCCCTTCTCTCAATCTCAAGCTCTCTCTCAATCTCGAAGGTAAATACGTGTGTGTGCATATTTCTCTGTGTGTGTATACTGTAAATACGTGTGTGTATATGTGTATGTATGTGTGTGTATGTATACATCTGTGTATTTTGTATATGTATGTAGCTGTGTATACTGTAAATGTGTATGTGTGTGTATTATAGAAAAAATATGACTAATGTTGGTTTAAGTTTCAAACTAGGGCAAATTTTAATTTAATGGATATTGTTCGTTTAAGTTTGGGGCTGAAATATAAAAATATACATCTCCATTAATATAGATGATAAATTCGGGATTTATTTTAGGATTAATTTTAGGGCTAAAATATAAAAATATACATCTCCATTAAAATTAAGTCCCATAAATGTATAATCTATTAATTGTAGGGGTGATATTTGTAAGGGTTAATTTTAAGGTTGATTTTAGGGATTGTTGGCTTAAATGACAAAAGTAGGTCTTCAAAACCTACTAAATTAATGGTTGATGATTCATTAGAGCCATAATTTATAGGAATTATATTCACGTCCTCGTACATAATAACTCGTTAATGATTCATTATAGCCATTATTTATAGGAATTATAATCACGCCCTCGTTCATTTTTCTCATGAAAAATGAGTCACGGTGCTAATAAATGGCAACAAGAGTGGAAAAGGTTGCAATTGTACCGCACACATACATCTTTCTTTAATAAGCCTCATAAAGTGGGTACTCCGATTTATTGGTATGGGAATAGGAAGATCGAACAATTTACCACCTTGTAAACCATGGAGTTCATCTCCAGCAAGAGTACTTATTCGATCGTAATTTGTTTTCCCTGCCACAGTATTGGGATGAAGATGTACAATATATATATTGCATACATAATCCTGATAGACCACTGACCTTGCTTACGCTGTTAGAGAAGGCAGAAATAAAATTCACCCATTATGGATAGAATTACGTACAAAGAGCATTAACGAAGACTGTGATATCTCACGACATCTACACGTCAAACTCAATCTTGCCAATAGGCTGAAGAAGATAAGATGTCAAGTTCATGTCGTTGACATCTATGCATCCATTATAGATACGCTTCCTCCTAATTGGTCACGTGCAAAAATCCATAGGTTTTAAAAAAAATTCAGAATGGATGGAGATTAGACACATTGAACTTTTGTTAAAGTCTTACCATAAACAAGTAGATTAAAATAAATGGAAAAAAAATATTTTGTGAGTTATATTTTCATAGTGAACTTTGAAATTATGCATATATTATTATAGATACACATTTAACTTTTATTATTTTTGTAGATAATGTTGGGTGATGATGGAAGAAACGCTCCAACCAACAACATGACACAACCACAAGGAGAATTCTCATCACCAATTGGTGAGCAATACTCAACTCCACAAGCTGTTCACTCCCTTAGTCCAAATTTTTTTCACTCCCCTACTAAATAAACTATTCACTTCCCTACTCCGAGTTGATGGAGGCAAGGTACTCCGACTAATCCATCAGACACGCCCAACGCTCCTGAAACTGTCGGGTCAGTTGAGAAGAAGCGCATTGGGTTCTCTTTATTGGGAAATAACCCCATGGGGGATAAGAATCACGTTCAGCAGTTTAAAGCCCAACGTTTGTCCTAGGCAAAAATGAATGTGGGAGTGGGAAGAGCTGCTAATTGGAACCTCGTAGATAAAGCTATTAAAGATGACATCTACGAGCAACTTAGCAAACGGTTTTCATTTTCCCCTAACTTAAAAAATAAGGTGCTTTCTCGTGTTACTCAATAACTCCGAACATATCAGAGAAACCTTAGGCAGAAGAATTTCCCTAAGGGAGCATCGAGATCCGATATTTTGGCGCTCAAAGACAAAGTCCCTTCAAACTTTGAGATGCCAGTCTCTCAGTGGAATGATTTTTCAGAGAATAAGGCGAAGGACTCCAAAATGCTGCAAAAGGGAGAAAAATAGGCAGAATAGGGCCAAAAAAACTGATGTCCATCGGCTTAGCTCAAAATCTTATGAAGATTTAAAGAACGAGTGGATAACCATTATGAAAGGCAGCCCAAATGAGGGAAAGATATCGAATATGTCCAACTTGTACGTACATGCTAGATGAGACAAATATAATAAATTCCCTCCTCACTTGGCTAAGAGTCTAGAATCAATAAAGTTTATCAGTAGTCAGTCAGATTCAAGCCCGTTCGACGACATTGACAATGATGCCATTGCACAAACTTTGGGAAGGACCACGGAGGGAGGACGAGAGGTTTGGGATCGCATATGTCAAAATAAGATTCAAACACACCTTACCTCTCGTGGAAGAGCTTTCTTCTATTAATAAGCGTTTTGAATCCAACAATGAACATCAATCTATGATTGAAGGGAATATAATGGGGCTTCGAAATGAATTGGGAGGTGTAAATGATAAACTTGCACAGATTGTGTCCCTTTTAACAGGTCGTATGCCCCTGTAGGCCCCAATACATCCCGATTTCCCTCCACAGATGCCAAGGATTCCTTAAAATTTTCCTCATTCTCCATTCCCCCACATATTTTGGTTACTCCTTCAACATTCCCTTTCTTAGTGACTCAACATGGCACATGTCTTGGATCATCATCAACAACCCATGACGACTATGGTGAGAAATACTATATACAGGACCTGACCAATAAATTTGTTATTGGGATCTGCACGCTCATTTCCACTACCGTAGGAAATTTAGTACATAATCGACATTTGCAGTAGGGTGAGTGAAAAATCGTGGTTGATACAGTATATGAGGATTGTGAAACTGTTCCAGCGCACGTCAACAGTGGAGAAGGGAATCTTATGTAGACTCTGTGAACACTTGGTTAGTTTATCGCTTGATGAAGATGTAGTAATATTTTTCTTATGTTGTAATAATATCAGTAGACAAATTTATTTAATTTGAGTTTAAGTGGTTGTGTAGTATCGTTGATTGGCGTGTTCTTGTATTTAAGTTATTGCATAGTGTGATTGATTGGTGCGTTGTTGACTATATTAGTGATTTACTATGCAACATGATATTTATTTTATCATATTAACACAGGACTGTAATTTGAAGATTATTAAATGAATTTTCCATAATACAAATAGTGGATGGGGGAGACTGACCGAATAGCTAATAGTTACGTTAAAGGCGTTCAAGAATTTATTAGATACGCTTTTAAGAACCTTAAAAGTGAGAAGATTCTGTATCCGTGCACCCGTTGTATAAACGAAAAATATAAATCTTTAGAATATGTTGAGTTACATTTAATAATGTGGGGAATTTATCAAGATTATAACAAGTGGACATACCATGGTGAAAAACATGTACCTTATGTTCCCAAAGAATTACCGGTAACCAACCACATAATCAAACACTAATGAGTGGAAGTGGTAAATGATTCGCCAACACATCATCCATTGATCGACCGAATTGACGATGCTTACGGAGTCCACCATGACCCAAACCACCAACCTATTGATATAGATAATGCGCACAATGAAGAATTTAATATTGAACTACTAGGAGATCGAGAATATATACGATGAAAAGTCGATGAGACTAGACCATCGTATAAATATTGCGATGAAGATCATTCGGTATTATATACAATGATTGGTTTGCATAATTTAAAGAGTCAATTTGGCTTGTCTGGGAACAGCGTAACCGGAATTCTTAAGTAAGTTAAAAAAATTATCCCAAAAGATAACACGTTACCAGACAATTATCCCACCATGAAGAAGATGTTTAAGGGGTTGGGAATGAAATACAAATCTATTCATGCATGCAAGTATGATTGCATATTGTATCGCAACGAACGCGGAGAGAATGATGAATGTCCAGTATGCAGTCAGCCTAGATATGTCGTGTGTGAGAAGGTAAATGACAAACTTGTAAAATATCAAAAGAGATCACAAGTCCCACAAAATCTTTTGAAGTATTTTCCACTTTGGTCACGATTAAAATGATTTTTTAGTGTACCATGGATAGCGGAGATCATGACATTGCACGCTCGATGCGAGGTGGGTGGGAATTTGATGCGTTATCTTGTTGATTCACTCGTCTGGAAAATTTCAAATGCACGACACCATGAATTTATAAAAGAACCACGCAACGTTCGTCTTGAAATCTCAAATGATGGGTTTAACCCTTTTGGTAATTTAAGTTTTCGTTAAAGTTATTGGCCAGTTCTCATGGCGCCTTTAAGTCTCCCTCCAACGCTGTGCAAGAGAAAGGAGTTCAGATTATTATCTTTATTGATACCCAGGACGAAGGCTTTGGGCAATGATATTGATATATTCTTAGCCCCATTAATCGAAGAACTTAAAGAGTTATGGGATAAAGGCATGACGATGTTCGACTCTCACAAAGGTGAAAAGTTCACACTTAAAGCAATGGTGATGTGGGCGATCCACGACCTTCCTGCTTATGGGACCTTGTCCGGTTGTAATGTTCATGGTTATTATGGATGTCTTATATGTGGGGAGAAAATTGAATCCATTTGACTACAACATAGTAGTAAGATGAGTTACACGGGTCATCATAGATTTCTACAGACCGATTACCCTTTTAGGACTGACAAGTCTAACTTTTATCCTATTGGTCACGAGCGTCGGATGCAACCTGCTCGTCTTTTTAGTCAGCAGATCGAAGAGAAGGTGACGGCTGTGATTGCGGGGAATAGATACGTAGGCAAACACCCAAAGTTTATAAACCTGAAGCGTAAAGAAAGGGGAGATCCTAACGACCCTACTAAAGCAAAACCTTGGTCCAGGTGATCAATATTTTCTTATTTTTCGTATTGGAAAGATCATCGTGTAAGGCATGTAATTGATATGATGCACACAGAGAAGAATGTTGCAGAACATCTGATAGGAACATGTATGGGTGGATCTCATTCCAAATATGGAGAGCGGTCCGTCGAGATCTGCAGGATATGAAGCTAAAGAAGAAACTCTGGCTAAAAAACATCCTACAACTGGAAGAATTTCTACCCCTCTGGATGCTTTCACTTTGACTACTAGTGAGAAGAAGATCATTTTAGACATGTTCAACTTGAAGACTCTAATTGGTTATTTTGGTAATTTACGTAGGGTCATAAACTACCAAGTAAATGACTTAAAGCAGTGCAAGTCTCACGACTGGCATGTAATCATCTAATTAATCCCTCTGTTATTTCAGCATTGCTTCTCTGGACACAAAGATATCCATCGGGAAGTTATGTAAATCATTTTATGTTTTACCCTAGTTTGTGCAAAACGGTAAACAAAAGGCACATTAGAGCTACAAAATCAACTTTAGACGAGGTAGTTTGTGTATTAGAGAAATATTTTCCTGCGTCGTTCTTCGATATCAGCATCCACTTGCTTGTGCATTTATGTGATGAAGCTTTATTATGTGGTCCCGTTTGGTATCATTGGATGTATCCTTTTGAGCGCTTGATGAAAACCTTCAAAGATTATATAAAAAAAACACGGTATATTGGAGGATCAATTGCTTAAGAATACGTAACTGTGGAATCATCGTTATATGATAGGGAATATATGACAGAACAAGAGGTGAGGAGGTTCAATCCTCATAAAGGAGGAGTGATCGAGGAACCTGATGAGTTTGAGGATGAATTACCATTTGAGAACCCAAAAGAGGTAAGCTCACAAATCAATAAAACGAGCAAGCAACTCGTTATGTCTTCGAATCGCAAGATGAAGTCGAAGAATGGAAAGAGTGAGTATCTATTGAATTCTTCTTCTTTAATTATATGTATTTTATATTTTACGATTTAAACTCTATAATTTACCCGTAGGAAGTACGAGAATGAAATTGCCCAAAATCAAAGCAGAAATTGCATGATAACTGATTTTAGGGCATGGGTATCAAAAGAGGTAAATTTCACATCTTATGTGTGCGGTTATTTATTCGTGTGTGATAAAAACATGCCCTAATACAAATTCATTAATAAATGAAGCTTCTAAAAAGAGGTGATGTCTCTTCCAGGCTTGCACGCCTAGAAAAGGCCCTAATTTTCGTGCGAAAGAGTTTAAGAAATTCCGCACCAACGATTTTGATTTCATTTCATATCCATATGAGGAAAAAGTTTTGATGCAAAATAGTCAAATATTAATTTTTCCTTGACCACCTGTATCGCTAGCAAAAATGACAAAAATCCAAAGAATACGATGCTAACCTATTATGGGATAGTCTAATAAATCGTAGAACTTGATTACTTAGATTTCCCATAAACCGAATTCAATTGTGATTGGGTAAAGGTGGAGGATACTAATAATGCTTGCAAAGTTGATCCTGACTCCAAACTTATTATGTTAGATTAATCAAAGCTGAAGAAAAAAGATCGCATAGCCGACGAGCCTTTTATTTGTGCCTTTCATAACATAAAGAAGGAATTCTACTCGAAGTGCATAAATGATGGCAATTGGTCTATTGTTGTCCATACACCAAAGGGTATGACCACTGAAGTGGATGCATTAAAGGCTAAAAAAGAGTTCCAATCAGCTCTTGATGACAACCCTAATTTGAAGGATCTTTTAGTTGATTTAGAGGAAGATTGAGTATCAAAATATTATGTTAACCTTGTCAATCTTATTTGTATCCTATTTTGATATTGACATTGTATTGTCACTTTACTTTGATGTATGAATGTTTATTTACTTTTACGAATGTTTAATATGATTTATGTAAGTTAACTTTCGATAATATGTTATGCTTAGTCGAATATTTAGTTACTTTTACAAGACGCTCGATTTGAGAATAGAGTCATTTGAGTTTGTGATTGGATCAAATTGAACTAGCTTTATTTCCACGTGTTCCTATATATATACATTTATTGATCAGTTTCATTGATGCAGTGTTTATAAAATGAAGTTAAATTAGCTCGATTTTATGAAGATCGTATTAAAGAAACTAGTCAACAAATGTACATGTAAAAGAATACGTTGGAGGCTCCAGGATTAATTTGGTCTAATCACATATTCAGAAGACTCTAATTAATGGCCTTCTTGGATTGTAGGAATCAGGTACTCTTTACTTTAACTAAAATAGTTATATAATTTGTATGCATTATCTTTTATATTTTTTAGATGATAGAAGGAGTGTGGGATGATTATTAGTTTTGTTTGGTTTGGCAGTTGGATAATTATTGGTTGTTGGCTTATTGTTGGATAGTATGTTAGAAGGAGTACGGGATAATTATTAGTTTTGTTTGGCTTAGCTGTTGGATAATTATTGGTTGTTGGCTTGTTGTTGGATAGTATGTTAGAACGAGTATGGGATAATTATTGGTTTTGTTTGGTTTGGCTGCTGGATAATTATTGGATGTTGGCTTGTTATTGGATAGTATGTTAGAAGGAGTACGGGATAATGCTTAGGCTTTTCGCCCTCTAACGATACATTTTTAAACCTAATTCTAGATATTTTCAAATTATCGTCATATTCTCAAATCGGGGGTCCTTTGGCCACACGATCAGTTCTTGCGAGTTACGTTGGTCCCATGCGAGGTGTTCAAACTTCTTTAGGGGTTGTAGGGTGGGCGCTAAGCGGTTTCCCCTATAACAATACGTTTTCAAGCCTAAGTATGGATTTTCTCAAATTATCATCATATTCTCAGATCGGGGGTCCCGTGATCACGCGATTGGTTCCTACGAGTTATATTGGTCCCGGGCGCAATTATCACTCTCCTAAAGGGGCCACTTGGAGAGCGCTAAGGGGGTTCGCCCTCTAACGGCACGTTTTCAAGCCTAAGTGTGGACTTTATCAAATTATCATAATTTTCTCAAACCAAGGGTCCTGTGACCACGAGATCAGTTCCCGCGAGTTACATCGATCCCGTGCAAGGTATTTGCATCTCTCACGTGGCCGTTCGAGAGGTGCTTTTAGTTTGCGCCCTCAAAAGGCATGTTTGGTAAGAAAATCCACCCTTTCTGGCCTTGCTAAATTCAACGTGCTATAGAGCTCATTAAAATTATTCTGGAAAGGAGTCCAAAATAATATGATGCGTTTTCCCGTTTGAAGTTTGATAGCGTATTCCAAATACGACTCCTCTCATTACGTGGAGTGTGTACTTCATCAAGAACCACCAATATAGGACAATTCATGGAACTCAAAGGTAGCCTCACAGGGAACTCAACTTATGCTCAGGACACGAAGGATGGTGAAGCAGTTTCTGTTGAGCTGGCTCGATAATAGCCCTAACATTTTGAATAATTTGTAGTAGAAACTCGATCCCACCGTTATGAATAAAAGAGGTGGCCTCACAGAATGATTAAGAGCATGATAACCCTCATTCATGGTTGTCAAGCTGTTAATCTTCTTGTACAACCACCTGGTAATGTTGAGTTCTCTGCACCCTGAAATTAATCCCTTATAAACACTACCGCTCCATCTACTCAACAAAATTGAACTCCACCATCTAAAATCAATAATGGGAACACTTGCTATTATTTTAAAAAGCTAGGGATTCATTCGTGGGAGACTACGTAGCTTCGTCGGTCCAAAGACTATCCAAACAAAACTCCAAAGACTGTTCAGAGCATGATTCTAGTGTCTTTAGAATCTGTGTTTGAGCTCATTACGTTCTGCATTTCATCCTTAGACACTAAAGTCATGCTCTAAACAGTCTTTGGAGTTTTATCTGGACAGTCTTTGGACCATTGAAGCCACGCAATCTCTTACGAGTGAATCCCTAACTTTTTACAACTATAGCAAGTGTTCTCATTATTGATTTTAAATGGTGGAGTTTGATTTTATTGAGTATAGTGAGTGGTAATGTTTGTAAGGGATTAATTTCAGGGTGCAGGGAACTCAACATTACAAGGTGGCCTCACGGGAATATTAACAGCTTGGGTTGTCAAACTCTTAATCTTTTTATTAGGCCACCTCTTTTGTTCATAACGGTGGGGCCGGGATGCTGCTATAAATTATTCAAAATATTGAGGCTATTATGAAGCCAGCTCAGCAGAAACTACTTCCATATCCTTCGTCTCCTGAGCATAAATAGAGTTCCCTGTGAGTCTACCTTTGAGTTCCCTAGATTATCCTATATTGGTGGTTCTTGATGAAGGCCACACTCTCCGTAATGAGAGGAGTCATATTTGGAATACTCTATCAAACTCCAAACGGGAAAACACATCATATTATCCGGGAATCCTTTCCAGAATAATTTTAATGAGCTCTACAGCACGCTACATTTAGCAAGGCCAGAAAAGGCGGATTTTCTTTCTAAACATGCCTTTGAGGGAGAAAACTAAAAGCACCTCCAAAACGGCCCCGTGAGAGATGCAAACACCTCGCATGGGATCGATGTAACTCGCATGAACCGATCGTGTGGTCACAGGACCCCTAGTTTGATAAAATGACAATAATTTGAGAAAATCTACACTTAGGCTTGAAAACGTGCCATTAGAGGGCGAAACCCCTTCGCGCCCCCCAAGCGGACATTTTAGTGGAGCGATCACCGTGCCCAGGACCAATGTAACTCGTAGGAATCGATCGCATGATCACAGGACCCCGGTTTGAGAATATGATAATAATTTGTGAAAATTCACACTTAGGCTTGAAAACGTATCGTTAAAGGGCAAACCCCTTAGTGTCCCCCAAACGACCCTTTTAGGGGAGCTATTACCACACACCGCTCCAATGTAGCTAGTAGGAGCCGATCGCGTGGCCATAGGACCCCCGGTTTGAGGGAACAACCCAAAATAGAGAGTATCCACACTTAGGCTTAAAAACGTGCCATCGGGGGGCGAAACCCCGCAATACCCATGAAACGACCCCGTAGGCGGCACCAACACCTTGCTCAGGACCAATGTAACTCATAAGAATCGATCGCATGGTCACGGGACCCTCAGTTTGAGAGCACGACACACATTTAAATATTCACACATAGGCTTGAAAATGTGTCGTTGGGGTGCGAAACCCCTTAGCGCCCCCAAACGGGCCCGTGAGTGGTGCCAACACCTTATACGGGACTAATGTAACTCATATGAACTGACCGCGTGATCACGGGACCCTCGATTTGAGAGCATGATCTAAAATAGAGAATATGCACACTTAGGCTTAAAAACGTGCCGTTGGGGTGCGAAACCCCTTGGCGCCCCCTTGCGGCCCCGTGAGCAGTGCCAACACCTCGCACGTGTCCAATGTAACTTGCACAAGATGGTTGCTTGGTCACGGGATCCTCAGTTTGAGAGCACGACCCAAAATAGAGAATATCCATACATAGGCTTGAAAACGTGCTATCGGTGGGCAAAACCCCTTAGCGCCCCCCAAACGTCCCCACGAGTGGCGCCAACACCTCGCACGGGACCAATGTAACTCGTAGGAACTGACTGTGTGGTCACATGACCCTCGACTTGAGAGCATGTCCCAAAACAGAGACTATCCACACTTTGGCTTAAAAAAGTGTCGTTGGGGTACGATACCCCTTAGTGCCCCCACACGGCTCCATGAATGGTGCCAACACCTCGCACGGATCCAATGTAATTCGCACGAACTGATCGCGTGATCACGAGACTCTCGGTTTGAGAGCACGGACCAAAATAGAGAATATCCACACATAGGCTTAAAAATGTGTCGTTATAGGGCGAAACCCCGCAACGCCCTCCAAACAGTTCCCTGGGTTGCGCCAACACCTCACTCGGGACCAACGTCGTTCGCACAAACCGATCGTGTGATCATGACCCAAAACAGAGAATATCCACACTTAGACTTGAAAATGTGCCGTTGGGGAGAGAAATCCCTTAATGCCCCCCAAACAGCCCCATGAGCAATGTCAACACCTCGCACTGGACCAATATAACTCGTAGAAAATGATCACGTAGTCACAGGACCCTCGATTTGAGAGCACAATCCAAAACAGAGAATATCCACACTTAGGCTTGAAAACGTGACATCGGGAGGCTAAACCCCTTAGCGCCACACAAACAGCCCCGTGAGCGGTGCTAACACCTCGCACGGGATCAATGTAACTCGTAGGAACCAACCGCATGGTCACGGGACCCTCGATTTGAGAGCATGGCCCAAAATATAGAATATCTACACTTAAGCTTAAAAACGTGCCGTTGGGGTGCGAAACTCCTTAGCACCCCCCCCCCCCCGGCCCTGTGAGGGGCGCTAACACCTCGCACGGGTTCAATGTAACTCGTACGAACCAATCACGTGGTCACAGGACCGTCAGTTTGAGAGAACAACCCAAAACAGAGAATATCAACACTTAGGATTGAAAAGGTACCGGTGGGGTGCGAAACCCCTTAGCACCCCCAAACGGCCCCGTGAGCCGCGCCAACACCTCGCACGGGACCAATTTAGCTCGTAGAAACCGACCGCGTGGTCACGAGACCCTCGATTTGAGAGAACGATCCATATTTCAGAATGCCTATACTTAGGCTTGAAAAAGTGACGTTAGAGGGAGAAACTCCACAATGCCCCCCAAACGGCCCCATGGAAGGTGCCAACACCTTGATAGGGACCAATGTAGTCCGTACGAACCGATCGCATGATTAAGGGACCCCCGATTTGAGAGCACGACCCAGATTTTAGAATGCCTACATGGGTTCCGTGATTGCGTGGTCACAGGACCCCCGATTTGAAAGCACAGGACCCCCGCGAGGTCACCCAAGGAGAACTTGCAGCAAATAACCGATTAGCCTCCCGATTCGAGGATTTTTTATTATTATTAAAACTCATCACGGCCCAAAGACGTGACCATGTTTGGTCACGACCCACATCCATGATGAATATTAATCATAAGAATAATAGCAATCATAAGAATAATAGTCACGGCTTAAAGTCGTGACCAAGTTTGATTGTACATAGAACATAATCGCGACTATGGGTCGTGACCAATTGCTTTCTTAATCGGGTGATGGTCATGGGTTTGGGCCGTGACCAGGCTTGTAAAGAGGGTCAGTGTTATGGGCCGTGACCACATCCGTGACTATTGGAAGTCCGTGACCATGCAGTGGGTCTGGGATTTGGGCCGTAACCATCAAAATTGCTCATGCCCGATTTGCTCACAGACTAAATCCTCGAACGCTGCATGGTCAGGGCTAAAGTCAGTGACCAATTGCCCAGTTTGGTGTAGTGATAGTGTCATATCAAGTATTACAATATTCGAAATAAAGCATTCAGAATTGGAAAACAGTTGGTTCGAATGACAATCAATGACGTGTCAGTCATATTTGGAATATTAATGGGAACAGAAGAAGTAAATATGGGATATGGGTTCAAGCCCGACACACCATTTGCCAGAAGAAGGTTTAAAGATGTTACTATCATTAATTCAACAACTACCCAAAAAGAGATGAAGGTTGCAGTTAAAGGAAACAAAGAAGAAGATTGCAGAGATGTAGCAACGTTGCTATGTCTATATTTGTTTGCAACTCTTTTCTTGACATCAACTCGGAATACTGTGAAGTGGTCTGCAGTGAAGTACACATAAAATCAGGAGGGAATGAGAAAGTTGAATTGGTCAAGTTTGATACTAGATACAATGATGTTTTCCGGAATTATGACAGAGAGCCAAAGAAGGTTTCTGGTTGTATGTTTTTACCACTTGTAAGTGGAAAAATACACTAATATATATTTTATATTTCATATCCTTTTTCATTATAAAATTTGTAGATCTTAAATGATTAAATTTTTTATATTTTCAACTTTTGTAGTACTAGTATTGCGAGCACACAACACTGTTGAAATCTGAAAAGTCAACTCAGTAACCTCATTTTGTCAAATGGAACCTTCTTGAATTAAACAAGGCAATGAAAGAGAAACCTATTGAAACACTTCTTCAATTAGATGTACTAATATATTCTTTGAAGAACCTGTTATATCATATACATATGTGATAATTTAACTTATAATTAAAACTTTTATTTATTTATCTAGGTCATAAAAGCAAACTTGATTCGAGCAGAAGAAGAAGTGAAATTGATAGGGAAAGCACCAACATTAGAAATGGACGATTTGGTTGAAAAAGATCGGGGATCACGAGCTAATACAAACTTTGTAAATGATGATGAGTAACTTCATAATACTGATATGAGAGATGCTAGACATTTAGACGATTGAACCAAAGAGTTTGTAGCAGATTACATGTCTGATCGTCTTCTGACTATTGCTGAAATTCAATATCTTGTTAAATTCTGTGAAGATGCTCAATAAAAGATGGAAGAATGGGAAATAAAAAAATAAAAAAATGAGGATAGATAAGAGAGATATGAGGGTAAAATTGAAACTGATGAAAAAAGATTTCATAATCAAAGTGAAGAAAGAAAAATGCAGAGAAAAAAATCTTCAGAAAAAGAAAACTCAAATTCAGTTTTTAAAGAAACAGCAAAAGAAGGAGAATGCCACATCGGAGAAATAGATAAATTTTTTATATAAAGAAAGTGACGAGGAAAAAATAATCAAGCAGTTGTCAGTACGTGAACCCCAACTGATAAAGCAAGCCCAGTGACATTTAATTTTGAAACTGCTGACCAAAGTGAAAAATCATAGAGTACAAAGAGAAAGCATGAAGCGATTGATGATCTTGATATGATGAAAGTGGATTCAGCAAAAGAAGCAAACTCAATGGTGGTGAAAATAAAAAACAAGAGAGACAGAAAAAATAAGGAGGTAGAAGATTATGAATATTAAGTAATTGGAAGAGTCACAAGGGCATCCAAAGGTAAAGATATTCAAACAAGTCAAACATGCCCAATTCATCTCGACTTTGAGAACTCACCATCACCTGTGAAATCAACCTTCATGAACCTCACCTTTCTGTCTAATAATCTAGTTATTGAATGGTTACCACCAATAGTTATTTTCACTCTTGAATTGTTAAATAAGAAGAGTGGATCAGGGTAAATTCATGTTAATGAAATGTTATTTTTATTATTTTTTATTAATTATTGACCATGTACACTACTAATCCTAATAATATATTTTTTTAATATTAAGGGCAATCATTTATGAAGACTCAAAGTTGGGTTGGGTTACTTTATCTGATATACAACAACTTATAGACTTGGGACCCTTACGAGATAATGTAAGAAAAAGATAAATTTATCAATGTCTATTTCCTACATTTAATATCTACTGTATTTGTACATAATTGATCATTTCATTTGAAATATAATTTCAGGTAATTGATGCATACATGATGGTTTCGGAACATGATAAAAAAATCATGGAAGCTACAACTCAACTGTCACCTTCACAAAAGCCATTCAGCGAAAGGGATCAATTTTTTTAGTTCAATGGATTGGGTATATATTTATTTTCATTTCTTAAGAATACATGTTGATCTATTAGACTAACTTCTTTTAATTTCATCAAACTCCTATTATCAGCCCATCATACAAGATAAAATGGCTTCAGCAAAATATTTGGCTGACGATATATTTAATGAAGTCACAAATTACAAGTATGTACCTAAATTTACTTTTATTTAATTGTTACTAATGGTATATGACATAATATCATTTCAGGTACTTATTCTTTCCCATAAACTCGGGTAAGAATAAAAATGACAAGTCCATTCCATTGGACGTTGCTTGTATTGGGCATATAGGAAGGTCGATGGATGCATTTTGATTCAATGCTTCCAAGAAATCCAAACGAAGAATGGAAAGAGTGAGTATCTATTGAATTCTTCTTCTTTAATTATATGTATTTTATATTTTACGATCTAAACTCTATAATTTACCCGTAGGAAGTACGAGAATGAAATTGCCCAAAATCAAAGCAGAAATTGCATGATAACTGATTTTAGGGCATGGGTATCAAAAGAGGTAAATTTCACATCTTATGTGTGCGGTTATTTATTCGTGTGTGATAAAAACATGCCCTAATACAAATTCATTAATAAATGAAGCTTCTAAAAAGAGGTGATGTCTCTTCCAGGCTTGCACGCCTAGAAAAGGCCCTAATTTTCATGCGAAAGAGTTTAAGAAATTCCGCACCAACGATTTTGATTTCATTTCATATCCATATGAGGAAAAAGTTTTGATGCAAAATAGTCAAATATTAATTTTGCCTTGACCACGTGTATCGCTAGCAAAAACGACAAAAATCCAAAGAATACGATGCTAACCTATTATGGGATAGTCTAATAAATCGTAGAACTTGATTACTTAGATTTCCCAGAAATCGAATTCTATTGTGATTGGGTAAAGGTGGAGGATACAAATAATACTTGCAAAGTTGATCCTGACTCCAAACTTATTATGTTAGATTAATCAAAGCTGAAGAAAAAAGATCGCATAGCCGACGAGCTTTTTATTTGTGCCTTTCATAACATAAAGAAGGTATTCTACTCGAAGTGCATAAATGATGGAAATTGGTCTATTGTTGTGCATACACCAAAGGGTATGACCACTGAAGTGGATGCATTGAAGGCTACAAAAGAGTTCCAATCAGCTCTTGATGATAACCCTAATTTGAAGGATCTTTTAGTTGATTTAGAGGAAGATTGAGTATCAAAATATTATGTTAACCTTGTCAATCTTATTTGTATCCTATTTTTATATTGACATTGTATTGGCGTTTTACTTTGATGTATGAATGCTTATTTACTTTTACGAATGTTTAATATGATTTATGTAAGTTAACTTTCGATAATATGTTATGCTTAGTCAAATATTTAGTTACTTTCACAAGACGCTCGATTTGAGAATAGAGTCATTTGAGTTTGTGATTGTATCAAATTGAACTAGCTCAATTTCCACGTGTTCCTATATATATACATTTATTGATCAGTTTCATTGATGCAGTGTTTATAAAATGAAGTTAAATTAGCTCGATTTTATGAAGATTGTATTAAAGAAACTAGTCAACAAATGTACATATAAAAGAATACGTTGGAGTCTCCAGGATTAATTTGGTCTAATCACACATTCAGAAGACTCTAATTAATGGCCTTCTTGGATTGTAGGTATCAGGTACTCTTTACTTTAACTAAAATAGTTATATAATTTGTATACATTATCTTTTATATTTTTTAGATGATAAAAGGAGTGTGGGATGATTATTAGTTTTGTTTGGTTTGGCTGTTGGATAATTATTGGTTGTTGGCTCATTGTTGGATAGTATGTTAGAAGGAGTACGGGATAATTATTAGTTTTGTTTGGCTTAGCTGTTGGATAATTATTGGTTGTTGGCTTGTTGTTGGATAGTATGTTAGAACGAGTATGGGATAATTATTGGTTTTGTTTGGTTTGGCTGCTGGATAATTATTGGATGTTGGCTTTTTATTGGATAGTATGTTAGAAGGAGTACGGGATAATGCTTTGGGTTTTCGCCCTCTAACGACATATTTTTAACCTAATTCTATATATTTTTAAATTATCGTCATATTCTCAAATCGGGGGTCCTTTGACCACACGATCAGTTCTTGCGTGTTACGTTGGTCCCGTGCGAGGTGTTCAAACTTCTTGAGGGGTTGTAGGGTGGGCGCTAAGCGGTTTCCCCTATAACAGTACGTTTTCAAGCCTAAGTATGAATTTTCTCAAATTATCATCATATTCTCAGATCGGGGGTCCCGTGATCACGCGATTGGTTTCTACGAGTTATATTGGTCCCGGGCGCAATAATCACTCCCCTAAAGGGGCCACTTGGGGAGCGCTAAGGGGTTTTGCCCTCTAACGGCACGTTTTCAAGCCTAAGTGTGGATTTTCTCAAACTAAGGGTCCTGTGACCACGCGATCAGTTCCCGCGAGTTAAATCGATCCCGTGCATGGTATTTGCATCTCTCACGGGGTCGTTTGAGAGGTGATTTTAGATTGCGCCCTCAAAAGGCATGTTTGGTAAGAAAATCCACCCTTTCTGGCCTTGCTAAATTCAACGTGCTATAGAACTCATTAAAATTATTCTGGAAAGGAGTCCGGAATAATATGATGTGTTTTGCCGTTTGAAGTTTGATAGCGTATTCCAAATATGACTCCTCTCATTACGTGGAGTGTGTACTTCATCAAGAACCACCAATATAGGACAATTCATGGAACTCAAAGGTAGCCTCACAGGGAACTCAACTTATGCTCAGGACACGAAGGATGGTGAAGCAGTTTCTGCTGAGCTGGCTCGATAATAGCCCTAACTTTTTGAATAATTTGTAGTAGAAACTCGATCCCACCGTTATGAATAAAAGAGGTGGCCTCACAGAAAGATTAAGAGCATAATAACCCTCATTGAGGGTTGTCAAGCTGTTAATCTTCCTGTACAACCACCTGGTAATGTTGAGTTCTCTGCACCCTGAAATTAATCCCTTATAAACATTACCGCTCCCTCTACTCAACAAAATCGAGCTCCACCATCTAAAATCAATAATGGGAACACTTGCTATAGTTTTAAAAAGCTAGGGATTCACTTGTGGGAGACTACGTAGCTTCGTCGGTCCAAAGACTATCCATACAAAACTCCAAAGACTGTTCAAAGCACGGTTCTAGTGTCTTTAGAATTTGTGTTTGAGCTCGTTACGTTCTGCGTTGCATCCTTAGGCACTAAAGTCATGCTCTGAACAGTCTTTGGAGTTTTATCTAGACAGTCTTTGAACCATTGAAGCCACGTAGTCTCTTATGAGTGAATCCCTGACTTTTTACAACTATAGAAAGTGTTCTCATTATTGATTTTAAATGGTGGAGTTTCATTTTATTGGGTAGAGTGAGCGATAATGTTTGTAAGGGATTAATTTCAGGGTGCAGGGAACTCAACATTACAAGGTGGCCTCACGGGAATATTAACAGCTTGGGTTGTCAAACTCTTAATCTTTTTATGAGGCCAGCTCTTTTGTTCATAACGGTGGGGCCGGGATGCTACTATAAATTATTCAAAATATTGAGGCTATTATCAAGCCAGCTCAGCAGAAACTACTTCCCTATCCTTCGTCTCCTGAGCATAAGTAGAGTTCCTAGTGAGTCTACCTTTGAGTTCCCTAGATTATCCTATATTAGTGGTTCTTGATGAAGGCCACACTCCCCGTAATGAGAGGAGTCATATTTGTAATACTCTATCAAACTCCAAACGGGAAAACACATCATATTATCCAGGACTCCTTTCCAGAATAATTTTAATGAGCTCTACAACACGCTACATATAGCAAGGCCAGAATAGGCGGATTTTCTTGCTAAACATGCCTTTGAGGGAGAAAACTAAAAGCACCTCCAAAACGGCCCCTTGAGAGATGCAAACACCTCGCATGGGATCGATGTAACTCGCATGAACCGATCGTGTGGTCACAGGACCCCTAGTTTGATAAAATGACGATAATTTGAGAAAATCCACACTTAGGCTTGAAAACGTGCCATTAGAGGGCGAAACCCCTTAGCGCCCCCCAAGCGGACCCTTTAGGGGAGCGATCACCGTGTCCGGGACCAATGTAACTCGTAGGAACTGATCGCATGATCACAGGACCCCGGTTTGAGAATATGATAATAATTTGAGAAAATTCACACTTAGGCTTGAAAACGTACCGTTAGAAGGGAAACCCCTTAGTGTCCCCCAAATGACCCTTTTAGGGGAGCTATTACCACACACCGCTCCAATGTAGCTAGTAGGAGCCGATCGCGTGGCCATAGGACCCCCGGTTTGAGGGAACAACCCAAAATAGAGAGTATCCACACTTAGGCTTAAAAACGTGTCGTCGGGGGGCGAAATCCCGCAATACCCCCGAAACGGCCCCGTAGGCGGCGCCAACACCTTGCTCAGGACCAATGTAACTCATAAGAATCGATCGCATGGTCACTGGACCCTCAGTTTGAGAGCAATACACAAATTTATGAATATTCACACATAGGCTTGAAAATGTGTCGTTGGGGTGCGAAACCCCTTAGCGCCCCCAAACGGCCCGGTGAGTGGCGCCAACACCTTATACGGGACTAATGTAACTCATATGAACTGACTTCGTGATCACGGGACCCTCGGTTTGAGAGCACGGTCTAAAATAGAGAATATTCACACTTAGGCTTAAAAATGTGCCGTTGGGGTGCGAAACCCCTTGGCGCCCCTTTGCGGCCCCGTGAGCAGTGCCAACACCTCGCACGGGTTCAATGTAACTTCCACAAGCTGGTTGCGTGGTCACGGGACCCTCAGTTTGAGAGCACGACCCAAAATAGAGAATATCCATACATAGGCTTGAAAACGTGCTGTCGGTGGCCGAAACCCCTTAGCTCCTCCCAAACGTCCCCGCGAGTGGAGCCAACACCTCGCATGGGACCAATGTAACTCGTAGGAACCGACTGTGTGGTCACATGACCCTCGACTTGAGAGCATGGCCCAAAACAGAGACTATCCACACTTTGGCTTAAAAAGTGTCGTTGGGGTGTGAAATCCTTTAGTGCCCCCACACGGCTCCATGAATGGTGCCAACACCTCGCACGGATCCAATGTAACTCGCACGAACTGATCGCGTGATCACGAGACCCTCGGTTTGAGAGCACGTACCAAAATAGATAATATCCACACATAGGCTTAAAAACGTGTCGTTATAGGGCGAAACCCCGCAACGCCCCCCAAACAGTCCCATGGGTAGCGCCAACACCTCACTCGGGACCAACGTCGTTCGCACAAACCGATCGCGTGATCATGGGACCCTTGGTTTGAGATCATGACCCAAAACAGAGAATATCCACACATAGACTTGAAAATGTGCCGTTGGGGAGAGAAACCCCTTAATGCCCCCCAAACAACCCCGTGAGCAGTGTCAACACCTCGCATTGGACCAATATAACTCGTAGAAAATGATCGCGTAGTCACAGGACCCTCGATTTGAGAGCACAATCCAAAAGAGAGAATATCCACACTTAGGCTTGAAAACATGACGTCGGGAGGCTAAACCCCTTAGCGCCCCACAAACAGCCCCATGAGCGGTGCTAACACCTCGCACGGGACCAATGTAACTCGTAGGAACCAACCGCATGGTCTCGGGACCCTCGATTTAAGAACATGGCCCAAAATATAGAATATCTACACTTAGGCTTAAAAACGTGCCGTTGGGGTGCGAAAACCCTTAGCCCCCCCCCCCCCCCGGCCCTGTGAGCGGCGCTAACACCTCGCACGGGTTCAATGTAACTCGTACGAACCAATCGCGTGGTCACAGGACCGTCAGTTTAAGAGCACGACCCAAAACAGAGAATATCAACACTTAGGCATGAAAAGGTGCCGCTAGGGTGCGAACCCCCTTAGCACCCCCAAACGGCCCCGTGAGCAGCGCCAACACCTCGCACGAGACCAATTTAACTCGTAGGAACCGACCGCGTGATCACGAGACCCTCGATTTGAGAGAACGATCCATATTTCAGAATGCCTATACTTAGGCTTGAAAAAGTGCCGTTAGAGGGAGAAACTCCACAATGCCCCCCAAACGGCCCCATGGACGACGCCAACACCTTGATCGGGACCAATGTAGCCCGTACAAACCGATCGCATGATTAAGGGACCCATGATTTGAGAGCACGCCCCAAATTTTAGAATGCCTACATGGGTTCCGTGATTGCGTGGTCACGGGACCCCCGATTTGAAAGCACAGGACCCCCGCGAGGTCACCCAAGGAGTACTTGCAGCAAATAATCGATTAGCCTCCCGATTTGAGGATTTTATTATTATTATTAAAACTCATCATGACCCAAAGACGTGACCATATTTGGTCACGACCCACATCCATGATGAATATTAATCATAAGAATAATAGCAATCATAAGAATAATAGTCACGGCTTAAAGTCGTGACCAAGTTTGATTGTACATAGAACATAATCGCGACTATGGGTCGTGACCAATTGCTTTCTTAATCGGGTGATGGTCACGGGATTGGGCCGTGACCAGGCTTGTAAAGAGGGTCAGTGTTATGGGCCGTGACCACATCCGTGACTATGGGAAGTCCGTGACGAGGCAGTGGGTCTGGGATTTGGGCCGTAACCATCAAAATTGCTCATGCCCGATTTGCTCACAGACTAAATCCTCGAACGCTGCATGGTCAGGGCTAAAGTCCATGACCAATTGCCCAGTTTGGTGTAGTGATAGTGTCATATCATTGTTAAAGTATTACAATATTCGAAATAAAGCATTCAGAATTGGAAAACAGTTGGTTCGAATGACAATCAATGACGTGTCAGTCATATTTGGAATACTGATGGGAACAGAAGAAGTAAATATGGGATATGGGTTCAAGCCCGACACACCATTTTCCAGAAGAAGGTTTAAAGATGTTACTATCATTAATTCAACAACTACCCAAAAAGAGATGAAGGTTGCAGTTAAAGGAAACAAATAAGAAGATTGCAGAGATGTAGCAACGTTGCTATGTCTATATTTGTTTGCAACTCTTTTCTTGACATCAACTCGGAATACTGTGAAGTGGTCTGCAGTGAAGTACACATAAAATCTGGAGGGAATGAGAAAGTTGAATTGGTCAAGTCTGATACTAGATACATTGATGTTTTCTGGAATTATGACAAAGAGCCAAAGAAGGTTTCTGGTTTTATGTTCTTACCACTTGTAAGTGGAAAAATACACTAATATATATATTATATTTCATATCCTTTTTCATTATAAAATTTGTAGATCGTAAATGATTAAATTTTTTATATTTTCAACTTTTGTAGTACTAGTATTGCGAGCACACAACATTGTTGAAATCTGAAAAGTCAACTCAGTAACCTCATTTTATCAAATGGAACCTTCTTGAATTAAACAAGGCAATGAAAGAGAAACCTATTGAAACACTTCTTCAATTAGAGGTACTAATATATTCTTTGAAGAACCTGTTATATCATATACATATGTGATAATTTAACTTATAATTAAAACTTTTTATTTATTTATCTAGGTCATAAAAGTAAACTTAATTCAAGCAGAAGAAGAAGTGAAATTGATAGGGAAAGCACCAACATCAGAAATAGACGATTTGGTTGAAAAAGATCGGGGATCATCAGCTAATACAAGCTCTGTAAATGATGATGAGTAGCTTCTTGATACTGATATGAGAGATGCTAGACATTTAGACGATTGAACCAAAGAGTTTGTAGCAGATTACATGTCTGATCGTCATCTGACTATTGCTGAAATTCAATATCTTGTTAAATTCTGTGAAGATGCTCAACAAAAGATGGAAGAATGGGAAATAAAAAAATGAGGATAGATAAGAGAGATATGAGGGAAAATTTGAAACTGATGAAAAAAGATTTCAAAATCAAAGTGAAGAAAGAAAAATGCAGAGAAAAAAAGCTTCAGAAAAAGAAAACTCAAATTCAGTTTTTAAAGAAACAGCAAAAGAAGGAGAATGCAACATCGGAGAAATAGATAAATTTTTTATATAAAGAAAGTGACGAGGAAAAAAGAATCAAGCAGTTGTCAGTACGTGAAACCACAACTGATAAAGCAAGCCCAATGACATTTAATTTTGAAACTGCTGACCAAAGTGAAAAATCATAGAGTACAAAGAGAAAGCATGAAGCGATTGATGATCTTGATATGATGAAAGTGGATTCAGCAAAAGAAGCAAACTCAATGGTGGTGAAAATAAAAAACAAGAGAGACAGAAAAAATAAGGAGGTAGAAGATTACGAATATTAAGTAATTGAAAGAGTCACAAGGGCATCCAAAGGTAAAGATATTCAAACAAGTCAAACATGCCCAATTCATCTCGACTTTGAGAACTCACCATCACCTGTTAAATCAACCTTCATGAACTTCACCTTTCTGTCTAATAATCCAGTTATTGAATGGTTACCACCAATAGTTATTTTCACTCTTGAATTGTTAAATAAGAAGAGTGGATCAGGGTAAATTCATGTTAATGAAATGTTATTTTTATTATTTTTTATTGATTATTGACCATGTACACTACTAATCCTAATAATATTTTTTTAATATTAAGGGCAATCATTTATGAAGACTCAAAGTTGGGTTGGGTTACTTTATCTGATATACAACAACTTATAGACTTGGGACCCTTACGAGATAATGTAAGAAAAAGATAAATTTATCAATGTCTATTTCCTACATTTAATATCTACTGTATTTGTACATAATTGATCACTTCATTTGAAATATAATTTCAGGTAATTGATGCATACATGATGGCTTTGGAACATGATAAAAAAATCATGGAAGCTACAACTCAACTGTCACCTTCACAAAAGCCATTCAACGAAAGGGATCATTTTTTCAGTTCAATGGATTGGGTATATATTTATTTTCATTTCTTAAGAATACATGTTGATCTATTAGACTAACTTCTTTTAATTTCATCAAACTTCTATTATCAGCCCATCATACAAGATAAAATGGCTTCAGCAAAATATTTGGTTGACAATATATTGAATGAAGTCACAAATTACAAGTATGTACCTAAATTTACTTTTATTTAATTGTTACTATTGGTATATGACATAATATCATTTCAGGTACTTATTCTTTCCCATAAACTCGGGTAAGAATAAAAATGACAAGTCCATTCCATTGGACGTTGCTTGTATTGGGCATAGAGGAAGGTCGATGGATGCATTTCGATTCAATGCTTCCAAGAAATCCAAACGAAGACCATTAAATGAATGACGCATTTATAGTGCTAGGAACATACAATTAAATAATTTGTTTATGATTAACATTACAAATTTTGGCTTATCATTAATATTAAATGTTGGCAATATTTTCATAATTTTTCTTCCTTAAGGACTACGTCATATGCTGTTATAATAATTCTTCAAGCTCCTTAACTATTAATACAAGTTATAGTCTCTTTTAAAAGGATCGGTTATTTTATTCTTGACAATAAACTTAATAATGTGGGGTGAACCAAGATTTTCTATTGCAACATTTTGATAGTTGTATCAAAATATTAAATGTCAATTTCAGGTCGCATTTAAAATCATCCATTCCAACACTTACAGACGAAATTTGGAAGTAGGATAGGCGTAGAAAATTTTAGTTTCAGTGGGCAGTTGGTTTTGAGAAATCATCACTTTTTTATTTTATTTGATATGAACTTTGGCACAATTTGTTTTATTCTTGTTCATTTTGGGTGCCTTTGAGTCCCCAAAACATGATAAATATTCGATTCATTTTGGTGTTTACCCACAATTTCTAGTGTTTTTGTTCATTTGAGTAACCAAAGATATCAATGTTTACTCTTTCTTGTTTGTTTTCTAATTTGATGGAGTGAAGTTAGATAGGAACAACATCTCTTCTATGCTTCTTAGTTGGTGGCTCTGATTATGAATTTTTGGGGGCAAAATCTATTCCTCTTGTTGTTGCTTGGGAAATCTGGAAGGCAAGGAACAAAGCCTTCTATGCAGGTATCAAATGCAATCTTCAGTTTATAAAGAGTCAAGCTGTGACATGTCAATTTTTTGATAGAAGAAGTTTATTTTTTTCTCAAGTAGGATTTCCCCCAAGTAGGTAGGATCAAGCTAAATATAGAGGGGCTAACAAAGGTAATCCAGGCGAAGGATGTATGGGTGGCATTTTGAGGAATGATAAAGGGGAGTTGCTTTTTAGTTATGTAAAAGATGAAGAGTTTGCAACTAATTCTTTAAACTTAATAGGTTAAGTCTTGATATCAAATTATGCTTGCAAAGGAATTTAAAGGAGATTAACATAGAATCTGATTATTTATTTATGGTTAAGTTGATCAATAGGGAGTGGAGACCTCCTTGGAGTCTCAAGTCCTATCTGATGCTATAATTTCAAACTATTTGACTACTATTATCAGTATATTTGACTACTTTCTAATTATAATGCACTAATTAGAAATTTTAATAATTTATTTTTCGTTGTTTTAGAGAGAATATGTTGAGCAACATTGGAGAAATACGCTGCTTATCGATGAAAGCAAATTTAATAAGCTGAAGTAAAATGGTTTGACCAGGAAAAGATTCAAATGCGACATGAACAGAATAACAAATTGCCCACAATAAGACCGCAATACGTAAACATCCATCCAATATATTTTATTCACGTATCATTAAATTGATGCTATATTACTAATTAATGAACTGTTTTCTTTTTATAGGTTTGATTGTGGAGTAATTGTACATTACATCATGAAGAAGTTGTCCTAGCGAAAATCAATGTTGACAGACATAAAAAAGAATCACATGTGCTTTATACAGTCATTGATGATAAAGCAACTTCTGGCAGAGGGCTAAGAAATTGATGACTTGTAAATAAATGAAGTCATTTTCAAAGTTGATTGCAAAAAGATTTTTGGATTTCTTACTTATACTTAATGAATGTATCATATTTCCACAAGCTATGTTAAATGAAGACTTTCATTTTGAATGTGTTTTTGAAGATAAATATTTAATATAAACATTTTGAATATAAATATTGAATGGATATTTTGAACCCTAGTGCTACTTATTATAGTAAAATAATAATTTGTATTGCAAAGATAATATAAAAACAAATGAAGTTTAAATATAGTACATAAATTCACTCTACTAATTTTATACTGATAAATTTACTGTATTAATCTCACATTGATAAATTTCACTTATTCCTATTATGTCTACCTCCCATCTTTCTTGAAAGTGTTCTATAAAACTACTTTGAACATCTTTAGATTTTTATGATACAACAATTCATAGAATCAATCTATGAATTGCTATAGCAACATGATCTCCTTCTTTAAGCCATTTATTGCTGGGCTTCTGTTTCCGTTATATTTCCTCTTGAGCCAACGCAGTTCTTCAATTATTCTTATTATCTTCTCAGGTTTCAATAGAATGTCCCATAGAACTGGAAACTATTCAACCTATTTTGGGAATATAAAGACATCACTAACTACTATTAGTATTACTACCCCAAAACTTCTTTTCAAATGTTTAATTTACAATCTCAAATACATTTACCTAATTTCAATTATTTCCTAGCATTTATATGAAGGCTGATAATTTGGTGATTTTCTTTTGCAAACTATATTGTTTGGGGGCATTTGAACTCTTTTTTATTTGTGATAGTAAACAACTAGGCTTATATTGAAGAGAAAATTTGAATTTGATACAAAAAAACAGAATACACTAACTAAAAGACAGAAAATAACTTACCTTTATGATTTGCAAAATTCACATTCTCTATAATAACAACATAAATTACTGTAATCTATATACTCGGCTAATAAATCCACAAATTAAATTATTGAAATTTAATAGAAGATATTTAAACAAACCAAGCAAGCATATAAAATCAATATAAGAATTCAGTAATATATTATTATTCACATTTGAAAATATGAAAACATATATAATCCAATTAACTACATAAATCTTTGTAAAAGTAATATAAACTCTACCTATCTACACTGTTGCCCAGATTATACTCAAGATGGGAGGGGGTGAATTGAATTTAGCAAATTTTTAGTCAAATTAAAGTTTCAGAAAAATATTTAATTTACAACACCTTAACAATTTTCAGATTAATAAATCTTAAATGATTAGAACAAAGAATATCAAATAAATACAACCAATTAATTTAAACAAGCTAAAATGCAGATTTTAACACTCTACGAATATTAAATTAGTTTTCATATTTAATAAAAATTAATATTATGAATTAATTAAGTAATTTGAAAATAATTATTTTAACCTTAAAATAAATTTACCATTAGTCGAAATTAATTAATTTGCAACTATAAGTGCTGAAAATATAAATTCAAGCAATCACAAATAAAATATGCAAATAAAACGTGGAAAATAAATGACACCGTATTTTTAACGTGGTTCGGCCAAAACCCGACCTACGTCCACGCGCCTAGAGCTTCCGACTCCCTTACGCTTCACTACCGTGATCCACTTGATGTGTAAGATCAAACCACCGCGTACAACCATTTGCAAGCTAAATCCGACCTTCAAACCCATTGGCCCACTTGCGGGTAGGAACCAATCATCGGTACAAACCGAAGATTCAACAAAGCTTCAAATAAACCTGATTTTTTCGTACAATGTAGAACAATGATACTCCTTAAAATATAATTTGTGATCTGAGTTTTTTCTTCTTTAATGAGACTTCAATAAATGATGTTGGTGTATGCACAAGCCTTCTTCTTCTTCTTCTTCTTCTTCTTCTTCTTCTTCAGTGATTGAGCAAAATGTTAAATTAATTGCTCTCATGAATGTGTAGTAGCTGAGTAGTAAATTTTAATGCTCTCAATAAATTCTCAAGTCTTGGTCATGTTCTCATTCTTGTTGATGTGTCTTCAATGGAGCTTTGAATGCTTTTAAATGTGTCTTCAAAAACTAGCTGTCAGAGACAACCATTTTGACCATTAAATGCTCCTGATTTTATGAGACGATGTAGCTTGAAAAATGATCTGCAAATCTTCATTTTAGCTTCTCAATAAAAATATAGCTGCTGAGATATTAAAATGGCATACTAAAAATATGAACATTGGAGCTTCTGTAACTTCAAGTAGCATTAAATGCACACACTATCTTGAAAAAGAAAATCATATCTAATGAAAACTTCTTCGCAAAAAAAAGACTGATGGAGATAGAGTGGTGTTACAAGCCTAAAGAATTATACAATGTATTTTATCATCTCTACAAGATGAAGTATGGTGCGTTAATCAATGTGGGTCCCAAGAGTTAGTGATCCTCGAAGATAAAGTGAACCAAATAAAAATTTTCAAGTGCAACTAATATCTCAATAATGAAAATAATGACAAAAGAAATAATTTAAAGAAATAAGGTTGCCCGAGGACAACTGTCGAAGCAGTGTAAAAGGACGGAACCTGTCAATTTGAACAGGTATAGGCGTGCGTGGCCAGAGTTTGAACAATTTAATAAAAAAACGACTTTGGATTGCTTCAGTTACTAAAAACAGACAGAAAATGTGGATTCAAATTAAAAAAAAATAGATTTTAATAAGCTTCAATCATATTTGATTTCAAATATAACAAATTGATCATAAAAGCACTCCATACATTGAATCAATTTTCACAAACCGCCAACGTATATAGGTTCAATTTTAAAAAAACGACTGTCAATTGCTTCAATAATCAACAATTTCAAATAAAAGACATTGATAACAATTGAACTACCAAAACGGATTTGCATCTACGTTCTTGGGGGCGAAACGGTAAACAAAATTCCAAGGTTCTAAAAAACGCGGGGCGTGATCGAGGCGTGGAGGCCAAGCCTTGAGCCTTAGAAGCCTAGGTGGGTCTTAGACGTAAAAAAGCGTGAAAATGCGTTTACGCCTTCTTAATATATTTTAATATTTTTTAACCATAACAAGACTAGTAAAATATTAAAATTGTACATATTATAAAAATATGTCTGAATATTTGCAAATTAAAATACTATTTGATTTTTTTGGATGAGACAATGGTTCGGTTTGTAAAAAAAATCTTTAATAGGCGATATCGTTTCACTAAAACATGGTTGTTTTTAGAAAAAATGCGCCTTAAGGGTTTTACCAAGAATAAGGCGTAAAATCTTAAGGCGAGGCGTTTCTCCCAAGCGTCAACCTAGGCGGATTTTTTAGAACAGTGCAAAATTCAAATCCTACCCACTGTAACGGAGAAAATGACTAACTGCAACAAATTAGAAAAGATACATGAATTACGGTTAAACTTAGGGACGTGATGGAGTTTTAATAACTCACGTGACTAAATTATGACCACATCTTAATTAACCCCCCCCCCCCCACACACACAAAAAAAAAAGAAAAGAAAAGGGGTTAATTCAAAAATTCATGTGGAATTACTCTTGTTGATTGACCGGTGACAGTAAGAGGTGGCAAACCGAAAGACACAAAAGTTGTGAATTTTAGGGTTAACAGAGTATTTTTACAATGATTTTAAAAGAAGATAATTCAAAACTAGTCCCATTTATTGAGTCAAAGATGCACCAAATTCCATTGATTTTTTTTTAATGCACCAAGTCCTTTTTCATTATAGACTATATATATTTAGACAAATATACCCTCACATGTACCCATTTTAAATCCACTTACTCTCTCTCTCTCTAAATAAACACATAATCTCATACTCTTTCTCTCTCTAACAACCCCATTTCCACCTCCACCCCCATCCCACGGGAGACTTACCGAAAACACCCCACCGGAAAACCTTGCCGGAGGCCGACGGAATTCTCGCCGGAGTGTTTTTTTCTCTCTCTCTCTCTCTCTTTGTCTATTTCTTTATTTTTTTATCCGCGCCAGCGGCAACATCACCCGAGCTGGAGAAGAAAAGTTTTTGGTCGAAAAAAATGGAGGTTTTATAGAAACAGATAAATTTATGTGTTTCAATTTTTTCGTCAAAATATATCGAATATGGGTGTTGTTTGATAGATCTCGACGAGTAGCTTCCAAATATATAAATTTTATGAATTTTGGATTTGTAGATTTGAAGTTATGGACTTTTAAAGATTTTGTGTTTTTTTTTTTTAAAAACGACATTAAGAGTGGTAAAGAGTTGTGAGAGTGTTTTTATCATTTTAATGTGCTGAGTTGATAAAATAGAATTTTTGATACCATTAACTCAATCAAATGATCTCTTGCATCATTGATCGAGTTAATGAGATTTCAAAATAATTACATTATAGAGTGGAAGTTAGGGTCCGTTTGATAGCATTATTTGCCATGACAAATGGCAAATAAGTTGGCAAATATGACATTTGCCTACAATTTGGTGTGTTTGATAGCAAAATTTGCCTACAAGCTATTTGCCAAGTATAACACCTCTTATGCATAACATGTTGGCAAATTTTGCTTTGCTATATGGGTGAGAAATATTTGCCAACAAATTTGCTAACTTCTTAAACGCTTTTAATATTTTAAAAAACAATTTAAAAACTATTTTAAATAATTAAAAAAAACTGTTATGAATATTTTAAAAATTGTTATGAATATTTTAAAAATTGTTTTAAATAGTTAAAAAAACTGTTTTAAATTAAAATCTGTTTAAAAACTGCTTTTTTGTAAAAACCGTTTTAATGTAAAAAACTGTTTTAATGTAAAAATTGTTTTAATGTAAAAAATGTTTTAATGTAAAAAATTAAAAATTGTTTTGATGTGAAAATTGTTTAATATAAAAAATTGTTTTAATGTAAAAAATTATTTTAATGTAAAAACTGTTTTAATGTAAAAAATTGTTTTAATGTAAAAATTGTTTTAATGTAAAAAATTTAAAAATGTTTTAATGTAAAAACTGTTTTAATGCAAAAAAATATTTTAATATAAAAACTGTTTTAATGTAAAAAAAATTAAAAACTGTTTTAACGTAAAAACTGTTTTAATGTAAAAACTGTTTTTAGTAAGTAGTTTTGGCGTAAAAAACTTTTTTTTATATATAGTTTGTTACTTTTTTAATAAATAAAAACGGGAAGTAAAAAAGAAAAGAAAAAACTGTTTTTTATTAAATAAGACTTGGGACGAAAATTAAAAAAAAAACATATTTTTTATTATTATATATGTTAATATGGACGAAAAATGTGTTATTAAAATGTTTTGTCTAAAAAACTTGTCTTATTTTATTTGGTGTTTAATAGTCTAATATGAGAAAAAAATATTTATTCAATACTTTTGTTTAATATATATCAAACGGACCCTTAGAGAAATTTAGAAGTCTAAACGAAATCAAAAAGTACCAAAATCGGAGGGTTTACGGGAGGCTAATCCTTTTCCGCAAAATATCGTTGGTAGGTGGAAAGTGTCACCTGGGACCACAGTAGCCTATATATACTCGCCGCGTAGCCGTATAACAACACACTTTCACTCTTCTAAAATCCCACAACCGTAGTCTCTCCCTAGCGTCTCTAGACCACACTGAAACCCTAACTAACCACAATGACGTTCAAACGTTCTCGAATGGGCAGGTCTTCAAGCTCTCGAGACACCGAATTCCTCAACTCTCCGCTTCAATCACCGGATCGCTGCCGTCAGATAAGCAGGCCGCCGCCACCACCTGATTCTCCCAACAAATTTCTAAAACCATCTGTTTTAGACACCACCGATCAATCACGGTCAATGCTTCTCACGCTCTCTTCACCCGTTCAAGAAAGCGTTGCTGATGCCACTGATAAAGATCGGATTGGAGGATTTCTTGAAAAATGTTACTTTTGCCACAACAAGATCCATCACAATGACGAGGTCTTCATGTATAGGTACCGTTTCACTTTAGTAATTCTTCTTTTTCATACATTATGTCCACAGTTATCTCACTCATTTTAGCTTGTTGAAGAATTATTAAGGCCTACTTTTTTCTTTTATTTATGCCATCAAAGTTACAACTCAACTTGCATCACCAGTACGTGTTATAATTTAGTCTAATTAATTTGTTGACTGACACGAATAGTTTATGGTGGGATACCTAATCAGTTGAACTGGTTCTTGACAATGTGATGTTACGGTGGGAAAAGATTTTTCCATCGGCTATTCTTCCAACTGTCTCTAGTTACAAATCTATATGATATACTTAAAATCTTTTAAGCTGTCAATTCTGTTATAGGATGCCTTTCGAGTTTCAAATATTTACTAGCCTAGTACTAATTGAAAGGGAGTAATTTGTAAACCCAGAATAGGTTCTGTTGTATCGACCCGTAATGGTTTGCACTGTGCGTGTGATTGTGCTGGTTAGTTTAGAAACTTTACTGTCATTCTATGACGCACGCACACGGATGCACATGTGTGCCTGATATGACATGGTCACACATGACATGGTCACACTGATGCAACAAATCTCAAAAAGCTAGGACGTGGTAGAGATACGGCTACAAAAAAATATATTTCTATAATTATAGATAGTTTCATCTGTTATTCACTTCAAAATAATAAATAGTGGTCAAACTAATCTATGTAACTAACATGGTGGAATATTTCATAATAACATTTAAATCACAAGTTAGAAGTCTCAATTGAAAGAGAGCTAAAGATTGACTTTCCTTTTTTGTTTTTAAGGACCCCCCACAAGATTGACACCAGAATTTCTGATATTTTATTAATTTTAAGACCCTCCATGTACATGAAGCGTCTGGTCGTATCTGCAAAGTGTCTGCCTTCTTTAAAATGCCAAATAGGTCCGACACATGTCTGAGATGTGTCGTGTCCGGATTGTCCGAAACGGGTACTTCACTGCCTGTTAAGTGTCCTTGCTCCCTAGCTGTGGTTATAGGTTTGTACAGGACTAAACTTAGTCTTTGTGATGTGATGCAGTTACTTGCGTGCATTTTGTACTGCCGAGTGCCGTGATAGTCAGATTGCCCTAGACAAAGATTTGGAGAAACAGTTGGCAAAATCAGAGCAGAAGGTGGCGCAGCCCTCTGAGATGAACTTGAAAGGCCAGCTTGGTTTTTAATTGGAGCAGCGTGTAACTCTGTATTCATGCATAGCTACTTAAAAGTACTAACTATAGTGGTGCCCAGCCGTCAGTTGTTTTTTGTGATTGGCTTGCACTGATGTACAGAAGATGCCATTTAGTTTTAGTGTGTCATGGCTGAATTTTGTGGGTCTTATACAGTCGCCGTTGATATTTGAACAAAAAGCACTATGTTTGTGAAGGTTTGAACTCCATCCTGATGAACCTGAATTTTGCTTCAGTTATGACCTGGGAGTTAAAAGATTGTGCATCTTGATAAACTTGCATAAATATTCTGGTACTTCCTTAGGTAAATAGACTATATTGAAACAATTGGTGAATGATAATATAGTTATATATGTCTGCCATTTCTGCCTCAGAGTTGTAATTATCTGGTGATTGAGCAGGTAAACTATTTGATTTTACTTTTACTTTATAAACTTTGAACAGGGAATCAGAAGATCTTAAGTTTGATTGTATATAATGTCAAACATGCATGGCAGGTTGTAACATATTATTTATCATATGGGCCTCCACTAGTTGATTGTTCTATATGATTCATTCCTTTTGTTTTTGGTCAACAAATTGGGCATTACTTATTCTATCAAACTTCTTAGGATGTGAATTTGCCATGTAGATTTTCTTCTGTCTTATGTGATGAATTGTTTTACCATGTTTATTTTTATTTATGAATATTCTCCTTATTCTGACACAATTGGTTCTTGTCATTGCTAGAAAAATTTCTGTCTTATGTGATCAGCTTAGACTGTTTGTTATCACAAAAATCTTCTCAGTAATCATCATGATCTTATTATTCTTTTGAAATGCTACAAGTAACCTTCCTATGTGTTCTACAACTGTCTGTCCTTTTTCCTTTCCATGATAAAGAAGTTACCTCCAAAAGGATGTCCTGCACCAGAACTAGTACGCAGGATGAAAACGAATAAAGGAAGTTTTTTCAGCTTGACACAGTTCTTAGCTAAGAAGCATGGATGCTTGTTCATAAGATCCAAACACTAATTTGATGAAATTATACAATGGTCTGCTCTTTTCCTTTTCATTTGATTATGGACAGAGACTTTACTTCAAAAGGATGTCCAACATCATAATTTGTAAAGTGAATGAAAGAAAGAGAGTCATTTTTGTCAGCATGGGACATATCTTAGCTAAGAAGCGTGGATGCTTGTTCAAAGAATCAATGTTTGGAAGGACACATGTCAAATATCAGCACTTCACTTAACACTCTTTGGAACATCTTGGACGTGTCTGTATTTGAAAATAAATTTATTAATTTTAAACATTCGGTGGGTACTTCATTGGACAAACTCCAGAAGGTGGGTACTTCATTGGACAAACTCCAGAATATGACCAGCATCCTTGTAGGTTGAGAGTCTAGGTACGACTTTCTCTATTTACTTAAAGTATGTCATTATAAAGGATAATAAAGTTGGGGGTTTAGTAAGATCTAATAAATAATTTGACCATATTTACAAAAGAGAAGGAATAAAGAAAGGGGGATATATGAAAAAACTTAATTAGAGGTGTATAGGTGAGAGGAGAGAGTGGTGTATTAATTTAATGGTACTTTCATGCTTGCATTTGTGATGCCCCGTGAAATTCATAAATAGATTGATCAGGTCTAATATAAAAATCACGGGAATAAAAAATATTTGGTTATATTCTCAGCATAAATGAAAAACTAAAACTGAACAAGTAATATAAAGAAGTAAAGAACTATTGAGTAAGACAATACCAACTCTAATACGATATAACTGCCAATAAAATCAACCCAAGTTTACGACAGCAACAACAAACTAAGACGTGTTAGATATAACAACAATGTAAACAACAAGTTTATGAAGAACAAAATTATAACTGAATTTGGGCTACAATATTACTACGCATCTTCCTCTTGTCTTTTAGTTGGTTTTAAAATTATCCCAACCCAAACAACCCTAGATATCTCATGTGTCTAATCCCAAGCCCAAGTGATCCCATGATTAAGTATTATTCATCGCGGCTGAATATAACTAGTGGATTCAAAATAATTTTACACTAAACATCTGAAGTGTGTAAGTAGATAGGTGTACATTCCTAGTATAACACATAAACCGACACAACTATATCTAGTAAAACAATGTATAATTGCATATAGTAGAAAAAAGACAATTTTAACGTCTAACATCCATATAAAAGTACGGTCCATATCACGTACATCATACAAGGGCTACTTGTTAGCCACCACATAACGAAAGCCTATTCCTACCGCATTCGGAATCACTCATGTATACTAGACATAGTTATAGGCTGTCCCATGCCTATTATCGTCAAAGCATCTGCTAGGAATAATCACCACGCCTTCACATCAGTCATATAGTCCCATACCCAAAAGCTATATGAAGGGATCCCTCGTGTACATTTTAGTAAGATACAACAAATCCGGTTAGCACGTACAATGTTTAAAAAGGCGAAAGGCGAGGCGAGGCGAGGCGTTTTAGTCGCGGAGAGGCGAGGCGTAAGCCTCGAGGCGTAAGCCTCACCGAAAAGGAAAAAAAGAGCAAAATAATATTAAAAAAATACTAATAAAACCATAAAAATAAAATAACAAAGAAATATAAAATAAAACTACAAAAAAAAACATTCTTGAGGACTTTCTCACATAGTTTGACATTTTTTTGTTCCCCCGAGATAACTTTAAAAAAAAAAAGTAATTTGAGAAAATCAATTTTAACATATTGGTTATTTTACAATATGACAATTAATTAATCAATGCAAGATCATATTGGCAAAATCATTTTTTTAGCTTCATTCACATATTGGTTATTTTATAATATGACAGTAAATTAATCAATGCAACTTAACAAGCAAATTTATTAAAAAACATTGATTTTCAAGCTAAGATTAAAAAAAAAACAATTTTATTAAAAAAATAATAAAACATATCAACCTAAGTTTATTAAAAAAAACAGCAACCTTTAAAATATATTAGTTTCTTAATATATATTCAGTTTAGTTAAAGATAACATACTAATCTAAGTTGAAAACCAAAAAACAGGAAAATTTTAAAAAAAAGTCATATTGAAGTTAATTTAGTACATTCATTTCAAACAAAATCAAATTGACAAAATTAGTTTTTTAAGTTTCATTAACATATTGGTTATTTTTTTTAAAATTCTCTCAAGTTACAATAGTAAATAGTATAAGTTAAGTGCAGCTTTAAAACAAAAAAAAGAACAAGATTTTTTTTTTTTTTTTTTCGCGCCTCAGCAAAAAGGCGCGAGGCGAGGCGTGAGGCGCACCGAGGCGTAAGCCTTGAGGCGCATTGAGGCGTAAGCCTAAAATACAACCCTGAGGCTTAAGCCTCGAGGCATTTTTTGCCCGCCTCGCCTCGAGGCGTAAGCCTCAAACGCCTTTTTAAACATTGAGCACGTAGTGTCCGGGGTAAAATGAATAAGGTAAAATCCGTCTTTCGCATCAGTGTACCCACGTAATCATCGTCGTTCGCGCCCCATAGGAACATTCCCTCTGGTATGCCCCCATGAGTACTCATACCCGGTATGTTGCACATAATGCACAAGACAAGTAAACAAGTACGGCCATACCCAGTCGGGCCAAACAAACAAGCATAAACTTCAATCATCAGGAATACACATAAAGTCTATAACTATTGTTAGCTAATACGCATGTTAACTATAATCTGTTATATAACACTAGCCCGATCTCCCAAGGCTGTCCAAGTCTAGGTATCCCGCAGACCTAACCTAAACTAGCATTTTCATAATACAAATATTACCGTACTCAACGGTTATCAATACATTCTAAACTATCGGGTGATCTACAAAATCACTAACTATCTATTTATATCATAATTTATCTCCATACTCGACGGCCTTATACTCGAGGTCCTCAAAATTATATATATAAATTTCATCTATACTAGGATTAATACCCTAACATCTCAGATTGTAACCCCAAAACAACTTCTCAATCAAAGCCCTAACCAACCGAATACAACACAAGTCCAAATCCAAAATCTCCCACCTAGAATTTCAGCCTTGCTCACTGTTGGTAAAATATTCATAATAAATTCAATAAAAATCCAAAAAATACAAAATCAACACCCGCTCGTTCGTAATTAAAAAATCTACAATTTCATTTCTGCCAACTGTGTGAACGGACTAAATCCTAATAGTGCGAAATGAGCCGTGTGAACGGACTCAGCAACCCAAATTTTTTCAACTTACGTTTTCTTCAACCTCCAGCCCCAAAATACGAACCTACCAGCCCTAATACACGATAGATGACTTACTCCAAGGTTCTAACACTTCAAGAACACCCTATTGTAATATTTAAACCCTCTATGATCAAAACATAACAACTTATGAACCTAAATTAACAATTTCTTCTCCAAAATTCACTCAAATATGAAATTACTTAAGAGTTTCCATAAATCAACAAATTTAATTTAGATTTAGACTAATCTAATCAATTTATATAAATTCAAGTTATAATTGAATGGTTTCTTCATTATTCTACTCAAATGTATATATATGATTAAGGTTCAATTCTCAATTTAAACCCAATTACAAAAATTATGAATTAGATGAATAGAAATCAGATTTTTAATTAAATTATGTTTAGAACCCAAGTAATAGAAATATTGTAATACAAAAGCAATTAAAATCAAATTCTAGATAAACTAGCATTAGGCCAAATGTGAGAATTCAAGCCTCAAATCCCCAAATCTCTCCTATCCCTTGAGTGCCTCCTCTTTCCTTAACCTCCCAGTGTTTCTCCCCTGCTCCAAATGTCGTTTAGGTTTAGTTTTCTAACCTTATAAGCCTACTTCCCACGAAATTTGCCTTGGGCCCAACCTAAGGTCCAACGTAATGAGCCCAAATAACTGTAATACCCCGTATTTTTATGGCTTTTAATTATGATATTAATTAAATAAAATTGCTTTTTATTATGGGATTAATTAAATTAATTTGAGATAATTAATTGAAAATTAATCCGGATTTAAATACTAGCGAGACGAGAGTTGGTATTTGATTATGATAATAATGTTGAATATTACTGATTGAATATGGTAATATATGATTATTGAATTTATTAATATTGTTGCGAGTTATAAATACGACAATTCGAAAATTAAGCTGGGGCGCGTGTCAGTTGTGTCAGGAATCAATTTAAATAAAATTGTAAGTAAATTATATTTGTATCATCCGTATGGTTATTTTGAGTGCGCCAACGTGTCCGAAAGGGTCGAAATAGTCAGAAAATACTAGCCGGGGGTTAGTTTGGGTCCCGGGGCCTTTTTAGGCCTAACCAGCAACCCGGGAGGGTATTTTAGTCATTTTAATTTTTAATGAATAGTGACCTACGAAAATTATGAGTTATTTATCAGTCAACCTTAGGGCCACTAGGGCCATTATCTGTCAAAACCAAGGTGTGGGCAACGTGAATAGAGAGGAGAAGTTCCAAAGGGTTTCCATGGCCATAACCACCACACACCACTACTATAGCCGGATTTGTGACCGGAAAGAGAAAGAGAACCAACCTTTATCGTCTTCAAAGGATCAGAATCTTCATTCCTAGGCAAGTGATTTAACTTGCAATAATTCAGTGCATATATCATCCATGTTAGGTCAGAATTGGAGAATAACCTTGAATTATGATAATTGAATGGATTTGAAGAATTAAAATTGTAATATGGGTAGGTTTTGCATGTAGTTAACTTCTGGGATTATAGCAGCCACGAAATCATGATCCATGTGTAGAGAATTATGAATTTGTAATGAGTTATATAGTGTTCTTGAAGAAAATTGGAGAACTAGGGTTTTTATATGAAAATTTTGTGAATTGATCCAAGAAACTGATATCCCATTTTGATTTGATGATTCTAAAACGTTGGAAAGTATGTATTTATGTTGGTATGATGTTAGGAATAGATATTTGAGAGTTTGGGACATTATAGTAAGGGATTTGAGGGTTAAGTTTGATGAAACCCGTAGGCAAAATTATGCAGATTCGCAATACCTGTTTGATCGATCGATCGACTCATGAATGTCGATCGATCGACTGGATCGATCGTTCGATCCTTTTCATTGATCGATCGACTCCTCCTGATTTTTGTAGATTATTTTCCAGTTAAGGTTCGGCAAATCCCAAGCTTGTAAGAACTCTTAGGGGATTTAATAGAATATTGGGGGACTTGGTTAAGGTCAGTAGGGTTGTATTTAATGCCCGAAATATGTTATACATTATGGGATTGGATAGAGTACTTTCGAGTGTTTACCGAGTGAGGTACGGTTAGAAGTTTCATAAAAATTGGGATTTAAAGTGGACGAGTGTTAATTTAAGTTTAGGACCAGTAAAAGAGGGACTTGGAATTTCTGAGATAACCTTAGAGACGAGTGAGAGACTTTGTAACCTATGAGGTAGGTTTAAGTATTCGGACTTATACGACGAGAGTTGTTGCGCTAAACATATTACTTAGAATATTCAGGATGACACTATGATACGTATGAGACTTGTAAGATGGAATGTGAGAATACCTATATTGATATATGATTACTTGGGTTGTGTGAATGCCTAGTGTACGGATTTCTTATGTGTATGACATACCTACCATACTTGCTATCACGAGAGGTTGACTTTCGGAAAAGGACCATCTTATCTTTGTGTGCCTTCGGGGGGTTTAGATTAGTACCTTAAGGACATAGGACTGTGAATGACTTATTTGTGAGTTGATAAGTCAGCTGACCATGGGAGCATAGGTATGTGCGTGACCCATGGGTATGTGACCTATGTTCGCCTCCAATATGTGTGATTTGTATTAAGAAGGTTCCTGAGTGATTCGGAACGCGTGGTCCTTATGTACGTGATGTACATGGATTTGATAGCAGAGTATGCGTGCACCACAACTTAGCTTAGGGGTGCCATATATGTATATATGTATTGAGTGATTTGTATATATACTTGTGACTGGTTCACTGTTGCTTAGTAGATGTGAATAACTAAGGTATTTGAATGGGCTACGAATATGAGAATTTAATTAACACTTGTGATAAGTAATTTAGTGGAAGTGAATGTGAGATATAAATATAACTTGTTTGTGTAATACGAGTAGACACCTCATATTGGAATGTGAAAGCAAGGGGTTAGTACGGACTAGCTAGATAGTGGCATAACTAGGATGGGTTAAGGGTATACGTTAAACGTGCACATTAGTTGAGAGGTGAGAAACTCATGTGAGAGTACGCAACTAACATGTATATAATATTTACTGTTTAATGCAATTAAACACTTGCTATATTTTTAAACTGTTTTCACCTCGAGCTCTGACCCGTTTGCTTCCAAATCTATTTTTGTAAAAACCTTTTAGGTGCCCAGCCACAGGGACGCCAAACATAGGAGTTCCATTACATTGACGTGCTGTAGCTGCTGTGGAAGTTACAGGATTTCGGTATTAGACGCCTCCACATTTTGTACTTGATTTTATTCAGGGTTACTCATCAGTTAGGGCATGTCGCCCCTTTCCATTTAGAGACAGCATTCTCAGACTTTCAGTTTCATTTTAGTTTTGGATTTATTTATTTATTCAGACTTTGTATTTGGATTTATTCAGTATTTGGATTATTCAGTGTTACTCCGGACTCATTTTAATTGTTCCATTATTATTCTATTGTGATTGTGATGTGGATGTGGTATAGTTAGCTTATAATTTAATTGGTTGCATGTTAATTTAATATAATAAAATTTGACAACTCACTTTTTAAATATTAGGTGGCTAGTGTAATTGTTTAAAAATGTTTTTGACAGTGATGCTATGAACTGAACCAACTTGACATTCTGTATTAATTTTAATAAAGGAGTAGCTACCCAGTATTTAATTAGTCGGGGTGTCACAGGTGGTATCAGAGCATCAGGTTGTAGTGTCCTTTAGGATCTGTGCGGCTCATTATGCTTCCAGCGTAGCTTTCTTTGATATAGAGCCCTATGTTTAGGATTGTTTATTTCTTTGGTGAGATTTCGTTCTCCTGCTATAATGTATATGATAGTGAATCTTATTTGCATTCGGGTGTGTTCGTGTGCCGAACAATGCAGTATGTCAGGCAAGGACAGTTGGGCGGACAACAGGAGGCAAAGCTCAGTTGAGGTTATTGGATATATTCAAGAATGATGCCCGTAGTTGAGGTCACCCCTATTATGGGACGGAAGGTCAGGACGGTAAAGACGGCTAAGGCACGAGGACTTCCAGGTACCACTATAGTGGAAAGTGGGGTCAAATTAGACTCACCCAGCAAGGTTGGATTGGGAGAGAGTCAGACGAAACATTGAAGAGAATCAGCAGTAGAAATTCTAGAAGTGCGGAAATGGTGTGTGTTAGCCAACGAAGGTAAAATGTCCAAAGGCTTGGGCATATGTCGGAGTATGGCTAATCGGGGGTGAAAATTTAGGGTAAAATTTTTTATGGTTCGTAAGAGCAGAATTACAATGGTGAGAGGCAACCACCACACTTTGGAGTGGAATGTTTTGTCAAGAGAAGGCGCATAGGTGTGGTTTGACCATAAGTTCCTTCATCAGATATTCAGGATAAGATGCGAACGTTGTTCGACAGATGTCACTTTGTGAAAAGAAATTTAATTAATTAGCGAACCTTGCATCAGATGTAGTAGGTGCAATGGAGAAGAGGACATTAAAGGGGAAAATTAACTTACAAGAAGAATTGCTAGCACTTCTGGGGAATTCTGCTTGGACGGTCATTGCAGATGGTAACAATGTCGCGTTTTGGTTAATATGGAGGTAAACGCTTCCTACAAGAATCGAAGAATTTAGTCAGAGAGTAAGACTGGGGGAAAAGGTGTTGGTGAAGCACCCCAAGAAGGAGACCCATCAAGGGACCCATTTAAATGATTCGGATAGCCAAATTGTATATCGAGCGATGGTGATTTCAGTAAGAGTTGTTGAAGCCAGTAGCGTGTTCCTTAGGGCCATCAAAGCTAAGGGAACAACGGAGGTAGCCATCAGAGTCGAGACTATCAAAGTCCGGGAGAAGGACAACCCTAACATGGTCAGTGTGATCGAAGATAAGTGGAGTATGTGTAGAGGTGTTTTGTGGGGAGTGAAACCCGTGCGTTAAAATTTTTCCGAAGCAAGTATAGGGATAAGGGTATGGTGCCTAGCAAGGGCAATAGTTACTGAAATTTTCGGTTTGGTACGGACAGGTGTGTTAAGTCTAGGAACCATTTGAGCAACCAGGGTGATTGGCAAGGTAGAAGTATGAGTTATATCCTCAGATGATGATGCGTGTTGTATGTGACAGGAACGAGTTACTACATTTTGTTATTGCTATATTTGCATGAGAGACGAATTTAGTGCGTATATCGGCAATGTTATTATTTATGTGAATATTTTCCCTGGTATAGTGGGGTTACCTTTAGTGTTATTCGCGTAGGATGAATGGGTGTATCGATAGTGGTATATACTTTATTGAAATTACTCGTTTTAGTGCTGTATTATACTAGTATGATATTATCCAAATTATGGTTTTATATTGATGCTTAGATCGATAGTGGGCGAATATCGCAAGTCTATCGGAGTTACTACCTTGGTGTAGAATGTTTTGTTCTGGCGAGACTCAACCTGCGAGAGGGCCGGGATCGTGTTTATATATTTATAGATGTATATGTATATTATCGAGACTTCGAAAGGTATAATGGTCTCGGATATTTGATCCCGGTATGTGTAGGGACCTTATTGATATGATTCGGAGTGTCTTTGGTTTACTGTCCAGCGGAAAGCTTTAGCTGGGTATTATATTTAACACTCAAGACGTGGTAATAGGAAGAGCGCATTGCTATATCACCCTTTAGAGACGTGGAAGTTAATACTCATAGTTGTATGTCCGGGGACAGAATTTTGAGAGCCCCGATTATATTTGCATGATGCTTATGGAATGTAATTACCATCAATGTTAAGAGACAGTGTCTTTCGGAAGAAGTTCCTTGTTTAAGTGTAATTGCGGAAAGAGATGTAACTTTGTTTTCAAGAGACGGGAATACATGGGTACATGTTATGGACCGAGGGCCTAACGGATTCCGATGACCGACAATGCTAGGTAGTATTGTATCGGGGGGGGGGGGGGGTCCTTGTTTGGATTTCGCTTTGCGAGACATCCCACGCATGAATCTTAGCGTAAGGGGTTGGTAATAGGGAGATGTTTGGCCATTCGTCCATGATTCCGGTACCTCGGTCGTTATGGAAGTATGTAATTATAACTGAAGGTCAAAAAGGCAAGTTACGATATAAGGCCAGTAGAGCCAGATGTGTGGTGAGGAAGTACAAAAAAAAAATAAATTGTTTTATTCTGGCGCGTTGAAGGATGGAATGTTAGAATTTCAAATTCGGGGGTAATTGAGAACGCCCAAGTGGTATAGCCACGTTGCGAATACAGGGGGAATAGAGATTTTGGAGTACGTATGAAGCGTATATGATGTTTAAAACCGTATGCACGGTTTATAGGGGGTGTAGACACCTTGGTTTACTGATGTCAGGATCGCCGGAAGAAGAGACATAGAGATGGGTGAAATTTATGCTTGTGGGACTAATATGACAAGATGGAAGTGGTAGAGTGGATTAAGCGTCGTAAGAAGAAGAACAACAATCTATATAGTCATATGCAATCAGAGTAGCACGTCCGAACTTGGTTAAAAGGCAGTGGGAAGCCATTTAAAAGGGGGTATCCCTTGAGAAGACAAATAATTAACTATTATGGACAAATTGGAGCAGAGTTCTACCTAGTAGAATATTAATGCTGATGTCAATAAGGTATAAAGGGTCCAGAAGTGCACAGCGTGGTGAAAACTTTTGGTATGCGCCGTTAGAAGAAGAGGGTTATTAAGTATCGATTAACGGGAAACATTATAAGTGAAAGTCGGTGTTGAAAGGGGTATAGTAAGTAGTAGATCAGTTGGAGTAAGAGGATCAACCAAAAAATTTTGTATCAAGCCGACGATTCCAGTGATGGAAGAGTCAAGTTGGTAAATTTCTTTGATGGGTTGCCAACTTATAGATAAATGACGAGTTCCTTCAAATGAGTGCAACAGGTTGTCTAGAAGGAAAGTAATTGTTATACCCTTGGGTGATTTACACTATTAGGTAGTGATCGCGCCAGTACGTGATCCTGCCCAGTATTATTTTGAATTAGGATGAGATCCTTATAACCCACCTCCAATATGGGTTATCAGGAAGTAGTGGGAATAACGTTTCGTTTTGAGTAGGTTGTATCACCTATAGCCTGAGGAGTAGGCGCAAGGTGATTGACGACTGGTGGAGCTGTATGAAAGTAATTTTGGACTCATTGCGATCATTTCATTTCCACAACGGGAATAGCTAGTAAGTGAAGTACAATATGGTAAAGGGGAGATGATATCACCTAATGGTGGAGTTGTGTGAAAGCACCCGCATCTATTTATAGTGGACAAGCTGCTTACAGATGCTTTGTGTAGATAAACCTTACTATTCTTCCTTTGGATGTTTAGAGGTGAGCGGATTATCAGAGTTTTGGATCAGTCAAAAGTTAGAGTCCGATGACTATAATGGGATAACCACCAACCGTCTTAAGTGGCTTATTTTTCATTTTGTAAAAGTCACATTGCCGGGAGCAGAAATTCGAAAATCGGACAAGAGTAGTCAGATGTCATATGGTTTCTCCCAGGATGGGAGTTTTGCGTTTAGATAAACGCAGGAGTTGATACGAGGTGAGGTGCGAAGTCCATATAATATTGCGATAATACGGCCAATGATGTGTAGGCTATTCTTATTCGAATGTTGTTTAATAAGAGCACAACGTGAGGTGCATTTATTGAGGTGTGACCCTATAACTGATAAAGTATCGAGAGTGTTCAAGCCTTACTTTGAATTTTGTTTTGAGCACTGGAGGATACCTAATTTTTCCAGGTATGGCGTACATTTCCGAATTTCGGGACGAAATTCTGTTATTAGGGGGGAAGTATGTAATACCCCGTATTTTTATGGCTTTTAATTATGAGATTAATTAAATAAAATTGCTTTTAATTATGGGATTAATTAAATTAATTTGAGATAATTAATTGGAAATTAATCCGGATTTAAATACTAGCGAGACGAGAGTTAGTATTTGATTATGATAATAATGCTGAATATTACTGAGTGAATATGGTAATATATGATTATTGAATTTATTAATATTGTCGCGAGTTATAAATACGACAATTCGGAAATTAAGCTGAGACGCGCGTGTCAGTCGCGTCAGGAATCAATTTAAATGAAATTGTAAATAAATTATATTTGTATCATCCGTATGGTCATTTTAAGTGCTCCAACGAATCCGGAAGGGTCGAACTAGTCAGAAAACACTAGCCGGGGGCATAGTTTGGGTCCCGGGGCATTTTTACGCCTAACCGGCAATCCGGGAGGGTATTTTAATCATTTTAATTTTTAATGAATAGTGACCTACGAAAATTAGGTGTTATTTATCAGCCAACCTTAGGGCCACTAGGGCCATTATCTGTCAAAACCAAAGAGTGGGCAACGTGAATAGAGAGGAGAAGTTCCAAAGGGTTTCCATGGTCATAACCACCACACACAACCACTATCGCCGGATATGTGACCGGAAAGAGAGAGAACCAACCTTTATCGTCTTCAAAGGATCAGAATCTTCATTCCCAAGCAAGTGATTTAACTTGCAATAATTCAGTGCATATATCATCCATGTTAGGTTAGAATTGGAGAATAACCTTGAATTATGATAATTGAATGGATTTAAAGAATAAAAACTGTAATATGGGTGGGTTTTGCATGTAGTTAACCTCTGGGATTATAACAGCCACGGAATCATGATCCATGCGTAGAGAATTATGAATTTGTAATGAGTTATATAGTGTTCTTGAAGAAAATTGGAGAACTAAAATTTTGTGAATTGATCCAAGAAACTGACTTCCCGTTTTGATTTGATGATTCTAAAACGTTGGAAAGTATGTATTTATGTTGGTATGATGTTAGGAATAGATATTTGGGAGTTTGGGACATTATAGTAGGGGATTTGAGGGTTAAGTTTGATGAAACCCGTAGGCAAAATTATGCAGATTCGCAATACCTGTTTGATCGATCGATCGACTCATGAATGTCGATCGATCGACTCATGAATGTCGATCAATCGATTGACCCTTTTCATCGATCGATCGACCCTTTTCATCGATCGATCGACTCCTCCTGATTTTTGTAGATTATTTTCCCGTTAAGGTTCGCAAATCCTAAGCTTGTAAGAACTCTTAGGGGATTTAATAGAATGTTGGGGGACTTGGTTAAGGTCAGTAGGGTTGTATTTAATGCCCGGAATATGTTATATATTATGGGATTGGATAGAGTACTTTCGAGTGTTTACCGAGTGAGGTACGGTTGTAAGTTTCATAAAAAATGGGATTTAAAGTGGACGAGTGTTAATTTAAGGTTAGAACCAGTAAAAGAGGGACTTGGAATTTCTAGGATAACCTTAGAGACGAGTGGGAGACTTAGTAACCTATGAGGTACGTTTAAGTATTCAGACTTATACGACGAGAGTTGTTGCGCTAAACACATTACGTAGAATATTCGGGATGACACTATGATACGTATGAGATTTATAAGATGGAATGTGAGAATACCTATATTGATATATAGGTACTTGGGTTGTGTGAATGCCTAGTGTACGGATTTCTTATGTGTATGACTTACCTACCATACTTGCTATCACGGGTGGTTGGCTTTCGAAAAAGGACCATCTTATCTTTGTGTGCCTTCGGGGGGATTTAAATGGGTACCTTAAGGACATAGGACTGTGAACTTATTTCTGAGTTGATAAGTCCTCTGATCATGGGAGCGTAGGTATGTGCCTGACCCATGGGTATGTGAACTATGTTCGCCTCCAATATGTGTGATTTGTATTAAGACGGTTCCTGAGTGATTCGGAACGCGTGGTCCTTACATACGTGATGTACATGGATTTGATAGCAGAGTACGCGTGCACCGCAGCTTAGCCTAGGGGTGCCATATATGTATATATGTATTGAGTGATTTATATATATACTTGTGACTGGTTCACTGTTGCTTAGTAGATGTGAATAACTAAGGTATTTGAATGGGATACGAATATGAGAATTTAATTAACACTTGTGATAAGTAATTTAATGGAAGCGAATGTGAGATATAAATATAACTTGTTTGTGTAATACGAGTAGACACCTCATATTGGAATGTGAAAGCAAGGGGTTAGTATGGACTAGTTAGATAGTGGCATAACTAGGATGGGTTAAGGGTATACGTTAAGCGTGCACATTAGTTGAGAGGTGAGAAACTCATGTGAGAGTATGCAACTAACATGTATATAATATATACTGTTTAATGCAATTAAACACTCGCTATATTTTTAAACTGTTTTCACCTCGGGCTCTGAACCCGTTTGCTTCCAAATCTGTTTTTATAAAAACCTGTTAGGTGCCCAGTAGACCTGTCAAAATACATGATAACCCGTTAACACGACACGAAATTATAAGTTAATGGGTTTACCCTTATTGGGTTTGGGTCATTAAACGGGTTGACACGGTAGACCCGTTAACACTAACGGTTCGGGTTTGGAAATTTACCTGTACCCGTTTTAACCCGTTTCTACCCGTTAACACTAACGGGTACTATAGGGTCACCCAACCCGTACCCAATAACAATAACCATTAAAACCCATTAATTCTAAATCTTTAAAGACTAACGGGTGCTATAGGGTCACCCAATCTATACCCAATAAAAATTACAATTAAAACCCATTATTTTTAAAGTATTGAAGACTAACGGGTATTATAGGGTCACCCAACCCGTTACCCATTTCGACCCAAAATGATTCGTTAATATTAACGGGTGTTAACGGTTTGGGTCGTGTTTGGGTATTGATATTAGACCCGTTAGGCTTAACGGGTCGTGTATGGGTTAGGGTGTTTTGACCCGTAACCCGTAACCCGTACACGACCCAAACCGACCCGTTGACAGGTCTAGTGCCCAGCCACATGGACGCCAAGCATAGGAGTTTCATTACGTTGACGTGCTGTAGCTGCTGTGGAAGTTACAGGATCTCGGTATTAGACGCCTCCACATTCTGTACTTGATTCTATTCAGGGTTACTCATCAGTTAGGGCATGTCGCCCCCTTTCCATTTAGAGACAGTATTCTCAGACTTTCAGTTTCATTTTAGTTTTGGATTTATTTATTTATTCATATTTTGTATTTGTATTTATTCAGTATTTGGATTATTCAGGGGAGTGTTACTCCGGACTCATTTTAATTGTTCCATTATTATTCTATTGTGATTGTGATGTGTAGGTGGTATAGTTAGCTTATAATTTTATTGGTTGCATGTTAATTTAATTTAATAAAATTTGGCAACTCACTTTTTAAATATTAGGTGGCTAGTAATTGTTTAAAAATGTTTTCGACAGTGATGCTATGAACTGAACCAACTTGACATTCTGTATTAATTTGAATAAAGGAGTAGCTATCCGGTATTTAATTAGTCGGGATGTCACAATAACCTTCTAAATAATCTAAAGCTCCAACTTAATTACCAAACGCACACTAATATTTATAAACACAAAAAACTGAATTTTAGAAGGTATATTTAAAAACGCTGTTTAAATCAAGTTTTCTGAATACAAAACCAAACGGGCTCTTAACTTTTATCAATGTGGTAGTAGAGTGAGAAAATCGAAGGTGCTACAACACAATCACGACTTTCATTGAGACACCATTCAAAGAAAGTGGTGAAATGACTTTATCATGATGGTTTGGGCTTGAGTTTTAGAAAAGACAGTTGGGAAGTAATTTGTGAGACTGTTCTTTAGGATGCAAAGTGGTGGATGTTTTCAGAAATCAAATCAACTAAATTTTTGATCTAATATTGGCGTTACCGTGTAGAAAGGTAGTGAATGAGTCATACTCATCTCAACAAAGCCTTTTCCCAATTGTGTGGGGTCGGCTACATGAATCCTATTTTTCCATTCTTTTCTATGTAGCGCTATATCCTCGGTTAAACCACATGATATCATGTCATTTTTTTATCAAATCAATTTAGGCCTACGTCTATCCCTAGCGTTACCATCAATAATACTGTATTGTCTGAATCACTCTTCCTTATATTTTTTGGCATTGAAATGGGTTTGGATTGAATTAATGCTTTGTGTGCATACCATACTTACCAGTATAATTAATTGGAACTATTTGATGTTAATTCGGGTCTTCATTTTAAGTACAAAATCCTTAAATTATCCACTTATTTCAGAATTATTCTTAGCACATGATTGTTTTGTTCAAGGGGAAAGGCTAGGAGTATGTTTGAGATGTATTGTTGTCTCCTGTTTTTTTACGTATAACTTTTTCTCAATATTATTTATATGATTATAAGCCTGAATCTAATTAGCTGCCCTATAAAATTTGATTTACGATTGTTTACACTATTATGGGGATTTAATATATACATCGCATTTAATATATGGAGCTCCAGTCTCGTAGCCTAGGTGGTATTAGGACCGAGTCCCCAAAGGTGGAAGTTAAGGGATTGAAGCCCCAATGTGGTTCTCTGTTCATAATGACAGATGTCATGATATCCTTGTTGCATTGGATAAGTTCTTAAGACATGTTTTCCATTCACAGGCTGAGGTGCTAATATCTTTTTTTTTTGTCCTTTTCTGATATGCCATGAGACTCGATAGACTCGTATAGGGCATCTCTACTATCTAGATAAGTGTATAATACCTCCATGAATGATATATTCGTCTTTTATGATGGTTATATTGATGAAGATGTAAAAGGCTTCTTTGATATTGAGACTGTGCTAATTATGTGCGTAACAACAACCTAACAAGTCCTAGAGGGGTTGGGGTTGGGGGAAGAGGGGGGCGGGGGAGGGAAGGGGAATAGGACTCAAGGACACAAAAAACAAACTATGCCCAAATTAAGTTGGTTTTGAAAAGAATCGCTTGAAAACAGATTTTAATCGTTTAGATCTGCAATTGAATGAATGAAGTGTGTGATATTTTCTATTCATTAGAACAGATTCGATTATATTAATTTAGCATTCACACGCAGAAGAAAATATTTAAGTTAATCATGGTGAATTAACTAGGTTAATGCCCTTTATTAGTCTATTTTCCTATCAATTCGTCACCAAATCATAGATCTAATGTGAGTTAGTGTGTGATCTAAATTATCTAAGCAATTAACACACAAACCCCACCTAGGAAAAAATTCTCGGGATGCATGTTGTCTCGGATTAAACTTGAAAAGCAATTTTACAAAATGCAAGTAAATAACTCTCACCTGAAGTCCTTTACAGATAGTTGCCTTCAACCCTTCAACTTTCCATCATTAAAACGAGAGTCAACCGCGAAGCTCCACTGCTAATTGAGAAGAAGTCCATTAACTTCCAAGCATCACACCCGTTAAATCAATCCTCCAATGAAAGACCTAGTTATCTGGTCTAGCTTTAGCTCTGGTTTGAATTTGATATAAGAAGTGAATTTGATCTGGGCTTTAGTGGTTTACAAAGCAACACTCATTTTAAAAGTCTTTACAAACACTAGATCAAGTATGGATCTAGGTCAATTCTCTCAAAGGTAAGGTAGAATGAGTAATTGTAGAGAATTTTTCAAAACCTTTCAAAAACGAGCTCAAAAGAAAGAACTCACCACTCAAATACTTGTTAAATTTTCAAGCCAAGTCAAGTATTTATAGGATGGCTGAAAATTCTGCGCATTGTGCGCACGTTGACTTTTACACATGATGTGTAAAAGTCAATTAAATAGGATTCAAGCCACTCTCACCTAAGGCATCTATATGAAATCAAGCGTTGGGCTTGATTGATGCAAGACTCAATGTTTTGACACGGGAGTAGCCCATCTATATAAGATGATACAAATGGATATGATACATTTTCAGATAATTTTAGGGATATTATAATACTAGTGTGAATGATATAAACCATGACATTTTATTTCAACACAATCTTCTTTTACATTATCCAAAATGGAATTCTTATTAGATCAGATCAAGGGTCATACATGGGATGCCGCATTGATATCAATCAGTTTGGATAAGGGGTTCCTTTAGTACTAGTGATCCAAAGTTCAAAGATATATCAGCTCTGGCAATGTTACTCTCATGTCTTGCCACACCTTTTACTATGACTTTCCACAGCTTGCTATACTGTATCTAAATTGTAAATTTGACTCCCCAAAAGTGATATTTATTTTTTTACTAATCGTTGTGCATATCAAAATGTCAGTTTACTGAGGGGTACAAATAAAAGCAACAACTCTCTATGAGGGTAGTTATTTGAATCTGAAAGCCAGTTTACATGGCTTTGAAGCTATTTGGGACATGAGTTTAAAGAGGAACCCCAAAGTTTTTCACCCTTCTTTTGAGATGGATTGTGGGTACTCACACATTATTGCTGCATGGGGAGAATTCATAGTGAAGCTTGAAGACATTTGTGAGCTCACGGATTTGGAGCCTCTTGAGAGACACTCAATGGCTTCAGATCATATGGACGATAACATTTCCATTATACATACTTTATTAAAATGGTATACTGAGTTTGCTTTGTATAAAGGTACTCGAGAATCAATCTCTGTTAGTAGATCTTCTTATGGGCAATGTGATCATTATGTTTTCAAGGATGTCGAGAAGCCATTGCAAGGGAAGCAATTTGCTGAGAAACATCAGCTCCGAGTTTGATCAGCAGAGCTTATAGAGAGGTAAATGACTTTCTTAGTGTCTACATCCTTGCCTTTTTGATTAATTTTCTGGTAACTGGAAGTGAACTTCTCTTTTCTATACAGGCTCATCTATCCCTTGGCAAATGTTTGCTGAAGCACAGGTACGGATAGGGGGATATAACAAAACAAAAAAAAGTAGGATACGGTACGACTGAGATATGGTAATAAAATAATAATATGATATATTTTATATGTAATAAATTTAATAACCTTACAACTTTATGAACAATGTCACTAGAAATAATATTTAATTCAATATTAATTGTATTAAAGATAAAAATGACAAATTATATTCATCACAAACGTTCAATGTTTAATTACATACAAAGTAGAAACGTCATTTGGAGAGAGATGGTTTGTTTTAGTTTTTGATTTCAATAAGAGACCAATGACTAGTTTGAGTTTAGTTAATGAAAAAAATACTTTATATTAGATAAGTTTTTTAAAATTACACATGGCCTTAATTAAAAATTGCAAGAACCCCACCACTGCATCTTTCAATTATCTCATCAAATCCCCTTAGCCATCCAAGCATATCTGAAAATTAAAAATAAATCAGGAACCGTGAATACCTACTAGGATACTGGTCCCTATGTCCTGATTTTTTTTTTTTTTCAGATACGCTTTGGATATGTATTGGGAAGGAATCCGTGTATCTGAGTATCTAATACATATCCGATACCGGTACCGGGACTCTAATAAAGTATCTGTGGTTCATAGTTTGTCGGTGGCATTTTTCGTGCTCGGTAATTTGTAGCCCACATTGATATGGCACACTCACTGGCTGAATCACGACAAACTTTACCCTCACAATGCTCTTAGATGGCATTTCTTTTTGACTGGTTTGAACCCTTTGCTCCTTGACTTTATGAGTTGGCTAATTTCTTGGTGAGTTATCCCCCAGTGAGAATCACTTGTTGGAATGAGAAATCTTCAAAACTCCATTCTCACCAAATTGACGAGGAAAGCCGTTTCAACTTTTGGTCCTACTCTGGAGATATTGGGGCTTATTCGCTCGAGTTCTTTGGTATTTGAGATGAGGTCTTTAGCACCCTAGTCTGAACGTTGTTGAGATGGTGGATAGTACTTGTGCGAAAACTATTTGCACAGTGGTCCCTTCATTTGTGCCTGTACCAGCGGATTGGACTGATAGTTTTGCGATGTATGACACCCATAGGACTTCTCTCTTGTTTGGATATAACCTAAGAGTGCCTTGTAATTCTACGGTGAGCGACCATAGTTTCAAAAAGGATTATGAACTTTTTGTTATCTCCAAGCTCACTCACTGTAATGTATTGTACTTTGGAAACATGTTCACCCATTAATAGAGAAAATTGCAATTGGTGAGCTTACTTTAAGAATGACAAAGAAAGGTGGGGCAATTGGCAAGTAGTTTGGTTAAGGAGTTACCCCAGCCGAAAGCATCTCGAGCACTCCTCCTGCCGAGAGGAGATGATCCCAGCTAGGGAGAAAGAGAAAGAAAATACGAAGGGGGAAGGTAAGGTTGGTGCGGGGACTGCCTAGAGGAAAGAGGTGGAGGAACCTCACCCAGTTGCCCTTTATAAGGAAAGGGCTAAGAGAAGAAGAGGAAAAAATAGTAGTCCTCGAGAACCCAATAAAAAGGTTGATTTCGTAAAAAATTACTGCTCTGGCCAAGTCGCATGCCCAATTGATTAGTGAAAAGGAATGCATTTATCCTTGTAGTTATCTTGCCCTTTTTTCTCTGTATACCTGTTGTAACTAATTGTTGTAATTTTGCCTTCTTAAGCATTGGAGGTTGAATTGACTGAGGTTGCTAATTAACTAATTTGGAGGGTGCTGGTGTAACTCAGATTACTTCCATTCATGTGGATGATGGAGATTCTTCCATTCAAGAGTTGTTAGCACTTGGCAGCTCTTTTGCAATCATAGCAAGGCGAGAGGCAAAAATCTCGCGAGGTGCTGGAAACCATTGAGAATTTTATGGTTTCTGGGAATCATCCTGTCGAGGATAGGTCGAACGATGATCAAGGTGAATGTGGCCACCAATAAGCAGCTTACAGAGAGCCAACATGCCTTAGTGACCAGCGTGGGATAGGAGAACCCTGCAGATGGTTCTTCTTGCAAAGCTATGGCTGCTCCTAGCCCCTCAATTGGCCAAAATGATTAGCAGGGTTGCACTGGTTGTCCTTTCGCAGCAAGGGATTAAGCCAGATAGTGCTTGGTCTTTGAGAAAGCTAGACTTATAGCAAAACGAAAAGGTGTATGAACTTATGCATAATAGTGCCTGAGCCATTGAGCAATGACCAAGATAGCTCATCTGAGTCAATATCTGAGATTTACAGCTAGTCATAAGCTTCTCAAACAATGAAAGGTCTCTCCCAATTTGGTGTGAACTTGCCAGCCGAGTGCTCTCTAATGTGGTGTTTGGCTTCCCAAAGGATTAGATCTTCTTCTATTAACTCTCTTGACTTAAATAAGGCATCATATGCCCGAGACAGTTATCGTGTGTAAAGTTGTAAATTCTTTGTTGCTTTGTCACTACAGTCCTTGCGTGCTTCTAGCTGAATGTGCCAGGAATCTGGGATTAAGTTGCGTTGTAATGTCATCCTCAATGAAAGGATAGACAATTCTACAAGTAATATTGCTTCTGCTCCATAAACTAAAGAGAAGGGTGTAAACCCTGTTGGTCTCTCTATTTTTTTAATTTTTAGTTTTATTAATGTTCGATAAGCTGAAAGTGCACGCAAGATTTGCCCATCCCGAGAATTACTTTGATTTCCTCTAAAAAAAAATCAGTTGTACATCCTAGTGGTAACAAAATAATTTGCCGTAATTTAAAATAAGCATGAAACGTACATAGAAAAATGAAATTAAGAAAGGATTAAGTACCGTCATTGATGATGGGATTTGCTTGTTGGGTATTTATTGAAGATGGAGTCGTGGTCCGACTGTATTGTTCACCATGATGTTGGCTGCGTTTGGAAGGTGATTTCTTCAGTTTGCCCATTGCTTTTAAGGTAGGCAACTATGGAGTTGTGTCAAGTAATATCCTACTTGGCCAAAAGTTGTCTAACCTCCTCTGATGGACTCCATTGTTGGTGATGATGATCTTTGGGATTCTAAATTTGCAAATGATGTTTTCTTTATAAAGTTTTCTACTGCTCAAGTTCCTCCCTAAGTGGGATGGCTTTTGCTGATTTGATGTACTACTAGGTGGTTATTAGGATCCAAATTGTACCCCTCGAGGCAGGTATGATCTTGCCAGTGGTGGCGTTGAGGTATGATCTTGCCAGTGGTGTTGGACTGCTGGAGTATGAATTAGGTTTGCCATAGAATTTCTCACAAAGTTCTGATAATTTTTTTTCCATCCTCCATCCTGGGCGAATAATAGTAAGATGTCATTAGTTGGTCATACAACTTTGCCCCACCTTGGCTCATGATACCCTTATCATTTCTCTCAGTGATGAAATGTAAGGATGCTCATGATAGCCCTCGATAAACTGGTCCATTCGCTTTTTTTCAATCGTTCCCATGCTTCTTTTGTCACAATGAGCTAGTAGTCTACATGTGCAGAAATAAAGAACTCACTGTTTTTCTTCAAATGCTTAGAGTAACGTGGAATGTAATACCTTCCTCACCTTCTAATTGTTAGCAATGTGTGTCCGTCAGTCATTTGGGTTGTTAGTTGGGATCATATAAAGAACTGGAGAATGACCTCAGCACCACCAATCTCTAATTTTAAGGACCAGTCAAATACTATAGTCCATTCATCGATATGTTGCTCAAAATTTTTTACAGGATTTTGATAGCATTGGGTGCAAGGTACTTGATCTAGGACTCCAGTAGGATAAGGAACCCCCTTGTGGCTCTTTTCATAAGAATTGTTCGAGCTTCCAAGCATCAAATGGTCACAGCATGTGATTATGCGTCTGACAAACGCGATTAGGTAATGCCTCAACTTTTGAGTGATAGATACCAGGGCCAAACAAATCTTTTAACATTCGAGTATTGGGACTCAGCTTTCATTATAATTCTGCTGAGACAATAACTTACCTTTATTGCCCATTCATTTCCTCGGACGAGTAGCACTCCAACAGATATAGAGGTGGAAGTTTGAGCAAGGTTTTCCTGATTGAGGTGATGTTAGGGTGTTTCACTGATAAGTGCTGGGTTGACTTTCTCGGAGGCCTGATCGTGCTCTCGGGTCCATTCAAAAGGTACTTTTGCTCTCATTAGCTGCATTAAGGGATAAGTGATTCAAGTAACGTTGAATGAAACGTCGCAGGTAAGAAACTTTACCGACAAAGCTCTTGAATTGATTTGGAGTCTTCGACGGAGGCATATCAAGGATAGCTTTCTTTTTGTGCATTTGCTTGAACCCCTTGTTTGACCTGAGAAACTTCCCCGTCGAAAATACATTTGAGGGGTTTCATCTTCAGCCTGCACTTTTAGCATCTCTCGAAGACCATCTTTAGATCTTGCAAATGGGACAATTTTCTGACTTGATGAGCAAGTCGTTTACATAGGATTTTAAGTTGTGATGAGGCAGGTCATATAAGATAACCATCATGAATCTTTGGTACGCGGTGCAATATTTTTGAGACCAAGTGGCATGAATGTATAGTAACATTACTGAAAGCTATCTTTTTGGTGTCTGTCTTATCCATTTTTATGATTATTTGACCATAACTAACACAACTATCCATAAAGCTACACATCTCATGCCCTGCGGTGGCGTCAACCGATGCATTAATTTTAGGTAAGGAAAAATCGACAAGTTTGGTTGTGATCTCAAAAGGCCACACATATTAGAAGTTTAAATTTCTTAGCTACTTAGACTATGCTCGAGAGCCACAAAGGGTACTGGATTTCCTCAATAAAACCTTCCTCAAGCAGCTTCTCTACATCCTTCTTCATTTGCAACTCCAGCTTTGGTTTAAAGTCTTTGGCAGCTTATTCCACATGATAAGCGCTCACTAAAACATTAAGCTTGTGAGTGCTGATACTTGAATCCAACCTGGACATTTTAGTGCAATGCCACGCGAAGATATCATAGTATCTTTTGAGCAACGCCAAGAACAGTGGCCTTTGTTGTAATCTCACTCCAACAAAATCTCCCCAACAAATGACACGGACAAGAGTTGAACCTGTGGATGTGACTGATGTAAATAATAATGGGGTATATATTTGTAATTTTCCTTTCATTTGTCTTTTGTCACACTTCTCATATTTTAGTGATTAGATATTATAGTTAGGATGAAAGCTTCTAGAAGGTTCCATTAGTGCTGTCATGGATAAGGGTGGGCATGATACGGTCCGATCCGGGTTTTGCCTATTTTTCGCAACGGACTGAATTATTCGGTCCTAATTTTTTTGGATTGAGACCGGATCGATTAATTCGATTAACTCACTAAATCGGTCCCGACTTTTTTCGATCGGGTCCGGGTTAAATTCGGTCCTGACCATATTTTTTATTTTTTAATTCAAATAAAAGTTTTTATCTATTTTTCACATAGCCGACCCCAAATAATTGGGAAAAGGCTTTGTTGAGTTGTTGAGTTGAGTATCTATTTTTCACACAAACACACACACGCATATATTAAAATTAAAAAAAAAATGATATATATATATATATATATATATATATCATAGTTGTCAAATCGTGAATCGTATCGTGAATCGTTTACCCCCCGAATCGCGAATCGCGAATCGAATCGTGAATCGAACCGGTCGAATCGGAATCAAATGATAAAAATGAAATAAAATATACGTAAATGGGATTTGACACTATAGAATTGGTAATTAAGCAAAATATGACAAAAACCTACTCATAGCACATGATAATATACCAAAATATAGCCCAAAAATTAACCATAGCACATGTTCTCAATTGTTTTAAGCTTGAAAATGTAAAAAACAAAAATAAATCATAAAAAGTCATCATCAATGATCATTCTTCTTCATTCATCATCATCATCAAGGCCCAAATCACCATCATCGTCGTCATCATCATCCTCCTCTATGATAATTTGATCTCCCCCTTCTTCAAATTCCTCTTCATCCTCATCATCGTCCTCATCATCAAGAATTTCAATATCATCATCTACCACTTGTTTGCCTTTTCCCTTGGCATTTAAATTCCTTGGCCCTATACAACACAAAATAATTTTGACATAGATTAACAATAAGATTAGCATATATATATATTAGTAACAAATAAACGATGATTATCATAATTCCACATATTTTCACCTCGCTTCCTCTTTTTGCTAGGCCCTTCATCTTGGAAGCATTCGTGAACATCCAACCATGAATGGTCGGTGGGAAGACATGGTTCTTCTATATCCCTCTCAGTGATCCACTCATCATCGTCCTCCAAATCGGATAGACAGATTGGATCGAAGTCACCACATTCTCTCCTTTGCTCTCGTCTCATTTCAAGTTGAAGATTATACTTCACGAAAACAAGAGCATTCAACCTTTGTTGCTCCAAACGATTTCTTTTCTTGGAATGCACATGATCAAATGTGCTCCAATTTCTCTCACAACCTGTCGCACTACATGTGAGACTAAGAACTCGTATAGCAATCTTTTGAAGCTCCGGTACATCTTCACCAAAACTTTCCCACCAATTGGCTACATAAACAAAATAATATAAAATTTCAGCAACATATAAATTAACATAAAAAAATCAGTAACATATAAACTCACCGGGTTGTTTTTTATCTCTCGTTAGCGTTGCCGAACTTCTACCGAACAATCCCGCACACGTTTTAAACTTATCCATTTGCTCTTGTACGGTGATAATTGTATCGGTGTCCGAACACATCCTCTCTATAGTGTCATACAAACCACGCTTCACCTCTCTATCGGCCTTAAAGTCATCACTGAAGTGAAATCTTCAAATATAAACAAAAAATATATTTTAGTCCTTTATATAATATAAGTTAGAATATAATTGAATTTTCAAGTAAAGAATTTAATATAAATCATGCTACCTTGGGTTTAAATAGTATCCCGCGGCATGAAGTGGCCTATGAAGTTGGACATCCCACCTCGTATCAATTATTTTCCAAATCTTCATATATCTCCTCTCAACATGATTAAAATTAATCGCAATTTGCTCCTTCGCCCGATCCATAGCTTCATATATGTAACCCATTGCCGGTTTTGCATCTCCATCAACAAGCCTCAAAACTTTGTAAAGTGGATGTACACTTTTCAAACAATATTTAATCGCTTTCCAGAAATTTGTGTCACCTAAAATGATACCCTCCACTTTCTTCGCATCCACCTTGTTGGCAAAAGTTCCATTCATCCAATCAACCGACGTAAACATACGCCTCAATGCCCCTTTATTTTCTCCAAAACTCTTCAATGTGAGAAAGGAAGTGGCAAATCTAGTTGCTCCCGCTCTAGTAAGTTCCCTCTTATTTGAAAATCTTCTAAACAAATCAAGCACCCATGTATGCCTATAAATATACACGGTAACTTCTCTTGCCTTGGTAATTGTGTTTTGAAATATAGGCAAGTTACCAATGTCGGTAAGCATCAAATCAATCAAATGGGCGGTACATGGGTTCCAAAATAAATTCTTTCTTTTCTCTTCCAATAACCTCCCCGCGGCTACATATGCCGATGCACTGTCCGTCACCACTTGCACAACATTTTCTTCCCCAATCTCTTCCACCATACTATCAAGCAACTCAAACAATCTCACCGCATCCTTAATGATCGAGGAGGTGTCCACGGATTTAAGAAAAACCGTCCCGCTTGGGCTATTCACTAAAAAGTTAGTGAGCGATCTTGATTTTCCATCGCTCCACCCATCTGACATTAAAGTGCACCCCGTTTTTTTCCATTCCTTTTTATACCTCTCCAACAAGCTATGCACATTTTCCACTTCCTTTTTCAAATGCGTGACCCTAGCTTCATGATAGCTAGGGGGCTTCAATCCCTTTCCATAGTCTCCAACCGACACCAATTTTTTTTTTATAAAGTGGACACTTCACAAGATTGAATGATAGAGCATTCTTATAGAAAAACCTCAATATATCCTTACACACCGGCTCCCTATCCTTTAGCATTTGATTCATGGTTAGTTGTTTACCCTTTCCCCCACCCCCCCTAATAACAAACCTATCCATTCCCCCTTTCGCCTTCCCCGTCGAACCTCCCTCATCATCGTTCCCCCCTTGAAAGCATTCATCTTCAACAATTGCTTGACTTTGATTGCTACCAACCGTGGAAGTAGTATTTTGACACAAATACTCTTGAAAAAATAATCTAACGGCCTCGGGACATTGTTCACACATACTAGTATCGCTATGAGTCCCGGCAAAATGTTGTTTCATTCGGAAAACTCCTCCCCATTTTATTGCTCCACAATAGTTACATTTCAATTGCATTCTATTGTTCTCATTCACCTTGGTGCAATGAGCCCAAGTTGGATCGTTTTCTTTCTTGCTCTTTGACTTTACCATTTTGATTTTCAAAGATCAAACAACCTACAAATCAATATCAATTTATTTAATAAACAACTCAAACAATAACTAAAAAATTTAAGCAAATACAACAAATATAACTAAAAAAAATATGGTTTTATAAAACATATGCAAATAAAACATATGGTTTTATAACTAAAAAAAAAATAGGTTTTATATGTGTTTTTTATGACTAAAAACAGGTTTTATATATGGTTTTATAACTAAAAACAGGTTTTATATATGGTTAACTAAAAAAAATATGGTTTTATAACTAAAAAAACAGGTTTTATATATGGTTTTGTAACTAAAAAAAAAATAGGTTTTATATGTGTTTTTTATAACTAAAAACAAGTTCTTTATATGGCTTTTATAACTAAAAAATATGGTTTTATAACTAAAAAAAAACAGTTTTTATAACTAAAAAAAAATAGGTTTTATGGTTAACTAAAAAAAATATGGTTTTATAAAAAAAACAGGTTTTATATACGGTTTTTTGTAACTAAAAGAAGGTTTTAGTTATGGTTTTATAACTAAAAAAAATATGGTTTTATAACTAAAAACTAAAAAACAAAAAAAAAAAATAAGAACATAAATTACTTGTGATTTTATAACAAAAAAAAGCCCAATTATGGTTTTATAAGTAAAAAACAACAAAATAACTGAGAAAAACAAAAAAACGTATGGTTTTATAAGAGAAAAATAAAAAACGTAAGGGCCAATATGAGGGAAACAAAAACCGTATGGTTTTTAACCCAAAAAAAAAAAAAAGGCAGCCGTAAGGATCATAAGAGAGAAACACCAACAACAAAATCAAATAAACAACAAAAAATAACAAACTTACCTTCGATTGAGAAGAAAAGCAGCCGGAAGTGCTCGAATTGGCTGAAATAAAGGCTTTCGGCAAGAGGGTTTGGTAGAAGTAGGGTTTTTTTGGCCGTAAGGTATGTTTAGGGTTGGGTTTTGTTCGTTTTTGCCGTAAGGTATGTTAAATGAGTTTAAAAAAAAAAAAAAAGAACGTGTGCTGAACACGTGGGTGAAAAAGGGCCCATTTTATGAATCGGTATAATGGCCGATTCCCGATTCTGAATCGAATCGTACGATTCTGTATCGAATCGTACGATTTTTTGTTCATATCCGATTCTAACTTTGATTCGAATCGTTTTAGCATGGAATCGAATCGAATCGTCCGATTCGAATCGCGAATCGGACGATTTTGACAACTATGATATATATATATATATATATATATAGATAGATAGATAGATAGATAGATACATAGAAAATTCAAGTTATATATAAATGTTCCAAACTAAATTCATAAATTAAATATATTAATTCAAATAATATATATATAAGAAAAATAAAAAAATATTACTGTTTGCATTTATATTTGAAAATTGGTTCGGTTCGGTCCGGTCCAAATTGGTCTTTTTATATAGAGGACCGCGGACCGGGCCGGTTTAATCGATCTTTAATTTTTTAGATTGAGGACTGCATCGATCTTTAATTTTTTGGATTGAGGACCGCATCGATTTTCAAAAGAACCTTAATTTTTGGTTCAGTCCAATCGGTCCATTCGAGTTTGTCTTTTTTTTTTCCACCCCTAGCTCTTTGGATCCAATTGGTGATGTTTGCATCAAATTGATACTAGATCAAGGTAAGCTCCTTTGTGTGTGTGGGGAGTGTGTGTTCCCCTTGAATCACCATTGACAGGTCCATGGAAGAAGATTCACACAGCTGAACTTGATGAATATTTGTTGCGTGGGCTAGACACCCTTCCACAAGTTTGGAGTTGCCGCTTCAGTGAACACGCTGAGTGGTTCATTGCGAGCCAACCAGACACTCATACCCAATCGCCGTTTGATGAGGACCTATTGTAAGCAATTGCTGCTCGAACCCTTTCCACTGCAAACCCTCCGTAAATCCTAAATGCTACAGATCCTAGGCATAAGACACCCATCCTTAACCCCTCCAGCCCCTACCGATTTCCGATCAGAATCACAATCTCACCTTAGGGTGCGGAACACCATGAAATGTAACCCCCAACCTGTTACGTACCATCATATTCATCATCGTTTGAGACTGAAGATGATGAATCTGATGTTAATTCAGAAACAGAAATCAAGTTTGATGATGATAAATCTGAAATTGAAACATACGAAAATGAGAGCCCAGAGGAGGACAACCCTTTTGATGTTCTTCTTAGCCTCCTACGAATTTGTTGTTTCAAACAATGGGCCACCGCTCAACGTCAATGGTATTGAACCCTAACGATGGTTGATTTGACTAACAAAATGGTAACTATTGTTGTGGACAGGCTGTGCGTTGAGATTGAAGGAGATAAGTCTGACGACGAAGGTCCGGTGAGACTCGACGAGGTTTGCAAAACTGAAGTTGCTCGTTTCAATCTTCTGGACCATTGATTGTATTGGGCTTGACGACATTGAGCTACCTCCAGCCTTCACGAAGTTGGAAAAACACTATTTGAAGAAATTTATTTTGAGCCCTCATTAAAGAAGTAAAAAATATTTTCCAAATATTTGTTCATGTAGCATGGTTGGGACACAATTTTGGCAAGAATTATTCGCGTGGCAAGTTGGGCGATAAAGATATGGAAGGAATGATTTCTCCTTCCAAAGCCTGAAGTTGCATAAATTTAATGACGTAATCACTCGTCATTCCGTCTTAGTCATCATGAATATTTTCTATAATCACCACACCACATCTGATGTGAATTGAGAAGCTTAGACTTGAGTGGCATTTTTATTATTTCATCGTGTTTTTCCTTTTATTAGTTTTTTAGTATTTTTGTTATATTTTTTTCATTGTAGCAAAGGTTGAGATGGAAGTTTCTAGAAGGTTCCATTAGTTAGTGTTGTCATGGATGAGTTGTCATGACAATTCAAGTAGATTCATCTCATGACAACTCATACTTAGCTAACAACTTCTAGAAGCCTCTCCCATTCCTTATAAATACTCCCCATGTAGCTTCATTTGAGGTATTCCTACATTTGAGAGAGAGTTGAGACGAGAGTTAAATCATCTTCTTATTTTTCATTTGACGCTCACTTACGTCAATTGGTATCAGAGTCTCGTTGGATACCCATTGTTGTTGTATAAGAAATCGTAGACGACGTCAAATGGGCCGTAAGAAGAGGCTTGCTTCCGTGAATTCGCATATCGATAGGCTTGAGGAGGTTTTAAACCGCCCTGTATCACGATTCGACGTTCTTGAGGCTCGCCTTCCGCCACCCGACGCCTCCACAAGCCGCCCTCACACCGCTCCCACCACCGCTCAAAACCCTAATTTCACCGCCACCATTGCCTCTCCTCCACCCTCGGCTACGCCACCACAACGGAATCCTAAACCCACCCAAAGATTCTCTGTCAAGCCTTTGATTCGCGACCCAATTCTGGTCTTAGGGTCTCGATGAGGAGAGAGAGAGAATCCAAAAAGCACTCGGACCAGAGAGGAGCCAGAATAACTACCCCAATCATCGACTTGACTCCGACACACCGATCCGGCTGCTGCCGGTGGAGACCAAAAGGGCCCGCGATGGACAGAGAGGGCGCGACTTAAGGTTGCGAAACCCTAGGATATTGTTCGATCCTGGTGGGAACAAAACAATGTAGAGATGAAGAGATTGCGAGGAAGAAAAGATCACAAAATATAAAAATAAAGAGAGGAGGAAGTCGAACTTCCGGTGGTCCCCGTCGGAGTCCCTCGCAGGCTCCGGCCAGATGGTTGAACGTCCCGTCTTCCGGTGGTCCCCAAAATTTTTCTTTTTCCCTTCGGCCACCTATTTCGGGAACTTTTCACTCAACTTCAATTTTGAAAGCTCGAGGAAGAGCTTGGTTTTAAGTGGGGGAGAATGATGTGAATTAAGAAGCATAGAGGCTATTTTTAGTACATACCCACTTGAGTGGCATATTTGTTATTTCATTGTATTTTTCCTTTTTTTAGTTTAATATTTTTTTAGTTGTAGTAAGGGTTGAGACGGAAGTTTCTAGAAGGTTCCATTTGTTAGTGTTGTCATAGATGAATTGTCATGACAACTCATACTTGGCTAACAACTTCTAGAAGCCTCTCCCATTTCCTATAAATACTCCCCATCATAGTTATCAAATCGCGAGTCGTTTACCCCCTGAATCGCGAATCGTGAATTGAATCAGAACCAAATGATAAAAATGTAGTAAAACGTACGTAAACGGGATTTAACACTATAGAATTGGTAATTAAGCATAATATGATAAAAAAAAACTAATTGTAGCACGTGATAATATACCAAAATATATCAAAAAAATTAATCTACAAATCAATATCAATTTATTTAATAAACTAAAACAATAATTATATATATTATAATTTATACATACATAAACCAAAGTTTTAACACAAAATGAAAACAATATTAATTTAAAACAGCGTACATATTAATTTGAAACAATAAAACAAATACTAAGATTAATTTAAAACAATAAAACAAAATACTTTCAAAGATTTAAAACAACCTACTAAGATTAACAATATTAATTTAAAACAACCTACAAAATTTAAAACAACAAAACAAATACTAAGATTAATAATAAAACATTATTAATTTAGAACAGAACAAACCTAGGGTTATTTCATCTTTTCTTGATCTCCCCTCCCCCCCCCCACCAAAAAAAAAGCAAGAACAAGCATAAGAAAAGCATGTTCCGAGCAGAAATGGAGAAGCAGAACAAACCTAGGGTTCTCCAGCAATTTCCGATAAGAAAGGAAGAATCGGCTACAATTTCTGCCAGACCTAGGGTTTCTGGCAACAAGGAATCTTCTATTCTCTCAAAAATCCTTTCGTAAAGTGTTATTCTGTTTCTTTCTAACCTTTTTTATTTGGACAACTAAGAAGCTCATGGATTAAAAACAAACAAAAAAGACCCACTTTACTGAATCGCATTAAGGAATGATTCCCGATTCTAATATGAACCGTCCAATTAATTGATCAATTACAATTCATCTCTTGATTCGAATCGTTCCACCATTGAATCGAACCGAATTGGACGATTCGACTCGCGAATAGGACGATTTTGACAACTATGCTCCCCATGTAGTCTCATTTGAGGTATTCCTACATTTTTGAGATATTGAGAGAGAGTTGAGACGAGAGTTAAATCATCTTATTTTCCATTTGACGCTCATTTACGTCAACATCTGCCATCATTTTTTCAATATATTCTGTTTCCTCTTGCACAATAATCACATTGGCGTTTCCCCATGGCTAATGATTGAGCGGAGATTACGGTTGATGTCTTGGCCCTTATTCACACCATCGTCGTCTACATTTTCATTGATGATCCACCTAGGGGTGCAACACTCAGAGCCCCACATATATATGGAAGATGCTGCAGAGGTATACTCGATTGGAGCAGAAGAATAGTCCCAAGGAGTTTTTTGGAGAGCTTAAGTTTGGTGGAAGTATGTCGGTAATAAATGAGGGAACTTTTATTTATAAGGTAGTTTTGGTGGGAAATGGCTTAGGTGATTATCCTTGAGCTGGATTGATGGACATCAAATGGGAAGGGATGGCCCATATCGAGGCATTGAGTGAGTCACACCTACTTATTGTAGAGGTGTATGTTAGAATTGGCTAAAAAGCATAGGTTGCGAATCTGAAGGAGATTGGTAGTTTCCAGTAGGCTAGTTTTTATTAAGCTTTTTCTATCGCTCATTCATCTTGAAAGGCTGTTGTGTATATGGTCTTGATATGCGGTGGGGAGTAGGAACCCAACAAGACCCCGATCTCTATCTTCTAAACAAAAACCCTCGGAAGGTCTCGAAATTGGTTCTTGAGCTTTGCCTTGCTAGAGAATTAGAGAGCATATATAGAATAATCACGAGACACAAATAATTAGTACTTGGAAACATAGTGATTGAAGTACAAATTTTTGGTTACTTAAGAGGGAGAACTCCTCGGTTGGCTAGGTCCTTGGTAGCACCTTGATCTTAGGAATTTGTATCATGTGTGATCGTTTTTATACTCAATCAGGTGATCAATCGAGTACTGTGAATGGCTCCCAACTGACAGTTCTGCAAGGGTGAACGATGGAGAGCTGTTGATGAGATTTGGTTCACTAGCTTTGATCGGATGAACTATCTAGAGCTGTCATTACCTCTTGTACGCAGCTTTCAATCAATGGTCTTAATAGAAGATTGTAGCTCTTTATGAAATAGGATTTTATAATTTTACCAAAAAAAAAAAAGACATTCAACCCGCTGATATAAGCTCTTACACTGTAAGCCATCGGCAAGATGATAGATGTTGTCTGTTTCTTCTACACCATTATTTACTACAGTTTGTATGTAAAATTAGCATGATTGACCAGCGATACTTCCAATGCAACTTTCAAACCAGTTCCTCTTAGGAAATGTCCGCCTCTATTTTTACCTTTTTTATCTTAAGTTCTAAACATTCTCAATAGCGGCTAAGTACTTGCCATTCAAACTTCTACATTAACTGGTATATTATTATAAGAGTTAAAATTTATAAGTGTATTTATTTATTTACCGTAATTGTTTCGTTTTTATTGTTATTATCCGTCTTATTCTTTTGACTAAAATCTTTTCTCCTGGAAATTATATAAAAATAGGACACGATGTGTAATGGATGTTACGCTCTTACACTGTAAGCCATCATCAAAATAGGATACACACACAAAATTTAAATCTCACACACCGATTTTCACTTGTTACTATTAGCTACACCTGGTTGAGCCAGATTTGAATGGAGCTGCTGAGCATCAAAATAGAAGGAAATGCTTGCAACTTATGATGAAATAAGAATTTGAAGACTGGAAATAGAAGGGATGGAAAGGATTTCAGAAATAAAGAGATATGCCTAAGAAATGATAACAAACAATATACACAAAACATTTGGATTTTGACTGTTTCCTACTAACATTGTTTCCATCTCAGTCCCCTCCTCATTTTTCATTTTCACAGCGAAGCATTTGACTCATCTCTTTATTGCTGTCCATAGATTTAATATCAAGCTATTTGGATTGACTTTCATACGAAAAATGGGAGGTGGAGTTTTCAGGTTTTAGGATTGAGTTTCTTTGATGTTATAATTTTCAATGATTTTAGATTTATTACATAAGAGTGCAAACTTATCAACTTTATGTGTAATGTCCAGTTGGTTTTGTGCTTTATTGTTCTAGCAAGTGTTGATTTCGTATGTTATAGTATGTACGAGTAAAAAAAGTAATGCTGATCGAACTTTTGGTTTTGAGAGACTTACAACTCAATAGGTTCATATAGCTGCTTGAGGGCCACACCAATTTTATGAATGGGAAGGTGACTTTTAGGATCCGTTTGATAGCAATATTTGTTATGGCAAATAAGGAATCTTTCTCATTTTCCATCTTTTATGCACATTCAATAGCATTTATTTGCCATGACAAATAATTTCAAGTTACACTAAGGTACCAGCACCTATGCACAAAAAATTGATTTCCAGCTTTTCAATATTTGATTTCTCATTTTCCATCTTTTGTGTGTGTTATGCAACTTTTGTTGCTGAAAGACTTTGTAGCTATTCATATGATGTTTTCAAATGATAACGACTCAGCTCTTCTGTGTAATGGTGCAATCTCTATGGACTTTTGCGGTGTCATTTGTATTTTTTTCCCCTTCTTAAAAAGACGCCATGTTTTCAGTTCTTCCATTTTGGTTTGTCTTTTGCAACTGTTTTGACCAGGTATGTCTTGAATTAAGAGTCAATGGTGTTCTATATTTATACATTAGAGAAATATTCTGAACACTATACGCAAGTCACGTGCTTTCCTTATTTGTTTTAAGCGAGGTTCAATTTTGAAGTTGAGAATTTTTTCGACCAGTTAAATGTTAGCTTTCAAACATTGGTTCCTAGTTGATCCATTTGTGGCATGTTGATCCATTTGTGGGCTGTTTTTTATTTTTATTTCTTTTTAAATTTCTTTTTTTAAAATTTTTATTTTGTTGAGTAGCCTTAGGCGCACGTGATGTTGGCTTTGTTTTGTTTCGAGGTCCAATTTGGGGTATTCTTGTTCTTCTGGTGGGTAATCAATGCGACTTACATTTCACAAAAGAAGAGAAAGTTTAAAACTCACCTGCTACATTTCTCAGAATCCTTAAACGCATTACATCACACATGTTTTTGGCATTGATTTGTGAACGAGGGAGCTGTGTATTTGAGTTGTTAAACCGCGTTTACAAAAAAGTATTCTTGGATGCAGGGAGAAAGTGGGTCAATATAATATTTTTATTTAATTAGGTAAAAAATTAATTAATTCAATTAATAAAGTTGTTATTAGAAAATTTTACACCACAAAATAGTTATAAGTTGAATGTTATTATGATTTTATGTATTGAGATTTGCATTGTATACTAAATTATATTCCTAAATAATATCTTGTGTTGGTAAAAATTGTTGAAAAAAATGACTTCATTGTATACTATACAAAATTTAAAGGGTGTCCTTTTAATATTTTCAAAAGTTGGAGGGGTCCGCGCCTCCCTCAAGAATGGCTAACTTCGCCCTAGCTTGAATGATCTTCGGTATGAGATTATAAATTTGAAGTTGTATTCTCTTTCCCTCTATATTTCGCTTTTATTGGAACCATTTATTAGTTGCTGTGAGGGACATTTAATTTCTGAATGGTGTTCTGGTGTGAATTTCCTTTTTGACACTTTCCCGGCGCACCTTCCCCATGTATGATAAAAATACAACAATGTTGGCAAAATGTAGCAATTGGAAGGTTGTCATTTTGATAGTTAAAATTGTTTGGTTCTCTGCTCTGGATAAAATAAGGTGTGGATCTACTTGTTACACATGGTGGGTGAGTGACCAACTTGGGCATTTGGAATAAAAGCATAATTTAGAGTAAATGGTACAACATATATAAAAGTTTCTCCTAAATCTAAATACAAATATTGTTGATTATGCATCGACCCCATTAACGTGCTAAAGTACAATAAATATACTTTTGTGTGTATATTAAAGGAGGGTATAATCTTGTATATATCTTTATGGGTAACTCAGTATGTATATGAACCCATTATCTATGGTGTCACTAATAAAAAAATAGCGCAGTGATTCACCCTTGGAATGAAACGTGTAGAATTATTAGTCTCGTCTCAAAACATGTTTAGTCTAAGGACCCTTGCACATGTTTATAGTACTTAAGTTGTCAAAAATACTCTTTGCATGGTAATTGGTTAATGACAAGTTGCGAAACGCATGCGAGACCAATGACAAGATACATGTTCTAAAATGTTTGTCGCATGTAAGATTATCTCCTATATCTTAGCCGAGACCTTTTTGGCGTGACTTTTTTTTTCCTTTCGAAATCTTATTTACGTAACTTTGCTCCCTATCCAATCTTACGTTTCTATTAGGATTCTTATTATTTAGATATTGAGATTTCAATCTTGTTTACTAAGAGTACGATAGAAAACAAATCTATTTCAGGAGTACGATATGTCCAACGTGTTCATATGAGGATTTTATTTAAAAAACTATTTTGAAATGGAAAAAGCGTCGATCCACTACAATGTATATAATATATAAAGTTTCAGGTAATTAATTTTACTGTCTAGATTTTGTGATTTATTGACAGAACATTTCTGGACATAAATATCCTAATAGTTTGGGTATGTAGACATTCAAATAATTCTGGAAAGTAATGGCTTTGAGTATGGATCAGATGAAGCTTATAATTCATGTGATGATGAATTGATATATGTCGAAATTGACAGGTAAAAATTGTACAATAGGGTCAGATATTTGAATTTGTCAATTTATTTTCATTGTTTCTTCATAATTTAAGTTCGAAAAGAGCAATATTGTCAAATTTCTCATTTCAAAATATTAATATATTCACAGTGTGACATTTCAATATTTCGAATTGCTAAATATTTTGTTGTGTGAAATTTCAATATTTTGCAATGCGAAACAAATATCTACATGATTGCCATAAATTTGTTATTTTGATAGTACTCGCTAAAGGTAACAACCACCGATTTACGTATGAACATTGTGGAACAAATGTGTTTTGTATTCCTCTAGCGAGGACTTGCACAATATAATATTAGATTTGTAACAAAAACAAGAGTTTTCCATATTATATAGTTAAAAAAATAAGTGGATATACAAGTTGCTAACTCATGAAAAAGATACAGAAAAAAAATATTATTACTTAAAAAATATAAATATGTTTAAAAATATAAGTGACTATCTAGGTAGGCATCAGCAAAATCGTCAAGTGATTCTATGAAGTTAATAAGGGAGTTTGTCCTTATTGGAATAGCTTCTTTAACCGGACGAGTTTGCATTTCTGCTCTTAATCAATTCATTATACTTTGGTATGAATTGAATCACATAAAGACTCCATAACTCATCAACGTTTTGAGGAATATCGCCTTCAATTAGTGGCGGTATTGGTGGTAATCCGATGCAACCTTGTGCTATATATACGAAGAACGCGTGGTATGCATGAGTGTATTGTTGGAGTTCATCTTCAATGTCTTGAAGTTTTTTTCTCTCATGTTTGTTTTGAAATTCAGATAGCTCTCCAAACGTCTTATAAGGTTAACCATTGTTGGGAGATGAAGTTAAAAAGTATTAGGGTTTGTGTCTGAATATTTTTAAGAGAACATGTAAATAACAAAGATTGAATATCATTCGTGTCAATATATATATATATATATATATATATATATATATATATATATATATATATATAGAGAGAGAGAGAGAGAGAGAGAGAGAGAGAGAGAGAGAGAGAGAGATGTATACAATTAAAGACTTCGGCACCACAAACGTCAAATCGTTTGATTTCTCCAACCTTTCAGATATGAATTTTCACATTTAACAATGTTTAAAAGGCACACATCATTAAATATGTGAAGACTCATCATCATTATTCTCTCTTTATTGCCCCCTAAGATGTCAGTTCATTTAATAAAATTCATTATGAAACATATTTGTATTTAAAATATACCTATCTAGACAATTGAAATTTCTTTAAGCTAGTAATATTATTTTTAGTAAAGCAATATTCATTGGACATAATCATTTCAAGCTAACACGTATCATTTCACACATGATTTCGCAGTGTGAGATCGCACTAATATCAAATTATACTCAAGGATATGGGTACTAATGGAGATATTATATACATTTGTCATGCCTTTTTAATTTTTTTTTTGTCAAAACTAGTTCAATTAGTGACAGGGAATTTACAATTGACAAGTTGAGGGAGAGGGTTTTTGAAAATAATTGGAATTTTTGGAAAGAAACCTTTCGTCGTTTTGACAAAATTACTCGTACCTCAATATATTATCGTCGCATTGATAGGTTTCAATCCCTTCGTAAAACACATAACAACTATAGGAGACGTTTCTCTAAGGATGGGTATTAGCATTTGGAATGTACTGAAGGGAAGTTTGATTCAATCCTAAAGTGGAGCACCTTTAATTATTGGCAATATCTTAATATTAATGTAAATATGTTTTGTGTTTTGGAAGTACGATATTTCATTGTTTATTTTCATTTTTTTTAGTTTTATGGATTAATTCAGTTATATATCATGGAAACTGTTATGGATATAGTCCTCGCTAACACAAAATGAGTTTGATCATATAAAAGGAAAAAATAATGTTTAATTCCCAATGAGAAGTATTGAGTATTTCACAATGCGCCATACTTTTTCGCACTGCGAAATACCTTATTTCTCATTGTGAAATGAGCATTTCGCGTTGCGACATAGATATTTCGCAGTGAGAAACACATATGTCGCAAAGCAGAATAAGTCTTGCGTAATGCGAATATGTATTTTCTCAATTATAAATGATCATTTCGCATTGCTACATAGGTATTTCACAACGTGAAAACATACTTCACTTATTGAAATGGTCATTTTGCAAGTCAAAATGGAAATGATAATTTTGCAATGAGAACTTGAACTTTTTCAATTTGAAATATGAATTTCGAAATCACATGTAATCAATGTGAATTCCATCTAGCGACGACTAATACTAAATAAGGAAAGAAATGCATTAATGCACATATTTCACAAAAACTATACGATATAAATTAAACAATAAATATATTCTTTTAAATTACATAATATCTTGTATTTTTATGCTAAATGGTATTCTTCTGTCCATATATTTGATTTATCATTTAACAGCATATGTACTTTTTTAGTTCTAAAGTCGTTGTTCAACTGAGCTTGAAGTTCCCCTCTAGTAATTAATTTCTCAATGTAATAATACCCCGTTATTTTGAGGGTTATTTATGAATATTATACAAAATCTTAGTAATATCATTATTTTATTAATCGGGGATAATATAATTTATTTTGGTTTGAAATCGAATCAAACATTTAAATTTATATTATTTTTGGACATTTTATAATGGTTTAAATATATAAACTAGACAATTTTGAATTAAATGGAAATATAATAATCTAGGTTATAGGCTCCAAGCTAGGGTTTGAGAGAGGGGTTATGTAAGGAATATTATGGGTGATTATAAGGGAATGGAGATGAAAAAGAGAGGCCAAAAAAGAAATTAAAAGAGGCAAAAACAAGTGGAGTGAGAAGAGCCAATTTGGAATGTTTAGATCTTCTTTTTGAGTGCATTCGGATGAGATTTAAGAAAAACTCAAAACACAAACCTGACTCAATTTTTCATATAAAATCCAAATCTGAAGTCGGATTGGTGATTCGAATAATTTTTGGATCTGATTTCTCTGGGTTTTTAAAATAGGACTATTTGGGGTTATCTCGTGTTGGAGCTAGAACATGATTTGATTATTTTTGCGAGAGGAACGTGATGGTGCGATCAGATGTTGAGGCTGAATTTATGTGACGATTTATGCAATGATTTTAAGGTACGAGACTTACACAATATGCTCTTAAATTCTCTCGAGAGTATTTCATTTGTTCATGTGTTATTTGAACTCATATTGAATTGTGATATTCATTTGAAATCCGAAATTGTTGGAATCTATCATGTTAATTCATTGAGATATTGAATTGTTGATTTGAGCATCGTGTCATGAGATTTTAATATGGCACGGAGAATGGGCACCCGCCAATAGTCCCACGAACCGGTATATGGCTTTGAGATGCCTAGGGAAAGTGAGGTGAGGCCTAGTGACTCGTTGATGTGTTGTTAAGAAATTAATATTGATATAATGCTTCAGTATTGCGTTTGATTCGTATTCGCGGATTCGTATTGTTGCAATTTATTCATCGTGTTATTTATTTTTGAGCATCTATTCCAGTCATATTGTGTACTTCCCCGTATTTTCTTTTAGTGGCAGGTTAGCGTGGATTGGGACGCTATGAACTATTTTTGGAGAATTATTTTAGAGAATGGATTTGGAAGATTTATTTTGATGTATAAATTAGTGGTGTAATCTTAGTTGGAGAATTTTATATTTGAGAGAAACATTATGGTAATCATTATTATGGAAATAGAAGAATTGTGAATTTGTTGTATTTAAATTGTGGACATTTAGATGCTCTATACTTGTTGATTGATGGATTTAGTTTAGTTTTATCGAAGTAACACACCGCGTGTCTTTTTCGGGCACGCGGGGTGTTACACTCTACTATATAGCAAACGATCATTCCACAATCCATACTGCAAAACAAATGATTATAAAAGTTATTATTATATTCCAATGTGATAGTAACATATAATAATAAAAAACTTTAAAATGTAGTTAAAATGACGATTATTACCCGAAACAGTGAACTGTTTAGGTAATATTTAGTCTGGGAAATAGTTGTCCGGTAGTATTTATATTCTCTTTTTTTCCCATATTCTTTCGGAGTCCCTGGACATATCCGGAAAAGCATTTGTAGGTGGTAATTTCCTACAGATGATAGTGTCCAATGCTAATGAGCCAAATAAGAATAAATATCAAAGAAAATAATGGAATCACACACACACACACAATGCAAGATGTATGTGGTTCGATAACGTGTCTACGTCTATATAGTTTAGGGTTTGCTCTTTATTACTTTATAAAACTGATTGGAAGAATTATAGTACTACTCGATGATACAATATCATATGCCCCACTTAATGGGGGGGGGGGGGGGGGGGGGATTTACATTTATAGAGAAACTTAAGCGAGTCCTAAGCTCCGTCAATTGCTATCCCTAAAAGTTTGTACCTATCCTTTATTGACTTCGGCCGTTCCAATTGATGGATACGTGGTAGTCTTCTGTGATTTGGACTCTTCAATATCTTGGACGCAAGAAGCCTGGACGTTCGTATCAAGCACGTGCCGACATAATTATGGTCCCACAACATCAATTACATGCATTAATTTCATCACATAAACCATGAGATCAATTACAGTGATAAAAAAATACTTCGAAGTGCGAAATCTCAATAATATTGTTATTTCGTAGTGCGAAATAAAAATGAAATTTTGCAGTGCGAATAACAATGCGATTTCACAATGCTACTGCATAGTCCCAAATTATATGATCTATACTCACAACACTTTACAGATCCTCCTTGTTTATAAAGTGGAATATGTTAGCAATTCGCTACATGTCCATATGATCGTCCTGTAATATAATCGCAATAATTTTAGTAATAAAATACAAAAATTTAATGTATTGAATATTATTTAATGAAATTTATTCTTACTCTTTCCTACTCAATGACAACTTTGGCAGAAGTTGCTTGTCACCAACTGTCTAACCATTGTAGATTTTGTTGGAAGGTGGATATGGCAATTCATGTTTTAACATTGGAAAATGATCAACCTCGGATTGTTGCTTCTCGTTATTGCTTACTTTTGTTTGTTATTGTTGAGACTTTTTCACGTGCACGTGTTTTTTCCCTTGTGCATTTTTCTTTTGCAGTGAAATTGTCTCCAATTGTCTTTAACAACATGTCTTGGGGTATCCTTCGCACTAACAACATTAGTATTAATATTTTTATTCTTGGCATTTTTTTCAATTGTTTGATAATTTGCATCCATGTTTTCTTCCTCCTCTGACTTATTCATACATTCTTTATTAAAAATAATTCCTTTTTTTATTGAAAAGCTTCCAGTTTCTCTTTCTTTTTATTGATATTTACAAGATACAAATCTATCTCAACTTTACTAACTTCTAATTCTTTCTTGTACTTGTCAATTATGACATTATCATTGGTCATATTGTCAGTACTTATTCTCCTCAATGATTTAACTTTTTCAGATTTTCCCTAAAATAAGACTATAATTTCTTTGAGCTGCATATCCCTTGTTGTTCTCCCTCTTCTAATAACTGCTTCGTCTCTTTTATTTTTTCTTCATTCTTATCATTCTTTCCTATGAATTCTTTTATTTTATCTTTGTACAAATTAATTGCCGATTGCATATGCTGCTCAGAGTTTGGAAGTCTTTCCTTATATGCATACATGCTTTCCTTCAATTTATTTATATAGGATTCTTTAATTTATTTCCAACCTTCCAATTATCTCATTTTTCTGGGCCACCTCAGCTGGTTGTTTGAACTTTTTCTCCTCCATTTTCTTCTGCAAATCGCTTAACTGTTTCAATAGATCATCATTTATATATCCAATCTTTTTTTATTTTGTTAATAGTTTTTTTCGTGATGCAGTTTAAGTTTGTCATTGTCTATCTTTAAGCGGTTGCACTCACTTATAATATTTTTAATCTCCATTTTCAAAGCCTTTTCCATCTCTTTATAATTTTTTTCGACGTGTTCAAACTCTGCCCTTTTGTTGTTCTCGCTGTCATCTTCCTCAACTTGGTTGTTAGTTAGGTATATAAGAAAATTGATATCTAAAAGCCATTTTTGGCCTCCTATTGACAATTACATTATACCTTTAACTGCTTTAGGCATGTCTCCCTCAACAAAAACGTCTGTCATACTCTTTTTAATGCTATCACACAACTCTCCAAGTGAGTCATGTTTTACTTAAAAATCATGGATTGGGCTTTGATAATAATCGGTTTCAACCCCTATCATGATATTGGTTATCATCATTGCCTCCTCAGCATTCTAATTTTCAACCCCAACTTCAGCCTCATCTTCACCTTCCACCTCTACTTCATTTTCAACTTCAGCTTCAACATTTTTGGATTTCTTACTTTTCAATAACATAATTAATATAAAATTATTTTAGTTGACACGAGTGGACATTATGAAATATAACTGCAAAATCACAATGCGAAAATAGCATCGAGAAATAGCACTACGAAATCAATTATCTCAATTTTAATGTTAAAACTCAAGCTGAAAAATTGAGCTAAGATTTATTAATTAAACCTTAGCATTAACTTCAACTCCAGCTTCAATAGTCTTGGATTTCTTATTCTTCAACTGCATAATTCATATTAATACGTTTTAGTTGATCTGAATTATTCTAATGCGAAATAGCACTACAAAATCACAATGCAAACAAAATATGAATGTTAAATTTTAGGTACTTGTTTCGTTCGAATAAGTCTAATTCGGCCTTCACTTTTCTTGAATCTGTTGTGAATAAGTATTAGAGACCACTTCAAAAAGTGTAGTTCTTCTGATGGCAATGTTGCTTTTATGATAGTAGTTTTCTCACACAACCACTACTGAAATATAGAAATCATACTAGTAAGATTTAGATTTGTAACAATTAAGGTTGTAAACATAACAAATGCACATAGTTTTATACCATCAATACGGGAAGGAAACCTTTCACCCTTCTAGGGTGTTGATGCTCAGCTATAACTTATGCCATCATAAAATCAATCATCTCATTTGCCTTGTTGTAATTTTTTATTTTACTGAGGTCACTGACATAGCTAACAAACCCCCATCTAACTGTTATTCCTGATGTTGCAAATAGGGCAGTTCCTAGCAGGTAGGTTGTCAACAACCTGGAAACATCCTCAACGTCATCTTTAACAGTTGAATTTATTATTTCTTTCAATCTTCAGTTTGATGTTTGGTTGTGTTACTCTTTTCTCATTGACAAAACATCTTTTCACAAACTCATTGTCATTTGGCTTGGATAGATGTCAATATCGCATACTCTCTTTTTCACAATCAATCCCAATTAAGTTTTCCATATGAGGGGTTTTAAATTTCAGAGTAGAATCGCCAATCACAAACTCGTTTCTCTTATCATTATATGTATGAATTAACTGACATATATCTTCATTATACTTCTTCATTGATTAAATTGTTTCTCTTCCCTCCCATATAGCCTTACAAATTTGATGGAATGGTGTGTGTTGTAGAGCTGCTTTGTGTTCATTAGATATGTTTAGCTTGCTCATCGCTGTTATTGTCCGAACTAATGTTAGATGGTAGATAGGTTTAAGGTCTTTCTTATTTGATTTCCCCTATTACATATCATATCAGTATGCTAATTACATCATTTTTGGTCCCAAAGTTATTTTGCATTTCAGAATGCTAATCGCATTGCGATTTCACACTGCGATATAGCATTGAGAAAAATATTTTATTATGAAAAAACGTGTATCACAATATACTGTATTTCCTATATTTATATAAAAATATCAATCCAATCTCATGAAATTGATTACTTTACAAGCATTTATTATTATCAACATATTAAATGTTTTCTTATATTAGATCTGAATATAATTTCAAATGAAAACAATGATGAGAAATAATTTAATTACTTTACTCATCGTTTTTCAGGTTTTCTGTTATCACTTGATCGTTTCTCTGACGAATCTGCCTAAAAAATAACACTTCCATTAATAGTTGTTCCTGCCATTTACTAAGATGAAAAAAAAATTACTATTAATATTTCAGCAGCATATGAACACTATAAATATAGAAATGAGAGATATATTATTAACTTACATTTCAGTCTTCTGAAGGATCTTCTCACGATTTGTATGCAAATGATAGTGCTGTGAAATTACAAGGTACAACAATGGAGAACTTTTAGTGGCTTTTTTGATCGCTTATGATTTTTAAAAATTAAATAAATATGTAATGGATAAATGTTTTGTCATGGTATCCGACTGTATCTGGTTAACTATTTTGAGCCGTTGATTTTTTAGTCACATGTTGTGTACATTTCAAGGGTATTTTAGTAACTTAGGCGTGTAGTTTTTTTTTTGAAAATGACTTTAAACTAAATATGTTTTAAGGCGGAATTTGTAATTCCAAACGTTTCATTCCAAAAAGAAATTGCTGATCGCCTCAAAAAATAAAATGTTAGTAAAATTGTTCACCCTTACTATAATTTATATTAAGATGCACCATTGATCAAAATGATGCCTTTGCTCCTCAAGGAATTTTCATTTGGATTAGTTATCAGCATACTACCTTCCATTCTCTGAATAAGAGTGAACACAATGTTTGAAATGTGACGAAGTATCCACTCTTCAAGAAAAAAAATACTTATACGCCAATATTGTAAGACATGTTTCTTGGGTCTTAGCAAATGAAAAGGTTATACTTAACACCATTTGGCCAAAGAAAAAATAATTTCTCATTTAATAAATAAAATCAAAATTTATCATACCACTGGTTCAGAAGCCTTTTATACCTCTCTGCGTTGAAACTTGTTTGCCAAATGGGATTATGGTAGTAAATTGGTGTTCATACTGCTTTTATATGCCGAGACTTTTATAGTCATTGTTGGTATTGAGATAGCTTGACTTAATGGTTGGGACAACTTGTGGATTGAGGTGTGCACAATGCAAGTACTAGCATCCCCCTTTGAGATTAGCATCAACGATGAATTTATATTGTTCACACATTTAGAGAGAGGGCAATGCAGTGGCAGACAATCTCATTTATCGTTGGGTTACTCTTCTCTCAAGTGGTGGTTTACTGCTCCAATGAAAACTCATTCTATTATTACTGATTTTACTTGCCCGCATGATATAGTTTTTGATCCTAGTTAAGGGATGTTTCATATGATTGAGAGGTCTTAGGTGGCCAACCTAGTTGTAAACCATGTGGTATTAAGGGATGCTATTGCATTTTCGCACATTTGTAGGTCTTTTTCTTTACTTGTGTTCAGTTTGATCCGAGTTCGAACCTTAATCTCGAGGGTTTTATTATGTGATTAATTTAAGGTTTATTACGACCTTAATGCATTATGAATTTTTGATTTTGGATTTAAATATATTTTAATTAAAAATTTAGACTTTTCTCACTATCCGGTAATCTATTCTATACTATAAAATGCTTAACAGGGAGTCAATTCTATTTGGTTATGTGATTGTCCACATGACAATTATTTTTAACCCTCTCTTTATAAAACAAATGACATTATAATGAATTTTTGCTCATTCCGGACTATCCACATGACACTCCCTTCACATTTTGTCTCTTTTCTCACGCCATCTTTTCTATCTCCGCCCATTCCTTTTCTCACGCCATCTTTTTATCTTTTCTATGACACCCTTTCCTTTTCTCATCATGTGGGTAAATCATAAGACACTAACTAATGCATCTTGAACAAATCAAAACACTCCTCACCATCAACAACATTCCAATAAGAATTGAAAAATGGATTTGAGGGTGATGGGTTTAGATGCCCCACTCTTCCACACACCCCACTATGTGAAGGAGTACCCAAATTCTTGTGTAGTCATCATCGACATGTCTGGCCCCAAATCTGGTGACATCAAGGTTCAGGTCCAAGACGACAACATTTTGGTGATAAGTGTAGAGAAATATGGAAGATATGGAGGAAGATAATTGCATTAAGATGGAATGAAGAATCGAAAATTTATTGTTGCCCGACAATGCCAATATTGTTCATTTACTGATTTAGTTAATTTATTGTTTATGCCGACAAAGGATGGGAGCAGTTATGTCCGATATTAAGATGCACTGTATATTGTTTTACCTATCTCCTTTTTATATTACCATTTTATGGAAATTTTATAATTTATAATGTTATGTGTGTGGGTACTTGCTATTACAAAAAAAGATAAATAAGTTCTAAAGAGATGTTTGTTGGGTCTTGAGGTCTCCAAGAGAAAGCTACGTACCGAAGATTTTTTCAAATCACCACGTGAGAATCAATTTATGTTAAAAATTCCTTTGGTAGAAATTTCCTGATGGGCCAAGTCTCCATAAGGTGAAGAAATTTTCTAGAGAAGTTCAAAGAAGGTTTTGTTGCAATTTTTCATTATCAGTTTTAGTTTTGGGTTTTGCCTTTTATTTTTTATTTATGAAGTATACAAGTGTTATTAAATCCCTCCTCTAACTGTGGTTTTATACTCCATTAGAAGTTGTAGAATTTATTTGAGGAGTTCATCTTTGAACTTAATCACAAAGAATAACTGTCTCTAATGAACTTGACTCTTTTTGGATGGATGAGTTCTAAAAGTGTTTATAATTAATGTTTTCACAATTGCATTATAAACAGGGCCGGTTTTGAAGGGAGGCGAGAGAGGCGACCGCCTTGGGCCCCCGATTTTCGATGCATTTTAGGGGCCCCAAAATTTTATATATGTATATATATTTATAGCGTTATTTTCCAATTGTTCCAAATTAATTTGTTAAAAACTGAACGGACAAACATTTAAACTTGTCGCAATTCCGAAAAATAAGTCGGCATCTTTTCAGTAAAAAAAACCTTACAATTTATAAATTAATAAAAAAATCCCTTGTTAAATATGGGTCCCCCAATTCAAGAGTTCGCCTCGAGCCCCTAAAATCTCTGGACCGGCCCTGATTATAAATTGATTGTACTTTATATGAATGAAATGTTAACTTTTTGCTGTGTTCTTATATAAATTTTACTGTTCAATATGTGTTCATTTTTAAGGAGTGTAGTGAATTAGTCGGTTTTATGATTTGGGTGTTGGTGTTTCTTGGTTAAGGGTGGTTGAAATATTAATGGGTTTTGTTTGTTCTGTTTTGTCAAGAAACAAATATATATATATATATATATATATATATATATAGAGAGAGAGAGAGAGAGAGAGAGAGAGAGAGAGAGAGTCAGGATCTCCAACATACCTCATTAAACATACCTATGAACATACCTATTTTTTTAAAATAGTAAAAAAAATAATTTTGAGTTGATATTTTTTATATGGGTTCATGATATTTCAATGTGCTCCTATAAAAATATTCAGCTCAAAATAATGTCTTTTGTTATTTTTAAAAAATAGGTAAAAAATCTGATAGTTATATAGGATAAAAACTGTCAGTTTTTTTTACCTATTTTTTAAAAATAACAAAAAACATTATTTTCAGTTGATTTTTTTTACAGGAGAACAATGAAATATCATGAACCCATATAAAAAATATCATCTCAAAATTATTTTTGTACTATTTTAAAAAATGGGTATGTTGCTAGGTGTGTTGCTAGAAGGTATATTGGAGAGCTTGACTCTCTCTCTCTCTCTCTCTCTCTCTCTATATATATATATATATATATATATATAGACACCCCATTCTAGTACCCCCTAACCTCTCCTTAGGTCCCAAACACCTCCATTCATCATTATAAACCTAAGTCATACCCCGAGTACTGACCTAGAGGCCATCGGGCACTCCTAGGCTCCATTTGACAAAAAGACAAACTCTTCATCTCGACTGAGACTGAATGAATCTTCAAAGGACACTGAATCCCCTATCCAACAGTCTGTCCCGTGCGCGATTCTGACTTACAGTGCGAATGAATGACCCGTTTTCCCCCGAAACTTGATCAGGAGGCCATCGGACGCTCCCAGACTCTGTTTGACCAAAGTCAACTCTTCAGCTCGATTGAGACTGAATGAATCTTTAAAGGTCACTGAAACTCCTTTCCAACGGTCCGCCCCGTGCACAATTCTGACTTACGGTACGGACGAACGCCTGTTTTACTTTGAAAGGTCACTGAATGTTTCCAGGCCCCGGTTGACCAAAGTCAACTTACCAAACCGAGTTAAAATATTTGGAATGTCGAAGCACATCCCCTAACCTTTCTAACGGTCCGCCCCATTCGCGATTCTGACTTACCATCCGGACGAACGATCCGTTTGCGTCCAATAATTCCCCCTCCAAAGGACCGACGAAGGCTTTCGAGCCACATTTGACCCAAAGTCAACTCTTAGACCATGGAGAAGTACAAATACTTTTGAAGGTCTCTTAAGTACCTTTCCAACGGTTCACCCCGTGCGTGATTCGGATCAATAGTTTGCACTCTACGACCGATTTTCCGAAAGAACCTGAAAGAGACTGCCAAACGACAGGTTCCAAACCCTGCCTATCGACAGTGTGCCTAAAAACACCTGCCGATTGGCAGGACCAGGACTATGCTGATCGGAAATGTCCCGGGCCTATAAAAAGGAGGGCCTGACCTCATTGCAAGAACCCAAGATCTGAGATCCATCACTCTCAGCGAACTCAGAAAATCTCTCTCGAAGTCAGCGTGATTTCTACATCCAAATCCCTTTCCAACCCTCAATTTTATCATCTTTTTCACCAAACTTGGTGAATTAACTACCCTTCATCATCATCCAAGTGCAAGGGCTGCTCTCCAATATTCAAGATCAAGCTCAAGATCTTCAAGAAGGTCCAACTTTCTCAACTTTCTTTTTAAATTGTCCTAAATTCGCATTAGTTTGTTTTATTACTTAGCACTTTTATTCTCTCATCTCTCATCTCACATATCCTAATATAGTTTTTATTTAGTATTATCGCACATCCTTTATTTTCATATAAATAAAACCCAAAAAACAAGAAAAAAAGGGTTTGCTCATAAATTCCAAACGAAATTTCTCACACTTTTCACAACTAAAATACGTTTTTATACACATACACACACATATAAGAGAAGTTCCCTATTGGATTTATGGGATAAATATCACCCCTCATTTTGCATACGAACTACGTGGACTTTGATGCCTTTATAGGCTACGTAGGCGTCTCGGGATAAAACCCGAGACTCGAGTCCTATTCCTGCTTTTCTCCCACTTTCTATTTTTCTAGTTTTATCTATATATTTACATATACGTATATTTGTGCTTAGTGGCGTATTATTCCATGCGTTATCGTTCCATTATAATGATCAACGAAAGGATAATCGCATAAATCCTATTTTCTAAATATTATTTTTTAGGAACATTCCTATGGATGACTCGCTTTATCTCTTCCATGATATAAGTCGATGATTTCTATCTCCACTATATGTACACATGCACACATATCGCGGGGAAATAAAATAAAATAGAAATAATCCATGAGAGACCGTAAGGGCAGAATAGGTACCTAACACCTTCCCATTTCGTAACTTAGCCTTTCGACCCTTTTCGAATCATTTTGGTTTCGTATGTATCAGTATGTCTTTAGATGCCTCCCTTTGGGATGGATCCCTTTTCTTTTGTCTGTTTTGAGTAAAATAGACTGGCGACTCCATCTCTCTATATTTTTCACCTCATCACCGACGCCGGCGGAAGCGCTCCCGAGAGGGATGCGCGGGATCAAGATCCTCTCGACATAGAAGATACCCTCTTCTTCGTCCATTCTGTCGTGAGGATCGAGGATGGACACAGTGGGGACTCCGCTGGGGATTTTTCGTTTTGAAGGCTAGACTCTATTTACATGGGTGTTTTATTTTCTTATATATCCCCCTTTTTGCATGTTCCCCTTTTACTATTCATGTGTGCCTCATGCTTATGCTTCTATTCACACACTTGTAGAAGATTCTCCATGTACACTTCTCACCACGTGCACCTAGGATCACATATGTCCACATGTTGCACGCATCACCCATCCATACTTGGTATACCATTGGTACTTGTACTTTGCTCCCTATTGGGCATGATCAAGAAAGATACTCTCATCATAAGATACTAATAAGAGAATCATACATGATTCACACAACATCACCAAAGAGCATTGTGATTGACCAAATTTTGTCCAGTAACTGGAGGGTCACTTCGTGATGGGCGTTGGTCCGGCAGGGCGCAGTTAGCCTAAGCGATATGACTCTCACCTTCCATTGGCCAAGTACCTTCGACGTATATCGAACGGTTCCCCCACATCATACCGCTTGGCCGAAGTCATGACGGGAGATATATCGCAGGGAACTCGTTCACGTACGCCGAGTATATCGAATTAGCTCTCACACGTACCGTCCCCACAAGGTATATAGTAAGGCAATTCACGTACACTCGGGTATATAAAATGACTTGTCCACATGTACTGATTGCTCTCAAAAGCAAGACGTATATCGTGGAAGTCACGCCAAAGGGGGAACCCTTTCTGATTTACCCAACCAACTGCATACCCACATATAGGTGTCAAGCCTAGGACACACATGTTAGATTGTCGGTTTCAACCCGAAACTCTGCCAAAATTCTGGGTCCGCATACCGCCCAAATTTTCGCACATTTTTAAAACGGGACCCTGCCCATGAGCCTGGTTACAAGTCCAGCCATAGCTTTACATATGTTACAAACCCAACTTTTTCAGGCTCGGGTCCCGTCCGGCATTTCATTTTTACATTTAGGAAAATTTAATACAAGTGAGAACATAATAATTATAATAATCATGCTGAGACCCGTCTCCCAAAATATTTCTCCTTCCTTTATCAAAAATCCAAAAAAAAAAAAACATTTCTCCTTTCTTTATCAAAAATCCAAAAATATTTTGTCTCTCAATCTAAAAATAAAATGTGTCAAAAATATTTTCGTTCTTTTTTTCTCAAAAATAAATCCCATTTTACGCTTTCTCAGGTCGATCGCATGCCCTTGGCCTGGCTCCTTATTGGCTTCGGTCTTCAGTTAAATCACTCCGGAGCTCCGTCTATTCCCCTACTACCTCTTTCTAGTCCGATATCCATCCACTTTCCATGGAGAACACAAATCAAGTACCAGTTGCGCAGCCAAATCTGACGGTAGTTTTAGCTCAGCTCGTGTCCAAGATTGACAACCTTCAGACTGAGGTCCGAGAGATGCAACGAAACCAAGTTCCTATTCCTCAAGAGCCAAAGGCCCTATTTCCTCACGCTATGGGTCCATCGGAGCCTATTTGGGTTCCCGAAGAGTATCAACATGCTCCACGTACCCCTCCTTCTAATGGGCTGCCGCCTTCCCAGCTTCCTATGCCAAACCTTTCCCAGCCTGAGGCTAACTTGCCTATGATCATTGATCCAAAAGAGGAAGAGTTGAGCAAGGTCAAAGAAGATCTCAAGATGCTAACTAAGAAGTTAGACCAAGTTAAAATCTCTAGAAATTATACGGACTACACCCACATGTCTCCTTATCCTAAGACGAGGTTACCCGAGAAGTTCAAGATGCCAAATATCGAGAAATTCGGAGGAAGTGGACCCCCGATTGTTCGTCTTCTCAGTTATCACCGTTCCATGACTCTCATAGGGGCTTCTGAAGAAGTGATTGCCCAATTATTTCAGCAAACTTTGAAGGATAGTGCCCTACGATGGTTTTTATCTCTCTAGGAGTCCAGAATCCGTAGCTGGGAGGATGTAGCCTGAGAATTCATATTGCAGTACAAATACAACGAATAGATTGAGGTCACCCGTCGTGATTTAGAGCTACTCAAACAGAAATCTGGTGAGTCAGTCAGTAACTTCATAGCCCGATGGAGGGAAAAAGCAGCCACTATGACCAATCGGCCATCCGAGGAAGAACAAGTCAACATAGTGATGAAGAACTTCTTGCCCCATGTCCGAGAAATAATGGTAGGACAATACTATCTCCACTTCCGAGCTCTCAGAGAAGCAGGAGTAGAAATCGAGGAGGGTCTTTGCTAAAACAGGAGTTGAACCAAAGAAAGTGACCAGACAGTTCACCCCTAGAAAATATGACAAACCTACCAGTGCTGCAGTCTCAACCATCAACAAAATCTCTCAACCAACCCCTTCATGGGCACCAGAAAGTCGCCCTGTCCCTGTCCCTGTCCGAAAGGAATACACCGAGCTCCATACCCCCCTCTCCAAAGTTTATTAGACCCTGTTAAGCCGAAATCTTATCAAACCCTTGGATCCCCGTCCACTGCCAAATCCACTTCCAAGAAACTTCAAGGCAGATGCCCATTGTGCCTTTCACCAAACTGCTGGCCATACCACTGACCAATGCTTTCACCTCCAAAACATAATCCAAGGTCTAATTGACCGGGGTACCATTGCCCCACCAGCCAAACACTACTCACAACCCACTCCTTAATCATGCCTATGCCATATTCTTAGAAGAGAGACCAGAATTTGATCCCTCAACTCAAATCGCACCCATATACTTTCCCAAACCTCTACAAAATTGCCCATATTTCCTCCTACACCCTATTAGCCTCGCTGATCAGGCACTATCACTTCTTACCAGATCATGCATCGCTGTCCGTACCCGTTTTGAAAATGGAAGTGTGGAATTATCAAAAGTGTTAAACCAACTCCTAGAGTTCGGGCTGAAATTGCCCTCACAGATGATCATTAATTGCTAGAGGTTCAGTACGCTATTCTTAGAAGAACGAAAATGGGCCCGAGAGTTAGACAGTTGGGTAGTATCGATCGATGAAGTTAGCCTAGATGATGTTGTCCAGATCATGGCAGAATTGTTCAGGCAAACCAACGATATTTGCAGTATAATCGAGTTACTTGATACTCTGAATCTATAAGGACGCCTGGTCCCTTCACCCTTACTTATCCCCACAGAATGGGAAGATCTGTATGAAGAAACCATTGAAGTTGTGGAATGCATTGACTTTATATAGAAAGATAAAATTATTGCCACCGGATGGGGGGAAGAATTCGAAGATTCAAATAAAGGGAAAGCTTCAAAGAAAACTTGCCCGGTAGCCGATATGTATGGGATGATATCATTTGAGGAACTCCTTAGATAAATAAACAAGATGGCAGAATAACCCAAGATTGACGAAGAAACAGGGTTCATGTTCTTCCCTTCTTCAGTAAATCACATTACCAGATCAGGGAGGCATTACCAGATCCCAAGCTCACTACCAGCCAATGACAAAGGGAAGGGCATTAAAAACCTTCCTATGACAGAAATGACCCTTGAGGAAAGAAATATCCTCGATCAACTGAAGAAAACTCAAGCTAATATCACTATACGGGGGATTTTTACGTCTTCTCAGCTGCACAGAAATGCTTTGATCAAGTTGCTCACTCGACCCACAGTTCCTCCTTCAACCACACCAAAAAAGGTGATAAATTTAATCGGATCCTTGACCTCTACCCGAATGCTATCCTTTTTCGAAGAAGAAATCCCCAGAATTGGGCTAAACCCCAATCATGCACTCAATATCTCCGTCGAAGTTATGGAAAAGATCGTACAACTCTCTCTTATCGATAATGGATCTGCCTTGAATGTTTGCCCATTAAGAACCTTCAAATGCTTAGGTCTGAAGGAAAGTGACCTCGCTCCAACCTCAACTGCTATACGTGCCTACGATAATACTCGTCGAGAAGTGATGGGATCCATAAAACTTGTAATAGGGGCTGGTCCTATAAACCACGTCATTGAATTCCAAGTTATTGATATCCCAGCTTGTTTCATCCTGTTGCTCGAACGAACTTGGTTCCACAGTATCAAGGGTGTGTCTTCATCGCTCTATCAGAAATTAAAGTTCTTCGTCGACGGACGAGTCATCGCCATTTTGGGTGACGAAGATAATACCGAGGGTGCAAGCACCAATAATTCAATCCTTGAGATACAACACAGGTCAAATGATATGCTCCTATCAGGATTTCGAGTTGAACCACTTCTACTCCCGCCAGGGGACGATTTTAAAGAAAGGATTCATCTGGAATACGACCCTCATGGCAACGTTAATGTAATTCAGATGTTCAGAAACATGCATTTCATGCTGGGATTGGGGTTAAGACAAAGACAACAAGGGATACTTGAGCCCATTGTGCTGAAAAAGGCTTTCCCTCATTGTGGTTTGGGTATCAACCATCAGAACAAGAGCTCAGACTGATCTGCCAGTCTCGACCAAAGAGAAGATTAGATTGAATCCAGACCATCCCAGGTGATTCCTTGAATTGACGATTCATCAAAGAGGGCGAAGACTTCCCCTTTTGTGGCTTTTCGAAACCATAATATGACTATACAGACAAGAAGATGAAGCCTAGAATGGAGATCTTTTTCCAAGATAGCTACCCATGGGCTGAAAGTTCCCAACACTATGTACAACCTCTCATCAAAGATACCGAAGAGACTGAGGAAAGTGGTTCCGAGGACTCATTCAACTTACAAACACTGGGGCTGGCATTCTGCATGGTTCATTCAAGTACTACATCACTGGATCCCTCCCACCTGATTAAAGCTGCTGATACATCTCTCCTCAACTGGCATGTTGCGCTAGATCTACCTGTTGAAATCCCACCTAACCCTAATGTTTACCCCATTTCTTCTTTTGTTATCTATCCTTGCTCAAATGTAATCGAGACCTCCTTTGATGAGGTTCTCAATGCTATTTTTCCTATCAATGAAATAAATGAAGATTTTGAGTATCTTGCTATGCCTTACATTAACTGTTTAGATTCTAATCAAACTTTTGATGATGATGATTTTGCGAATGAACAATTCTTAACCGATCTAAATAAGGTTAATAACAAATAACATAACCGCATTTAAGTTAATGAAGAAGAAACTATTATTATTGTTGATGTAAAAAACTAGATCATTCTAATTCTTCAATCACAGATAAATAAATAAGACAAAGATTTTTAAAGTGGTTCGGCTAGGAATAAAGCCTACGTCCACTGTTATGTTATTGCTGAGTGTTTGTGGAATTCTTGATTACAAGTTTTCTCAAGAAATTCCGGTCCCCTTGAATGAGGATGATACAAGGTATTTATAGCCTTGAGGCTGTACATGAAAGGGTCGATACATTAAATGATATACATCTGAAAGGGTAATACATTTAATGCCCTTAGGCTTGTGCGTCAAGGATAATCATTTAATGAACCAGTTGGACTGTTCGTTATCTGGCAATCAATGCTGTGGCCGAGATGCAGCTCGGACCGTCTGAGTAACTCGGGTATGTTGATCTTCCTGGTATTCAAGAGTTTCTCGGAGAGGTATGTTCCTCGGAGAGGTATGTTCCTCGGAGCCTGTGAGTTCCTCGGAGAGGTCTATTCCTCGGAGCCTGTGAGTTCCTCGGAGAGGTCGATTCCTCGGAGCCTGTGAGTTCCTCGGAGAGGTCTGTTGTTGCCATGTAGATAGCCAGGTGTCTTCGTATGATTGGTCCACGTCAGCAGATTAAATTTGGTATCAACAGAAGCCCCCAATGCTTCATGCTTGATGGTTTACTTGAAAGGATGGAGTATTTATTCTGCCGTGTTGCTCGGTGCTCGTGAAATTCTTGATCTACCTTCTTGATTTGTTGGACATAAAGGGCATTATCTCCTGGACGACATATGATGCCGCTTGTAGCTTATCATAATCTTCAAGTATGTTGATTGGTTTGCTAGCCGACCTACTGCATTCTGTGAGCTAGTGGTGGACTTTGAAACATTTTCATATAACTTCTTCTTCAATTTTGGTCGAGACAGTATTAGCAAAGATCTCAGTGATGTAGATGCTGATTTTAACTTCTACTTCTACTCAGGGGCGAGCAAGAGGTTCTCGGGAACGAACAAGAATTGCTCGGACAGACCATCTGTGATGAAGATCAGAATGCTGAAATATCTTAATTTCATAAAATTTCCATTATGCTTTGGATGATCTTCCTGCTGGCGAGGAACCTGTTTCAAAATCAGAGGGAGAGAAACCAATAGAGTAGGAATCTCAATGTAATAGTTAGTACACAATTTAATATCAATGTAATAAATTTGCATAATTCATTTTGAATTCAGTGAAAGAATTTCATTTTTGTTCACAAATTTGAATTTGCTATTATTTTGTAAATATCAAACACATTATTATTTGTGCTTGCATAACAATATTGTATGGTTCATCGACCAAAAAAGTTACAAGTATTAGTAATGTTGCTCGATCACTTAATAATAAAGTAATGAGTATAATTTATTCAAAGTGTTTCCAACCAACCAAGGTGGATAAATAATGTTTGTCGACCAACTACAGTTGATGGGTTTTTATCCCCGACCAACCATACTTGGTATAGTTTGGAATATTTTGTTCTTTAAAGAACTTTTTGAAATAATGTTACCTCCTGACCAACATAAGTTGTAATATGAGAGTATATTTTTATCTTACCAACCGTAATTGATCATGCTGGTGTACACTTTTTGGCTCCTTAAAGCTTTTGGCTCCTTAGAGCATGTCCTCCTAACCAAAGGAGGTTGGCTACTTATAGCACTTTTGCTCCGTAGAGCGCTCCGGAGAGCTTATCCTCCTAACCAAAGGAGGTTGGCTACTTATAGCACTTTTGCTCCGTAGAGCGCTCCGGAGAGCTTATCCTCCTAACCAAAGGAGGTTGGCTACTTATAGCACTTTTGCTCCGTAGAGCGCTCCGGAGAGCTTATCCTCCTAACCAAAGGAGGTTGGCTACTTATAGCACTTTTGCTCCGTAGAGCGCTCCGGAGAGCTTGACTCCGTAGAGCATGGCTCCGTAGAGCATGACTCCGTAGAGCAGTCTTCTTGGTTGATCCTGTAACATCCACAGGTTGATCAGCGAGCAATGTTTGTTTCTCGGGAGTATTAGGAATCCTCCCAACCATTTCTGCATTGCATCCTGTAACATCCACAGGTTGATCAGCAAGCAACTTTTGTTCCTCGAGAGTATTAGGAATCCTCCCAACCATTTCTGCATTGCATCCTGTAACATCCACAGGTTGATCAGCGAGCAATTTTTGTTTCTCAGGAGTATTAAGATCAGTAAACTCTGCTATAGCTTGTATTAATGGCATGTCGGCATGCATGGTATGGGCCTGGAAACGCAGCCTCCTTCTTCTACTTGCTTTAATTAATGCCACTGCCAATTTTCCCCGTTTTGGGTATCTGATCTTTGCACCTCTTCTTTCGTTTTTGGGGATCGCAACCCTAACAGGGCTTTGATCTTGTCTGGATTTGCTTCAACGTCTCGCTGGTTGATGATGTACCCGAGGAACATTCCTTCTCGTACTCCAAATGTGCACTTCGTCGGGTTGAGTTTCATTTGATAATTATCCAGTTGATCAAAAGTTTGACTCAAGTCAACCAAATGATCAGCAGCTTTCTTGCATGTCATCAACATAGACTTCCATACTGCAACTGATTTTCTCGGCAAAAACCTTGTTCATCAGCCGTTGTTATGTCTTCAGGTTTCATTTTAATCTAGTTGTAGCCAGAGTAAATATCCATGAGCAGTTCGTGTCCCGAGGTAGCATCCACTGCCTTGTTGATATCGGTGAAATCAACACACATTCTTCATTTATTGTTTTTCTTCTGCCCGATGAGGAGATCTAGATCTCTCTCTTGCTCGGTCTTCATTTCCTCTTGTATAGCTTGATTCTTCTCGGGGCTGGATACTCTTCTTCTCGTATGTCATGTCAATAAGTGGCTCAGCTTCTATCCACTTAGTAAAATAATCTACTGTGATGACGAGGTATTTGAATCTTCCTCGAGTCGTCGGCAATGGTCCAACCAAATCAATCCCCATATGGCAAATGGCCAAGGATAAATGATGGGTGTCAACAATGTTTGTGGAATTCTTCGGATGGAGGAAAAGCGTTGGCACTTGTCACATTTCTTGGCATAGGCTTATATAGTTAGCTCTCATCGTCGGCCAGTAGTATCTCTGCGTCATCACCTTTTGCAAAAGTGTCCGACCTGCTACATGGGCTCCACAGGACCCTTCATGGATCTCTTTAACCAATTCTTTCACCTCGGAGGAATGTACACATCTTTGCAAACCTGCCATAATTCCTCGTCTATACAAAATACCATTAATTAATACATACCGAGCAGCTTTAAACTTCCATTTCTAGGCAGCGAGATTATCCTCCGGTAATTGTTCCTCCTCAATATATGCTCCGACTTTCTAATACTTCAATTGATATCGTTCTTCGCAGCTCGGTACAAGTAGCTGATGCTAATCGGGCCAATGCGTCTGCTCTAGCATTCTCCATCCTCGGTGTCCTCACCAATTGAATAGCATCAAATTCTGTCAATAACTCCATCACCTTTGCATGGTACTTGACCATCGACTCTCCCTTCACTGCATATATTCCCATCATTTGATTCAATTAATTGAGAATCACTGAAAACAATTACTTGCCGTGCCTCCATGACTTTCGCCAAATGAAAACCTGCTACCATAGCCTCATACTCAGCCTCATTATTGGAAGCTTTGAATTGGAATCTCAAGGCATACTCCATGTCAATATCATCTGGGGTGTTTAAAACAATCCCTGCTCCACAACCAGCTGTGCAAGATGATCCATCTACATATAATCTCCATGTAGGTACCTCGTCTTCAAATTTCTGGTCTGACAGAGTTCCTCGGTGGAATACTTGTCGCTTTCTTTCATCATGTCGTGATACTTCTGAATACACCTCTTGAATTTCAATATACCTCCTGAACTTCAATATTCCTCCTGAACTTCAATATATCTCTTGAAATTCAATATTCCTCTTGAACTTCAATATATCTCCTGAACTTCAATATTCCTCTTGAACTTCAATATATCTCCTGAACTTCAATATTCCTCTTGAACTTCAATATACCTCCTGATTAGTCGGGGTTGAATTTGATGCTCGACTGCATGATGATATAAGAATGTGCCACCAAATGAACAAATATATCTGTAATATAAGCCCCCAACTGTGGAATGTGAACTTTGAATGAGATTTATCGACCAATACCAACCGGAGTTGGATTTTATCTACCAACCGGAGTTGGATTTTTTCTACCAACCGAAGTTGGATTTTGTCTACCAACCGGAGTTGGATTTTTTCTACCAACCGAAGTTGGATTTTATCTACCAACCGGAGTTGGATTTTGTCTACCAACCGGAGTTGGATTTTATCTACCGATCAGAGTTGGTGGTAATTGATAATAAATGATGAAGACTTCCTCGGAGCTGACCAACAGATTGTTGGGAATAAGATAATATAAATACTGGAGACCTCCTCAGCGCTGACCAACAGATTTGTTGGGAATAAGATAATACAAATGCTAGAGATCTCCTCGGCGCTGACCAACAGATTCGTTGGGAATAAGATAATATAAATGCTGAAGACCTCCTCGGTGCTAACCAACAGATTCGTTGGGAATAAGATAATATAAATGCTGGAAATCTCCTCAGCGCTGACCAACAGATTCGTTGGGAATAAGATAATATAAATGATGAAGACCTCCTCGGCGCTAACCAACAGATTGTTGGGAATAAGATAAATGCAGGATACCTCCTTGGTGATGACCAACAGATTGTTGGGAATAAGATATAATAAATGCTGGAGACCTCCTCGGTGCTAACCAACAGATTCGTTGGGAATAAGATAATATAAATGCTGGAAATCTCCTCAGCGCTGACCAACAGATTCGTTGGGAATAAGATAATATAAATGATGAAGACCTCCTCGGCGCTAACCAACAGATTGTTGGGAATAAGATAAATGTAGGATACCTCCTTGGTGATGACCAACAGATTGTTGGGAATAAGATATAATAAATGCTGGAGACCTCCTCGGTGCTAACCAACAGATTCGTTGGGAATAAGATAATATAAATGCTGAAGACCTCCTCGGTGCTAACCAACAGATTCGTTGGGAATAAGATAATATAAATGCTGGAAATCTCCTCAGCGCTGACCAACAGATTCGTTGGGAAGAAGATAATATAAATGATGAAGACCTCCTCGGCGATGACCAACAGATTGTTGGTAATAAATATAATAAATGCAGGATACCTCCAACAGATTGTTGGGAATAAGATATAATAAATGCTGGAGACATCCTTGAAGCTGAATAAGATACAATAAATGTTGGAGACATCCTTGGAGCTGAATAAGATATAATAAATGTTGGAGACATCCTTGGAGCTGAATAAGATATAATAAATATTTGTCGAGCTCCATGCTGAAATGAGAATAGAATATGCATCCAAATAGATATAAAGAATAATTAAAAATAATAAAGTGCCTCGCCGATCAGTCGAGGTAGAATCATATAATGCCGAACAAGAATAAGATCTTTCAGAACATAATAATATGGCCGAGAATGTTGTCAGGCCTGAATATAAATAAGAATTATCCGAACGAATGTTGTAATTCTCCTTAAAGCTGAATAAGTATCCTGTCGAGGCATAATTGCAGAATGCCGAATAAGAATAATATTTTCCAGAATATAAGAATATGAGAACTTTGCTGGGCCTGCATATAAATAAGAATCACCCCGACCAACTATTCGTTGGGGGTGAAATATAATAAATGTTACAGTTCTCCTCAGAGCTGAATATGATAATAAGTATCTCGCCGTGCTTCATGTTGAGATGAATATAGAATATGAATCCCAATGTATATATAGAGTCATTTGTGCTGGAGCAGATATCTGGGCTTGAATATAAATAAGAATTACCCCGACCAACTATCCGTTGGGGGTGAAATATAATAACTGTTGTAGCTTTTCCTCGGAGCCGAATATATATAGAGAGAAGAAATTTTTCGAGCTCCATGCTGAGATAAATATAAAATATGAATCCGAATGGATATAGAATAATTTGTGCTTCAGCATTCGTCGGCATTGAATCTTGTGCCTGTAAAAATTAATAATTTGCTCTACCATATGTGTAGGCTGAATTGATTAGTCATGAGAATAATTTACTCATCCAATCAATATATGATATGTATCAACATAAAAATTTCAAAATATGAAATAATATGTTTTATGCCAAATGTGTGTGAGATGGACAAATTATTATCAAATATGCATCATAAGTAAGACGTAAAGTTTTTTTTAAAATTTATTTAATCTCCAACAACCAATCAGGTATTAGTTGTTGTTTAAAAATATTTTTGGGGTGATCATAAGTTAAAAAGACTTAAGCCCCCTGCTTGTCCCCAAGCCGAACTCGTGTTTAAAGAAATATCAGGGGTGCTTAGCATTTTTTAATACCCCAAGATTCTACTGCTGCCGACAAACGACATGGATGTTGTCGACCAACATTTAAGGATATCTCAAATTATAGAATATATGGTTGGATGACTAGAATATCTCGAATCTTTAGATCAAAAAATAACATTCAATGTAAAATTTAAGCCTTAAGAATGTTAATTAAACGAATAACTATATAATCCAATAGATCATGTGATTTCGTCAAAGAAACCTTGTGATGTGATGAACGAGGGGCCAACATATCAAATTTGTGCCCAAAGTCTTGATATGGTCATGATTGTTTTACTGATCCTCTTTTACAAGAGGTGGGTAATGATTTTTCAGGTGAGAGAAAATTATTTTTTTATATTGATCCCTTCCTATTCCCAATTTGGAGAGATAAAAATATGGTGAATGATCGAAATTATTACCAAATTTATATAAAAAATCAATCAATTTGATTTTATTGACATAGATGGAAGATGAACCAAATTAAGTATATAGTTCATAAAAATGAATACAAAGAGACTTAAACTTGTGAATGCAAAGAGACTCAAACTTAAAGAGAGAGAGAATATATATGTGTCATGATTTCCATGAAAAGTCTTTTCATTATCTTTAACCTTTTCCCATTCTTTTATTAAAAATATGATGGGAATATGAATAGACATCAAATATCTTACAAAATTTATTTCAAAATCAACAATGAAAATGATCAAATCTTATCATCGTCGTATATATTGGCATATGTAATCATTTAAAATATTTATTTCATGATATAAAATTAAAACTTGAGAATCAAGCAAAGAATTATGATTTATGAAATCTACTATTTTTCAGATTTCTAAATAAGGATAAATCTAACAATTATGATTTAAAAATCATGATATGCAACAATTTGCAGATAAAAATTGGACAATTAATTTATGTATATAAACATAAAAATCATGATTGAATCAAAAGATGTATGTATAATTGATTATACGTAGAGAAAATAAAAACTTAGCTTTTGGTGGAAAACAACGCTTGTAACACGTTCCCACAGACGGCGCCAATCTGTTGATGTAAAAAACTAGATCATTCTAATTCTTCAATCACAGATAAATAAATAAGACAAAGATTTTTAAAGTGGTTCGGCTAGGAATAAAGCCTACGTCCACTGTTATGTTATTGCTGAGTGTTTGTGGAATTCTTGATTACAAGTTTTCTCAAGAAATTCCGGTCCCCTTGAATGAGGATGATACAAGGTATTTATAGCCTTGAGGCTGTACATGAAAGGGTCGATACATTAAATGATATACATCTGAAAGGGTAATACATTTAATGCCCTTAGGCTTGTGCGTCAAGGATAATCATTTAATGAACCAGTTGGACTGTTCGTTATCTGGCAATCAATGCTGTGGCCGAGATGCAGCTCGGACCGTCTGAGTAACTCGGGTATGTTGATCTTCCTGGTATTCAAGAGTTTCTCGGAGAGGTATGTTCCTCGGAGAGGTATGTTCCTCGGAGCCTGTGAGTTCCTCGGAGAGGTCTATTCCTCGGAGCCTGTGAGTTCCTCGGAGAGGTCGATTCCTCGGAGCCTGTGAGTTCCTCGGAGAGGTCTGTTGTTGCCATGTAGATAGCCAGGTGTCTTCGTATGATTGGTCCACGTCAGCAGATTAAATTTGGTATCAACAATTATTAACCTCGGTTCTAGTAGCAAACTGCGTGAGATTAGGATAGGGGCTACCCTTGACGAGCATGAGCGTGCATAACTCGAGGAATTATTGAAGGAATTTATGGATGTCTTCGCGTGGTCCTACGATGATATGCCCAGAATTGATCCTGAAATAGCTCAATATGAGATCCCCACTCTCCCAGGTTACAAGCCAGTTAAACATAAGTTGAGAAAGCTTCGCACCGATGGTCGCTCAAAGTCAAAGAAGAAGTGCTCAAACAGCTGAACATGGGTTTCATTCGTGTGATCGAATATCCCACATGGCTGCCCAATATAGTGCATGTGCCAAAATTAGGAGGGAAAGTTTGAATGTGTGTAGACTACCAAGACTTGAATAAAGCCTCTCCAAAGGATGATTATTCGCTACCCAATATCGACATGATCGTGGACAACACAACCAGTTATGCTCTCAAGACATTTGTCGACGGTTTTGTTGAGTATAACCAAATCAAAATGCACCCAGATCACCAAGAAAAGACTGCATTCATCACCCCATGGGGAACCTTTTGCTACACTGTTAGGCCATTTGATCTCAAGAAAGCTGGGGCTACCTACCAGAGGGCTACCACAACCATCCTGCATGCTCTACTTCACAAGGAAGTCGAGGTCTATGTGGATGATATGATTATCAAATACAAAACTAGAGACGGTCATGTTTCCACTCTCCGAAATTTGTTCGAACGACTGCGACGATATTAGATGAGACTCAATCCACATAAATGTGTCTTCGGTGTTACAAAGGGAAAACTCTTGGGATTTATGATCAGTAAAAAAGGGATAGAAGAAAATCCTGCCAAGCTAAAAGTCATACTTGAGGTGCCACCTCCCCGAACGGAAAAAAAAGTCCGTGGTTTCCTTGGGATACTAAAATACATGAGCCGGTTCATCATCCAGCTAACCTTCATCTGTGAATCGATTTTCAAACTCCTCCAAAAGTATTCAACCAAGGTTTGGAACAAGGCCTGCCAAGAAGCTTTTGACCGAATCAAACAATATCTAACCCAACCTCCAGTACTTATGCCACCGCAGCTTGGTCTCCCCTTGCACCTATACCTGACCATAATCGACACTGCAGCTGGGGCTTTGTAGCCCAATACCTTGAAGATTACCGCAAAGAAAGAGCCATCTATTATACCAGTCATAAATTGGCCGGATACGAAGTCAACTACACTGCTTTGGAAAAGGCATGTATCGCACTTTTTTGGGTCACCTTAAAGTTGCGACACTACATGCTCGCCTTCCCCATTAAACTTGTATCCCGAATGGACCCCATTAAGTACCTACTTGAGAAACCTGCCTTATCTAGTCGAATGGCCCGGTGGTTGATGGTCTTAGCTGAGTTTGATACCGTGTACATCACGTAGAAAGCCATGAAAGGACGATCCATCTCTAACTACCTCGTTGACTACCCCATAGAAGAAGATGATGACTGGATCTCTGAATTACCAGATGAAAACATTCTCTACGCCGCTCAAAACGACTTGCAATGGCAAATGTTCTTTGACGGCGCTGCCAACAAAAAGGGTTATGGCATTGGGATACTTCTGATCGTCCCATGTGACTCCCACACTCCCATCGCCATCAAGTTGGATTTTCCAGCACCAATAATATGACCAAATACGAGGCGTGTACGGTAGAACTCAAAGTTTCTCTCAAGAAAGGAATTCAATGCCTAGATGTGTACGGGGATTTCTCCCTCATCATTGGTTAAGTGCTCAGAAAATGGAAAGTCAAGGACGAGACCTCTAACCCTTCCATGCCCGCTTAGAAGAACTAGCCTCCCAATTCTAAGATATCACCTTTCACTACCTACCTCGAGCAAAGAATAACCTAGCCGATGCCCTTGCTACCCTAGCCTCCATGGTCGACATGTCCGAAGGAATAAAAATGACCCCCTTCCAAGTCCAAAAGCAAGATAAACCAACCCATTGCTACCACATTGAGCTCATCACCAAAGAAGATCCCGAACTAGTCAATTGCTGGTACTATAATATTTGGCACCTCATCAAGCATGGTAGATATACCGAAGGCTCAAATAAGAAAGACCGGGCAACCCTCCGAAGATTGGCCGTCCAATACATCATCTGTCACAAAGCACTGTTCAAGAGAAACTTCGATGGAACCCATCTACACTGCATCGTAGGGGCTGATATTGAAGAGGTAATGCAGAAAATCCACAGCGAGAATGCGGGCCCCACATGAATGGTCACATGCTTGCTAAGAAGATCATACGACAAGGCTACTACTGGACCACCATGATCCAGGATTGCACTGCCTATGTCCGGAGATGCCTAAAATGCCAATAGTTTTCTAAGCTCTTCAACTTTCCAGTTGATCGGTATTATGGATGGTGTCTATAAAATTATCAAAATTCCCTTGAACTTCCATATCTTGCCTTCTTTCACTGTTTTGACTTCTCTTGCGTACCACTTGAATTAAGTCCCTGAAATCGTGGAACGTGAAGTCATTGAGGCAGATGTGGGACACATGATGGAGATGTTGAATGCTTGATCCTCGGAATTAGGATTGAGGTCGTCGTGTGAGATTGTGTAGAGACGTGCCAAATGTAGCGGCGTACGACATATAAAAATGTAAGATAACGGACATGAGAAACATGTCCTTACAAATCTCCCCCCATGTCTATGCCGGTACATACATAAAAAATCCGAATTATCAAATGACAAAATTGCCTATACAAATCTTCCCTTCCATGAACCCAAAACTGGAAAGATACAAATGAATAAGTCTTCATCGTTTGTTCTTCAAATCTTCAGGAATCTCAAATCTTTTCTCATCAGGGTGTGCAACTCAGAGATCATCAATGTAGTATCTACACATATGAGATAAAGCAAATACCAAGTGACGTATCGAGTTTGAAATGAGATAAATATAGATACCAATTTATGATGAAAGCATAAGTAAAATCTCAAAATAAAAAACTCCCCCATAATATGATACTTCTTCTCCCCCTTTTTATTATGTCCCCAGCTAGACAAATATGAGAAGCAGAAATAAATGCAAATGGAGAATGTCACAGGGTAAAAAAAAAACTTCTATTTTTGAATTTTTCAAAATTTTTCACACAAAATATGCAAACAAAGAATGACACCATGAAAGAACACAAAATAACCAAGTCGATGATAGCATAAATGAATTGGTGTGATCAAATTCGATAGGAAAATCAATGCATACAAACATGACATATGTGCATGATGAATATCAGATAATCCTAACGAATGAACTAAAAATCTTCTTTTGGTGTTAAAAAAATGGAAATATGAGACACTGACTCAATAAAATCAACACATCAAAGCTCAAAGTGATTTCCACACCAATAACGTATAAAACGATGTAATGCTTTTTCAGGACTTTCAAGGAAGTACAAGCCCATTTAAATTCTCCAACCAAACTCCCTCAGATTTATATTTTGAATAGAGGTAATCTAAATTATCAAACTTTGGAGAATTGATGGTGAATCCTAAATGTCCCATATTTGGCATGTATTGCTTTTTATTGCCTTTAATTTTTTTTCGGTCTATTTTAACCTCTTTGGACCCCGGATAATAAAATTCCTCCATTTTAGGTCCTTTTTAACGGTGGCTTAGTATTCGCAAAGGATAAATGAACCTTTCGCAGCCCTTTCCCATTTTCAAATAAACACAGTCTCACCAAACGATTTTTCCATGCATTGTAATCTTGTCAAGTTTTATCGCATACTGTACGTTGTATAGACAGAATTGAGATGGAAACACTCAAGCCAATATGTGATAGATAAGTACAATAATCAAATATAGCCGTGCATGTGTGCAATAAAGGAGATAGGAGTCAAACATGTAGAAATATATCACTAATCACATCTCAAAGACTCCAATTAATGTAAAGCACATGGATGCAATGATTTAGCGTCTCAAATCTCTATCAAACAGTCACATGGATAAATGGAATGAAATTTGTGACTCGGCTATCTTAAATGATCATCCATAAAAGGTGAAAAAAATACAAAATTCTTTTTGGATTTTTCAAGATTTTATCAAAATAAAATCTTTTTGAGCTTTTCTAAATTTTTTCTAAAAGAAAATCTTTTTGGATTTTTTTAGAAAAATATATAAACAAAGTAAAAGAAAATAAAACAAACTAATCGTACATACTAGCAATAGGCAAAAGAGACATCATGTAAATCACCCTATGTTAGCAGACATGTCAAGACCTCAACCGGGAAGAGCGGTGGAGTTTTCCAAAGATGGTGACATCTTTTGGACCAACTCCATAAGATCATGTGTGGTCTTGATAAAAAACTTCACTTGCTCGTGAATATGTGCAAACTCTCTATCATTATGTGCAAGAAAATTATCATGAATGGGTGCATGTGCGGGGACGTGTGAAGTGGCATGAAATGGCACAAAACCAAACTTATAATAAAACTCCCTAAGATGTCCTCGCTTCTTACAGTGGGAGCAAACATAAACCGGTCTAGGAATTAATTTATCAAGGATTTTGGGATGAACTTTCCTAGATGAACACCCATAAGTCTCACTCACCAAAGTGGAGATAGGCTCGGGCACGTTAAAAGTAGATAATGCATCGTTATGACCTTTTCCGACATGCTTACCATTATTCAAAACTGGATAGGAAACCATCTTATCAACCTTCTCAGATGCGTTCTCTAATGAGACTTGGACCTCCCGTGCTTGTTCGAGATCATCCTCGAGATGGGATACACGTGTCGTCAGACTAGACACCGTGTTAGTCAAATCACATTTGTCCCTTTTTAGTTCATCATTCTCTTCCTTCAACTCATAAATCCGAAGACCTAGGATCCTATTTGACCTTTTTGTTTCCATGGTCTCGATAAACAATTTTCTAAAAGATTTTCGGATCACACTATCATCACCCTTCTCATCCTCGCTATCGCTTAGGGTAGCGGGCATGGCAAATTTCTTTCCCTTTCTCCTAAGTCTAGTGGGATACTCAAATTTCTTATGCCCTATCCCATCACACTCAAAACATCTTATCTTTTCAAGGTTTTCCTTTATCTCTTTTTTATTCTCACACAAATTCTCTCTTTCTCCAAACAGTCTTAAATCTTTCTCTAAAGCGGTGATCCTAAAAACTAACGCTCTGTTATGCTTTTTGATTTAAAATGACTCAGAATATAACTCAGCATAAGTGCATTGAAGATCACACTCGCTCTCACTTGCATCATCCTGCCCCTCACTCTCTTCATTCTCACTGTCGAGGTGTTTGTGACACCCCGCCTAATTAAATACCGGGCGATCACTCCTTTATTAAATTAAATCAAGGTAAACAGTTGGTTCATTCTCAGCATCACTGTCGATAAAAATAATTTTTCCAATTTAACACCCTAAATAATTAAGCTAAGTGTCAAAACATTTTCCATACAAACTTTCCAAATTTTAATTAAAGAAAAAGATTTATTTTAATTAAAACAACATTTCTACCATAAAGAATCACACCACAATAAACCAAATAACATAATACATTCGTCAATCGAATGTTAACAAATGGAACTAAAACCACAAATCCATCCTGAATAAATCCCATAGAACAATATTGGAAATAAATGAAATACAAAATCCCAACAACAAATGAAATGATGAAAAGGGCGACACGTGCCCAATAAATGAGAGTAATATGAGTGGAGTCAATAACAGAAGCCGTCTACTCAAGTGACCTGCAACTCCCACCTAAGCTGTAGCTCGTTCTTCTCAAGGGATCCTAAACAAGACGCCCTTATGGCTGGGCACCTGAAAATATACATATATATATACAAGGGAGAGAGAGAGAAAAAGAAACGGGTCAGAGCCCGAAAGTGTGTTTGATTTTAAAATACGTTTAGCAAGTATTTAAAATGATACAGTCCAATGCAATAACATATTAGCACGTCACTCTCTTGAGAAAATACTCACCTCTCTTCTAATGTGCACACCTATCGTACTAACCTTCCCCACGGTTTCTTATCATTTAACGCACTAGTCTTTCTAAAATATTTAAGTTAACTTAGATTACTCGCAAGATTTATAATTCACGACTCCATTTTAAAAAGAATGTTCCAAACAGTAATCAAAATCCTTTATTTTAACTTTATAAAATCCATAAAGTTTTACAGTGACATCTTATACTTTTTCAAAACAAGTATTTAATAATTTAGTTCAGAATTATTCCTCACTTACTACGTTACAGTAATAGTTTAAATTCCTCTATCCAGATATATATATAAGGTACTCGTATAATTTATATATATATATTCTAACTGCACCAACATATAAACTATGGTGTAGGCATACTCTGCTTTCTCAAAACAAGTATTTACAATTTTTAGTCATCAACCATGTCCTACATATCAAATCACGGTAGGCAGTCCAAATTTCAGAATTTCATATATATATATTAACTACTCGTATAATATATATTATAATAGCACCCCAACTAAATTATGGTGCGGGCATACTTTACTATCCAAATCCCCATATCACTCATATTAAGGGGAATACATTCGGAATCACTCTCGAAATGTATTAACAACACATACACAAACAATATTGAGGCGAAGAATAGATTCCAAGTCTCTAAGAGGATGGCACATACCGGCGTCTCTTAGGACCGTCTGAACTATCACGTCGATAGCCTGTACCAAGGACATCTATCTTCTAGGGTACAAGTCAATATCCCCCATAAAGGTCCCATCGAGATAAGACTTGTCCCAGCGCGGAAACCTCAGGGATAGTAAGTAGCGTGGATATGATTTTCACATGCATATAATATATGTACACACAATCATATAAATATACCACTTTATCGAATTAATATAGGTTCTTCTCATCACCCGTAATTATACCCTTTATCCTTAATTACACAGTTATGGAATTACATATAAGGTTTTATTCCTAACCTTAACTCGAAGGGTTTTCTCACTTATTACCTAACACTCATGGATTACATCCTCAAAATTCTGAAATTCAGTAAGTGACTTTATTAGATTCCAACGTAACTTTCTTACGTACCTCACCCTTTAAATTCATAAATCTACCAACCTAAAGTAAATATCCCATAAATACCATTTTCGTTGAAGATTAAAGGTTCTAACATTTATCCATATACCCTACTGGTCCTCAATGTCTCCCAATTCATTTTATTTAGAATGCCCAAAGATAATTTCACGATAACTTACGTTAACTAATTAAACAAGGTAAATAGGAGTCTGCCAGGAGGGGTCGATCGATCGAAGCTTGGGGCTCGATCTATCGAACCTTTGATCGATCGATGCTCTAGGCTCAATCGATCGATCAAGCAGGTCTGGGCAAAAATTCTGCAGAAACTGCAGTGACGGAATTCATCAAAACTCATCATCAATAACCATATTTTCCAACACTAATCGACCCAAAAGTCTGCTACTAACATACTAACATAATCCCAGATGTTTTTAACATTTAGCATGCGTGTATACATCATTAATCATGGTTAAACAACCCAAAATCTCATCTAAACATCAAGAACCCTAAAGTTTTCATTACTAAAATTCCATTCAGTTTTTCTCCAGAATTTCTTCCTAATATAACATCAAAATTCGTGGGTAATACATCTATATCACCAAGAGTTTCCAGCATAAAGTTTTAATCTTCTCTACATGCAATTTCCTATCAAAATTTGGGGTTTTCTTACATGGATTACATTCCTAATTAATCCTAAACTAATATGAACATTGCACTAACGAAATACGCAAGTTAAACACTTGCCTGGGATTTTCAGAAGTCTGATTTCCTATTGATTCTGGTGTGTTTGTGTTCTCCTCCTCGCGATCTACGCGGTAGTGGTGACGGTGGTGCAAACGGAGGTGTTTTGGCCTTGAATCACCTTGAAAGGTCTCTCCTCTCTTCTCCAATGGCAGTCTTAGGGTTCTGAATGTTCTAACCCTAAATGGCTAGCCTAACCAGCTGATAAAGGCTGCTAAAATTCGTGGGTTTAATTACCCTATTTTGGAAAAAGACTAAAATGCCCTCCCGGGTCACTAATTAGGCCTAAAACGCCCCGGGGCCCAAACTAACCCCCCCGGGTATACTTTTCTGACTATCTCGACCCTTCCGGATGCGTTGGCGCACTCAAAATGACCATATGGACAACTTATAAAATATTCACTTTTTATTTGACAAAATAAGTTTCGACTTGACACGGGCATGTCCTTACTTAAATTTCTAAAATAGTCATTTAATTCACTTATGACATACAATATAACCAATATAATATATTACTATGCTCATTAGTAATATACAACAAGTTTCTCATAATTACGACGCCGGTATGTGCCATCCTCTTAGAGACTTGGAATCTATTCTTCTAGGGTACAAGTCAATATCCCCCATAAAGGTCCCATCGAGATAAGACTTGTCCCAGCGCGGAAACCTCAGGGATAGTAAGTAGCGTGGGTATGATTTTCACATGCATATAATATATGTACACACAATCATATAAATATACCACTTTATCGAATTAATATAGGTTCTTCTCATCACCCGTAATTATACCCTTTATCCTTAATTACACAGTTTTGGAATTACATATAAGGTTTTATTCCTAACCTTAACTCGAAGGGTTTTCTCACTTATTACCTAACACTCATGGATTACATCCTCAAAATTCTGAAATTCAGTAAGTGACTTTATTAGATTCCAACGTAACTTTCTTACGTACCTCACCCTTTAAATTCATAAATATACCAACCTAAAGTAAATATCCCATAAATACCATTTTCGTTGAAGATTAAAGGTTCTAACATTTATCCATATACCCTACTGGTCCTCAATGTCTCCCAATTCATTTTATTTAGAATGCCCAAAGATAATTTCACGATAACTTACGTTAACTAATTAAACAAGGGAAATAGGAGTCTTCCAGGAGGGGTCGATCGTCGAAGCTTGGGGCTCGATCTATCGAACCTTCGATCGATCGATGCTCTAGGCTCGATCGATCGATCAAGCAGGTCTGGGCAAAAATTCTGCAGAAACTGCAGTGACGGAATTCATCAAAACTCATCATCAATAACCATATTTTCCAACACTAATCGACCCAAAAGTCTGCTACTAACATACTAACATAATCCCAGACGTTTTTAACGTTTAGCATGCGTGTATACATCATTAATCATGGTTAAACAACCCAAAATCTCATCTAAACATCAAGAACCCTAAAGTTTTCATAACTAAAATTCCATTCAGTTTTTCTCCAGAATTTCTTCCTAATATAACATCAAAATTCGTGGGTAATACATCTATATCACCAAGAGTTTCCAGCATAAGGTTTTAATCTTCTCTACATGCAATTTCCTATCAAAATTTGGGGTTTTCTTACATGGATTACATTCCTAATTAATCCTAAACTAATATGAACATTGCACTAACGAAATACGCAAGTTAAACACTTGCCTGGGATTTTCATAAGTCTGATTTCCTGTTGATTCTGGTGTGGTTGTGTTCTCCTCCTCGCGATCTACGCGGTGGTGGTGACGGTGGTGCAAACGGAGGTGTTTTGGCCTTGAATCACCTTGAAAGGTCTCTCCTCTCTTCTCCAATGGCCGTCTTAGGGTTCTGAATGTTCTAACCCTAAATGGCTAGCCTAACCAGCTGATAAAGGCTGCTAAAATTCGTGGGTTTAATTACCCTATTTTGGAAAAAGACTAAAATGCCCTCCCGGGTCACTAATTAGGCCTAAAAACGCCCCGGGGCCCAAACTAACCCCCCGGGTATACTTTTCTGACTATCTCGACCCTTCCGGACGCGTTGGAGCACTCAAAATGACCATATGGACAACTTATAAAATATTCACTTTTTATTTGACAAAATAAGTTTCGACGTGACACGGGCACGTCCTTACTTAAATTTCTGAAATAGTCATTTAATTCACTTATGACATACAATATAACCAATATAATATATTACTATGTTCATTAGTAATATACAACAAGTTTCTCATAATTACTAACTCTCGTCACGTTAATAATTTTAACATAATTAATTTCCGGATTTTTATTAAATAACCCATTACATTAAATTTAATAAATCCCCAAATTAAATATAGCATAAAAATACGGGGTATTACATACTTCCCCCCTAATAACGGAATTTCATCCCGAAATTCGGAAAATAAGGCATACCTGGTAAAAACAACTCTGGATATCTCTCGCGCATATCTGCCTCACGCTCCCAAGTGGATTCCTCCACATTATGATGTTCCCACTGGACTCGTACAAGTGGAACTATTTTCGACCTCAATCTCCTCTCACTATAGTCTAGAATAGCCACTGGTCTCTCTTCGTAAGAGCTATCAGACTGTAAGTCAATCTCATCTATCGCAATATGAGTATGGGCCATATCATCCCGAAGATATCGTCTCAACGACGAGATGTGGAATACATCGTGGATGCGATGTAAATGTTCTGGCAATCCCAACCTGTATGCTACCGGCCCAATCCTCTCGATGATGGGAAATGGTCCTACGTACCTCGGAGCCAATTTCCCCTTCTTCCCGAACCTCATCACTCCCTTCATAGGAGATACACGTAACAACAATTGATCTACCACATCAAACTCCCGGAAGAACCGTTTCGCATCGGCGTAGCTCTTCTGCCTGTCCTGGGCTACCCGAATACGACTCCTGATTATCTCAATCCTCGCGGAGGTCTCCTGAATCACTTCTGGTCCTAGCAACTTGTTGTCCCCCACCTCGAGCCAACAAGTTGGAGAACGACAAGGCCTGCCATACAGAGCCTCAAATGGAGCCATGCCAATCGTAAACTGATAGGAGTTATTATAAGCAAACTCTACCAGTGGAAGGTGTGGCTCCCAACCTCCTCCGAAATCGTGAACACACATGCGTAGCATATCTTCCAACATCTGATTAGTACGCTCTGTCTGTCCATCTGTCTGTGGGTGGTAAGCTGAACTTAGGCTCAACTCTGTACCCATAGCTTCCTGAAAGCTTTCCCAGAAACGTGACACAAAAATCTTATCTCTATCTGACACAATATTCAGGGGCACCCCATGTAATCTGACGATCTCAGCGATGAACAACTGGGCATACTGACCCGTGGTATAATCTGTCCTCACTGGCAGGAAATGAGCCACTTTGGTCAAACGGTCTACAATCACCCAGATGGAATCGTTGCCCCGCTGTGATGTAGGCAACCCTGTAATGAAATCCATGGAAATACTTTCCCGCTTCCACGCGGGTACTTCCAACGGCTGAAGTAATCCTGACGGTTTCTGGTGGTCCATCTTCACCAGCTGGCAGGTAGAACACTTGGACACAAACTCAACAATGTACTTCTTCATCCCACTCCACCAGTACTGTCGTCTCATGTCCTGGTACATCTTATCACCTCCCGGATGTACTGTAAATCGGGACCCGTGAGAATGAGTCATCACTTCATGACGTAACTCCGCTCCTTCTGGAACCACTAATCTCCCATTAAACCGCAAACCTCCATCAGAACTAACAGAATAGGACTCAGCACCCTCGGCTAGAAGTCGTACAATCTGCTCCTGACAAAACGGATCTGTGGTCTGTGCCTGTATCACTCTCGTAACAATCTCGGGTGTGACTGTCATCACGGATATGAAAGAACGTGCTACTGCGTCCTGGTGACCCAACTCCTTCCACTTTGCTTTCCAGATGTCCGCTACATCGTCTACCGGTCTACGGCTCAACGCATCGGCAACTACGCTGGCCTTCCCCGAATGATACTGTATATCGAACTGGTAATCTTTCACAAACTCTAACCACCTGCGCTGACGCATATTCAGCTCTCGCTGAGTGAACAGGTACTGCAGTGACTTATGGTCTATGAACAAACGGAATTTCTCGCCCAATAAGTAGTGCCTCCAAATTCTCAATGCAAAGACGACCGCTGCTAACTCCAGGTCGTGGGTGGGGTAATTCTTCTCATGTGGCTTAAGCTTGCGGGAAGCAAAAGCTATAGCCTTCTCTTCCTGCTGAAGTACTCCCCCAAGTCCCCGTAAGGACGCATCGGTGTAAACCAGGTACTCTACACCCGGCTTCGATAAAGCAAGGACTCGTGCTGAAGTAAGCTTGTCCTTCAGCTCGTCGAAAGCCAACTGACAAGCTCCATTCCAAACATATGGTACCCCCTTGCGAGTCAGATTCGTCAATGGACCCGCTATTTTGGAGAATCCCTGAATGAATCTCCTGTAGTATACGGCTAACCCCAAGAAACTACGCACTTCCGTCGGTATCGTGGGTTGTCCCCACTCCCTCACCGCTGACACTTTGCTCGGGTCAACTGCTATCCCCTGCTCAGAAACAACATGGCCCAAGAATTGTACCACTCGCAACCAGAATCCACACTTCTCGTACTTAGCATAAAACTGATGCTCTCGTAGAGTCTGAAGAACCTGCCTCAAGTGCTCGGCATGCTCCTCCTCGGAGTGTGAATATATCAAGATATCATCTATGAAGACGATGACGAACTGATCCAAGAACTCTCTGAATACTCGGTTCATCAAGTCCATGGAAACGGCTGGGGCATTTGTGAGTCCGAACGGCATCACCCTGAACTCATAGGACCCATATCTCGATAAGAAGGCAGTCTTTGAAACATCCTGCTCTCTAATACGTAACTGATGGTACCCCGACCTCAGATCTATCTTCGAAAAGAAAGTTGCTCCCCTCAACTGGTCAAACAGATCATCGATTCGAGGCAACAGATATTTATTCCGTATCGTGACCTTGTTAAATTCCTGGTAGTCCACACACAATCTCAGGAACCATCTCTTTTCTTCACAAACAGGACTGGAGCTCCCCAAGGTGAGGTACTCCTACGAATGAAGCCCTGACCTAACAGTTGCTCTATCTGATCCCGTAGCTCTCGCATCTCTGCCGGAGCCATACGGTACGGTGCGCGTGCTATAGGTCTCGTATCCGACAATAAATCTATAACGAAGTCTATCTCACGACTGGGCGGTAGGCCTGGTATCTCCTGAAACACATCGGAATACTCCCTAACAACTGGGATCGAATCCAAAGGAATCACAACCTCCTTAGAGGTATCCTCATCTATGTAATATAAATGAGAGGTCGAACCTCCCTCTGGGAGAGGCATCGCCACTATACACATCTCTTGCCCCGGAATGGAAAAAACAATGCTCCCACTGAAGCAATCAATCATGGCTTTATAAGCTGCGAGCCAATCCATACCAATAATCACATCATGCTCGTGCATGTCTAAGACTAGCATGTCTGCAGGTAATACCAAGCTACCAATCTCTACCCCCACTCCCCGGTATATAAAGAAAATAAGTGACCCACTCCCCAGGGGTGAGTCGACACACGCCACGGTGCTCTCTGCTGTAGCTAACAACCCTAAGGACTTCGTAAAATATGTAGCTATAAAGTAATGCGTTTTCCCCCAGTAACAAATAGAATTCGACCTAAAGTTCCATGGATAGAAAACATACCCCAAATCGCGGTTGGTGCCTGTGGGGCTGTTGCCTGGTGGACATTATAGATATGCCTGTACTGTAACTGCCCCTGCTGCAGTGTAGCTACTGGAAAGGTTGGTAGGTCTGGTACCTGAGTTGGTGCTGGGAAAGCGACTGGAAAAAGTGGCCCCTGTGGCTTCGTACGGGCGCATTGCGGCTGTGAGGCCCTAACACCCTTTGGGCAATCTTGGCGTTTATGGCCATGCGTGCCACACACAAAACATTTGCCTTTGAAGTTACTCCCCCTCTGACCTTGCTGCTGTTGGTGTCGGCCTTGCTGACTTGGGGCTTTATTCCTCTTTCGAAACTGCTTTTTCTTACCACATTGTTGACTAGAATTTACCCGGTCTTGGTAGTTTGCTGTCGCAATTTCGGAGTCTTCACACATTTGTCAGCTTTGGTCACATGCATTTGGCTAACCTCTCTAGGTCTTTTGCCTTCTCTAAGTTGCATGCTGCGTTCTTGGTATTGCAAAATTGCAGTGGTGACTTCTTGTGCTACGATGCCTGCTAACTCGACGGTTGATACTCTCTCTGGGGGTACCTGAGGTGTGAGTCGATCTTGCTCGTTGACTCCCTCAACCGTTTTAGCTAGTTCTTCACGACGGTCCATCTGAAAATTTTAAATGAATTTTGATGAGTTCATCATTCAAATAAACAGATCGCAGAAGCACGAATTCCCAATGTATAGAGATGAACACAACATTCCTAGTATTAGGGCTCTATATCAAAGAAAGCAGCGCTGAAAGCATAATAAGCCGCACAGATCCTAAAAGACACTAGAACCTGATGCTCTGATACCACCTGTGACACCCCGCCTAATTAAATACCGGGCGATCACTCCTTTATTAAATTAAATCAAGGTAAACAATTGGTTCATTCTCAGCATCACTGTCGATAAAAATAATTTTTCCAATTTAACACCCTAAATAATTAAGCTAAGTGTCAAAACATTTTCCATACAAACTTTCCAAATTTTAATTAAAGAAAAAGATTTATTTTAATTAAAACAACATTTCTACCATAAAGAATCACACCATAATAAACCAAATAACATAATACATTCGTCAATCGAATGTTAACAAATGGAACTAAAACCACAAATCCATCCTGAATAAATCCCATAGAACAATACTGGAAATAAATGAAATACAAAATCCCAATAACAAATGAAATGATGAAAAGGGCGACACGTGCCCAATAAATGAGAGTAATATGAGTGGAGTCAATAATAGAAGCCGTCTACTCAAGTGACCTGCAACTCCCACCTAAGCTGCAGCTCGTTCTTCTCAAGGGATCCTAAACAAGACGCCCCTGTGGCTGGGCACCTAAAAATATACATATATATATACAAGGGAGAGAGAGAGAAAAAGAAATGGGTCAGAGCCCGAAAGTGTGTTTGATTTTAAAATACGTTTAGCAAGTATTTAAAATGATACAGGCCAATGCAATAACATATTAGCACGTCACTCTCTTGAGAAAATACTCACCTCTCTTCTAATGTGCACACCTATCGCACTAACCTTCCCCACGGTTTCTTATCATTTAACGCACTAGTCTTTCTAAAAGATTTAACTTAACTTAGATTACTCGCAAGATTTATAATTCACGACTCCATTTTAAAAAGAATGTTCCAAACAGTAATCAAAATCCTTTATTTTAACTTTATAAAATCCATAAAGTTTTACAGTGACATCTTATACTTTTTCAAAACAAGTATTTAATAATTTAGTTCAGAATTATTCCTCACTTACTACGTTACAGCAATAGTTTAAATTCCTCTATCCAGATATATATATAAGGTACTCGTATAATTTATATATATATATATATATATATTCTAACTGCACCAACATATAAACTATGGTGTAGGCATAATCTGCTTTCTCAAAACAAGTATTTACAATTTTTAGTCATCAACCATGTCCTACATATCAAATCACGGTAGGCAGTCCAAATTTTAGAATTTCATATATATATATTAACTACTCGTATAATATATATTATAACAACACCCCAACTAAATTATGGCGCGGGCATACTCTACTATCCAAAGCCCCATATCACTCATATTAAGGGGAATACATTCGGAATCACTCTCGAAATGTATTAACAACACATACACAAACAATATTGAGGCGAAGAATAGATTCCAAGTCTCTAAGAGGATGGCACATACCGGCGTCTCTTAGGACCGTCTGAACTATCACGTCGATAGCCTGTACCAAGGACATCTATCTTCTAGGGTACAAGTCAATATCCCCCATAAAGGTCCCATCGAGATAAGACTTGTCCCAGCGCGGAAACCTCGGGGATAGTAAGTAGCGTGGGTATGATTTTCACATGCATATAATATATGTACACACAATCATATAAATATACCACTTTATCGAATTAATATAGGTTCTTCTCATCACCCGTAATTATACCCTTTATCCTTAATTACACAGTTATGGAATTACATATAAGGTTTTATTCCTAACCTTAACTCGAAGGGTTTTCTCACTTATTACCTAACACTCATGGATTACATCCTCAAAATTCTGAAATTCAGTAAGTGACTTTATTAGATTCCAACGTAACTTTCTTACGTACCTCACCCTTTAAATTCATAAATCTACCAACCTAAAGTAAATATCCCATAAATACCATTTTCGTTGAAGATTAAAGGTTCTAACATTTATCCATATACCCTACTGGTCCTCAATGTCTCCCAATTCATTTTATTTAGAATGCCCAAAGATAATTTCATGATAACTTACGTTAACTAATTAAACAAGGTAAATAGGAGTCTGCCAGGAGGGGTCGATCGATCGAAGCTTGGGGCTCGATCTATCGAACCTTCGATCGATCAATGCTCTAGGCTCGATCGATCGATCAAGCAGGTCTGGGCAAAAATTCTGCAGAAACTGCAGTGACGGAATTCATCAAAACTCATCATCAATAACCATATTTTCCAACACTAATCGACCCAAAAGTCTGCTACTAACATACTAACATAATCCCAGACGTTTTTAACGTTTAGCATGCGTGTATACATCATTAATCATGGTTAAACAACCCAAAATCTCATCTAAACATCAAGAACCCTAAAGTTTTCATAACTAAAATTCCATTTAGTTTTTCTCCAGAATTTCTTCCTAATATAACATCAAAATTCGTGGGTAATACATCTATATCACCAAGAGTTTCCAGCATAAAGTTTTAATCTTCTCTACATGCAATTTCCTATCAAAATTTGGGGTTTTCTTACATGGATTACATTCCTAATTAATCCTAAACTAATATGAACATTGCACTAACGAAATACGTAAGTTACACACTTGCCTGGGATTTTCAAAAGTCTGATTTCCTGTTGATTCTGGTGTGGTTGTGTTCTCCTCCTCGCGATCTACGCGGTGGTGGTGACGGTGGTGCAAACGGAGGTGTTTTGGCCTTGAATCACCTTGAAAGGTCTCTCCTCTCTTCTCCAATGGCCGTCTTAGGGTTCTGAATGTTCTAACCCTAAATGGCTAGCCTAACCAGCTGATAAAGGCTGCTAAAATTCGTGGGTTTAATTACCCTATTTTGGAAAAAGACTAAAATGCCCTCCCTGGTCACTAATTAGGCCTAAAAACGCCCCGGGGCCCAAACTAACCCCCCGGGTATACTTTTCTGACTATCTCGACCCTTCCGGACGCGTTGGAGCACTCAAAACGACCATATGGACAACTTATAAAATATTCACTTTTTATTTGACAAAATAAGTTTCGACGTGACACGGACACGTCCTTACTTAAATTTCTGAAATAGTCATTTAATTCACTTATGACATACAATATAACCAATATAATATATTACTATGCTCATTAGTAATATACAACAAGTTTCTCATAATTACTAACTCTCGTCACATTAATAATTTTAACATAATTAATTTTCGGATTTTTATTAAATAACCCATTACATTAAATTCAATAAATCCCCAAATTAAATATAGCATAAAAATACGGGGTATTACAGTGTCCCTGTGAAGAAGCAACCTCATCGTCGTGAGAAGGACTGGAGGTACTCATATGACTATCTATGAATGAGATGAAGTTACACTCATGCGGTGACTCATCTCCACAGTCCACCGACTCGACCTCACTGTCATCACTAAGGGTAGCATTAAGGACAACTTTTTCCTTTTCTCTTTTCAGCCTAGTAGCACACTCAAAATCTCTATGACCCTTACCGTCGCACTCATAGCATCTCTCACTGTCTTTCTTAGGAGGATCTTTAAAATCTTTTTCATCTTTTTTTTTCAAACTTATTTTTCTCAAAAAAACATTTATCTTAGAAAAGGCCATTTTTCTTAAATTTGATAATTCTTTTGAAATTTTTTGCAAACAGGGCCAAATCATCTAGATCAAACTCATACTCAGAATCTAACGTATCTATCTCTCCTTTTCTAGATGACTCCCTCTTTCTTGCTGACCCCTCACTTTTTCTCTCCTGGGCATTAAGTGCAATTCCCTTATCTTTAGACTTGACAAATTTAGGAAACATATCAATTTAATACGTTTGCAAGTCTCTTACAAGTTCCTCCAATTTAAGCGTATTTAAATTACACATAGAATTTAACACAGTGACTTTAGGGATCAAACTCTTAGGCAGTGATCTAAGAATCTTTTTAACAACTCTAGCATTAGGAATTCGTTCACCAAGATTAAAGCCAGTGTTTATAATATCAGATAGTCTAGCATAAAATTCATCAAAACATTCAGTTTCAAGCATGGTGATAGTTTCAAATTGAGTTGTCAAATTTTGCAGTTTAAACTCTTTCACAACATTAGTTCCTTTATGGGTAAGTTGTAAAACATCCCATGCCTCTTTTGACGTGGTGCACATCATTATGCGTTTGAACTCATCAGGTGTGATAGATCCAAAAATAGCACTTAAACCCTTAGAATTAAAATATGACCATTTAAATTATTCTTCAGTCCATGAAGTGTTAGGTTTTAAACTGGTCATGTTATTAACAGTGATTGAGGGAGGAGTCCACCCTCTTTCAACCAAAATCCAGACACGTTCATCAATGGCTTTTAATGCGGATCTCATGTGGGCTTTCCAGTATGCATAGTTTGTCCTGTCAAAAATTGGTATTTTATTATATAATTTCTCCATTATGAACAAACTCGTTTTCAAAAATCAATTTTTCAGAAAATTGATATCTTAGAAATTTTTTGCGGAAAAGTACACGGTAAAGTTGTGTAATTGGCTCTGATACCAATTTGAAAGAGTGCGCGTGCGTTCAAATAGAGAGATTATTTAATTAAACTCAATTTTTATCAATTCAGTCCTAAACATGCATCTAGGTATGATTGAATAAGATAAAATCATGCAAGAACATTCAAACACACACATGTGAGGAAAAATCCCCCAAAGGGGCAAAACCTTTTATTTTCACTATAATATTGTAAGGAACGATTACACGGATCACAGTAAAAATACAGTGACACAGAAATACCCGCAGGCATCGGTTCTATAGTCGGCAGCTGGAACTTTCCCTTTTCAGGAGGGCAACAATGAAGAAGAAGGTCGGTCTTCTCCACAAGGTTTGAACAAACACGAGGTAGTGTTCTTGGGTTGTAAACGGATTCACAAAGGATTGACAATGATATGTGAATCAAAACAAGAGTCTTGGGACTCAAAAATATGAAGACTAGATGTATTTGGACTCTCAAAAATGTCTCTAAAAGTCTTGCAAAACAACTCCCCCGAAGTTGTTTTTTATAGGGAAACCAATAAAGAGTTTCATGATTTTAAAACTCTGCCAGCGTACAGGTACCCCAAACCGGTTCTGGTGTACCGCGAACCGAATCGCCCCCCGAACCGATTTGGCTTCGGTTCGCAGAAATTCGCTGGAATGTGGGGCTTTAAACACATAGCATTTTTCCAAGAGTTTTCCTCAGAATATTCTCTATTTTCAAAGGGCCATAACTTCTTCACCGTAGCTCTGATTGAGGTATCGTTTCTTCCAGTATCTTCATTGCGGAGAGCTCTTAAACTTTCCAGTTGACTGGTCTTTTGGATGGTGTATATAAAATTACCAAAATTCCCTTGAACTTCCATATCTTCCCTTATTTTACTGTTTTGACCTCTCTTGCGTACCACTTGAATTAAGTCCCTGAAATTGTGGAACGTGAAGTCATTGAGGCAGATGTAGGACACATAATGGAGATGTTGAATGATTGATCCCCAGAATTCGGATTGAGGCCATCGTGTGAGATCGTGTAGAGATGTGCAAATGTAGTGGTGTACGACATACAAAAATGTAAGATAATGGACATGAGAAATATGTCCTTATAACATGGAAAAATCTCCAAAAGGTATGAGGATTTCCCCAATAATGAGCTCCCCAGCTCAAATCAAAATCTTGAGGTAAATTACTCGACAGAGTTCCCCGAGAACATCTAAACTTGAGCCCTGAGAATTGGCTTCAACCCGCAGAATTGGTCATCACAACTTAAGTCCTCAGAATTGGTTTCGACCCGCAGAATTGGTCATCTTAACTTAATCCCTCAGAATTGGCTTCGACCCGCAGAATTGTTCATCATAACTTAAGCCCTCAGAATTGGCTTCGACCCACAAAATTGATCATCTCAACTTAATCCCTCAGAATTGGCTTCGACCCACAAACTTGGTGATCACAATTTAAGCCCTCAGAATTGGCTTCGAACAGCAGAATTGGTCATCTCAATTTAAGCCCTCAGAATTAGTTTCGACCCGCAGAATTGGTCATCTCAACTTAATCCCTCATAATTGTCTTCGACCCATAGAATTGATCATCTCAACTTAAGCCCTCAGAATTGACTTTGACCCGCAGAATTGATCATCACAACTTAAGCCCTCAAAATTGGCTTCGACTCACAGAATTGGTCATCTCAACTTAATCCTTCAGAATTGGCTTCGACCCGCAGAATTGGTATCACAACTTAAGCCCTTAGAATTGGCTTCGACCCTCAGAATTGGTCATCTCAACTTAAGCCCTCGGAATTGGCTTCGACTTGCAGATTTGGTCATCTTAACTTAAACCCCCGTAGAATTGGTCATCTTAATTTAAGCCCTCAGAATTGGTTTCGACCCGCAGAATTGGTCATCCTCATCTTTAGGTCCTCAGAATTATCTTGACCCTTTGAATCGATCATCCTCATCCTTAGGTCCTCAGAATCATCCTCGACCCTCTGAATTGGTCATACTCTTTCAAAGGCATTATGCGATGCCTATGCGACGGTTATCGTTTGTTACAAACTCACCCGTCGAGGGGCTATGTAGACACCCCATTCTAGTACCCCCTAACCTCTCCTTAGATCCCTAGCACCTCCCTTCATCACTATAAACCTAAGTCATACCCCGAGTACTGACCTAGAGGCCATTGGGCACTCCCAGGATCCATTTGACCCAGAGTTAAACTCTTCAGCTTGATCGATACTGAATGAATCTTCAAAGGGCACTGAATCCCCTTTCCAATGGTCCATCCCGTGCACGATTCTGACTTACGGTGCTGACGAACGACCCATTTTCTCCCAAAACTTGATCAGGAGGACACCAGACGCTCCCATGATCCATTTGACCAAACTCAACTATTTATCTCGACCGATACTGAATGAATATTCAAAGGGCACTGAGACCCCTTTCCAACGGTCCGCACCGTGTGAAATTCTGACTTACGATACGAATGAACGATCCGTTTTACTCTGAAAGGTCACCGAATGTTTTCAGGCCCCAGTTGACCAAAGTCAACTTCCCAAACCGATTCAAACTCTTTGGAATGTCGAATAACATCTCTTAACTCTTCTAACAGTCCACCCCATGTGCGATTCTGACTTACCATGCGGACGAATAATCCATTTGCATCTGACAATTCCTCCTCTAAAGGACCGACGAATGCTTCTGAGCCACATTTGACCCAAAGTCAACTCTCAGACCCGGGAGAAGTTCGAATACTTTTAAAGGTCTTTGAATTATCTTTCCAATGGTTCACCCCATGCATGATTCGGATCAACAGTTTACGCGCTACGACCGATTTTTCGAAAGAACCTGAAAGAGACTCCCAAACGGCAGGTCCCAAACCCTGCCTATCGGCAGTGTGCCTAAACACACCTGCCGATTGGAAGGACCAGGACTATGCCAATCGACAATGTCCTGGGCCTATAAAAAGGAGGGCCTAACCTCATTACAAGAACCCAAGATCTGAGATCTATCACTTTCAGGGAACTCAGAAAACCTCTCTCGAAGTCAGCGTGATTTCTACATCCAAATCCCTTTCCAACCCTCACTTTTCATCATCTTTTTCACCAAACTTGGTGAATTAACTACCCTTCATCACCATCTAAGTGCAAGGGCTTCTCTCCAACATTCAAGCCCAAGCTCAAGCTCAAGCTCAAGCTCAAGATCTTCAAGAAGGTCCAACTTTCTTTTTAAATTGTCCTAAATTCCCATTAATTTGTTTTATTACTTAGCACTTTTATTCTCTCATCTCACATGTCCTAATATACTTTTTATTTAGTATTATCGCACATCCTTTATTTTCATATAAATAAAACCCCCAAAACAAGAAAAAAAGGGTTTGTTCATAAATTCCAAACGGGAATTCTCACACTTTTCTCACAGCTAAAATACATTTCTACACACACACACACACACACACACATATAAGAGAAGTTACCGATTGGATTTATGGGATAAATCTCACCCCTAGTTTTGCATACGAACTACGTGGACTTTAATGCCTCTATAGGCTACGTAGGAGTCTCGGGGTAAAACCCGAGACTCGAGTCCTATTCCTGCTTTTCTCCCACTTTATATTTTTCTAGTTTTTTTATCTATATATTTACATATACATATATTTGTACTTAGTGGCGTATTATTCCATATGTGTTATCGTTCCATTATAATGATCAACGCAAGGATAATCGCATAAATCCTATTTTCTAAATATTATTTTTTACGAACATTCCTATGGATGACTCGCTTTATCTCTTCCATGATACAAGTCGATAATTCCTATCTTCACTATTTATACACATGCACACATATCACGGGAAAATAAAGGAAAATAGCAATAACCCATGAGAGACCGTAAGGGCGGAATGGGTGCCTAACACCTCCTCATTTCGTAACTTAGCCTACGGAACCTTTTCGAATCGTATGCATGAGTATGTCTTTGGATGCCGTCCTTCGGGATGGATCCATTTTCTTTTGTCTATTTTGAGTAAAATAGACTGGCGACTCCATCTCTTTACATTTTTCACCTCATCGCCGACACCGACCGAAGCGCTCCCGAGAGGGATGCGCGGGACCAAGATCGTCTCGACATAGAAGATACCCTCTTCTTCGTCCCTCCCACCACGAGGATCGGGGATGGACACAATATATATATATATATATATATATATATATATGTATTGGTTTTTCAATGTTAAGAGTTAATAAGAATTTGGGTCAGATGGTTATTATTGTGCGTATCCTAAAAGTATTGTTTGTATTGTTATCTTTGGGTGTGGGTTAATTGTGTATATTTCATTCATTTTATGTTTCATGAAAAATAGTTTGTATTATTTAAAAGAGTTTGTGTGAATTGAATTATAATATTGCTAATATATGCTATTTTTTTCGTTACCTATACCAATTTAAATTAAGGAGAGAGAGAGAGAGGCTCCAGTATTTAAATTACAAACCAATACTATTTTTTCTTTAATATTTTTGTTCTTTATTTATACTCCCCACATTCCGTCTCCCCTGTGTATTGCGCGGGCTTACACCTAGTGTAGTGTTAAACTTAACTCCCAATCGTCGTTTTAAAAATAAAAAAATATAATTTGAATGAATTAAAAATCAATAAAATCTAAAAAAAACATAAAACAAAAATAAAAAAACCAAGGAAAAAAAATAAGGAAAGCTTCGAAAAGAAAAACCTCCTCCACATTCGACTGCCAACCAAAGGGTTGAAAATTTTAAAAAGACGCCAAAATACAAAACAAAATTAAATGAAATTGACACGATATTTCATTTGCGTGTTCATGTCGGGGCTTTTTAATACGAAGTCATGTCGTGTTCGTGTCAAAATTATGAGTCGTGTTTATTTCAGTTTTTCGTATTTATTTATGTTTAATCGAGTGTAAAATTTATGAAATTGTGTTAATCGTGTCGTATAGTGTAAAAACAATTCTTGTCGTGTCGGCCTGTGACATGACCTGAAAAATACGAATCCCCCCCCCCCCCCCCCCTCACAAACCACCATCACTAGCTAAAATCAAATATGTCCCCCCCCCCCAAGCAAAAAAAAAAAAATAAGCATCAAATTAAACATATAACAATGGATTTCATACCAATTCGATTTCACCAGATTCAAAACCTAAATCCTAATATCTGAAGCCTATGAACTCAAATTCAAACCCTATAAACCCAAATCCTTAGTTTTTTGTTTTCTTTTTATTTTGTTTGATTTTGATTTTTTTTCTCGTTTATAGTATTTGGTGAGATTTGAGAATCTCAGCAACCACGAGTTCTTATATTTTAGTTGTGTATATGCATATATTTGATTGTGGCATGGGAAGAGGTGAGTGTGGTTACGAATGGTGAGAAGAGGGGGTAGAGAAGTCCTTTTTTTTAGTGATTTTTTTATATTTTTAATTCATTAGAATTGATTTTTTTTCTTCTAAATGACAAGTGTGAGTTAAATTTAAAATTGAAAATATTAAAGTTTAAAATTGAAAATTAATAAGTCTAAATGACCCTCACTTTTATCTTATTAATAAAATTTCTCCGGTTGGAGTTTGTGTTAAAAAAAAGGGCTGTTTCAGTTCAGGTCCATAGTATTTAAAAAAGATAGGGTGGATAATTTTCTTTAATAAAACTAATCAGATCAACCTTATAAAAAATCTACTATCTAATATATAAAACTAGACCTGACAAAATGAGGCACAATACGATAACACGACATGAACCGACACGAAGTTATAAGTTAATGGATGGACCTTTAATGGGTTCGAGTCATATCAGTGCCAACCCGATAAGACACAATAGTTAACGGGTCGGGTTAATGTCGACCCCCTTCACCCATTAATACCCGATAAGACCCATTATGACCCATTAATTTAAGTAAATAAGACACTCTTGAAACTTATAAATAATTTATGTAGCATAATGTTAATTTAATCATAATGAAGTTTACTAAATGAGAGATTTAGTAATGTCAATGAATTAATGGGTCTACTTGGGTTAAAAAATGAGATAATATGTCACCTTGTATACAATTCAAAATAATTCGTTATCATAATGGGTATTAACGAGTGAACACGACACGACACGTTAACATAACGGGTCGGGTTTGGATATGCTTTTTCACACGACAAAAAAGTCACCTGTTTATACACGAATCCAATAAGATTAGAACACGATAAAAAATGACATGAACACGAATCGACACGACCCATTGACATATCTATATATAATGATGTCCTTAAAAGTATCTTTGACACGTGGCTTAAAATTATACATGAGTTAATGTTTGTTAGTCTCTCCCTTTCATGATCTAATTCTATCTGAAGCTGCATGTCATTACTTTCTACGACCCCTTCATATTTTCTACAACCTCTTAATATTCACTATATAGTGATAAAAACTTTAAACTTTAACAATTAAATTTGAAACGATTTGACTTACCAAAAAAACAAAATAGTCCTTTTTACGCCCGAACCATTTTCAACCTTTTTGTATAAATTTTGCATCTTTCTCTCCCGCAACTTTCAAATTATACAATATCACCAACTACACTTGTATCCTCTGTGTCTCCGTCAGCACCATCACATCGTCATCATCATATCGATTGAGTTTTAAATAGTTAGGTCATCCATTGCTTGCATTTTTTAATTCACTTTGCTATCAATTCATATCTATCTTTGATTAATTGACGTTTACGATTCAAATGGGAGAATTTTCCCCATCTCCATGGCCTTTCACATCCGTTTTTGTACAACCTTCTTTCCACAAACATTTATTTGGAATTTAACTTTAGTAACGATGACTATTATAGTGCTTTCGCTTCTCTCCACAAACATCTATAGTATTTACATTGTAAAACACATTTGTGGTTCTGTATAAAAAAATCACCATGAATCTCTTAAACAACTTCTTTCCTTTTCTTCTTTAAACATTTAATATTTTGTATCAATGATATTTGTGGAATAGATCTCTTGGTTAGTTAACTGTATTTATTTATGTTCATTGTTTTAAGTAGATGGTGCTTTATCCCTCAACGCTAATAATATAATATAATTTTCTTATTAGTTTGAAGGTAGGTTCACTTGAAAAACTCTGATACCAATTTGAGAATGCGGTGTGATATTGATTGTATGCGAATTCATAAATTTCCAATTTTAAACTTATTTAACTAGATATCAATTTCTAATCCAAATTAATTAAAACTTAACATATGCATCTTGGTATATAAATCATGCCATCACAAATAAACATAAATTTCTGACACACAGATTTTAGAAAAAAATTCTCCTTAAGGGCAAAACCTTTATTTCAATAAATATATCTACACTTACAGAAATCTGCAATGAATATTCCTCAGAACACTCACATAGGTCGCAACCTAACATCAACAACGGATTAATCGTAACAAACCCACATGAACCGCATCTCTATCTTCAGCAAGAAATACCCTCAAGCATTCCTAATTGATCGCAGTCATCAACCAACACCTCCCTCAAGAGCTACCAAGTCAGACGTAGAGATTTTGTCTCTACAAGAGAAACTTCAACAAATTTGTATATTGGGTTCCAAAAAGATTCACTAAATCTATTAGGATGATTTGTGAATCAAAACAACGTTAAAAACACTTTAAAAGGAGAAGACTAAAATTTACCAGATTGTAGTTTTCGTAGAATGAAAGTCTCAGATCTTCTGAAGCAAAATGGAGTCATTTAACAGGTATTTATAAAAAAATTGAGTTGACGACCTAGTTCGAATGACAATAACAGGTCGCTCGAATGACACCTAATGTCATTTGAACCAGCCATCACGCGACCTTTTAACGATAATGAAAAATGTGAAACAATAGCATGTATTTAGATGAAACACTTCAAGCGAGCTTCAAACGAGGTATCGCGCGAGATGCTCTGTCACTTGAAGCAGTCGTTTGAACGAATTAGCGAATAATTATTTTTTTATTAAAACTCCGCCTCAGGACTTAGAAAAATTATTTTGGCAAAAAATGACGCCCTAGATGTTTAAAAATATTTTAGAAAAATTATCCCAAAACTTTAAATGAACTATTAAGGGACTTAAATACAACCTTACCAAAATTTATCTCGGAGAGGCTTGTTTGTTGAAGAATGTTGATATTCGGATCCGTCTTGATGCATGAATGAACTTGAACTTTTCTTCGATGGTTGTAGCGGTATACGAAATAATCAAATGTAAATGGACTATGTAAAATATGTCCTTACAAATTTCCCCCTATGTCTATGCCGGTACAAAATAAAAATATCTGAATTATCAAATCGAATGTCCTATACGAATCTAATATCCTCTCGTGAACCCAAAAATGAAAAGGTACTAAAAATATAAGTCTTTAAACTTTCTTCAAAGATCTTCAACTTTTTTTGTCATCATCGGGGTGTGCAAAATAATGATCCTCAAATTTTGTACCTACACACATGAGACAAGAAAAAAATACCTTCGTGACGTATCAAGTTTGAAATGAGATAAACATAAATAAAAAAATATATCAAATCTCAAATCTCTCCCATAATTCAAACTCCCCCATTAATCATAATTCGTCCTCCTCCTTTTTATTTGTCCTAAATAGACGAAGGAAAGAATAAACAAAATAAGCTTGGAGTATCATGACAAGCATATCAAATCAACTACGATCATCCAAGGATCAACTTGAAATCATTCACCAACTATTTTTGATTTTTTAATTTTTCAAACAAAAATAATTTACAAAAAGAAATCACACACCATGAATTTACACTATAATAACCAAATCGTGGAAACAGAATGAAAGGGTGTGAACATATTCAATAAGTAAATCAACTCAAACATACATAACAAATGTGAACGATTAATATGGATACTCCTAACGAATGAAATTCACAATCATTCTTAGGTGTAAAATTTGTTGAATTCAAATGACATCGACTTAATCGAATCAACAAATCAAAGTCTAAAATTATTTCCACACCAATGACATCTAAAACTATTTAATTCTTTTTCAAGACTTTGTTAGGACGTGTAAACCCATTGGTTTATTTCCAACCAAACATCCTCATAAATAATATATCTTTTATTTTTCTTGAGGTGATCTAGATTCTAAGGTTGGCATATTTATCATTTTATTGCCTTAAATTTTTCAGCTCTTTACAACCTCTTTGGACCTTGCGTACTTTTTACAATGCCACACTTTTTCTAGGACCGATTTAAATGGTGGATTAATCGCAAAGGATATTATGATTACCTTTCGTAACCCTTCCCCATTTTTCACACACACACACACACACACACACACACACACACATATATATATATATATATATATTGAAACAAATCCCTCACGAGCAACGGTTCTTACATGCATTACTTTCATCGTCAAGTTTATCGCATATGGTTTATTTTAAAGACATGATTGAGATGGAAACACTTCGACCAACATGTGATAAACAAGTACAATAATCAAACAAATCCATGCAAGTGTGCATTAAAGAAAATCATGAGTCAAACATGGAGAAAGTAATCTCAAATCTCATCTTAATGACTCCAAACATTATAAAACATACAAATGAAATGATGTGTCGTCTCAAAACACTATCAAATAGTCACATGGATATGGAATGATGTTGTGACTTGATCATCCTAAATGTCCATCCATAAACGGTGTAAAATAAATTACAAAAATCTTTTTAGTCTTTTTCAAAAATTTTATAAAAAAAAATCTTTTTGGCTTTTTCATTTTTTTAAAATATAAAATCTTTTTGTATTTTTCCAAAAAAATTTCAAAAATAAAATATTTTTGTGTTTTTCAAAAAATATATCAAAATAAAAAATATAAATACAAAAATGGTAAACACTAGCAATTGCCATCAAAGATCATCATGGAAATCATCCTATGCTAGCAAACAAGTCTAACCTCAACCATTAGGTGCAAAGGAGTTTTTTAAAGGTGGCAATATCCTATGAAAAACATCCATCAAATTATATGAGGTTTTGACTAAAAACTTAACTTGCTCTCGAATATGTTCAAACTCTCTCATGTAATTATCCATAACATCATGTATGTGTGTGTGTCTGGGAACACGTGGCAAAAATCTATGTGACACACTACCAACTTAAAGAAAAATTCCCTAAGGTGTCCTCTCTTCTTGAAATGGGTGCAAACATACACGGGCCTAGGTACACCTTTCCTAAAACGTCTAGGACGCACTCTCCTATTGGGTAACGGACGCCTAGGTAGGTTGGGTTGAGAGCCATATGGATTTATCACAAACTCGAGAACCGGCTCGGGTGCAACATGGAAAGTAGACGCACAGTCATGACCTATTCCTAATCTCTTAACATTACTCAAAGCGGGACCGAGGAGCATCTTTTCTGCCTTCTTAGATGAATCCTCTATAGTGACCTTTACCTCCCGGACTCGTTCAAGATCTCTATCTAGTTGTGACACATGGGTTTCAAGTTCACTCTTTTTTCGACCTATAACGATCAACTTCTCACTCAAAGTTACCTCCACCTTCTCGAGTTGACTCGTCGACGCCTCAAAACCCCTCAAAATCTCCATCTCTCTCCAAATCTAGCACCCTAAGACCTAACTCCTTATTTAACTTCTTCGTCGTTAAAGTCTCGACGTTTGAATCTTTAAATGTAATTTGGAGCTCACTTTCACCTTCACTAGCACACTCACTCTCACACTCGCTAGAAACACTCAAATCATCATCGAGGCTCTCACGTGCACAAGTATCCTCATCGTCATGGGACAAACTAGGCGTGCTCACGTGACTAGCTAAAAATGACACACATCACATTTGAAGATTCATCCACGGAATCCTTCACCTCTTCCTCACTATCGCTAAGAGTGGCTGGCATGAAAATCTGCTTGCCCTTTCTCTTTAGTCTAGTGGGACACGCAAACTCCCTATGCCCCTTACCCTCACATTCAAAACATCTCTCATCTTCCTCATTCTCTTTCTCTTTCTCACCGCTCTCTTTGGCCTCTTCTTTCTTTATTTTTTATTTTTCTCAAAAAATATGTTATTGGAAGAATTTTCTTTTGAAAATTTGAGAAACTTTTTGAAATTTTTAACAAGCCTGGCCACATCATCAAAATCAAATTCGCCCTCAGACTCGAAATAACAAACTCTCACTTTCTTTTTCTTATCTCTCTTGTACACTTCCTCATTCTTTCTAGACTAGGCTCTAAGTGCTATCGCTCTATCCTTAAGTTTGACAGTGTTGGGAAACATTTCAATTTCATATGTCTGGAGGTCTCCTACCAGTTCTTCTAACTTAAGATTGCTCAAATTTCCTAAGGAATGTAAAACAGTCACTTTCGGGATAAAATATTTAGGTAACGATCTCAAAATATTTTTAACCACTCATGCATCAGGAATGTGCTCACCAAGATTGAAACTAGTGTTGACAATATCAGACAAACGTGCATAAAAATCATGAAAGCACTCAGATTCAAGCATGGTAATTGTTTCAAATTGAGTAGTTAAATTTTGTAATTTAGACTCTTTCACTGCAGTCGTGCCTTCATGGGTAAGTTGTAAAACAACCCATGCTTCATTTGACGTGGTACATGTCATGATACGTCGGAACTCGTCAGGGGTGATGGCTCTAGAAATTGCACTTAGCCCATGAGAATTAAAAGTGCTCCATTTAAATTCATCATCAGTCCAGTCAGACACCGGTTTAAGATTTGTGACATTATTAACGATGACAGTAGGAGGAGTCCATCCTCTTTCACAAACATCCTAAACACGCTCATCGATTGCTTTTAAGACTGATTTCATGCCGGCTTTCCAATAGGCATAATTAGTCGCGTAAAAAACTAGCAACCGATTATATAAGTTTTCATTCAAAAATATTGCGATTTAAAAAAAAATCAATATCACAAAAATTTTATGAAAAAAATATCAATCGATAAATTAGAGAAACTCGCTTTGATAGCAATTTGACAACGTGAGTAGTCGAAAGGTATCGAACGGAAAAACAAAAAATCAGGATCACTCGATAACTTGGATCAATCTAATCTGATACCAATATGAGAAGGCAAGATCGCTTGAAAAGCGCTGATACCAAATTGAAAATGTGGTGTGACATCGATTGTATGTGGATTCGCAAATTTCCAATTTTAAACTTATTTAACTAGATGCTAATTTTTTATCCAAATTAATTAAACCCTAACACATGCATCTATGTGTATAAATCATGCCATCATAAATAATCATAAATTGCAGACACAAATTTCAGGAAAAGATTCCCCGCAAGAGCAAAACCTTTATTTCAATGGACGAAATAACACTTACAGAAATCTGCAATGAATATTCCTCAGAACACTCACATAGTGTAATACTCCATGATTTTAATGACTTTTAAAATGGGTTATATTTTAAATTAATGGATTAATTGGATTTTATTATAAATTAATTCATTTGGATTTTATCCGAATTGTGGATATTAAAATGAATGATTCTGTATATTACTTAAAGATATTTAGGTAATATATGAATGTGATTTTATTGATATTGCTGTGAGTTATTAATTCAGTAATTTGAATTTTTAGTCGGACGCGGTATGGGACGTGTCAGGAGTAAATTATGAGATTAAATAAGAAACTTATTTTTATATCGACCGTATAGTCATTTCGACTGCGTTGTTGTATTCAGAAGGGTTGAAATAGTCAAAAAAGTCTATTTGGATGTTGGTTTTGGGTCTCGGGTCATTTGAAAATGAAAAGACAACCCAAAAGGGCATTTTAGTCATTTTTACAAGGGGTGAATAGTGATTTCGGATTTTGTCTTATTATAGGTATTTGGAGATTAGTTGAACATGGGTTCATTAATCTCTTTTACACAAAATTGAAAGGTCATCTTCTTAGAGAGAGTGAAAGGTTGCTTGGGAAGAGAAAAGCTTGCTTGAAAAGGAGGAGAACCAAAGACCAAAGGTCACCACCACCAACCACCACCGGAAGTTGACCGGAGAGGGGAGAATCACCTGCGATACAGCACCCCAAAGGATCAGACCTTCATTAGAGGCAAGTGTTTGATAATTGCAATCTAAGTTTGTATATTGTCCATGTTATAATAGTTATAAAAATAGATGATTTTTCTTGTTTGGAAGATGAAAAGATAGATTTGTTAAATGGATTTCTGGAAACTGAAAAGATATAGGAATCAAACTCATGTTGTAGGTAGTTAGTAATCCACGAAATAATCATAAATCTGTTTAAGAAATTCTGAAAATCATTGATGTGTTCTTGAAGATATTATGTTGAAAATTTTCTCGAAAAAGAGGATATAAACATACTTTTAATTCAATCTCTTGATGATTCTAGGATGTTTAGAGCATTAGAATTCATTTATATATGTTGATATATTATGTAGTAAGGATTATAAGTCATTTGGGTTGTTAGTATGAAGGTTTGATTGATAAAAAATGGTTAAACCCGTAGTAGAAGAAATGCATAAAAAACTGGGTTGTTACCTAGGCGATCGATCGATCGACCCCCTGCCTTCGATCGATCGACCGCCCCAGAATCCTTGAAGTTATTTCTTTTTAATGCTTGTTCGTATTCCAAACCTTTTGTAGATCTTTGGTGATTATTAATTGGATATTATGGGACTTAGAGAAGATCAGTAAGCCCTAGTTAGGATTCAAATTAATTTGATTGGGATTTAAATTGATTAGAATAATGATAATCAAATTGAAAGGTATTTCGGTTGCTAGATTCATTTGTTGGATTCTAATTTGTATGCATGAGGATTAAGGATAGGTCCAGTAGGGGAGATTTAATATAACACCTGGGTAGCCTTAGGGTTACAATTTGAACATCAAGGACTGAGTTTAAGCTCATTATTGATTGCGCAAGGACTGAGGGTAGTACAAGCGCTGAGTGGTATGGCTCCTGGGTAGAGGTGGGAGTTCAGACCACATTTGGTTGTAAGAGGGGATGGGGTTATCCTGGTTGCGTATTTGAAGTTGACAGACCTCCACGACCGACAAAGATAAGTAGTAGTGTATTGGAGGGGTTCCTTATTTGGATTTCGCTTTGCGAGACGCTCCGCGCATGAACCTTAACGACGTCGGAAGTGGAGAGATGTTATATGATGCGAGGATGTTGGTTTTGTTGATAAGTTATATAGTGTGAATGAAACACTATAGACTATGAGCCATGTGATGAAGGTATTCAATCCTAGTTAATATAAGATGTGGTTATAAGAGATTAGAAACAATCGATCTTAACCTTAATTAAAGGGGAGTTCAATTCGTGGTAATTCGAGAGATAAGATGATATGAGCCATTAGGATATTAGTGATTTCTTACTGAATAAAATGTTGAGGAAAAACGTTTTTGAATCTTAAGTATTGAGTGAGGCTCGGAGATAATTAAATGAAAGAAGTAAAGTTATAATATTTTAATACGTAGGATTTAAAGAGATATAATACTACGTATGGGAATTATCTTATGGTAGTGTGAGTACCTTGTTGATATTGTATTATAGGTAGATGATAATGCCTATTTGATTTGATTGATAATTTATGTGTATGACATACCTAGCTTACTTGCTATCGAAGGGGAGGTTTGCGCGTGAGGGAAATCATATCCTGATGAATCCATGGGATCTTTGATTTGTCGCTCAAGAACATAGGTCTATGAAAGACTTATCGGGGAGTTGATAAGTCCGCTGACTATGGGAACGTAGGTATGTGCGTGGCCCGTGAGTATGAGAATTATGTTCACCTCCAATATTTGTGTTGTTGTTTGTGGTTCGAGGAATCCTTACCGAACCTTTAGTCCCCCATTCGACGACCAGCGATATTGGGACGTGATAGCAGAGTAATGCATTGCACCACAACTGTGACTCGGGGTGACGTATTATATGTGTATATATACAATGGATTAAATGTATGTTTATATAGTGGTTAAATGATCTATTGTGTGATAATTGTAGATAACGATTAATTGAGAAAAAGAATTGAAATAAGTTAATGAATATTTATGGAAAAGCTTAATTCATATTAATGAGAAACGAATCATGTTAATGAGAAACGTATAGGAATGGTTATATGACGTATGGCATGGGACATACGGGGTTATGATATGGGATTGGAATCTTATTATGGAATTGGTGAGGAGGAACCATTAACTAGGAAGTTAATAGGAAACGATAAGCGTGCACTCTAGATGAGAGGTGAGAATATCAAGTGAGAGTCTGGATACTAACATGTACATAATAAATGCTTTATTGCACTTGTTAAATACTTGCTATTTTAAAAATCATTTTCACATCGGGCTCTGACCTGTTTCCTTGCATATTCTCTTTTCTATTGTATCTTCTATATCAGGTGTCCAGCAACAGGGACGCCAACCTTAGCGGATTATGACGAGCTATGGAGCTATAGAGTATTGCTTAGATGCTTATCTTCATTTGATTCACACTATTTTCTTAGTTAGAGCATGTCGCCCAAAGGAACTCAATTGTCTCTTTTCTATCTGAGTCATATACTCTTGTAGTTGCGTCTTTTTAATACATTTACTATTGTTGGGATTACTGTATGGGATAATTATTTGAGATGTTTATTCCAATTGCATTTAAATTCTTTTGTGTTATCTGTTCGGTTATTAGTGTTGTAGAATAATATGTGCGTAAACTAAAAATGGATTTTGTTGAATTAAAATTTGGAAAGTTTTTAACACCGGCTTAATTGGGTATTGGGTGAGTTATAAATGTTTTCGATAGTGATGCTAAGAATGAGCCAACTGTATATTCTGTTTTAATTTTGGTATGGGACTGGCCACTCGATATTTAATTAGGCGGGGTGTTACACATAGGTCACAACCTAGAATCAATAATGGATTAACAGCAGTAAACCACAAGAACCGCAACTCTATCTTTAACAAGAAATACCCTCAAGCATTCCCAATTGATCGCAGTCGTCTCCAGCACCTCCCTCAAGAGCTACCAAGTCAGTCGTACAGATTTCGTCTCTATAAGAGAAACTTCAACAAAGTTGTATCTTGGGTTCCAAAATGATTCACTAAAGCTATTAGTATGATTTGTGAATCAAAACAAAGTTAAAAACTCCTCAAAAGGAGAAGACTAAAATTCCGCCGATTGCAGTTTTCGTAGATTGAAAGTTTCAAGTCTTCTGAAGCAAAATGGAATCATTTAACATGTATTTATAAAAAAATTGAGTCGACGGATTCGGTCGAACGACAATGGTAGGTCACTTGAACGACATCTAATGTCGTTTGAACCAGCCATCGCGCGACCTTCTAGCGACAGTGAAAAATGTGAAACAGTAGCATGTTGTTAGATGAAATACTTCAAGCGAGGTATCATGTGAGATGCTCTGTCGCTTGAAACAGTCGTTTGAACAACTTTTCCTCGTACTTTGAATGACATTGATATGTCGTTTGAATGAAATCAACGGAAATTATTTTTTATTAAAACTCCGCCTCAGGACTTAGAAAAATTATTTTGACAAAAAATGACGCCTTAGATGTTTAAAAACATTTTAAAAAATTATCCCAACACTTTAAATGAACTATTAAGGGACTTAAACACAACCTTACCAAAATCCTTCTTGCAGAGGCTTGTTTGTTGAAGAATGTTGATATTCGGATCCATCTTGATGTATGAATGAACTTGAACTCTTCGACTGTTGTAGCAGTATACGATATACTCAAATGTAAACGGACGATGTAAAATATGTCCTTACAAGTTTATTAGCCCCATAACTTTTTTTTGATATTGCCCCCATAACTAAATCAAATTTGAATGCATAATATTTATTTTGGATGTTTTACCATATATCTAAGTGGTATCTTTTCTCTTAATTGTTTCCTCCTTTTTTTTCGGTCCAAGTAACTTTTTATACTCCCTACTATATACTCTCACTATGACTTTATTTGTTTTATCCTAAGGAGTTGCAAATAAGAATGTTTTATCCGGTTGAAAATTTTGAGTAGGATGTCAAAGAAACTAGATGAATTCAATAATATTTATAAGACTTATAATTTATTTTTGACCTTAATTAAACAATAGAAACGTCATCATTTACTCTTTAAACAATTGAACAAAATCACCATTATCTAAAATCGTGTAATTGTAGCGTGTTAATATATTTATTTTTTTAACTTCGATTAAATAAATAGATTTTTTTCCATTTACTTTTGTTATTCGCCCCTAACCAAAAAAGGATTTAGAGAGAGTGTTGAAATATTATCCCATTGCAATGACACCGAGTCCTAGTGTTGAATCCTATCTAGCCTAATACTTGTAATAGAAGATGCTAAAATTATTCCGATGATTTTAACTAGGTTCTAAAACCAATGGAACTTGAAATGGCCAGCTACTCTTGAGTCATAAGTGTTTTTGTTTGATAAAATAAAAGAAAATGTTATATGGATTTCAATTCGCATTGTATTATAATTTTTATACATATATTTTGGAGTTGATTTATAACTTTTCTATATATTAAATCATGTATATGGTTTTTATGAAATTCAAAATTCAATTAAATGTATGCAACTGTTTTGGAATATGCCCTGCATCGCGCGGGGTTAAAAACTAGTAACAAATAAAAAAGACCATTAGATTGCAGAGTTTGGATTAAACACAATAAACCAAATATAGGGAAGAATCACAAAATATCTAAAGCAATAAATTATGTTAATCCATTCAAATTCGAGACTTCAAATTCAAGGCATCTCTTAAGCCCATCACAATTAAAAGTTTTAATGCCCAGTGCAACAACTTATGAAGGTTAGGTTGACGTCCCTCAATTTTAAAATTCTTTGGGATGCAGTCTTGTATAAGATATTGATGCCATCATATCTCACATGACGATTAAATACAAGTTAAATTATTATATAATTTGTTAAATTTAACAATGTTATAGTGTTATATTCATTCCATCGCAAATCAAGAGTTCCTATTCATTATTTGCATAAATTAAAGAATACGCAATCAATTGCCAAGAACAACACTTGTCCACTATTGTGGAATTCGGTTTGTTAATTATGTCCAAAAACAAAAAGTTGACTCTTAATTTGGGACAACTTAAAATAAAATAGTAGACTCTTAATGCGAAACGAAGGGAGTATTACAGTGTGAGATTATCATATAATGAAATACTCCATCTCCTTTCTAATTTTGGAGTCTTTATTCCTTTTATTTAAATTAATAACAAGGTCATTTACTGTTTGGGGTACATTTATTTATAATAATTGGGTTTGGGGTAAACTAGTTTGCATTATAGTTGGTTGGGGGTTTAAAATTGACGAAAACCATTAGTTGGCTGGTTTGACCGTCAGTTGACTTTCTTTTTCAAATAAAAAGACTCTTTTACCCCTTAAATACATAAATACACATTAGTATAGGTATATATTAGTGTATTAAAATAAATTCTACATTATTTCTAATTATTTTAAATAATTTTTTACTAATTTTTTTTATAAAATCAAAAACTTTTATAAAATGAAAAAACAAAATTTATATACTTTTTTTTATAAAATCAAAAGACTTTTACAATTGTTTTAAAAATAACTGTTTTTTAAATAAAACTAACTATTTTAAACATTTTTTTAAGTTTTAATTACTATTATTAAAAATAACTTTATTATAAAAATGACTCCTTGTAATTGTTTTAAAAATAAAAGTTATTAAAAATAACTTGTTTATAACTGTTTGAAAATAAAAAATTTAACTATTAAAAAAATTATCTTTAAATTTGTTATGAAAATATTTTCTTAATTAAAAACAATGTTTTCATAACTATTTAAATTTTTTTTATGACTGTTCTAAAAATATTTTTTTAATAAAAAAACTGTTAAGAAAATTATTTTTCTAAAAAGAGTAAATGACCCAAAATTGAATAATACTATAACAACCCCCATTTTTTCATGTAAAGGTTGACCAAACATGATACGCCGAAGATAAGATTTATCAATAATTTATACCATTCTCAACACTGAGAAAACGAAGTAGCTTTTGTTCTTTACCAAAATTCACAATAAATAAAAATATCTGAACCAAAGCTGAATTAATACATAAATGCAAAACTGAATCATCATACAACGCCCATAATGTAAAGATAAGTACAAACTGATATAAATAAACTCTCAGACTTATGCCCATACAATCTCTATGTGGAATAAAATGACCAATTGAAGAAGTACAACCAATACTAGAATTAATGGAATAAAATCCAATACATCCAAAGCAACTGCAAGTCTGATCCATCATCAATCCCGTTGTCCCTGTTCATGAGAAAATCTAGGGGGAAATATTTATAATTTTGGATCAAATCCCTAAAGTTGCAAGGATTTTTCACCAATAAATATGCAAAATGTAACTAATTCATACTTCACGTCTCTCCATCGATGCTTGCATGCATCGAGTATCTCTCCTCTCATCTAAAAGCAATCCTACTCGCATCCTCGGACAAATATCAATTATCAACTCTATTATTTAGTCTGACAGGTAACAATAAAGCTATCTAACTATGCATCAACTAAAAGTGAATGTTCACACTTAACATCCCAGCCCCCCGGATTAGCTTTATAAGACTACCCATTAAGTTCGATATAAATTCACTGCATATTTTTACATCATATAATGTACCTTAATCTCAGTTTATCTCGTTAGACTATTTGATTTTTAATTCACATCAATTATCATCTACACTATTAGATTATAAATTTTATTCTCTCTAATTTCCGTCTACATTCTTAGACTGCCAAATTATTATTCTCATTAATAATTGTCTACTGCATTAGACCATTAGAACTTATTTTCGTTACCAATTATCCACATTGCTATGTTAATCCAACTTTGTAATCATTAAGTATTGCCTCCATCGATAAACTCTGAAATACATTCTCATAAAAGGCACACCACAATGTGTATATAGATAAATACATATGTCCGTACATATATGTATGACACATGAAGAAATCTATCTTGGCGTCCCATTCGTGCTCTATCGATAATACCCAGAGGAGTCCCTCATCCCAAAACGGGTAACAACATAACACAAGCAAGTTGGGGGGGGGGGGGGGGGGGATACCTACGGAGTACACAAATTCACGGTTTATACCCAACGGTGACAAAGGGTCCCAACATCTACACCTACCTCTCGTAAGTGGCGCTGCTACGTAGTACGTATAATATGACCCAACACTATGCCTAGCCCACTTGTGTCGACGTGTGCTCCAGTCCCGAACGCACGCACCCTAGCCTATAGGATGGTCCACGAATCTGGATATGTCCGTACAAAATCATATAATTCATACGATCATCCAATATGTATAAGCAGTTACTCTATAACCACTTATACCCAAGTAATCTCCATCCATATTATTATAGGCTTCTCGGCTTAACTATAACATATTAGTCAGTTATTACATAACTCGTATTAAGTCGTTATCCTACGACTATACCCCAGTTACATATTAAGTCCTGTATTTTGCTTCCTAGGCCTACTAATCACATTTATTTCATCATCCTGAATATAACTTGAACAAAAAACGTTTGCTTGAGTGGAATTAAGTTAAGGATGAATACAAACCAACTTTTTCTATTTGAAAAAACTCTTTTCAATTTTCTAAACCACACCAAGATGTGACACAAATTAACTTAACCAAATTTTATCTTTCCTAACCTTAAGCATGCAACTAGTGATTAAAGAAAGTAAAATAAAGTAAAGTAATACTCACAACACCGATGTACGAGGAAAACCACAAACGTGAAAAATCTCGAATGGCCTAGACCAGACAATCACTATGATAATGGTTTTACAAAGTCAGACGGTAGTCTTATACAATGACTCGATCCACCCACGAGACTTGATGCTCCTATGATCTTCTACCAATCTTCACCGTGCCCACGCAAAAAGTAGCCTTTTACTACTATGCTCATCCACAACAATCGCCTCCACGAATGCAATGGTATCCACTGATACGGCCTCGTGTCATTTATAATTTTGAACACAAAAGTAACCTTCTTTGCTTCTCCACCGTAAAACCAACAATGTTCAAGTGTTGAACAAACCCAACTTAGTGCAACAAAGATCACATATATATGTGGTAATGATAACTCAGATCTTTGTAAACTCTAAGGATCTATAATAGTGAAAGGCCTTAGAAAAATTTGTGCAGAAAACTCTCTGAATTGTAAACTATTTTTCGTGCTCCACGCACTTCGAGAAAACTTGGAACATGTGGCTTCTCGTTCGAGCGATATACTACGTCGTTCTACTGACATCAGCTCTCGTTCGAACGACATCGTATGTCATTTGAACGACGTTGCCCAGATTAGAGTCCAAACAAAATCAATCTCTAATCTGTCCTTATTACCTCTTAAACGAAGTGTAAACAAGTAAAACACTTTTAAAATATATTATTTAAAAAATAACATCCTTATTATTATAAAATTAAATTTCGAGTTACATTAACATTATGCATTCATACATGAGTGATCTCAGAATGCAATTAAACTTTGAAGATGAGAAATTTGCAACAATTAAACTTCGGCATAATTAATTCCTTGAAGCTTTGCCGCAACGTCTTCAAATAATCTTCAACACGTCATAGTCTATGTGGTATCGTAAGAATAAAAATCTATCTATGACTCAAACATGTTTTGTTTCGAGAATAAGTCAAAACTATACATGGACTTAATTGGAAATTTGGTCCTTAAAAATCTCCCCCTTTGACTATTCTGGAATAAAACCAACAGTGAAATTCCTAAGCCGGGTAGTCAAGCCGTATGATGCCTAAATCCCATCCCATAAAGCCCTAAAATAAAAATACATCATCAGTACAGGATAAGACTTATAAAAGATGGACCGACAAGCATGAAACTATCTCTGAAAATATGAATGTGATGTAGACTTGAAATCTCGAATATTTTTAAGCATACCTACACACATAAAACAGACAAATACCCAGTGAATTATGGAGGAAAAAATGATATAAATCAATATGAAAACTCGAATCAGAATCATTTATAATGTGAGTAAATATGAAACCACTTTGTGTAAACATGATACCAATATGTGCAATTGTGAAAAATAAATAAATCACGATATCAAGTTCAACACGCCAAAAACTCACAAAACTCCCCCTATATCACAGACATATCTCCCCCTTTTTTATCTCGAATAGACAATCCGATGAAAAGATAAACACATCTAACATAATATGATACTAATTTGATTAAATCAACTTGAAGAATAACTAGATAAAGATGAAACAACCAGCTAAATATGATCAATCAATGTTAAATCAGTAGCTAGCAAATAGTGAATCACACAAAGAAATATATCAAATCCAAGTAGGTGTGATTAAACTAATTAATGTAGCAAAATATCAAATCTCTAAAATAAGACTGCATAAAAAAAATCAGAAGCAGACTAGTACCAAAATATGAGCAGCATGCAACACGGTACTGAAACAAAAGTTAACTAAAAAAGTCAAGCTAGTCGTTCGAACGAGCCAGGGACGTCGCTTGAATGACAAGCTACGTAGCTCGAATGAAAATTGATGTCGTTAGAACGATAACATCAAACTTTCATAGTTTCCCCAGAATATTAAACAACGATGCCTAGTGAAAAAAATTCCTGAAAATTCTAAGTGGAAGGGGATCAAAACTGCGAAATAGTACTAAAACAGTAGCTAAACTAAGAAAACTAAAAACAAAAAAATATGAGTAACATGCTAACATAGTACCGATATGCTCAAACATGAAACATGGAATGCATGGGAATGAAATACAACAAATGAATCACAATTTCAACACATCGAAACGATCAAGAAGCTTTAATAGATAGCAATCTATCATCCAACTTTATCTAAGCCATATGTGACAATTAAAGTGTGAGCTTAATGAAATAAACAAACATCATGCAAATGAATCTGGAATTTTGATGATTCTACAAACAATAGCATCATGACACGATTTTCAACGTTAAGATTCTTTATGAAACCCGTTTAAATTTTTAATCTATCCAAACTCCCTCAAATATATCATATTTTCTTTTGAATGAACTAAACTAATTTGGCCCATTTTGTCATAGAATTCTTTTTATTACCTTCTGATTTTTTCGGGCTCTTTTAAACGGTGGCTTTTACGACGAGTCAATTTACACTCTGGTAGCCCTTTCCCGTGAACACTCATCATTTATTAGTTTAATCCTCACGGTAAATAGTTATCACATGCACATTCCCTCCTTAAGTCTACTTACGTATAGATGACAAGATTGAGATAAGAACGTCTCACCCAACTCAAATATGCAAGAGTAGTCAAACATCTATATAAACTCCTGCATGTGTGCAATCACGGCATACCAACAAAGTCGAATCAAAACGCATATCAACTTCGAAACAACTCCATAATACAACGGTTAAGATCATTCTAAGCATCGATAATAATGACCAAATGTCCTATCCACATGGATAATGGAAGGAAGGGGGTTCAAACACACCAATATGCCATATAAAACATGTTACTCCACGGCACAAAAACAAAACCGAAAATCTTTTTGGAATTTTCAAAATATTTTGACTCAAATAAAGGCAAAATATTTTTGTGTTTTTCTCAAAATATTTCAAAACCAAAAATATTTTTATATTTTTTCAAATAAGACGCAATAAATGGAAAATACAATACAAAATGATAAAGATGTCATAATACTAGTAAAGTATATATCATGAATACAAAGACTAGCATATTAAAAACATGGTAACACTATCATCCTTTAGATATAGCATGAGAAGAATCAAGTGCAACCAAATGAGAACCATGATTTATTAGTCCTAAAGCCTCTAAGTCCGATTTTCTAACCCAAATAGGTGTAACATAATGCATGGGGGTATTGGGAACTGACACGACTTTATTCCTAAACTTCCTAGGAGGATTCCTAAGGTCATAGCAAAAACGTCTAAGGTGACCTTTCCTACCGCAATGGGAACAAGTGTAAACACGGTGGGAATGATTACCAAAATGTCGACCTCTCCTCACGTTCCTAGTGGGATGTCTCACACGATTGGTATTGGCTTTGGGGGTAGGAACAACTCTCTCATCGTAGCCTATACCAAAGACTTGGACGGTGCCTAACATCTTATCCAATTTCTCCGACAAAGACTCCAAGTCAAACTTAACTTTAGACGAGTCTCCCAAACTCCCCTCTAACTCCTTAATCCTATACTCAAGTAGACGCCTAGACTCCTCAAACTCTAGCAACTCCTTTTTCAAAGCCTCCACCAAACCTTTATGGCTATCTCTCTCCTTCTCGATGTATTCTAGATTCTCCCTAAGCATCTTTTCCCCTGCCCTAAAATCCTCAATCAACGCATAATTATTTTCTACGGCATGCTGATTCAACTTAGCTTGCAATTTTGAGTTATCCTTTTTCACCTTCACCGTCTCCTCAAACAACTCTCTAAATGCAACTTGCAATTCTCCTATGTTTATCTCCTCACCCTTGCTCTTATCACCCTCACTCTCTCGGGAAGCATTCTCAACAGCCTCGAAAGTTTCATGCACATGAGTATCCTCGAGGGAAGATATATCATCATCGCTCACATGACATGCCATAAATGTAACAAAGTTACGCTCAATGGGGTAACTCTCTCCTTCTTTCGGTTTACTATCACTTAAGGTGGCATTGTATGCTATCGATTTCTTGCCCTCTTTCTTAAGTTTAGTGGGACACTCAGCTACTTTGTGACCAAATCCCTCACACCCGAAACACCTATCAAACTCATCTCTCTTAGGCTTCTCACTCTTATCCTTAGGGGTGGAGTCTCCCTTGTTCTTGAATTTCTCAAACTTTTTAGTATCTTTCGACTGCTTTTGAAATTGAAGAAACTTTTTGAACTTCTTTGCCAATAAGATGACATCCTCAAAGTCAAAATCAAAATCGTCATTTGAAACTTTAGTCTCCTCCTTCAGAGATTTCAAAATAATTCCCTTTTCTTTCTTTGGCACTTGCTTGGAGGTAAACATATCGAGTTCATAGGTTTGAAACTCACCTACGACCTCTTCTAGTTTCGACGAGTTAAGCATACCAAGGGAATTGATAACGGTCACTTTTGCATCAAACCTACTTGACAACGATCTCAAAATTTTCTTAATCACCCAGTTATCGGGAATCTTCTCACCCAGGTTAAACACCGCATTATCAATCGTATATAACCTAGTGTAAATCTCATCAAACGTCTCACTCTTTAGAATCCTAATCGTCTCAAACTATGTAGTGAGATTTTGCAACTTAAAAGCCCTAACCGTGCTCTTGCCCTTGTGAGTGAGTGTAAGTATATCCCATGCTTCTTTCGATGTTTGACAAGTCATGATCCTATTATACTCTTCAGGTGTGCCATGTGAGGAAATAGCGTGCAGACCTTTAGAGTAATACAGTGCAAGCCTATGTTCAGTCTCAGTCCATGACTCAACGAGTTTCAAACTAGTGACCTCACCCTCTCGTGTGACAGGTGGTGACCAACCTTTTTCAACCGCTAACCAAACACGCTCATCAATATATTTTAAATCACTTCTCATTCGCCTTTTCCAATAAGAATAATTAGTGCCATAAAAAATAGGAATGCGAAAACTATCATAATTTCCAAAATTCATCCTTACATGCAAAAAGGGATCAAAGACAATAAAAATGTATTTCTTGCTCTGATACCACTTTATAGGTTCCGAATATAACTTGAACAAAAAACTTTTGCTTGAGAGGAATTAAGTTAAGGATGAATACAAACCAACTTTTTCTTTTTGAAAAAACTCTTTTCAAATTTCTAAACCACACCAAGATGTGATACAAATTAACTTAACTAAATTTTATCTTGTTTAATCCTAAGCATGCAACTAGTGATTAAAGAAAGTAAAATAAAGTAAAGCAATACTCACAACGCCGATGTATGAGGAAAATCACAAAAGGGAAAAACCTCGGAAAGCCCAGGCCAGACAATCACTATGACAATAGTTTTACAAAGTCACACAGTAGTCTTATACAACGACTCGATCCACCCACGAGACTTCACACTCCTCTGATCTTTCACCATTCTTCACAGTGCCCATGCAGAAAGTAACCTTATTCTATGATGCTCGTCCATAGCAGTCGCCTCCATAAATGCCTCGGTATCCACCGATACGACCTTGTGTCGTCTACGATTTTGAACAAGAAAGTAACCTTCTTCGCTTCTCCACCACAAAACCAGCAATGTTCAAGTGTTTAACAAACCCAACTTGATGCAATAACTTAGATCTTTGTAAACTCTAAGGATATTTTATAGTGAAAAGCCTTAGACAACTTTGTGCAGAAAACTCTATGGATTGTAATTTTTTTTGTACTGCACGCACTTTGAGAAAACTTGGAGCACACCTATTTATAATTATTTTAAGGCGGTGTCTATGACACCCCGTCTAATTAAATATCGGGTGATCAGTCCTTATTATATTAAATCAGAATATCCAGTTGGTTCATTCTCAGCATCACCGTCGAAAAAATAATTTCTTTATTAAAATTGTTATTATCATTTTGTTTTGGATGGTGATATTGAGATATTTCAACTGGAGAGTTTAATCCCGTTTCATTTATACTTGTTAAATTTTAATTCAGTTGTGCTGGGGTGTTACTTATTTTATTCAGTATGGTGGTATGGTTTTAATTAAAATAAATTTTGGAAAAGTTTTTTACAATAATTAATTAAGCTGTGTTTTTCGACAGTGATGCTAAGAATGAACTAACTAGATATTTTGATTTAATTTAATAAATGACTGATCACCTGGTATTTAATTAAGCGGGGTGTCACAGTGGCTTCTCGTTCGAGCGATATACTACGTCATTCTAACGTCAACAACTCTCGTTCGGATGACATCGTATGTCATTTGAACGACGTCGCCCAGATTAGAGTCCAAACCAAATCAATCTCTAATCCATCCTTATCAGCTCTTAAATGAAGTGTAAACAAGTAAAACACTTTAAAAATATTTTCTTTAAAAAATAACATCCTTATTTTTATAAAATTAAATTTCGAGTTACATTAACATTATGCATTCATACATGAGTGATCTCAGAATGCAATTAAACTTTGAAGACGAGAAATTTGCACCAATTAAACTTTGGCATAATTAATTCCTTGAAGCTTTGTCTCAACGTCTTCAAATAATCTTTGACACGTCATAGTCTGTGTGGGATTGTAACAATAAAAATCTACCTATGACTCAAACATGTTTTGTTCCGAGAATAAGTCAAAACCATATATGGACTCAATTGAAAATTTGGCCCTTATAATTTATTTCTCCATAATATAGAGGTATAGTTATCCCCAAACTAACCTTCCCAAAACATTTGATGATTTCATCATGTTGCCCTCTTGGCTTAGAATTAAATCCTTCTATATTATTAGTAATTATTCACTTCTTGTTACCTTTACAATAAGGTTTATATGTACATATATAAGGAGTAAACTAAACTGAATAAGGGTTATATGTACATATATAAGAGATTCACTAATCTGAGTAAGTAATTTCATCGAAACTACTATCGCAACTGATGCTAACCATCATGACTTAGCCCACTAAGCTTAGGATACATTTCAACTTGGTATCCTTATACGGTAATAGTTTGAGGGAGCTAACCATTAATTATATTCTCAAGCATTTGACGTATTTTTACTAAGTAATTCTTTTACTTAAACTTATCCCATTTTAAATCATAAAATTATCATCGTATCTTTTAGGGTCTTATCATCTAGGTGCCCTTACCAAAATTACCCAATCATCTAGATACATCCCGACCTTTTAATATATTTATTTCATACATCTTTATTCGAATCCCACGATAATCATCTTGTTCATATAAAACTTGTACTTCAAGTCATCTCCATATCACGAACCCATCCCGGTTTAACTGCGGATATAAGTTCATAATAATATCATTAATATCTTGGAATAAGTCTCCATCGCTCACTTGAATAAAAATGGTCTTGCACACCCTTTCGTAAAAAAATAATAACTAATTCAAAAAAATTCAAAAAATATGAGGTCGGCGCTCACGCGATCGTAACGAAAAAATCTACAAGCAGGTGTACCTAATTGATTCGATTCTCCTAGTAAGCCGAGAACAGGTATTCTTCCTAGACATAATTTTTCCAATAAATCCTAAATATATCAAACTTTGATATACTTATTCAATAAACTAAATTATGATATGGTAACGAGGTCTAACATGTAATGTGTACATTCTAAACAAGATTCTCATCTAAATCATCCTTAAACATCAACAAATAAATCAAAGATTTTCAAGAACCTTAGAGTATACAAATCTCATCTTATCTTCTATCTCAAGAATATAATTCCAGGGTGTAAAAGAGTCCTACACATGAGTTCTACAATGGATTTCGAAATATATCATTCTACATTTAGATTTTTGCATGGAGGAAACATGGATCCAAGATTATAATATGTGAATATCATCAAAGTTCTATCAAAACTCATGAACTTTAGAAATGTTTACATTACATCAAGATTTAAATCCTATTTTAAACATGGATTCAACATTAATACAAGAATATAACATTTTGAATAAGAATGGAAAGAGAATCATTACCTGATAATATTAGTGGAAACTCTATTTTCTTCCTATTTCTCCCTCAAGGTGTGTGGCCTCAAAAAGTGGTGTGGTGTGGAAATCCGGAGTTCCCCAATGGGCAACTAAGGCCCCTAAAAAGATCTCTATCCATGCCCGATTTGATCGGAAACTCTACCCAACGCCCTACCCAACCCATAGGTCCAATTTTAAACACCTAAAACGCATAATTAAATCTTCTAATCACATTAAAAAGTCTATAAATACTTTATACATTTATTTGTATGTTCCAACATTATTATATACGTATATCCGTAATACGATTCAATTAAATCAACGAGTCATCAATTTGTTCGCGACTATCTTCATTATTCACAATATATTGTCATACATAAAAATCACAACACTTTATATTCAAATTAAATACTCCAATATAATTAAACATACTCGTTTAATCATTACGTTAAATTAAAGATAATGACCATTATTTCATTCGAATAATAATTGCCACAATTTCAATTAAATCAATATAACTTCAATTTAATATTTATAAAAATATAAAATATTACAAATACCGACATGCATATGTGAAGACGGTAGATCTTTATATTATAACACACGTAACACGCTAGAATGGGATATCCAACGAATAATAAATATTTAAATAGGACACATCTTTATGTTTGGGTACCAAGAACAATATTTGGTGCAAAAGAAAAGGAAGTACTGAAAGAACAAATAACAACCACTACGCTAACATACATTAGGAGTGAACACAATGGCGCCAAATCAAAACATAAATGATGGAAATTAAGATTACAAGACCTAAATTATGAGAAGACTACATAGACCTAAAAAATATCTTTTATAACTATTTTTTTTAAAAAAACACTTATTTTTAAACAATTATTTTTTAATAAAAACATTTTTAGAACAGTCATAAAAAAATATTTTTGAAACAGTTACTAAAACGTTAGTTTTAATTAAGAAAATATTTTTATAACAGATTTAAAAACAATTTTTTTAACAGTTAAATCTTCTATTTTCAAAACAGTTATAAAAAAGTTTTTTTTTAATAACTTTTATTTTTAAAACAGTTACAAGAAGTTATTTTTGAAATAAAGTTAATTTTAAAACAACTATTTTTAATAATAGTTATTAAAACTTCAAAAAAAAACTGTTTAAAATAGTTATGGCCCGTTTGGTTCGCTACTCAGAAAACTCGATTTAAACGATGTTTTAAATATAGTTTTAAAATTCAGTTTTTTGTGTTTATAATTATTGGTGTGCGTTTGGTAAATTTATTTTTAAATACAGTTTTTTTAAAATTTGACAAAATTAGCAATCATGTATATTTATATTGTACATATATGTGTGTGTGTGTGTGTGTGTGCATATATAACATACATAAAACTTTTATACATACATAATACATGAATGTATACATGTATACATACATACATACATACTTATATACATACATACATACATACATACATACTAGGGGTGCACATGGTTCGGTTCGGTTCGGTTCCACTACGGAACCAGAACCAGAACCGAAATTGATCGGTTCCATGGTTTTGGAACCAGAACCAGAACCAAAATTGGTCGGTTCGGTTCGGAACCGAACCATCGGTTCTCGGTTTGGTTCGGGTTGGTTCATGGTTCTGGTTCGCGGTTTGGGTCGTGGTTCTGGTTTGCGGTTCTAGTTCGCGGTTCTGGTTCGCGATTTTCATTAATGGTTCTGGTTCTCGGGTTGGTTCTCGGGTTGGTTAATGGTTCTGGTTAATGGTTCAGGTTCATGGGTCGGTTCTCGAGTAGGTTCTTTGGTTCGGTTTTTTGGTTCGGTTCCATGGGTTCGGTTCTTGGTTCGGTTCGGTTCGGTTTGGTTCAGGTATAAAATCGAGAACCGAACCGAACACTTCGATTCTCAATTTTTTGGAACCAGAACCAACCCGTGGAGAAAAAAAACCGAACCAACCCAACCCACGAAGGTCGGTTTGGTTCGGTTCTTCGGGTTAACGGTTTTTTTGCACACCCCTAATACATACATTATATATATGTACATTTAATATAATGTATTTTTACGTATATTTAATGAGGTATGTTGGGGAGTTTGACTATATATAAGTATATATAAGTATAGTACTGCTTTTGTGCAGATCAGTTCGCATTTTAAAAGTGCGGACTGGATGTTACCTGGCGGTGAGCCCATATAAGAGAGAAAATGTACCTATAATTTAACTTATAATTTCTAGGCTCACCGTCAGGTGTCACATGTCCGATCTGCACTCTTAAAATGCGAATTAGTCCGCACAAGAGCAGTACTATATATATATATATATATATATATATTGCATGTATAATTCACTATAAAATTCTATACATACATGAATTGATAATATTTTTTAACACATATGTACTATATGTATATTTTCTATTATTCCATACATTAATAATACATGTATAAAACTATATATAAATATCATGTATATATTGATAATATTATTTAACTTTATATTATTTCATACGTAATTTTATGTACATGTACATATGTATTTTTTATTTATAAGAATTACACACATATTAATGTATTATGTATGTATATTACATATTAAGGTATAACTGCATTAAAATATTAAGAATGAATAATTTTGAGTTAAAAAATAAAAAACTGAAGTTATAAAACACCCTAAACCTATTTTCTGAAAAACTTGATTATAACACCGAAATATTATAATTCTGTGTTTAAAAACAGGTTGCCAAATACAAATTTTTATCAGAATTATATTTAAACACAAAAAACAGAATTCTAATTGCAAACCGAACACACCCTTAGTTTTATTTTAAAACGGTTATTTTTAAAACAGTTGTAAAAGCCTTTTGATTTTATAAAAAAAACAGTTAATAAAAAAAGTATATAATTTTTTTTATATAATACTTTTTGATTTTATATAGAAAATATTTAGTAATTTTTTTAATTAAAAATAATTAGAAATAATGTAGAATTTATTTTTGATACAATAATATATACTTATACTAAGTATGTATTAATGCGTTAAGGAGTAAAAATGTCCTTTTGTTTAAAAAGTAAGTCAATTGACGATCAAACCTGTCAACTAACGGTTTTCGTCGATTTAAAACGCCAACATACCTCAACCTCAATTATTATGAACAAATGTATTCCAAATAGTAAATGACCATTAATAATACACTCAATAAATGACCAAAATCAACATTTATTTATCATCATGAAATTTTCATCAATTATATCCATAAAAAAGAAATTTACTATAAATTTGCGATAACCCCAAAAAATAGTTACAAGACCGATGAAGTATTACAATTAAAAACAAGGGAATAGTTGTTCTCATACTCTCCGTGTCTTCCCCCACACCATTTGGATACTAAATGACAATTGTACCCTTAAGTTTATAAAATCTAAATGTCCAATTTTTTCACCTCCAACTAAAACAAATACATTTGTTAAAAAACAAAAATTATATTTTCAATAAAATTGTTTTTATAAATAAAAAAACTGTTTATAAAAAGTAATTTCTTATCTATTTTTGATTTATTAAAAAACTATTTCTTTTATTTATTTAAAAAACTGTTTATAAAACGTAAAATTTGCTTTCTTAAGAAACTGTTTACTTAAAAAGTTTTCTTTTTGTTTACAGATTTTTTTTGGGTTAAAAAATGCCTTTTTTGTACTATTTTAAAAACAATATTTTTTCTATTTAAAAAAATATGGTCCGGTATGTATAGTCGGTTTAACCACCTATATATACCGCTGGCGTGGATCATATTTTCTAATATGTTGGTTTGCGCCAGCGGTATGTATAGGTAGTCGGACCGCCTATACATACCGTTGACACGGATCATATTTTTTTAAAATAGTAAAAAGATTATTTTTAAAATAGTAACAGAAACAGTTTTTAACTAAAAAAATTAATAACATAGCAGTTTTTTTAAATAAATAAAAGATTTTTTTTTAAATAAATAAAAGAAACATTTTTTTAATTAAAAAATAAATAAGATTTTACGTTTTATAATTAGTGTTTTTTTAAAATAAAAAAGCTTTTTTTTATTGAAAATATAATTTTTTGTTTTTTATCAAATATATTTGTTTTAGTTGGAGGTTAAAAAATTAAATATTTAGATTTTATAAATTTTAGGACACAATTATCATCTATTAAATTGGTGTAGGAAAAGATATAGAAGGTGTGGAAATAACTCTTCCCTAAAAACAATTATATTATAACACATGGATCGTTTATAACCATACGAGGGTTGCACAGCAGACACTTAAAATATTGAATCGCTTACAAAATCTCCTAATAAACTCAGTGGATTTTGATAATTTTTTTTATCAATTCATGCATTGGGAATCTAGTTGTATCATCTCGTTGTGCACTAGTTCAAGTAAGGAAAACACGAGTATTTTATATACAAGACATGTACAAACACTTGACTAGTTCTACTTACACCATCATGGGTGGAAAATAGATGGATGGTAATTGGAACATACATCATCTACAAAAAAAATGTCATTCCTCAGCAGGTGTTTCTAGTGCTGAGCCCTAATTAAGATTCACAACCAAATTTGAGTCATAATGACGTTTGTGCTGAGCCAAGGGTTTGTCATAGTCCTCAGAGGATATGACCGTGTTTACGATTCTCAATTGTATTCAAAGACCACTCACATCGTAGCAAATGGGGGTTGGACTTTTTGTTGGGTTGACTACAAGTGGGAAAAAAAACTTGGGTTTTCTTTAAAAATTCGAAAAAGAATAGAAGCAATAGCAGTCAAGTTCAATACCATAAGTAGATGCTCTATTTGCTACCAATTCTTGCATGTCAGTTTCTATGGATTCCCGAGAGAGAGAGAGAGAGATTTTGAAATTGAATATGTACGTCATTCACTGAGACTCGTGTGAGGGAGTGACAGGCATATCCTGACAACTTGTTTAACAAGCAACACAGTGGAAGTGGAGTACATTTTACAAATAGGTAATTACTGGCCTAATGTGACCTCACCTACAACGTATTACCCACCTGCACTCCACAGTTTAGTAAATGCCGTACGAAACCTTCGTCCATCCAATATGGTTATGCTTGTTTGTTCTCGCGAGTCTTCACTTCTCTCGTGCTATTTTAAAGACTGGAACAGAGTTCAGTAACAGCAAGTGTCGTATTAAAAAAACCTTATTTGGTAATCTGGATTTCACTTCATGCTCATGCCTTTTGATTTCATGCAAGTCAACTACTCGTCTCGGGTCAATTCACTTTTACCTAGGTGAATCCACCTCCTTCCCCCCACGCTACATGTCCCATTTTAAATTTGATGTATTTGAGACATTAAATTATATATTTTATTTAAATTTAATTTTTTTAAGATATTAAATTATTTAATGTTTTAAATTCTGATTAATCAACTTTATATTTTTATACAGTGCCTGTGCGAGTAAGACAAGAAAAAGGCGAACATGTTATATAAATTAATGTAATATCAAGAAAATTTATCGAATTCTCATTTCAAGCAAATTTTCATATTCTCTACAAATAGTTAGACAATTCATTTTAAGAAACTAGTTAACTGTATATATAATGTTTTAACAAAATACAAATATAACTCAATTAAAATATGATAAATATAAATCTTTTTTGTAATAACACGGGCACGATCCAAGTAAATATGATACGACATGAGACAAATTTTTTTTTTATTTGTACCAAATACGAAGACGGTCCAATGCGCAACACAAAATCTTATTTTTAATATTGAACATGACATAAATAAAAGCAACACGACACATTAATTTATTTAACACCAATACATCCTAAATAAAAGTGACACGACCCGAATTTTTTATTTTATTTCTTTGTATTTTTAAATCAAAACAACACGATACAAAATCTTATTTTTTACCTAGCTCAACCACGAACATGACTCAATTAAAACACGACATGTGACAAATTCTTATTTATTTACCTAAGACGAACACAACCTAGTCAAAATGACACAACACGGCATGACACGATACAAATAATTTTTATTACCAAACACGAACATGACTCAATTAAAATGAGGCATGACTCAAGTTAAAGCGACACGACAAAAAAATATTATTTATTTCTTTTTTTTAATCCAAGTATTTATTTATTAAAGATAGAAAAATATTTTTTTTTTGTACTTTTTTTTTGTCCCATTTTTTTAATTATTTTTTTCTTTCTAGTTTTTTATTATTAAAAGAACTATTTTTTAAATAAATAGAAACCGGATGAAAACAAGAACAAAAAACTATTTTTTTAATAAATAAAAACTAGGAGGAAAGAGAGTATAACATATTTTTGTAGCTTTTAAAAAATAAAAACCGGGATAAAAAAGTGAACACAAAACAATTTTTTTGTTTCTTTTAATAGATAAAATCGGAATTAAAAAGAGAAACGAAAAAAGATTTATTTTATTATATAAAAATTGGGATGAGAGCAATTTTTTTTATATAAATAAAATATAGAGGAAAAAGACAACAATTTTTTGTTTTTGTTTTTTAGTAACTAGAAATTGTGACGAAAGGAGAACACAAAAAAACATTTTTTTAATAATAATAACTGGGACCAAAAAAATGTTTTATATTTTTTATAAAAAAAATTTTGATGAAAAAAAAGAACAAAATAATATTTTGTATTATGTCGCTTTTACGTGGGTTGTGACGCATTTTAATTGAGTCATGTTTTTGTTGGGTAAAAGAAGATTACCGTGTCATGTCGTGTTGTGTCATTTTGACTGAGTTGTATTCGTGTTAGGTAAACAAATAAATTTCGTCACATGTCGCGTTTTAATTGAGTCGTGTTCGTGTTAGATAAAAAGTAAGATTTCGTATCGTGTTGTTTTGATTAAAAAAATACAAAAAATAAGATCTCGTGTCGTATCACTTTTATTTGGGATGTATTGGTGTAAAATAAAATTTTGTCGTGTTGCTTTTATTTTTGTCATGTTGAGTATAAAAAAATAAAATTTCGTCTCGTGTCGCATTTAACTAAATCGTGTTGGTATTTGGTAAAATAAAATAAAAAAGACTTCATATTGTGTCGTATTATTTTTACTTGAGGGGTGTTCGTATTAATAAAAAATAAGATTTTGTATTTGTTGTATTTTAATTTGGGCTATGTTTGTGTTTGTTTAAAACATTATATATGCATTTAACTAGGTTCTTGACATGAATTAAAATAAAATTAAAAAATAATTTTTAGAAAATATTGATTTTACGGAACTAAAATAATTTGTCAAATAAGGGTATGGAATTGCATGGGTCTCTCAAGGCAATTATACATCAATTGTCTTCTCATTTCTTTTTCTAACATATGTGGCATGTAATTTTGGAAAGAGAATGTGAGAAACGTGAAAGGCGGAGTGCTTTCCATTTCACTTGGATTAAAATTTGATAAATTTTGTTGATACTTGTAGCATTACTTTGTTAAATAACATCCACGAACAATGACAATTTCAACTTATCATGTGGCACTTCGTGGTGTGTTGATTTAGATCGGTAGTAGGGCTGTAAACGGATATTCGAAAATTTGTATCCGTCCGATATCCGAATTCGAATTTGCGGATATTTATCCGAAAATATGGAAACGGATACGAATATGGATACTCTATAAAAATATCCGAGAAAACGAATACGGATACGGATAGTACTAGTATCCGACATGGATAATTCGTATCCGATGCGGAGTATCCATTTTATCGGATATCCGTTTTACCGGATATCCGTATCCGTAAAACATATGCTTAAAATATTACTAATAATATTAGTATTAGTATTACTAGTAAATAAATATTAAAGAAAACCTTAATCGTTTATTCCCCAAAACAAAAATAAACATATACTCCACTCCAAATAAAAACACCCTAAAGTTATTATTTTATTCGGTATATTATAAAATGTCATGTATTATTATTTTATTGGGTATATTATCATAGAGTTATACTAAAGTTATAATACACCCTATCACACACAACATACACCGACTAAAGAACATATACTCCACTAAAAAAAAAAAAACTAACTTCATTTAATTTCTCTTTCGTACAAAACAAGAGAAAAGAAACTCTCATGTGGTTGTTCGTTAGTTTTCTTAATTATAAATAAATGTAAGAGAGAAACAGAAAAGAATATAAGAGAGAAACATAATAGAATGCAAGAGAGAAATAGAAAAGTAAATAGATAGTTTTGATTGTGATGAGAACTGAAGTTAGCAACATGTATATTATATACAAAATAAAAATGTATACTTATTAAAATAAAAATATCAGTATGTTTTGAAGACAAAAGGTCCATGAGGTTATCATTCTCAATAAATTTGATTAATCTAAAAGGTGCATATTTATTTCTACTGTCATGGAATTCGACTGTTATTTTTTTTTGGCTAGCTTTAAACTTATATGGTTGTAAACTATGGATGACTTTAAGCCATATTATCATTATGAAATGATATTATTATTATGGAATCCATAATTGTTGATATTAGGAGGAAGTAATTTTGTTATATATTTATTTGGATTGGATTAGATTTCATTGGATTGGATATTTTAATTGCTATTTTTTGCGATGGCTAAATAATGTAAACGGATACGGATATTATCCGAATCCGAGGTATCCGAGCGGATACGGATATGGATAGTTGTTTTAACTATCCGGGCGGATACGGATACGGATACGGATACGGATACGGATATGGATACGGATAGTACATTCATATAGCGAATACGAATATGAAAAACATGGTATCCGATCCGTATCCGTCCGTTTACCACCCCTAATCGATAGCAATTTAAAGTTTCCAAATTTAAGACACTGTCCTTTAGTCTTTTTGCCAACTCATTTGTTAAGTTTATAACCCTTCTTTTTTTACAATATAAGTTTGAGCCCCGTTTCTTTTTTATGAAAACCGTTATAAAACATTTGACCATTATTTTTCATTTCTTTTTTTTTCAAGCCAAAACTACACTTATAATAACAAAAGAAATAACATATATGTGGACGCTGTCAGTAGCGGATTCAAGATTTTTGGTCAGGGGGCGAAAGTTTCGAGTAGTGCCGGGGGTTCAGGGGTGGAAGCCTCCAAAGCGATTTTTTTTTTGTTATTTCGAGTTTTATATAAATTACAGCTTTATAATGCCCAAACAATTACTCTCAATCATTATTAACAATATCTAATTAATTTCAAGAAATAAACAACGCTTAATAAATATTCACAATACCCAAATTTTAGTAGTGATAACAATTGAATTTTGCTTAATATGATTTTATATAATTTTTCAAGCGGATTTCAATTTTTTTTAACTTTTTAATTGAGGAAAATGATATTGCTTTTAATATGGAATTCACTTTACAATTTAAAAATAAAAATATCCAAATGATAAACAAATCAGACTTTGTGAAAAAATTTGTTTAAATAAACAAATCAGACTTTGTGAATTTTTTGTTTAAATTTGTTTAAATAAACAAATTTGTGTTTAAATAAGCAAATCTACAAATCAGAGTAGTAGAGAGGGAGAATAGCTTACCGGAGCAGAGCGGTAGAGAGGCAAATCTGCTACAAATCAGAGCATTAGAGAGGCAAACCTGCTTATCGGAGCAGAGCAAATTTGGACTAACGACCAATAAATCTGCTTACCGAAGCAACAAATCTGGACTGACGACCAATAAATCTGCTTACTGGAACAGAGCAGAGCTTACCATCTGCTTAGCGGAGCAACAAATCAACTTACCAGAGCAACGAATCTAGACGAACCCAATTTTTTTTTTCAAATCTAAATCGGGGCGGCCGCCCCAGTTCGTCCTAACGTGCGGCAGCCCTGAACGTCGTTACATTTGACCAAATATGTTTGTGTGGTATATATTTGCACATATATGAACTAAATTCTCAATCATTTTTTTTCTAAAAGATTCTATCGAATTTTTTGGAGCTATTATTTTGTGGACAACTTTCAATTTTTCCAAAGAGAGAGAAAGTATGCCTCGTTGGTTGGGCGTGAACTCATCTTGTTTGGGTTGGTCTTTTTGGGCTGCGAATTATTGTGTCTTCTTTTGTAGGCTCGCATGCCTCACGTTTGTTTGGTCCGTCTTGTCCGCCTTTGTCTTGTTTGCCTATTTGGGCAGAATTTTGTATATGTTTTTTGGGTTTTGCCTTTGTGTTAATTAAATCACATTTCACCAAGAGGGAATGCAAAATGTTCCCTACAGTGTGTGCTTAGGCAAAGATGATCCGAATAAATAAAACTTCAATATTTAGAATTTTCAAATTTCAAAGATTAAAACTTTAAGCAAATTAGCCCAATTATACTTAACACCGACTTTAAACCTTTTGTTGTGAAAAATCGATTTATTCAATTTTATTTTTTTTATTATAAAACATACATTTAGGTGTTAAGCGGATGGAATAAATAAATCCAACAAAACACGCCGATGTACGAGAAAAATCACAAAGGGAAAAATCTCAGACTGCCAGTCAACAGATCACTATGATACAATTTTACAAAGCATAGGCAATAGATTTACTCAGCAACACGATTGTAATACCCCGGATTTTCAGAATAAAATATTGTAACATAAATAAATTTAATAATTTTGGGAATAAATTAGGGGCATATACCAAATAGTCCCTCGAACATTTTTTAGTACACGTTTAATCCAAGCCTTTTTATTTTGCTCCAAAAAGTCATTCACCATGTCGTTGGCGTGGACCTTTAAAAACAAGAAAATATTAGTTAAATGGGTGTTTGAGGGACTTTTTGGTACAAAATAAAAGGCTTGGACTAAATGTGTATTAAAAAATGTTTGAGGAACTTTTAGGTATTTGACCTAATAAATTAAAGGATGCATTTAAATTTAATGGGTAAGATTTAAATTAAAAATAAATATTTATTCATGATTATATAAATACAAGACTCAATATGGCGTAATGAGTTCACTAGTAAAAATAAACCATACGTTAATAAATTTATGGGTGTGTGTCGTTTAAACACAATAAAAATGTCTAAGTGGGATGAAAATAGTTGAGAGCATTCCGACAAGCTTTATGGGCTCGTTTAGGTATTTTAAACATTTAGACATGGTCCCGGGGTTTAGGTATATAAGTTAGAAAAATTTTGGGCTAGTCTAATTATGTGTTCAGGCCCATTTGGGGGGTCCAAAAATGGGGATTTAGGCCTAACTCGGGATTAAAAGTTTTTATAAGTTAAATAAGAGTTTGGGAAACACCATTTGCATAACAAAAGGAACCCTAGCAACCCCCTCTCCTCCCCCCCCCTCCAGAGAGGTGATACCAAGGTCAAAAGAAGGAGGAGAATTGGAGATTCAAGAGGAGGATTCAAGAAGAATAGTTTCCACCTTCACCCTAAGGCAAGAAGTTTCTTGCTTATATTGATTTTCAAGTTATTTCTTAATTTATTTGTGTAGGCTCCCAAGTAGATATGTGGATTAATTGATAATTGATGATGTGGAATATGTTTCACTATATGCATGTAGAGGATCTCACTTTGATGATTAGAAAATTGTAGAAATGAAAGACTGATTAGAAAATCTGGAAAAATAATAAGAAAAATGTTGGTTTAGAGATAGATATTGTGATTTTATGGTGTGGTAATATATATAATGTATAACCTTGAGAAAGATTGCTTCTTGACACAAACCTATGTAAAGATACGGATTTTAACAGTTAAGAGTCACCCACTTTATAATTTTTGGAGAAGATGGTACCCTTATGAATTAATCATGATTTAGGTGTTATTCTAATGTAGAAATTGTTGTTAGATGATATAAAACTAGTTAATGATCATAAGTGATATTGGGATAACTTTTGGGTGATGAATAATGGGTTAATTATGAAGAAAATATGAAAATTTCATTTAAAGCAGATAACAGCCCCGAAACTGCAGGGGCGAACCGATTCAGATGCCATGTTCGCCCTAGGTTGGTTCGTTTGTGTTCTAAGTTAGTCGTTCGAGGTCCCGATGAATTTAGGAGTTTTGATATATTAATTTAACACTTTCAAAATATTAGTAGTATAAAAATATATCCATTTAGGCTAGCCGGAAATTTTGAAAAATTGGTAGGATAATGTATTCATTAGGTTAGCCAGGAATAAGATCCGAGATAAGGGAACATGGGGGTTACGGTATGACTCGGGAAGGCTAGTGGCTAAGTAAATGAAGTATAGAAATTCAGTAATGTTGAACGACTATTTAAATAAAGAAATTTATACTTAACGGGAAGTCCGGTAAACACCTAAATTAATTTGGGATAAATTCTGGGAATGTTGGACTGTTATCTAAATACATGAACTAATAATTAACGCGAGGATTACTTAAATGGAAAACAATATCGCGGGGATAATTACAAAGTAATTACCTATATGCGCATTATGTGGTATAGATAAGTAACTATTTATTTGTGTGGAATACACCTATGTTCGTGGACAGTCCTATCGGTTGGGATTGCGCGCATTCGGGACCGGAGCACACATCGATACAGGTGGGCTAGGTGTAGTGTTATGTCATCTTTTATATACTACGTGGAAGTGCCACTTATAGGAGTTAAGTGCTGATGCTGGATCCATGTGATACCGCTGGGTATGGGCAGTACAATGGTAAAACTGCGTAGGTACCGCCCCCACTTGCTTGTGTTTTATTTTGTCCATTTTGGATAAGGGACTCCTACGGACTCATCGATAGAGCACGGACGAGACACTATAAGTTGATTCCTTAGTGTCGCATATATAATAATATATATATAAATCAATTGAAATAGATGAAAGAATTCCTTGTCTAATGATGTAGACTATAAAACACAAACCCAAAAATATGTAGTATGCATGATAAATGATTGTATCAATGCTATGAGCCGTTTGACTGGGTTATTCAAAAAATAGTGATACGCATGTAGACAAGTATATATCAGTACGTAAATTATGCTAGACGCATCACATGGTTAATAATGCTCTTGTTATTTAATATTGATTTTGGGATTTGGGGTTATGATACGATTAGGATGGCATTTAGGCGAGAGGTGAGATACTTATCGTATGTAGGGCTGTAAATCGGATTGGGTGAGCTGGGCTTGGGATTGTTCATGCTCGGCCCGAATTCACTTACCCGTGCTCAAGCCCAAGCTCGGTTAGAATTATTTTTTCCCATCTAGGCCCGAACTCGGCTCATAAATATTACGGACTTCGGGCCCGATTTCAATTTTTTTGTTAAAAAAGTTTGAATTCATTTTTTTCTTGTATTTCCATCATGGACAAAATTACACATTAAAATCTAATTGATATTTCATGAAATAAAATATATAATTATGAAATGTATTAAATTAAAACAAGGGAAATAAGAGTGAAAATCTATAAATGCCTATTAAATTTCATACATTTAGCAAAATTTGATCACTAACAAAGGCCTATTGTGACTTGTGTAATTATTAAATCAAATACCCACAATGAGATTAACAATAAAATCACAAAATTTAAAATCACATGTAATCTAATGTATTATGAAAAATGATTTTTTTTAAAAGTAGTAAATGAAATAAAAGAACGAAACTTAATTAAACAATGTTAACATAAATATATTATATTATATAAATTATTTATTTATAAATATGAAGTTCGGGCTTCCGGCCCAGTTCGGGCTTGGCAAAGTTCAGCTCAAGCTTGGACCGAAATTCATTCGGGCTTGAAATTTTGGCTCAGGCTCGGCTCGACTCAAACTCAAATAAAGCTTGGCCCGAAAATTACGGGCCGAACGGGCGGGCTTCGGACCTCAGGCGCTCAATTTACATGCCTAGTCGTATGCGAGTGCCGATGAGAGTCTTTCATTTAAATTAATTGTATTCTTGCATTTCAATTTCAGTAAGTTAATTCTTGCACACTTTAGGGCGCTGACCCAAAATAAAAATGTTCCCCCCCGCCAGGTTTTCTCAGACAGGGATAGCGGGACTGAAAAAAATCAGACTTGCTATCACGTGTTGGTTCTCGAAGATCGATTTATTGATTCTACTTTCGGTTGATGCTTCTTCCTGTCTTTATTTATTTTGGATTATTGTAAGGGTATAAGTTTGGACTCCTTTTATTTATTAGTTGAGAGAGTATTTGTTCGTATTGATTTTTATTTTATTGGATGTGGATGTTGGTTTCATTATTACTTACTTTCACTTAATTTAATCAAGTTTTAATTCAAATGGGGTTCAATATATTTATGTTTATTACGGTCGATACTAAGAATGATATAGATTGTATAACAAGTCCCATATTTGGCGTATTGTGTCTGACCAACCTTTGCATGAGAAAATTGGGGTTATTACAGTTGGTATCAAAGCATCCAGGTTCTAGTGTCCTTAGGATCTATGTTGCGCTCATTACGTTTTGTGTTGCTTTCTTTAATGCATAGGGCCCTATGGTTAGGAATCATTATATTCTTTACAATCCATTACTAATACGAATCTCGTTTGCCTTTAGATGGCAAATGGGTAGGAGAGATAGATCAAGACATACCACCGCGTTATCTACAGAGGAGGGGGCTCAGCAGGAGCCGCAGCATCCATCGCCACCACCAGGGATGGAGCTAGGCTTTGGCTGGGTGGGGCAATTGCCCCAGCCAGGAATATTATTATTTTTGTTTGTAAGTTTAAGGTAATTTTAAAAAACTTAAAAACTTTAAGGGTTATATATAGAAAGTCAAAACAACTCAAACCCAACTTAAAACCCATTTCTCCAACTTTCTCTTGCTCCCCATTTCTCCTGTAACTCCCACACCACACGATTTTCTCTCCCCATTTTGGCTTGATCCTCCTCTCACTATTCATTCTGAAGGTAAGTTAACTTTAATAAGTGATTACTGTTTTGACTTGTTGTTTTAATTTGGCTTGCTGTTTTGTCTTCCTCAATCCACCACTTACTCCATTTTGTCTTGCAGTTTTAATAATTTTTCTTATAGGTTTTTATTTTATTTTTGTTAGGTGTTTATTTATTTATAGATTAATTAAGTGTTGTGTTCATTTCATTTTTTTCTTTTAGGGTTGATTGCTAATTTGCTTTTGCCTTATTGTGGATTGGTGGAACTCATGAAAAAAATTCCGAAGATGTGATACGAGATCTTATTACGTGTGACCTATACAAATTATCAATGAAATTTTAGTAAATATAGAAAAATAACCCTAATTTTTTGTTGGGGCAATGTCCACCGTGATGGTAGCTATGTTAAGGTGTTTTCCACCACCGCAGCCTCCGCAGTAGCTTCCACCACCACCACAGCAGGCGGTGCTACCATTCTAGATGCTTGGATTAATTTGGGACAGAGCTAGGGAGGCCTTAACTAAATGCCAACCACCGGAGTTTACTAGCAGTTCATATATTATAGTGGTGAGTAGGTTGAAGAGAGATATTCGACGACATTTACAGATGGTGGAATGTACGCCAGTTCAAAGGTAGATGTTGGCTTCATTTCGACTCGTAGGATTAGCACTTCAGTGGTGGGAGTCCGTCACTTTGGAAGCATATAGGGATAGTTTGACCATAGATGAGTTCTGGGAGGAACTTGAGGGGAAGTACTTTCCTCAAGTAATGCAATCAGAAATATAAGGGAAATCTAGGGACCTCAAGAAGGAGGCTTGCACTGTGGAAGAATACGAGGAAGAGTTTACTGCGTTTTCCTATTTTGCTAAGGAGGAGGTAAATACATAGTAGAGGAAGATGGAGAAGTTCGTGTCAGGGACAGTGTGGCACATCAGATAATCACTATTGGGGAACCCGACTTTCACTACATATAAGCAGATAGTTAATGTTGCCTTATCTCATTGCCAGCATCATAGGGCATTCTAAAAAAATAAAGGAGAGAAGAGACACCTCTCTAAGACGCCAAACCAGCAGGGTAAGGTAAATGGGAGTAACTGTCAGGAGCCTCAGTAATTTCGGGGTCCTTAATATTCAAAGAACGATAAGAGATTTAGAGGTTCTAATGATATGAATAGACAGGGCCAACATAGATCCGAACAGAGAAGACACCAGTACCAAGGGCAGCAAGATCAGGGCTAGTAGGGGGCGACAACCAGACATGCAACAGTTCCAAGGAAATTATTATGTTTACGGTGAGAAGGGACATTTATCCAGAGAGTTCCCTCAGGGAAATTGGGCAACACGTGAGTTATGAGGATAGCGAGGACACCGAGAACCTCAGAAGGAACATCAAACACTACAGGTTCAGTCAATGGCGATAGTTCCAGCCTTACCAGTGATACCAGCTCCACCTCAAGGACAACAGTCGCAGCTACAGTACGAACGTGTTGTGTATCACGACGCACCAGGAGATGGACCATTGCCAGCATAGACAGTAATGGCATGATCCCTAAATTTTGATCTTGTAAGACATACTTAGTTTAATACTGATGCATAGTACTCTGTAGCCAATACTATCTCGTCAGTACATTGGGGGAGGGTAGACTCCATTTTAACAAAGTGCTTTACGTTGTTCCACCCATGAGTTGAGGGGAAGGAACCTATAGTGCCTCATGTGTTGGGGTATAAGAATTGACCTTAGGAGGACTTAGGGTTGCGAAAAACTTATTTTCATAAGTAACATTAGAGAACTATAGTATCCTAGGGATGGGTTGTAAAGAAGACCATAGTGCTTGTGTTGATTTTACGGGACCATTTAAAATTAATAGTTGAATGTAGTGTGACTAGTTTGCATTAGTGTTCACCATCATTATTGGAAATATTACGAGAATTGTAATAACTTGTGTCTAAATATGGTTAAATGGATGGAGATAAGGATTGGGGAGTTACACGATGATTTTATATAATTTAGTGTGCTTAAGAGGGCACTACATGACTTCTGTGTCATAGTCGAGCAATTGGCGATGCACCAATGATGGTCATATGGTCACAGGGACTTTATTTGCAGGACTCACAAGCACCCAGAAGAGTGGCCTCATCGAGAGTGGGCATCGCAAAGTAAAATCTCAGGATTTGTTACCAAGAATTTCTTGGAGAATAATGTCAGGTCTTAGGAATAAATAAATGCGATAATTATTTAGTGATGAAACCTTCTCATTTATGTTAAAAGTATGCAAAGCGAAAAGAGTTCATATTTTAGAAATATTTGGTTGCTTTGGGAATGTTAGGACTAGTGGTAGTCCCGATTACATGATGAGGTGTACGATCATAAATAGTGTTATTATAATGACGATGTCATTAGAAGTAGGCATTGGTAGTCGTTATTGGAATGAGTAGGCCTTTGGAGCCTTATAAATTGATTAATCACATTAATAAATGGAAGACCTGGACTAACAGATATCAGCGACCGACAAAGCTATGTAGTAGTGTATCGAGAGGTTTCCTTATTTGGATTTTGCTTGCGAGATGTCACACGCAAGAAATTATCAAATGTTGGGAGTTGATATGGATCCTAGAACATTTTTGTTGTTGTTCTTGGTATGATCAAACAGATAAATCTATCGGGATTTAGTGTATCCCTTGTAAGTGAGGAAACTTTTGTTGAGAATGATCGTAAATGGGAATTTACGTAATTAGTGTAAACAATTATTCTTATTTTTGCCTTGGGCCGACGGATCTCAATAAATGACTAAGTCGTGCAGTAGTGTATCGGGAGGGTTTCTTATTTGAATTTCGCTTGCGAGACGTCCCACGCACGAAATTGGCCAAATTCGGAACTTGAGGGAAGTATGATCCTAAGATGTTTATTTTATTTATTTAAGTTTTATAGTGGAGATATACTTTGCTTTTTGGATATGCATTATATGTAGGGTTCATGATTGGATGCGTAGATGTCATCCATATTTGATATTTGTGCGTGCATGTGCATACAATGTGGATTTATGGACACCCTAGTGATTTTATGATAGGCATAAGTGAGACTTTTATTTTATCTCATGGGATATGAGTGCGGAATAATTGGGTGTAAAACTTTGGTTAATAATGCGGATTAAAGTATAAGGGTGAATAAAATATTATGACGCAATAAATTTACTAATTTTGAGAATAAATTAAATCAGTAAAAATAAACATTTATTCATGATTATATAAATACAAGACTCAATTTGGCGTCATGAGTTCACCAGTGAAAATAAATCATACGTTAATAAATTTATAGGTGCGTGTTGTTTAAACACAATAAAAATGTCTAAGTGGAATAAAAATAACTGGAATGCATTCTAAAAATCTTTATCGGCTCGTTTAGGTGTTTTAAACCTTTAGAAGTGGTCCCAGGGTACAGATAAGTTGGGAAACTTTTGGGCTAGTCTAATTATAGGTTCGGGCCTATTTGGGGGTCCAAAAATGGGAATTTAGGCCTAACTCGGGATTAAGAGTTTTTATAAGTTAAATAAGAGTTTGGGAAACACCATTTACATAACAAAAGAAATCCTAGAATCCCCACCCACAGAGAAGAGATACCAAGGTCAAAAGAAGGAGGAGAATTGGAGATTCAAGAGGAGGATTCAAGAAGAAGAGTTTCCAAGAATTTTCTTGCTTATATTGATTTCCCAGTTATTTCTTAATTTTGTTTGTGTAGGCTCACATATAGATATTTATATTTAATTGATAATTGATGATGTGGAATATGTTTCACTATATGCATGCAGAGGATCTCACTTTGATGATTAGAAAATTGTAAATTGAAAGCTTGATTAGAAAATCTGGAAAACTAATAAGAATAATATTGGTTTAGAGATAGATATTGTGATTTTATGATGTGGTAATATATATAATGTATAACCTTGACACAAACCTATGTAAAGATACAGATCTTAAAAGTTAGGAGTTACCCACTTTATAATTTTTGGAGAAGATGGTACCCTTATGAATTAATCATGATTTAGGTGTTATTCTAATGTTGTTAGCTGATATAAAACTAGTGAATGATCATAAGCGATGGTGGGATAACTTTTAAGTGATGAATAATGGATTAATTATAAAGAAAATATAGGAATTTCGTCTAAAACAGATAGTAACCCCGAAACTGTAGAGGCGTATCAGTTCGAATGCCCATTTCACCCCAGGTTTGGTTCGTTTATTTTCTAAGTAAATCGTCCGAGGTTCCGATGAATTTAGGAGTTTCGAAATATTAGTTTAACACTTCCAAAATATTGTTAGGATGAAAATATATCCATTTAGGGTACCAAAAATTTTGAAAATAATTGTAGGATAATGTATTCATCGGGTTAGCTGGGAATAGGATCCGGAATACGGGAACATGGGGGTTACAATATGACTCGGGAAGGCTAGTGACTAAGTAAATGAAGTGTATAAATTCAGTAATGTTGAATGAATATTTAAATAGAGGAATTTATATTTAACGGGATAAACACCTAAACTAATTGGGGACAAACTCTGGGAATGTTGGATTGTATTTAAATACAAAAACTAATAATTAACGAGAGCAAACACCTACTCTCTTCAAACATGAGAAGCTCTTTCTTCATAGCCTCCATTAAACCTCTAAGGATCTCTCTCTCACCTTCTACATACTCTAGCTTCTCATGAAGAGCTGTCTCACGTGTCCTAAGGTCTTCCACTAAAACACTCTCATCAATGACCTTAACAAGCTCTCTCAAACTAGCTCTATCTTCAAATTAACCCTTTTTAATTTAATTGATTTGACATACAATTCTTGAAAAATGACTTGAAGTTCACTCACATCTACTTCTTGTGACACCCCGCCCAATTAAATATAGAAGCTAATTTGATTAAAAAGGGTGTCACATCTACTTCTTGTATCACATCTACTTCTTGTTCGAATCACACTGAATTTCGTATAATGAGTCACATCCATTATAATTCGCAGCAGGAGAACGTAAGTCGCATACGTAAAGGGACACAACAATCCTATCATAAGACTCTACATCAAAGAACGATACGCTGAAACGTAATAAGTTGCACAGATCCTAAGGACACTAGAACCTGATGCTCTGATACCACCTGTGACACCCCGCCCAATTAAATATAGGGTGATAAGTCCTCTACCAATTTAAAACAGGATATTCAGTTGGTTCATTCTCAGCATCACTGTCGAAAAACTTTTTAACATATTAATCTCCTAATATAAAATTAAGCTAGGTGTCAAAACATTGCCAATTTTAATAAAACCAAGTAAATCCATTTCTTTCCATCTTAAAATATAAACCATTCACCACACATAGGAATGTAAATAAATACTGAACATGAATCAAGTACTGCAATAAATAATACTGAGTAAAACTCTTAGTTCAAAACTCCAAACCATACAATAAACTGAATAAAAAATCTCTAATGGAAGAACTAGAAGTGGGCGACATATGCCCTAAACAAGAAGTCTAGATGAAACTGAATGGAAAGGATAGATGCGTCTACTGCAAGGACCTACAACTCCCACAACAGCTGCAGCACGTCAAGCAACCCAAATCTCTAAATCTAATACTCCTCTGGCTGAGCACCTGATATAATACATATATATAGCAAAAGAGAGAAGAGATACAAGAAACGGGACAGAGCCCGATGTGTAAAAATATTTTAGCAAGTATTTAAAACTGGTTCTTAAAACAAGTCTTATACGCATGTTAGTTATCGAACTCTCACATGAGTTTCTCACCTCTCGTCTATTGTGCACGCCTAACGTACATCTAATCTCCCCCTAGTTATACTTGCCAGTCTAACTAGTCAGAAACCATACTAATACTAACTGTGCTCACTAGTAGTATTCCCGTATCGCCCATACAATACGCTATTCAGATAGTTTATCTCACATACTAAATTTCATTATTCACCGTTTGAATGGTTAATCTTTTATTCACTAAGATCATTTTACTTCTCATTTTCATTTTATCTACTAGTCTCACAAAGTAGAAAGTTATCCAAGTACACTCATACATATATATAGTCTCATCATCCCTATCTATATACACTAATCCTGCACCCTTAGGTTAAGACGGCATGGTACAATGTAATAATTATTATTATTACCAAATCTACTAATTTCACACAGTAGCAATATTCACAAGTGCATATATATATATATATATAGTCACATCATCTCTATACATATATATATACTAATCCTGCACCCCCGGCTAAGTCCCATTAGTGCACATATCCAGAAAATCATGCATCCCCGAGTTAGCACCCATTAATGCACCTATCAATAATAATTCAGCACCCCCGGGTTATCACCCATTAGTGCGCATAACAATAGAATATTTCATCCCCGGGTTAGCACCCATTAATGCACCTATCAATAATCATTAAGCACCCTCGGGTTATCACCCATTAGTGCGCCTAATAATAGATTATTGCATCCTCGGGTTAGCACCCATTAATACACTTAATAATAGAGTTTTTGCACCCCCGAGTTATCACTCATTAGTGCTCTTAACTATAAGGTTCTTGCACCCTCGGGTTATCCCCCATTAGTGCTCTTAACAATGATATCACATAATAGGCAAACACACATCCTATTATAAATTATAGGTATTTCTCCAACCTACATATATACTCTTCATACGTATTTTAACCTCATCACTTACGTATAGTATAAATATTTAGATTACTATCTCTCTCGTAATCTCCAAGGTACATTCTCTTTATACCGAAATAATTAAAGTATTTATTCTCACATACTTTCCTGAAATTCCATCTTATTTAAATTTACTAATTGGCAGTTCCTCTCACTCCAATAAACCGATAAGTTCAAAACTAGACTTTGAGAAAAATCCCCAAAATTCTCTCTGTCACTCGAACCAGAAGGGTTATCGTTTGAACGAATTCCAAGTGTCGTTCGAGCGGCTTTGCCCGAGATGCCATCTTGTTCGAACGACTTCACGCGAGATCTCCATCGCATTTGAACCACTTCGCGCGAGATCCCCATCTCGTTTGAACCACTTCGCCCGAGATCGCGCGAGATTGCACTGTTCGTCTTCTTCCCCAAACTTCAACGTTTTTCACCATTTTTAACCTAAAAACCTCTAAGATTCAATTCCCAACAACTCATAATCAATACCCATCAACCCCTAACAAGTTATAGATCATTTCTATCATCCTAGGATCCTTAATTCGTCATTAATCATCATAATTACATAAATCCCCAAATTAATTCACTTGAACCCTAGTTTTCCAAATTCCATTTCAAGAACCTAATCAACCCAGATTCGTTCATCAATATATAATCCAATTCCATGATTAATCCTCTACATACATGAATGAATTCCATCCACTAATTAAACCAATCCTTAATCATAATTTAAATCTCCATTTTTCACCCAATTAACATATAAATCATGATTAATTCCACCTAGACTAACATGAGCATGATTATTTCTAAAAGAAAGCAAGTAATAAACAGTTGCCTCAAATATGACGGTCTGATCCGTTGGTGATGTTGGTATATACGCGTCCCTTTCTTCGCGATCTACGCGTTGGTGGTCACGGTTGTGCAAGGTGATGCCAAATGAGCCTTCTCTCTTGGAAATTGGTTCTCCCTCACACCCTCCATGGCCGTTCTTGATTTGTGTAACCTATTAACCCTAATGGCCTTTCCTTAGCTGATATAATTAATCCCAATTTTCGTCCATTAATTTGGCCCAAAAATACAATTTACCAAAATGCCCTCTCGGGGTGCCGGTTAGGCCTAAAATCTTCCCGCAACCCAAACTAAACACCCGGGTATACTATTTTGACTATCTTGACCCTTCTGGACTCAATGGCGCACTTGAAATGACCATACGAGTTAATAAAAATAAATTCTCTTTTTATTGCATTCAATTAGTCCCGACACGACTCACACGCGTGTGAGACTTAAATTACCAAACTGCCGTATTTTTCACTTTCGACAATTTATCAAATATCATAATTCCATATTACATATCACACAGTAATATTTAACAGTTCACAACACTAAGTATTAACCCTTGGCACGCTAGTTAATAATTATTTTAAATCTCGATTAATAACAAATTAATTTCTCACATTTTCATTTAATTAATCCAACAACAATAATTAATCACATATTTATTACCATAATAATAATTAATCACATAATTATTTAAATCATAAAAAATACGGGGTGTTACATACTCCCCCCCTTACAACGGAATTTCGTCCCGAAATTTGGAAAAAGTATACCAGGTACAGACAACGCTGTAAAAATATTGCGCATCGCATCCCGACGCTCACAAGTAAGCTACTCCGTACCACCCATATAGTACGCTATCAAATACCCTTAATAATGAACACTTCACATGTGTTTGATTTAAACTCCATGTTACCCTGTCGTATAGGCTCTTGCCCAAGCCTTTCTGCTTAAGTTTCACTACTTCAACATTATTTTAGATATTCACTTTCTAGTCTTCTACTATTAGCATCTTAGTAGATTTATCCTCTTTTCATATACATACGACTTCGTCTCGTGTCATTCATACAAGTAAATTGGTGGTGCAATATATATTTCACACACAATATATACGATAGTATCGATTCTTCTCCGACATTTGTAATCATAACTGGTCCCTCACCTTTAACTATTTAGTAGGACAACAACCAGGTTTATCATGCCATACTTACACTGGCACTCTGCCCGAACGTGAACTTACAGGAGTTATTTGGACACAAACTCCACTAGTGGAAGGTACGACTCTCGTCCTCCCCTAAGATCTCGGGGTTCACATAAAATTTTCTCTCCCGCATTCGATTAGACCACTTGTCTTTCCCATCCCTCTGTGGGTATTGGGTCGTACTCAATCGCATTTTAGTACCTATAATCTCACCATCTCAGCTACATGAGAAGATCCTTGGCGATACTCTTCTATTCTCTAGTGGAAGGAGTCCCTACTGGTTTCGAATCGTCACTATTTTTCTAACAGTTAGCTGACCCACTGCAGAGTAACTTTGAAGGTTACTCTACATTAAACCCATCACCACTGTTGTTTGTATTCTGACACATCTTGTCTTTCTTGAATAAATTTCAATTTATCTAGAAACGTAAGTCTCTGAAAAAATGTCGTGAATAAGCTCCGGCTTACCCGACTACATGTTATCGAATTCACATGCTAATCACAATCCATTACCTGATTCAACCCCTTAGGGCGCCCATACACCCTATACCTCACGCATCATTATACAAAAGACATAAAATTTTCTTACCTCAATTCTTGCACACTCGGTATGCTGATGTGGTAGGGGTAAACTCAACCGCCCCACTAACCATAACTTAATCAATCCTTCAATGGTATCATTTCTCTATTCAGAATGATACTGAGACTAGGCGACTCTATTGGCCTTAATTTATAAACGAATTATCAACTCTCAATTATATCCTCCTATAGGTACAATAACCAACATACAAAACTTATGTACAATCGGCCAAATTTCTCTCCAACTCCCGACGTTCGCTAGTTTCATGCGTGGGATGTCTCGCAAAGCGAAATCCAAACAAGGAACCCCCCGATACACTACTATCTAACCTAGTCGGTTGTTGAGGTCCGTAAGGCCTTCAGTACCTACTATGTACTTTCCCACAATCTACGTATTGTGATATAAAATTTTACTTGTCTACTCTCATGTCTCTAAAAATGTAACATGAAGCATGGCGCCCTCACTATCCCAAGTACTTGGCGCTATAAATATATAACGAGCTATTTTTCGTTGCTTGTTAAGAACACAATGTATTCTAAGTCTTAACAGACAAATAAATTCCTATGCTCGAAAATCACATATAATTAGACACTATACTCGCTGAGGTCTATATTACCATGAAAGTTTCATATATACACTCATATCTGGGCCCAACCTTATTTTCAGGTGGCGCCGCACAAAACTAAGATCACTCCTCCCGGAGTATCCGGCACGATAGTCATATCACTACATTTTTACTATTGTTTAACCATATGGTAATTAATCACTACACATTACCATAATAAACTCTACTAATGCTGACTCAATGCAGTAGTAAATTATAACAACAAAACATATTCTTAGGGCCCACCCGATTTATTCACGGGAAATCATCAAAATACCCTTCTAACAATGAGAAATACGTTTGTAACAAGACTATTAAAACTAACGTTCCCACTAAACTCGACCCACACACGAAGTTTAGGGTTTCCAATTTACATAAAAGTTGTGGCACACCCATGTCACTAGAATCTATCCTTTACTCACAAGGAAGAAGCAAAACCTCACCAGTCTCGCCAAATCACAGGGTCTCAGCACGTGGCTGCCATCACGACTAATGAACATCTGCAATCGTCATACATCCTAATATTTCACCCTATAGTTGTCCCCTCTCACCATAGACAATTTATTCCATCTTGTGGATTTCGCGCCCATTATTTAAACGTTGGCCCAAACTCTCCAGTCCTCAATTATAGCTTTATAAAAATCCCGTTTACATCCTGAGCCCCGTAGACCCTGACATACTGTATGCTGCTATTAACGAGGACTCTACTGGTCCAGCCTGAACCCATCACTCTCGGGTTATGAATTTCCTGGGCCAAATTCCCTTGACCCCAAATTCTTTCGCTGGAAGTCTCGCTCCTCCAGTCGTTATGCCTAACTGGCACGGTTTACCATTTCTAATCTCTTCGGTCTCACCTCAATTGTGGACACATTCAACACTTGTAGTTCTACTTTCTTCACATAAGGAAAACTTCACGAACTATTTCCCATCACTGGTCCCACTGACCATTTTGGGATTGTCCTTCTCTCGGACCGATAGTCTCAACTCACTATTATTCTTCCATTTTCCCTTTGGCTACGATAGCTATTCAGAACTATGGTTGGCCTTTACAGCCTGATTGACTTCATCGTCCTCTTGAAGTTAATCACTTAAAATCATCTAATCGAGTTCCCTATCGGGTATACTTCCATGTGGTGTTTCACTAACACCGTTGAATTCAGTTTCTGCTCTTCAGCAGGTTCGATAACCCTCTTTACTCCCTTCTCTTGGAAGGACTGCAATCACTAGCAACCGTATAACTTTGATGACATCAACATTAGTCATCTTAGCTGGATTTCTCATCCATACTGGTATTCTTCTCACGGGTTCTTTATCAACTATAAACCCTTTAGATAATTTATACCCCTCTGCCAGGTACGAAGTTCATTATGCAATTCAACCTCTCTCTCATGATCGGTTTCTATCTTACCCATCATTTTAACATCAAAATTTCACTCGAATTTTGTTACCACATCGAATGGAAGACCTCACGGTCAACTCGTACCCAATTTCTCTCTAAATTTCAAACACACCTCTTCATACATGGTGATTGCCTCTAATCACTACACGATGCTCCTAAGAGCTATAACTTTTAACTCCAATTTAATTATGAGTTCCGTCACGCCCCACTTTACACAATTGCCTTCGGATTTTCTACCTCCGCTGGTCTGTTACACTTTCTCATTTTCTTTTTTTTATCTTCACCGATGAGTTTTCGAAAGAGTCCCTCTGATTTCCCCTTTTTATCGATTATGCTAGGTGGTCCTGAAATCATTCCACCGTTATCTATAAGTGTGTCCTGGGAACCCAAAGTTCTCAAGTAATAATTTTTACTAGCCTTTACTTACGTAATTCTCATTATGATTTTTGTCCCAATCACTCTTACCCGATTGCTCTATGTCTTCTGTTTAGCTTCTCCTTCCGCAGTTCTTCTTACGGCCCTCGCTGGTCGTCCCAAAATGTTTGGTGTTCGAATCACACTGAATTTCGTATAATGAGTCACATCCATTATAATTCGTAGCAGGAGAACGTAAGTCGCATACGTAAAGGGACACAACAATCCTATCATAAGACTCTACATCAAAGAACGATACGCTGAAACGTAATAAGTTGCACAGATCCTAAGGACACTAGAACCTGATGCTCTGATACCACCTGTGACACCCCGGCCAATTAAATATAGGGTGATCAGTCCTCTACCAATTTAAAACAGGATATTCAGTTGGTTCATTCTCAACATCACTGTCGAAAAACTTTTTAACATATTAATCTCCTAATATAAAATTAAGCTAGGTGTCAAAACATTGCCAATTTTAATAAAACCAAGTAAATCCATTTCTTTCCATCTTAAAATATAAACCATTCACCACACATAGGAATGTAAATAAATACTGAACATGAATCAAGTACTGCAATAAATAATACTGAGTAAAACTCTTAGTTCAAAACTCCAAACCATACAATAAACTGAATAAAAAATCTCTAATGGAAGAACTAGAAGTGGGCGACATATGCCCTAAACAAGAAGTCTAGATGAAACTGAATGGAAAGGATAGATGCGTCTACTGCAAGGACCTACAACTCCCACAACAGCTGCAGCACGTCAAGCAACCCAAATCTCTAAATCTGATACTCCTCTGGCTGAGCACCTGATATAATACATATATATAGCAAAAGAGAGAAGAGATACAAGAAACGGGACAGAGCCCGATGTGTAAAAATATTTTAGCAAGTATTTAAAACTGGTTCTTAAAACAAGTCTTATACGCATGTTAGTTATCGAACTCTCACATGAGTTTCTCACCTCTCGTCTATTGTGCATGCCTAACGTACATCTAATCTCCCCTAGTTATACCTCCCAGCCTAACTGGTCATAAACCATACTAATACTAACTGTGCTCACTAGTAGTATTCCCTTATCACCCATACAATACGCTATTTAGATAGTTAATCTCACATTTTAAATTTCATTATTCGCCGTTTGAATGGTTAATCTTTTATTCACTAAGATCATTTTACTTCTCATTTTCATTTTATCTACTAGTCTCACAAAGTAGAAAGTTATCCAAGTACACTCATACATATATATAGTCTCATCATCCCTATATATATACACTAATCCTGCACCCTTAGGTTAAGACGGCATGGTACAATGTAATAATTATTATTATTACCAAATCTACTAATTTCACACAGTAGCAATATTCACAAGTCCATATATATATATTTATATATATATATATATATATATATATATATATATATATAGTCACATCATCCCTATACATATATATATATATACTAATCTTGCACCCCCGGCTAACTCCGATTAGTGCACATATCCAGAAAATCATGCATCCCCGGGTTAGCACCCATTAATGCACCTATCAATAATAATTCAGCACCCTCGGGTTATCACCCATTAGTGATCCTAACAATAGAATATTGCTTCCCCGGGTTAGCACCCATTAATGCACCTATCAATAATCATTCAGCACCCCCGAGTTATCACCCATTAGTGCGCCTAACAATAGAATATTGCATCCCCGGGTTAGCACCCATTAATACACTTAATAATAAAGTTTTTGCACCCTCGAGTTATCACTCATTAGTGCTCTTAGCTATAAGGTTCTTGCACCCTCGAGTTATCACCCATTAGTGCTCTCAACAATAATATCACATAATAGGCAAACACACATCCTATTATAATTTTATAGGTATTTCTCCAACCTACATATATACTCTTCATACGTATTTTAACCTCATCACTTACGTATAGTATAAATATTTAGATTACTATCTCTCTCGTAATCTCCAAGGTACATTCTCTTTATACCGAAATAATTAAAGTATTTATTCTCACATACTTTCATGAAATTCCATTTTATTTAAATTTACTAATTGGCAGTTCCTCTCACTCCAATAAATCGGTAAGTTCAAAACTAGACTTTGAGAAAAATCCCCAAAATTCCCTATGTCGCTCGAACCAGAAGGGTTGTCGTTTGAACGACTTTCACGTGTCGTTTGAGCGGCTTCGCGCGAGATGCCATCTCTCTCAAACGACTTCGCGCGATATCTCCATCTCGTTTGAACCACTTCGTGCGAGATTCCCATCTCGTTTGAACCACTTCGCGCGAGATCGCGCGAGATTGCCCTGTTCGTCTTCTTCCCCAAACTTCAACGTTTTTCACCATTTTTTAACCTAAAAACCTCTAAGATTCAATTCCCAACAACTCATCATCAATACCCATCAACCCCTAACAGGTTATAGATCATTTCTATCATCCTAGGATCCTTAATTCGTCATTAGTCATCATAATTACATAAATCCCCAAATTAATTCATATGAACCCTAGTTTTCCAAATTCCATTTCAAGAACCTAATCAACCCAGATTCGTTCATCAATATATAATCCAATTCCATGATTAATCCTCTACATACATGAATGAATTCCAACCACTAATTAAACCAATCCTTAATCATAATTTAAATCTCCAATTTTAACCCAATTAACATATAAATCATGATTAATTCCACCTAGACTAACATGAGCATGATTATTTCTAAAAGAAAACAAGTAATAAACAGTTGCCTCGAATATGACGGTCTAATCCGTTGGTGATGTTGGTATATACGCGTTCCTCTCTTCGCTATCTACGCGTTGGTGGTCACGGTTGTGCAAGGTGATGCCAAATGAGCCTTCTTTCTTGGAAATTGGTTCTCCCTCACACCCTCCATGGCCGTTCTTGATTTGTATAACCTATTAACCCTAATGGCCTTTCCTTAACTGATATAATTAATCCCAATTTTCGTCCATTAATTTGGCCCAAAAATACAATTTACCAAAATGCCCTCTCGGGGTGCCGGTTAGGCCTAAAATCTCCCCGCGACCCAAACTAAAAACCCGGGTATACTATTTTGACTATCTCGACCCTTTCGGACTCAATGGCGCACTTGAAATGACCATACGAGTTAATAAAAATAAATTCTCTTTTTATTCCATTCAATTAGTCCCGACATGGCTCACACGCGTGTGAGACTTAAATTACCAAACTGTCGTATTTCTCACTTTTAGCAATTTATAAAATATCATAATTCCATATTACATATCACACAGTAATATTTAACAGTTCACAACAATAAGTATTAACCCTTGGCACGCTAGTTAATAATTATTTTAAATTCGGATTAATAACAAATTAATTTCTCACATTTTAATTTAATGAATCCAACAACAATAATTAATCACATATTTATTACCATAATAATAATAATTAATCGCATAATTATTTAAATCGTCAAAAATACGGGGTGTTACACTTCTTCATTTTCACTCTCTTTTTCATATCCACTCTCACAACCATCACAAATATGGGATTCACAAACTTTGGCCTCAGAAGTGTCATGTATTATAATGTCATCATTGGACGAGCTCTCACTATCGCTTACATGACTTGCCATGAACACGGTAAAACTGCGCTCAATAGGGGATTCGAGCCCCTCTTCCTTATCACTATCACTAAGGGTAGCATTATATGAAATTGGTTGCTTGCCCTCTCTCTTTAGTTTAGTGGGACATTTAAAAGCCCTATGGACATTACCTTCACAACCAAAACAACGATTTGACTCGTCCCTATTAAGATCTTCATTATGATTTTTAGGGATCTTCTCGGTCCTGTTATACTTGGATTTATTAAATTTCTTATATTCATTTTCGGGACTCTCTTTATTGGTCTTAAGAAATTTTCTAAATTTCCTAGCAAACATTTCCATATATTCCGAGTCAAAATCTCTCTCATCATCCGAAACTTATTTTTCCTCCTTTTGGGGCTTTCAAAGTGATGCCCTTATCTTTATTCTTTTTGGTCTTAGAGGAAAACATGTCAAGTTCATAGTTTTGTAAATCACCTACAAGCTCTTCTAGTTTCGTAGAGGCTAAAGTGGGTAGAGAATTCAATACGGTCACTTTAGGAACGAATCTATCAGTTAGGGACCTTAAAATTTTCTTTACTACTCGGTCGTCGGGTATCTTTTCTCCCAAATTAAAAGATGAATTTACAATATCGGAAAGTCTAGCATAAAATTTATTACAAGTTTCATTTTCAATCATTTTAATGGTCTCGAATTGAGTGGTGAGGTTTTGGAGTTTTGAAGGTTTTATGACACTAGTTCCCTCATGGGTGAGTTGTAAAATATCCCAACCTTCTTTAGAAGTTTCACATATCATGAGACGTCAGAATTCATCCGATGTGATTGCACTAAACGAAGCATTCAATTCTCGAGAATTAAAATTAGCTAGTTTAAGTTCATTCTCAGTTCATCTCTCTACGGGTTTGGGGACACGTTCATTTTCTACTAAACATGTAGGTGGGGACCACTTAGTAACACCAGACTTCCAAAATCTCCCATCTACGGACTTTAGTGTCGATTTCATACGTTCTTTCCAGTACGTGTAATTAGAACCATAAAAAATTGGAAATTTTAAAAACGGGAAAAATTCCATTTTTAAACTAAACACAAAAAGGACCTAAACGCAACAACTTAGCTCTTCTAGCTCTGATACCACTTGATGGTTGCAGAAGCCCTCTAAATTTAAGAACTACTTGCAAATGAAGTGATGGTTCAAAAAATTTTCCAAATTTGCCTAATAATGATTTATTCTAATTTTTAATATAGGCCAAACCAAATTTTATCAATTTAATTTCTGGACATGAATTAAATTTAACTTACCCAAATTACCCAAACTTAAATTAACGCCAAATTAAACAAATGTGAGATTTAAACCAATTTTTTTCTTGATTATCTTAGCATGCATCTAAGGTGATTTTTGCAAGATAAAAATAAACAATCTCACTACGCGACGATGTACGAGGAAAACCCAAATGGGAAAAATCTCGGACGGCCCTTGCCTAACAAATTCACTAGATATGGTTTTACAGTTACATGACAAAAGACTTACTAGACTCGACTTGACTCCCTTCAAGCCCCAATGCTTCTTCTTGTAAATACCTACGTCTAGCAAATTACCACGACGTCCATCGCAGTTTTGGTGTCCACCAATCGAAGTACAACAACCTTCGACCACACATGGTGCCTTTCACCATGTGAGAAAGCCGCAGCAAACACAAGTTCTTCTCCTTTGTGGGTAGAGAGTAGACCCAAACTTGTCTTCTTGTTGGTGTAGATAAAACCCGGTGCCAAAACTCTCAAAGAAAAGATATATATATATATATATATATATATATATATATATATATATATATATATATATATATATATATATATATATATATATACAAGGAACTTGGATTCTAAAGAAACATATGTGATACCCCGAATAATTAAATACCGGGCGATCACTCCTTTATTAAATTAAAATCAAGGTGAACAGTTGGTTCATTCTTAGCATCACTGTCGTGAAAATAACTTTTCCAATTTAAACACCCTAATTCATTAAGCTAAGTGTCAAAATCATTTTTAGACATTACTTTCCAAATTTTATTTTATAAACCAAGATTTAAAACTTTGCATAAATCACAATTTAATAGTCACACCACAACCATCCTGGAACATACAATCCAAATAATCAAACATTCAACTAATTGAATCCCAACATTTAAAACTTAAAGTAAAACATCCAGATAGTAATAAATCCCAAATTGACAATACTAGAAATAAATGAATTATAATATCCCATAAAACAACTGAATAATGTAAACGGGCGACACATGCCCAACTGAATAAATATGCTAGGAGTGGAATCAAATAAGTGAAGTCGTCCAAGCAAGAGGCCTGCAACTCCCACCTAAGCTGCAGCGCGTTCCTCCCGAAGGATCCTATGCAAGACGCCCCTGTGGCTGGACACCTGTAATATATACATATATATACAAGAGAGAAGGGAAAATAGAAACGGGTCAGAGCCCGATAGTGTAAATGATTTAAAATTTGTTTAGCAAGTATTTAAAATGTTTACAGGCCAATGCAACAACATATTAGTGCGACACTCTCTTGAGAAATTCTCACCTCTCTTCTAATGCGCACACCTATCGCAGTAATCTTCCAAACGGTTTAACTTATCTTATATCGCACTAAACTTCCCAATGGTTTAACTTATCTTAGGTTACTAGTAAGATTTAAAACTGAACAATATAATTGTTTAAGAGGAAAATTTCATTCAGTAACAAAGCTCTTATTTTAACTTTATTTATTAATAAAGTTTCCCAGTGTCATATTATACTTTTCAAAACAAGTATTTCCAATTTGAAGTCATTATTCATTTCCTACCTACCATAGCACATTAGGTAGTTCCAAATTTCAGAAATTCATATATATATATATATATATATATATATATATATAAAATACTCGTATAATATATATATTCTAACAGCACCCCACATAAAAATTATGGTGCATGCATACTCTGCTATCCAATCCCCGTATCACTCGTACTAAGGAAAATACAAGTTCGGAATCACTCTCGAACTGTATTAACACATACACAAACAATATTGAGGCGAAGCATAGATTCCAAGTCTCTAAGAAGATAGAACATGCCCCCACGTCTCTTAGGACCGTCTGAACTATCGATTCAATAGCCTGTACCAAGGATTCCTATCTTCTAGGGTACGAGTCAATATCCCCCATAAAGGTCCCATCGAGATAAGAATGTCCCAGCACGGTAACCTCAGGGATAGCAAGTAGCGCGGGAACGATTTTCACACATAGATAGTATAGGCATAAACACAGTCATATAACTATACTACTATTACCATATCAAATTAGGTACATCTCTAATCCCATAATTACGACATTTGTCCTTATTTCTCATTATTTAGTTCTCACGTATAACCGTTCATTTCTTACTTTAATTTGAGGGATCATTCCAACTTATTGCATAACACTCATGGACTCTATACTCCCAAGTGTAGAATTCAGTAGGTATTCATCTATTTCCCATCGTAACCATTTTACGTATCTCTCCCTCTGGATACAGAATTCCATCATCCCTTATATAAACACCCCAAAAATGTAAATTTCGCCTTACATTAAAGGTCTCTTAATCATTAATAAATCCTGCTGGTCATATTTATCTCCCAAAATATTTTAACAAGGGTGTCTAAGGAGTATTCTTCATTTAGAATTAATTCAACTATTTTAAAAGGGAAAATATAAGTCTGCCAGAAGGGGTCGATCGATCGAGGTCAGGGGCTCGATCGATCGAACCTTCGATCGATCGAAGCTCCTGGCTCGATCGATCGATCAAGCAGGTATGGCGAATTCTGCAGTTAACCAGTTACGGGTTCTATCACACAACCTCAATCAAATCCAGATTTTTCACAACCAAACTCCCTAAAATTCGTACTATAATCAGTATACACCCATACTATTCATCTTCTACGTAAAGCATGAAATTTTTCATCAATAACCATGGATTAATGGGCCAAAACTTCATAAAAATCTCAAGAACCCTAGAATTTCTTTAACATGGTTCTAATCAGTCTTTTTCCAGAAATTTCTACTCCTCATTCATCATAATTTCGTGGTTAAGCCTCTACATATGAAGGGGTTACCAGATTTACATTCAAATCAATTCTACATGCGATTTTCCTATCTCCAACATGGATTTTCTTCTGCCAAACTCGTCCTAATCACCCTAGACTAATATGAACAATGCATTAATGAAAATAAGCAATATAAATACTTTCTTGGGATTTTCAGCGTTCTGATTTGTGAACGAATTTGGTGTTGTTGCGTTCCCCGTCGCGCGATCTACGCGTTGGTGGTGATGGCGGTGCAACCGGATGGATTTTTGGACTTGGTTTGCTTGGAAAGCTTTCTCCTTCCCTCTCCTATGGACGTTCTAATGTTTTGAGTCTGCTAACCCTAAAGGACTCTTCCAAATGGCTGATATAGCCTAATAATTTTCGTGGGTTTAATTACCCAAAAATGTAAAATGACCAAAATGCCCTTCCGGGGTACTAATTAAGCTTAAAAATGCCCCGAGGTCGAAACTAAACCCCCGGGTACACTTTTCTGACTATCTCGACCCTTCCGGACACTTTGACGCACTCGAAATGACCATACGAGTGACTTATAATTTATTTACTTTTATTCATCAATATTTAGTCCCGACGCGACACGGGCGCGTCCCGACTTAAATTTCCATAATTGCCATTTCATTCACACGTGATTATTTTATAAAAAAAATAAATCTCATATATTACTATACTCATCCAGTAACATTCAACAAATAAAAAATTTTCAATAATTACTAACTCTCGTCACGCTAGTAAATATTTAAAACAACATTCCGGATTAAAATTAAATTAATTTATCTTAATTAAATTTAATAAATCCCTAAATTTAAAATCCATAAAAATATGGGGTATTACATAAAGTTTTTGATAAAATTATTTTTATTTCTCAAATATGTTGGTTATTATTTTTAAAGTCGAGAATTTCAAACGGTTTCGAAATCGGAGTTAAAACGGATTTTAAAATGATTTTTAAATGTTTTTAACTCTTTGAGGTTTTTTGACTTCCAACTCTTCATTTCTTTGCCTTATTTAAAGGAGTCTTTTGGATTCCAACTCTTCATTTCTTTGCATTATAAAAGGAAGTCTTGGGCAACCCTTTTAACATACTTTTGGCACAAATTTTGGCATTAAATATATTTTATATTCCTCTTCTTTTTATATACACATTGGCCCTTGAGATTTGTGAGTTCCAACCTTAGATTAGAGGTGTTCTTGGGGCTATTTTGTTGGAGGTTCTTGGAGGAGATTTTGTAGATCTTTTGTGTTGATCTTGAGGATGTGATCGTTGGTTTTTCATCGTGTTTTGAGGTATGGGGTTTTACACAATATGCTCCTTAAATCTCGCGAGTGTCATTCTCTTTGAATTCTTGTTAATTGAACTCATATTTGAATTGATAAATTCATTGAAATCTGGAAAATAATTGTTGAAATTATTTTTATTCATGTGGTATCATTATATTGTTGATGAGACCGTTGTCATGAGATTTTAATATGGCATGGATGTTGGGCACCCGCCAAAATACCTATTCCCGGGCTATGGCTTGATAAAGCATATGCGAATGTGGTGAGGCCTGGTGACCCATTGATGTGTTATTAAGAAATTATATTGATAAATGCTTTGAGATTTGCATTTTGATTTGAATATTCGTACTCGTATTTTGTCAATAAAGATGGTAATGCTTCTTTGTGTGAGAAGTTAAAAGAATCGAAGAATTTAGTCGAGAAAAAGGCAGAATACAACGGTGGTGGTATAACACCACAAAGGGATGTGGATACATATTAGGGGACCCAATTAAATTATTCGGATAGTTGAATTCTTACCAAGTGATGGTAAGTTTAGTAAGTACTATTATAGACAGTGACCTGATCTTTAGGGCCTAAAAGGCTAAGGGGATAACTGAGGCAGCTAACAAGAATCGAGTCTACTAAAGTCTGAGAGAAGGACAATCCTAACCTGGTTAGTAGGACATGTAATAAGGGGATTATGTGTTGAAGTATTTTGTGCGGAGTGAAATCGCTCGTTATAATATGTTCCAAAGTGAGAAAAATGACAAGAATACGGTGCCTAGTAAAGGACACCGATTAAAGTAGTTTTGTTTTTGTTTGAGTAGACGTGTTACGCCTGGAAACCATTTACGCAGTCAAGATGATGGACAAGGAAGAAGTATAAGTTGTATCCTCATAGGATGCGGCGTATTTATGTGACACGGACGAGTCACTATATTTTATTCATTGCTAGGTTAGCATGTGAGACGAGTTTAATGCATATTATTATAAACGCTATTACTATGTGAATATTTTTCCCTAGCGTAACGGGATTTTTCTTTAGTGCTATCCGTGGAGGATGAATAAATATATTAAAAGTGCTATGTACTTTATTGAGTTTACTCGTTGTAGTGATGCGATATGCGAGTATGATATTATCTTCGTTAAAACGTTATAGAAATGGTTAGTACGATAGTGGGCATTCATCGCAAGACTATGGGAGTGGTTGCGTTAGTCCAACATATTTTTTCCTGGCGAGGCTTCACCTGCCAGAGGGTCAGACTCGCACTATATATTTATAACGTATAGGCGTGACCTATGCGAATGTTGTCGGTTGGGAGCGCAACGTGAAGTGTCTCCAATGAGAATGTAAAACAAGCTTGCTATGAGGAAAGGGCTATAGTGATTGAGCGCCGTAATATGTAGATAATATATATAGTTGCGTACTGACAAGGATATCCAGAATTGTGCTACCAGGTAGGCCTTATTTTCCGAATTTCGAAACAAAATTCCGTTATTAGGGGGGAAGTATGTAATACCCAGTATTTTTATGGATTTTAAATTTAGGGATTTATTAAATTTAATTGAGATAAATTAATTTAATTTTAATCCGGAATGTTGTTTTAAATATTTACTAGCGTGACGCGAGTTAGTAATTATTGGAAATTTGTTATTTGTTGAATTTTAATGGATGAGTATAGTAATATATGAGATTTATTTTTTTTATAAAATTATCACGTGTGAATGAAATGGCAATTATGGAAATTTAAGTCGGGACGCGCCCGTGTCGCGTCGGGACTAAATATTGATGAATAAAAGTGAATAAATTATAAGTCACTCGTATGGTCATTTCAAGTGCATCAAAGTGTTCGGAAGGGTCGAGATAGTCAGAAAAGTGTACCCGGGGGTTTAGTTTGGACCTCGGGGAGTTTTTAAGCTTAATTAGTACCCCGGGAGGGCATTTTGGTCATTTTACATTTTTGGGTAATTAAACCCACGAAAATTATTAGGCTATATCAGCCATTTGGAAGAGTCCTTTAGGGTTAGCAGACTCAAAATATTAGAACGACCATAGGAGAGGGAAGGAGAAAGCTTTCCAAGCAAACCAAGTCCAAAAATCCATCCGGTTGCACTGCCATCACCACCAACGCGTAGATCACGCGACGGGGAACGCAACAACACCAAATTCTTATCACAAATCAGAACACTAAAAATCCCAAGCAAGTATTTATCTTGCTTATTTCGTTAATGCATTGTTCATATTAGTCTAGGGTGATTAGGACGAGTTTGGTAGAAGAAAATCCATGTTGGAGATAGGAAAATCGCATGTAGAATTGATTTGAATGTAAATCTGGTAACCCCTTCATATATAGAGGCTTAACCACGAAATTATGATGAATTAGGAGTAGAAATTTCTGGAAAAAGACTGATTAGAACCATGTTAAAGAAATTCTAGGGTTCTTGAGATTTTTATGAAGTTTTGGCCCATTAATCCATGGTTATTGATGAAAAATTTCATGCTATACGTAGAAGATGAATAATATGGGTGTATACTTATTATTGTACGAATTTTAGGGAGTTTGGTTGTGAAAAATATTTATTTGATTGAGGTTGTGTGATAGAACCCGTAACTGGTTAACTGCAGAATTCGCCATACCTGCTTGATCAATCGATCGAGCCAGGAGCTTCGATCGATCGAAGGTTCGATCGATCGAGCCCCTGACCTCGATCGATCGACCCCTTCTGGCAGACTTATATTTTCCCTTTTAAAATAGTTGAATTAATTCTAAATGAAGAATACTCCTTAGACACCCTTACTAAAATATTTTGGGAGATAAATATGACCAGTAGGATTTATTAATGATTAAGAGACCTTTAATGTAAGGCGAAATTTACATTTTTGGGGTGTTTATATAAGGGACGATGGAATTTCGTATCCAGAGGGAGAGATACGTAAAATGGTTACGATGGGAAATAGATGAATACCTACTGAATTCTACACTTGGGAGGATAGAGTCCATGAGTGTTATGCAATAAGTTGGAATGATCCCTCAAATTAAAGTAAGAAATGAACGGTTATACGTGAGAACTAAATAATGAGAAATAAGGACAAATGTCGTAATTATGGGATTATAGATGTACCTAATTTGATATGGTAATAGTAGTATAGTTATATGACTGTGTTTATGTCTATACTATCTATGTGTGAAAATCGTGCCCGCGCTACTTGCTATCCCTGAGGTTACCGCGCTGGGACAGTCTTATCTCGATAGGACCTTTATGGGAGATATTGACTCGTACCCTAGAAGATAGGAATCCTTGGTACAGGCTATCGAATCGATAGTTCAGACGGTCCTAAGAGACGTGGGGGCATGTGCTATCCTCTTAGAGACTTGGAATCTATGCTTCGCCTCAATATTGTTTGTGTATGTGTTAATACAGTTCGAGAGTGATTCCGAACTTGTATTTCCCTTAGTACGAGTGATACGGGGATTGCATAGCAGAGTATGCACGCACCATAGTTTTTATGTGGGGTGCTGTTAGAATATATATATTATACGAGTATTTAATATATATATATATATATATATATATATATATATATATATATATATATATATATATGAATTTCTGAAATTTGGAACTACCTACTATGCTATGGTAGGTAGGAAATGAATAATGACTTCAATTTGGAAATACTTGTTTTGAAAAGTATAATATGACACTGGGAAACTTTATTAATAAATAAAGTTAAAATGAGAGCTTTGTTACTGAATGAAATTTTCCTCTTAAGCAATTATATTGTTCAGTTTTAAATCTTACGAGTAACCTAAGATAAGTTAAACCATTGGGAAGTTTAGTGAGATATAAGATAAGTTAAACCGTTAGGAAGATTAGTGCGAAACGTGTGCACATTAGAAGAGAGGTGAGAATTTCTCAAGAGAGTGTCGCACTAATATGTTGTTGTATTGGCCTGTAAACATTTTAAATACTTGCTAAACAAATTTTAAATCATTTACACTATCGGGCTCTGACCCGTTTCTATTTTCCCTTCTCTCTTGTATATATATGTATATATTACAGGTGCCCAGCCACAGGGGCGTCTTGCATAGGATCCTTTGGGAGGAAAGCGCTGCAGCTTTGGTGGGAGTTGAAGGCCTATTACTTAGACGACTTCACTTATTTGATTCCACTCCTAGCATATTTATTCAGTTGGGCATGTGTCGCCCGTTTCCATTATTCAGTTGTTTTATGGGATATTATAATTCATTTATTGCTAGTATTGTCAATTTGGGATTTATTACTATCTGGATGTTTTACTTTAAGTTTTAAATGTTGGGATTCAATTAGTTGAATGTTTGATTATTTGGATTGTATGTTCCAGGATGGTTGTGGTGTGACTATTAAATTGTGATTTATGCAAAGTTTTAAATCTTGGTTTATAAAATAAAATTTGGAAAGTAATGTCTAAAAATGATTTTGACACTTAGCTTAATTAATTAGGGTGTTTAAATTGGAAACGTTATTTTCACGACAGTGATGCTAAGAATGAACCAACTGTTCACCTTGATTTTAATTTAATAAAGGAGTGATCGCCCGATATTTAATTAGGCGGGGTATCACAACATACGGGTGTATATTTGTTTTTGGAAGATTTTAATCTTGAAAATTAGAACACTCAAACCATGAACTTTTTCTATGAAAGAAGTCTCTCAAAGTCTCCCTTGGAATATGAAAAAGTTAGTGGAAAAATATCTATCCCCGAAGTATTAAGGCTGGTGAAAAGTTAGAGTGATAGTGGGTGGTTAAAATAAAAACTGCCAAAATTTTAAATTTCCCACCATGGTCGTTCGAACGACTTTTCCAGGTCGTTCGAATGACTCTGATCGAACGAGAAAATAGAAAGAAACAAGGCGAAAACTTCGATCTCGTTTGAACGAAACTTCGAATGAAAAAATCGAGTCTTTGAGCATGATGTTGTTTGAATCTCGTTAGGAATGTCATTCGAACGAGCTCGTTTGAACGAGACAATGTCATTCAAACGACATTTTAGAAAATCCAAAAATTATTTAAAAATTCATTTTAAGCCCAAAACTTTCTATACAAAGTTCTAAAAAGATTTTCTTAAAATAAAAGTCGATTTGATAAAAATAGCACCCATAAAAATATTTCAAGTCTCCCTATATATATATTAAATGCATTCATACCTTTTGGAGACATTGGAATCCTCATGTTGACGACGGGAAACGTGCCACAAAAATTCAGCAAGGATGAACTTGAATATAGAGGCTCCTACATCATCAACATACACTCGTCATAGACTTAGAAGGATATACAGGAATATCTATTCTATGATTCAAATGGTTTTATCCGGAATTAAGCCAAAACTACATATGGACTCAATTGAAAATTTGTGTCCTTACACATGTGACAAGATAAAGTGAATTCAAAGAAGGAACAAAAACAATGCACACAAGCCAAGAATTTTGATGATTCTACAAACCAATAGAGTCATGACAAAGTAAGCATAAGTAGGATACATTGTCATTATAAAAACTTGTTGATATATCCATCCAAATTCCCTCATAAATAATAATTCTTTTCTTTTCTTTTGAATGAACGTACCAAACTAATCTATGTACACCTTTGATACTTTTTACAATGCTTCACTTTTGTTAGGTCCTTGCAAACGGTGGCTTTTACGCAAAGGAAATTTGCTCCTTTCATAGCCCTTTTCATGCACCCTCATATATATATTTTTTATACAATTAAAACAAATCTCACGTGTAACGGTTCTTACATGCACAAACCCTCCATAGTCATAAAAACATGTAGATGACCAAATTGATAGGAGAAAATCTCACTTATCTCAAATACACATGTGAAGTTAAAGTTCAAAAGAGCTCGTGCATGTGTGTGAGAGGCATATAAAAAGAGAATCCATTAAGCAACTCAAAATCAAACTTCTCCATGCAAGCACGATAAAGAACATTTTAAGAATTGAAATTCATAACAAAAAGTTCTATCCACATGGAAGCGGGGGAAAGATATAGGATTCAAACCACAAGTATATGCCGCATAAAATGTGCAAAACTAAAATACACAAAAAATCTTTTGGAGTTTTTCAAAAATTTTAAACAAACAAAAAAAATTCAACTCAAAAGACAAATAATTTTTTTTATTTTTTTAAATAATACCCCAAAAAATAAAATACAAAAGATACACATATCATAATTCTAGCAAGGTTTATATAGTAAAGCATATACTAGAACATGACAAACAAACATACAACTAGCAAAAATCTATCATGAAGCACAAAAGCTAGTGTATGTAAACAACGCTAACACAATCAACATTTAGATTTGGCGTGAGAGGAATCTTGTGCAAGCAAATGAGAATCGTAAAGCCTATCATGTAAATCCTCTAAATCTAATCTCCTAACCCATATGAGTGAAACACAACGCTCTCAGGATTGCGATACCTTGACAACTCTATCCTTGGACTTCCTAGGACCATTTCTAAGGTTGAAACAAAACCTCCTAAGGTGACCCTTCCGACCACAATGTGTGCAAGTGAAAAAACGGTGAGAAGTATTACCTAAGGATTGACCTTTTCTAGTGTTCCGAGACGATTCTCTCAAAATCACGATTTTGACTTTGTTAGTGGAAGCATTTTGAGTATCGAAGCCAATACCGCACATGCCATCTCTGATTTGGACAGTGCCTAAGATTTTATCTAATTTCTATGGCCTACTCTCCAAATAAAATTTGACCTGACTTGAGTCTCTCAATATCTCTTCAAGCTCCACTATTTTAGACTTAAGTAAACTCCTACTCTCTTCAAACTAGAGAAGATCTTTCTTCATAGCCTCCATTAAATCTCTAAGGCTATCTCTTTGACCTTCAATGTACTCTATCTTCTCTTGAAGAGTTCTCTCACGAGCCCTAAGATCTTCAATTAAAACACTTTCATCATTACCTGTGTCACGTTCTCTCATTTTAGCTTCCAACTTTAAGTTTAACCTTTTTAATTTTAACGATTTCGTATACAACTCACGAAAGGCTACTTGAAGTTCACTCTCCTCCTCCTCCTCCTCCTCCTCACTTTCTTCTCCACTCTCTTTACCATCAAGCTCACGGGATTAACAAATAATGGCCTCGAAAGGTCATGTATTAATTTATCATTAACGAAAGATTTCCATTACTACTCATATGATTAGCCATGAACGTGGTAAAATTGCGCTCAATGGGGGAATTAGGTCCCTCTTCCGGTTCACTATCACTAAGGGTGGCATTATATGTAATCGAGTTCTTTCCCTCTTTCCTTTATTTATTGGGACACTCTAATTCCCTATGGCCATAACCCTCACAACCATAACATCTATTTGATTCGTCCCTTCTAAGGTCTTCATTACTATTTTAAAGAATTTCCCCCTCTTGTATGCTTAGACTTATCAAACTTCTTATAATCATTTTAAAGTTTCTCTTTATTAATCTTAAGAGATTTTCTTAACTTCTTAGCAAACAAATCCATATCATCCGAGTCAATATCAAACTCATAATTTGAAATAGGTATATTTTCCATATTGAAACCAAAAATGATCTTAACAAAATAAATTAGTGCTTCTTCTTTGATACCTCTCGTCTTGCCTTGCTGGATAGACTCTCTAAATCTCTTACCTCCCTTCACATGGAAGCAGTGATCCTGACAGTGAAGAAGTGTGACATTGACGACCTCAGTGTAAGTCTTCAATGTTGAATTACCCAACAAGTGTCATCGAATCCTCTAGTTGCGTTTATTTATAAACTTTAATATCTTTTTATCTTCAGTGTTCACCTCATTAGGCACAAATTTTGCTAGACGGGTGAAATACTCCTCGTAATCGGCCATAGTCTGACCCTTTTATGCTAAGTCAAGAAACCTCCTACGTGTCTTAGTCTGTATCACGGATGGGAAGAACTTGCGATCGAACCGCACCCAAAACTCCCCTATCATCATAGTGTCCCTATCCTTAGAAGTGGTGACTGACTCCCACCACTGTAATGCTACTATCACTAACTTGAAAGTAGCCACAATCTATTTCTGAGTGTCGTTGCACTCAGCCATATGGAGATGACGTTGTATATCTTTTTTCTACTAACTCGAAGCAATCACATCTGTACTGCCCTGAAACTCTGGTGGATTCCCTTTCTGAAAGGCCTACCGAACTATCTCCCACGTCGACAGTCGTAGGTATTCTTGGACTACCGGTGTCACTAGTTGTTGCTATTAGGTCTATGGGAACTGCTGTGCCATAGCGGTGTTAACCGCCTGAGAAACTATTGTGGTCACCTCGACATCCATCACCATTTTCATGTGGCACCTATGCCTCTTGATGAGCCTCTCCTCTATCGGCCCTGGCTGGTCATCATCTCCCAGGTGGCATCTGAAACCAGATCGAATTTGTATGAGATCACTAGTAATTTATATCATAACAGCAGAAGAACATAAATGCATAAATATGAATACAACAGTTCTAATAATATGGCTCCATATCAAAGAACGCTACGCTAGAATCGCAATAATACACACTAATCATAAAGATACTTGAACCTGATGCTATGATACTATCTATGTCACCCCGCCTATTTAAATAACGGGTGGCCATCCGTATACTAAAATAGAATAGTATTCTTAGACTGGCTCATCCGTAGCATCACTGTCGAAAACCAAATTAATTTCTAAAAACCTATTAAGATTGTGCCAAATTTTAAAACTTATTAACTTGCTTTAATAAAACTTTCCATCATACGACAAACAATCCCAGATAATTTAAATACACAATCACCATACGAATGAAATAAAAGCTGAGGGGTAAAATAAATAAATTACTAAAAAACTCTCGGTAAATCTCAATACAATAATCCAAATGAAACTGAAATAAAGTAAAGTCTTCATAAAGTAAAGACTGTCCAATAATGTCGAATAAGGTCTGCATAATTTCCAGACATAATCCCCATGCCTCCCGAATATTCAAGTATTCACTTACTTATAAATAATACATAAATATAAAAAATCTGGCCACTAATCTATTCTACTCCAGCCCATAACCTAACTCTCTTCGAAATTCAAAACCGATTTCATTTATAATAACCCAAATGTTATTCACTCTAAATCACCTATGAGTTCGTTCTTGAATTTAATTATTCAACTTACCCAAGGTAAATATAATCCCCCCTATAATTTTCCAGGAGTGCGAAGTCACCCATAGAGCTCCCGAAATCAATCTGAACCCTAAACGGTCCACAAAAAAATTCAAGCAAATAAAGTAGGACGAGCAACAAGGCCATACTGATTTGCCCTCCTGACTCGAACCGTTTCACCTGCCGAATCTGGTCTGGGTAGACCTGGTTCATTTTTGACAAAATTCCACAATTTTCTAAAAACCATATGAATACCATTCTTCATCCAAACCTAAAATGACCTATTCCTATCAATTCTAAGTGTAATGATACACATTTTTACGTTCGAATTCATCCAAGAACATATTAACTCTTGGGATTCAACATAAATAACAAGAATCATTTACTTTCTTTATTCAATTTCAAGATTACTTTAATTTTCATTAGACCCATTTAATATCACATATTTTTACATAAATCAATATCAGATTTATTATGGGATTATAATCAAATTATTTTTCTATAATTTCATTCCCTAAAATCCCATTTTTACATGTGAATCCTACCCCCAAATGCATATTTCTTCATGAACTATGATATGAATTATTGACACGACATTAAAGTTTAAAGAAAGATAAACAATTTCCTTTAGATTATAAGGATTCTAATTTTTCCTCTACTTATCTTCTTTGCACAAGAGTTTGATGCCCGGAATTACTCCAATTCTCTCCCCATAATGATTTTCTTCACTATCTCTTGAGTTCTCCATTCTCTTCTCTCTCAACCCTAGGCCTTTTGGAACGGTGGAATGGCTACCCACTCCATCCACCTTCCCTAGATAGAACTTAAATCTCGAAATTAGGCTAAGTGCTAATTATAAAATGGCCTGAATGCCCATATACGGGTGCCATTTAGTCTAAAAGGTCCCTGGAACCTGATTACTACCCCTGGGTACCTAATTAATGCTATCTCGACCCATTTCGAATCATCAGTGCACTTCGAATCACCATCCGAGTCACCTAGAATCATCTTCTCATCTCATTCACAACACGACCCCATACGCGCGTCCCGAATGAGATACCTTCAAACTCGTCGATTTTTACTTACTTACGAAGTAATATCATTTGACATGATTTTATTTACTTATCACACTTGTTAATATATTTTCACATAAATACTAATCATTTTCTCGCTAACTTATATTTATTGAATTCTCATTATTTCTCATTTTTAATTAAATTACTTGCACATGTATAATTTAAAAATGCTAAAAAATAAATGCTAAAAAATACGGGGTGTTACAAATGTATAATATGTGTAATCAAATTATAATATTAATGGTAATTGTTAAAATATAATTGAAATTAGATTATTTACTTATTCATTTATTTAACTATTCATATATTTAATTATTTATTTTAATGATTATAAACACCCTTGTTAATATTTTTTGTATACACTTTTTCCCACATATATAAATATTCATTACATATAGACTTCTTTATTATTTTTCGCATTTATAAATATTTTTTTGGTCTATAACTAATTATATTTTTTTGTAGTTTGTATTATTCACATAATATTTTTTATCACATAATATGTAGTCAGATATATTTTGACTGTAAATACATGTACTGTCTATAATACTTTTAGACTCTAATATTATTTTATTTTATGATTTTATCTTACTGACTATAACACTTATTTTTTTTAAACTACATAATATCCTATAGAGATACAATAAGTATAACGCAATTTTGGTATCCATTAACCAACCTTTGGAATACGCAATTTCAGTCTTCAGATCTTCAACAGAAAATGATGCAATCCAGCACCTCCCACATGAAGCATATCTTCTTTTAGTATTTATTGACCAGCCTTTGGAATACACAATTTTGGTCTTCTTCATCCGTAGAGCCTCGAATCCACAAATCAGTAGTAGATAAACTCTCTACAAAGGTTTAGAACTTTGGATTATGTTCTTCTTGGTTTGGAAAAGTGATCCTCAAAGATGGGTTTGAGTGAAAAAATTATATATTTTGATCACAAAACTAACTCTAAAGAGGCTTGTTCAAAAGTTTATCCCCGCATCTCTATTTATAAGGAAAGTTATTGTAAAGAGATATATATTAATGATAAGAAAATATTTATTTAAAAAAATAAAAACACATGTACTCGTTTGAATGAAGTGCCGCCTTGTTCGAATGAAGTGCCGGATCTCTTTCGAACGGCTTCCAAAGAGACTTCAAACAACATTCTAGAGCTTAACGAAAAGGCGACACTTTAGATCGCCATTAAACGTGGGAACCTCATTCTATTGGACTTCAGGAACTAGTTCAAACAACTTGTCATGTAGCTCTAACGAACTAACGATGTTTTCAAAATTCCATTAAAAATTCTTTTAAAATATTTTGAAAACTTTGAAAAACAAACTCTTACAAAATGACCCCTGAACATTTTAAGCTTTACCAAACCACCTCGTAACTCTTCACGGGTAGAGTTCTGACGAACAACCTTTAATCTTGTAAATATCACCAACGATTCGTCTCTTTGAAGACTTGAGAAGAGTCATAAAGGTGCAATAGGGTGTAACAGGATAAACCAAATAAATATTGTAAGGACACAAATTTCCAATTGAGTCATTTGTATTTTTGGCCCAATTCCGAACAAAAATATTTGAGTCATAGGATAAAGTTAATTGATCATCCTTCAAGCCCGTGACGTGTTAGTTGAAGACGTAGCGGCCAAGAGTATAGAGCTTCATCAAAATGCCGAGTTTAAGTGCCTCGTGTCTACGTCATCAACATTGGTTCCATGCTCCCAAGGTATGAATGCATTAATTATATATAGAGGAGTTTGGAACATTTAATATTGGGTGTTGTTAATTTTAAAACTGTTGTTTAATTTCAGAAAGATTTTATTAAAACTTTAAAATCAAGTTTATAAAGTTTCTGGGCTAAAAATAGAAATTTTCAAACTTTCTGGAAGTTCGTTCGAAATGTCGTTCGAACGAGTTTGTCGTTCGAACCACATTGTCGTTCGAACGAGTTTGCCAACGAGTTCCCATATTGACCACTTGAATTTTGTTCGAAATGTCGTTCGAACGAGATGGTTGTTCGAACGAGATTTCTAATGAGTTCACACTGGAACTTCGTTTGAAGCCTCGTTCGAACGAGATCTCGTTCGAACGAAAATGTCGTTCGAATGAGTTTTGGCGGGAACATTTAAATGGCAGTTTTGAGTAGTTTTGACCCACCTTCCCACTAACTTTTTGTCAGATTCAATATGTCCGGAAATGAACTTTTCTAACTTAACTTTTCATTCCATAAAAACTTCTAGAGAGAATTTTTGAGAGAAAATTCTTCTAAGAAAAGTTCATGGTTTTGAGTGTTCATCTTTTAAAGAAAAATTCATTTGACACTCTAGCTTACACCCAATTATTTGTTTAATCCAGGTTCCATATATGTATACATTGCTTGGAGTTGTGGCACCGATTTTTTCATCTCTACCGTTTTGAAGAGACGTTTGGGTTTGCTTCTAAATCCCACAAAGAAGAAGATGTTTGCGTTGATTTACTCACTTGGAGAATGGCTCCTTGTTCGGGTGACGGTGACCATATAAAGTCCGATCGGAGGATTCCGAGACCGCGGTGGAGGTACCTAGTTATTTGCTAGGCAGAGGTTCATACAAGAATACGCGTCGAAGCTTGAGAGGGATCGAGTCGTGTGTTGTAAGTCATCTTGCTTGTATTTGTAAATTCCGTACTTAGTGAATTTGAGGATAGGGCCGTCCGAGGTTTTTTTCCCGTTGTGGGTTTTTCCTCGTACATCGCTGCATAGTGATTTATTGTTTATTTTATCTTGCTATACTCACCTAGAACGCATGCTTAGGAATTCAAGATAAAATTTGGTTTTAATCACTACATGTTTAATTTGGTGCTAAATTAAATATTTGGTAATGTTTAGTTAATTGAATTCAAGTCAATTAATTTAATTGGATAAAATTTGGTTTGGCCTAATTTGTTAAAATCGAGAAATATGACTTAGGCAAATTTTCTAGGACTTGGATTAATTAATTGTGTATAAGTGAAATTAACATAAGTGTGCATGTTTGAATCTTATTTCACTTTTTGTTATTTTAATTTATATAGAAATTAAAATTTGTTATTAATTTGAATCATCATTTTACGCTTCCGCATCTTATAAAAGGAAATTACTCTTTGTATTGGTAAAGACTTAACATTGGGGGCCTATCCTACGTTTTCAAATTGGTATCAGAGCCAAAATGATAATTTACTTCGTTAGAGATCCTTTAACTATTTTTGGCTAAAATGAAATTTTCCCCATTTTCCAAATTTCCTATTTTTGATGGTTCTAATTACGCGTATTGAGAAGTGCGTATGAAATTGGCACTTAAATCTATTGATGAGAGGGTTTGGATGTCTGTAGTTAACGGGTGGTCCCTACCAACTCATTTAGTAGAAAATGAACGTGTTCCGAAACCGGCCGATATATTGAGTGAGGGTGAATTTAAACTTTCAAACTTTAATTCCCGAGGTTTAAACGCCTTGTTTAGCGCTGTCACACCGGATGAATTCCGACGAATTATGGCGTGTGAGACCGTTAAAGAAGCTTGGGATATTTTACAACTCACTCATAAAGGTACAAATGTCGTTAAAGCTTCGAAACTTCAAAACCTCACCACTCAATTTGAAACTATCAAAATGAATGAAAAAAAAACTTTTGATGAATTTTATGCTAGACTTTTCGATATTGTTAATTCGTCTTTAAATTTGGGAGAGAAAATACCCGACAAATGAGTAGTAAAGAAAATTTTAAGGTCCTTACCTGATAGATTATTCCAAAAGTGACCGTATTAAATTCTTTACCAACTTTAGCCTCTACGAAATTAGAAGAGCTTGTAGGTGATTTACAAACCTATGAACTGGACATGTTTCCCTCTAAAACAGAAAAGAAAATAGAAAATGGGATTGCTTTAAAAGCCCGAAAAGAGGATAAACAAGTAGTAGAGAGCGAGAGTGATAGTGACTCGGAAGATATGGCCTTGTTTGCTAGGAAATTTCGAAAGTTTCTTAAAATTAACAAAGATAAATTTAAAAATAACTTTAAGAAATTTTAAACTTCTAAGAATGACAAAGCCGAGAGGATCCCTAAAACTATTAATGAAAATTTAAATAGGGACGAGCCAAATAGGTGTTTTGGTTGTGAGGGTTATGGCCATAGGGCTTCTGAGTGCCCCACTAAACTAAGGAGAGAGGGTAAGCGATTCATTTCATATAATGCGACCCTTAGTGATAGTGATAAGGAAGAGGGACCCGATTCCCCCACTAAGCCCAACTTTGTGGCTTTCATGGCTAGTCATGTGAGTGATAGTGTGAACTCATCTATAGATGAAAGTTTATCACATGACACTTCCAAGGTCATTGTTTATGATTCCCTTATTTTTATGATAGTGAGAGTGAAGAAGAAAGAGAGAGTGAAAATGAAGAAGAGGTTAATGTGAGTGAAATTCAAAATGCTTTTCAAGAATTATATGAAGAATCAATTAAATTAAAAAGAGCTAATTTGAAGTTAGAAGCAAATCTAAAAGAGCGTGTCAAGGTCGTCGATGATAGTGTGTTGGTAAAAGACCTTAGGACACGTGAGAGGACTCTTTGAGAGAAGCTAGAATGTGTAGAAGTCGAGAGAGATAGCCTTAGGGGTTTAATGGAATCCTTGAAAAAGGAGCTTCTCGAGTTTGAAGAGAGAAATGTGTTGTTAGAGTCTAAAATTGTAGAATTAGAAATTAAACTAAAAGACTCTAGCAAAGTCAAATTTGATTTGGAGTGTAGGTCCTAAAAACTTGATAAAATCTTAAGCACGGTCCAAATAAAAAATGACACTTGTGGTTTAGGCTTCGATACTTGTGATGAACCAACTCAAAAATTCAAAACTAATGTTTTAGGAGAATCGCCTAGGAAAGCCTTTAGAGATCACTACTTAGGTAAATCTTTTCGACATATTTTTAATAGTGCACATTATGGTCGAAAAGGTCATCTTAAGAAATATTGTTTTGATCTTAAAAGATTTTATAGAAAATCCCAATGTAAGGCAACCAAGGTAGCCAAGATTCCTACACTCCGAGATAGTCACTCATCATTAGTTTGGGTTAGGAGATCCGACTTGGTAGCTTTACAAGATAGGGTATTTGATTCTCGTTTACTTTCACATGCTTCCTCCCTTGCAAAATCTAAAGGTTGAATGTGTTAATTTTATTTGCATACCTTAGCTTTTGTACTTCATGCTATCTTCTCATGCTAAATGTATACTTGTTTAATCATTTTCTAGACTATGCTCCATGCTTAATCACATGCTAGAATTATGATTTTTTTTTATCAAAGAGGGACAATACCCCCACAAGTTTTATTAATTTTTAATAATAGAGAAACAGCCTTTCCGTGGCTTAACAAACCCAGAAAAAAACTTACCTAAATCTAGAGGTTGGGCCCAATACTCTAGATGAAATGCGAGAAAATTTGGGGATTTATAAATATCCCCATTACAATGAGAGAAACCTTGAAAATTTAAACTTGGGGATTTATGACCCCATTACAATTTTATTCTTCCATGTCTGATTTGAGGAGAATGGATCCTATCCAATTTAAGAAGACCTTTGACCATTTGGGGAAGAGATTCAAAGTTCCAATATACAACGTCAATGTCGCTCATAGATGCTCTTGAAGCTAGATGGTCTGCTACTGAATTCTTTTCTGTCCAAACATGAGTTAGCTTAATTTGTTTTGTAGCACAAATGCTGTTTAAGATCTCTAAAGCTTGCCATGGAGGTTTTGATTTCTTCTCAATAACTTCTATAAGAAACTTGCAATCTGTTTCAATAATGATATTTTGAATATCTAAAATTGACACAAGATTTCGACCTTCCTTTAAAGCCATTGTTTCGGCAAAAAAGGAAGATTGAATCCCAATGGATTTCTCGAAACCTGCAATAAACATACCTGTAGAATCTCTAATAACACCCCAAATACCACTTGGACCAGGATTACCTTTAGAGGCTCCATCAATATTTAATTTAAAGTAACCTTCAGGAGGATTTTCCCAAGCACATTTAATGATTTGAACTATACTATGAGAAATTTTAATTTTAAATGTGCTGAGACTGATGGAGTCTTCAGAAGAGCTTTTATCATAAAATCTATTGTTGTTCATTATGGATGTGGTAAGGAAAATTATTTGATAAATTATAAAAGAAGAATTCTCTTTAGAATTTTCAAAAACAATTTTATTTCTAGCTTTTCATAACTCCCATATAATAATCCTTGGAATAATTTGACAAAAGGATTTTAAGAAATATTTTTTGTGATGTGTCATCCACCATGAGAGCAACATATAACTGCAAGAAGAATAATTTGGAACCACACTAAACATTTGAGTAAAGTAACTCCAAACTTCCATGGAAATTTTACATTCAAGGATGACATGTTGGGCACTGTCAACATCTAAAAAGCATTGTCTGCAGATTGATGCTAGTCTTATACCAGCCTACTGAATTTGAGTCTCAAATGGCACCGAGTTATTAAGAAGTTTCCAAACAAAATTTGAGATTTTAATTGGACATTCAGGGGACCAATTGATTTTCCAACTTATAGAAATAGGCCTTGATTGTCTACAAACATCAAAAGCAGATTTCATAGAAAATTCTCCCGTTGAGGAGGGAGTCCATATATTTTTGTCTTCTTGAATGAAAGGATCTACTATAGATGAAATTTTATCCAATCTTTTGCCTGTATTTGAACTATTTCTAATGTTCAAACCTTTATTATACTTTTGTCTCATAAAAGAGGCCCATATACAACCCTCAAATTTAAATTTCCAGTAAAGTTTAATACTAGAAGGATCTATTATGTCTTCTAAGCTTCTAAAGTTAAGACCCCCTTCTTCAAAAGGAAAGCATGTTTCCTTCCACTTCATCCATTGAAATGGATTATCTTTGTTGGCACCTCCCCAATAGAATTTAGCAAATATATTGTTTAGTCTTTTTAAAATAATTTTAGGAGGGTTAAGAACAAATAAGGTATATACAAGAATAGAGAGAAGAACATGTCTAATCAGCACAGCTCTACCAGCTTGAGATATTAATTTAGATGTCCAAGTGTTTAGTTTGTCTCTAATTTTAGCTATAAGATCTGAAAATTGAAGAATTTTATTTCTCCCTTTATTTATATGACAACCAAGGTATTTAAGCGAAATATTTTTCTCATGTAATCCTGAACATGTTTCTATTGCTTTTCTCCTGACAGGGCTAGTTTTTTTTGTCAACATAGAAAGAACTTTTGGAATAATTAACAGTTTGGCCAGAAGTGGCCTCATAAACCTTAAGTAACTTAATCATAGCTCGAATACTTTTACGACCACCATTAGAGAATATTATAATATCATCAGCATATCCTAAATGAGAAATAATCCTACACTTATTCGGGTGACAATAAGCGATTGCTTTCTTAGTTTGAAAAAAATTGTCAATATTTCTACTGAGGCTTTCAACAGCTAGAATGAATAGACTTGGAGATAATGTATCACCTTGTCTAAGACCTCTAGCAGAATTAAAAAATCCCTTACTTTTACCATTAATATTGATAGAAAACCAATTATTAGAGATAATTCTCCAAACCATATCTATAAACAGCTCATTGAAACGAAATTTTCTAAGCACTTGACATAAGAAAGGCCAATAGACTTTGTCATAAGACTTTTCCATGTCTAGTTTAATTATAACATTGTTTCCATGAGCTCTTCTCCCTATTAGATGAACCATTTCTTGGGCAAGGAGAATATTGTCTTGTATACTTCTACCTTTGACAAAACAACTTTGATTTGGGGAAATAAGAGATGGGAGAATAATGGCTAGTCTATCATTTAGAATTTTAGATATAATTTTACTAGAGAAGTTGCAGAGACTTATTGGTCTATATTGAGCACAGGTTGTAGGAGTATTAACTTTGGGAATAAGAGCAATATTGGTGGCTGTCTAGCTCCTAGGAACCTCAGCACCAACAAAGAAAGCATAAATTGCATTAATCAGATCTATTTAAATAATATCCCAAAATTTTATGTAGAATTCACCCCCATATCCATCAGTGCCAGGGGAACTAGATGAATCTAGACTTTGAATTGAAGACAAAATTTCAAATTCTGTTGGAAAATCTGTTAATTTTATATTCATATCTTCAGTTACAGAACATTCAATAACTTTTAAGAAATTATTGTTAAGTTCTTTAAGATCTGCAGACCAAATTTGTTTAAAGTGAACCATAAAGAGATTTTCAATACCATCAGGGATTCTTCCCATGTGTTATCACTGGTCTTTATTTTGGGAATTTTCATCTTTCTTATCCTATGATTAACTGAAGCATGAAAAAGTTTAGTGTTAGAATCCCCCAGTCTAAGCCATTTTGCATGGCTCTTTTGAGACCAATAACTCTCTTCTCTTTTCAAAGCTGGGCTTAAATGAGCTCTCGCTGCAAATAACTCTTCCCTATTATTCTCATTTGGGGAAATTTCAAAAGAATATTCAGCTAATTTAACCTTATCCTCAAAGTCACTAACTGATTGAAAAATATTTTTAAAAGTGTCTTTATTCCAATTTTTCAAAACAGTTTTTAAATACTTTAATTTAAGAGCAAATTTGATCATAGGGGAAGCTTTAATATCTCTAGTCCAAGCATTTTCAATGATGTCCTGCACATTTGATTGAATACACTACATGGATAAAATTTTAAAAGGTTTAGGATAGTTATCTGAGCTACTTTTTACAGAAAATAGCAGAGGACTATGATCTGAACATGTTTTATGCAGATGAGTTATAGAAGAATTTGGGAATAGCATAATCCAATGATTGTTTACTAATCCTCTATCTAATATACAGAATATCGAGCTTGTAATTATATTATTTGACCAGGTAAATCTAGATCCTATGTATCCCAAATCAATTAAGGAGCAAGTGGCAATCATTTCATTGAAATCTTCCATAGCATGGAAATCAATTTGATTTCCACCTGTTTTTTCTTCTTCTCTGGAAACCACATTAAAATCACCCATTATGATCCATGGTAATGATGAAAAAGTAGAAGTATAATTTACAATGTCTTCCCATAAGGATCTCCTTTCTATAGCAATGCATTTTGCATATACTAATATGATGAATATGGAAGTGTTTATGAGCTGAACATCAATTTTTAGGCAGAGCGTTTGCTCAGAGTTGAAAATTTCCTGAACCTTAAGCTCATTATACCATAAGAACCATATTTTGTTTGAAGAGTTTGCCGTGCTATAGTTAAAGCTCCATTTCATCTAACATTTCTTTAGTTTAATTTTATCTACTTTAGGTTCTAAAATTGCAATGGCAAGCAAATTGTATGTTCTGATCAGATATTTAATTCTTCTACTTATAGCTCTATTTCCCACACCTCTAAAATTCTGACAAATGAGATTAATCATAAAAATAAATAGGAGGATTGAGAGTTAGAGACTTACCTAAAGATCTTGTCAATCTTTTAAATAGAGGGTTTGATTTTGATGTTTTTCCTGATTTGAGGTTCATGATTTCTGAGATATTGTTTCCAGCTTCTTTGATTTTCTTGTTCCTGAATGCTTTTGAATCTTGAATATCTTTCCACTTAACATCCATCCACGATGCGAAATTCTGCAGGTCCTCAATCAAAGGCACAGCTAGCCTTGTGTCTTCCTTATCCGAGTGACAATATTTATCAGTAGCTGGATGTTTCCCATATGATGGTATAGCAAAACCTTTAGGAGATAAGTTATACTGATCCATTATTATTATTTCATCTGAACTGTAGCCCACATGCTTGATTTTGAGGATAGGTTGAGGCTTTTGACTCTGAGTTGAACTTCTGACAGGAGAAGTTAAGGTTATTTGATCATTAGTTTCCTTTTGAGGCTCTAGCTCCTCTTCAACATATTCTAAATTATTTCCTTACAAAATTTCAAAACGGTTTGACAACTGGTTTGAGGGGTTAATTGATTTAGAAACATTTTGCATAGGTTCTTGTTGCTTATTTGGGGGTTCTTGATACTGTACCATGGTTATGTTTTCTTGATTTTGAGGTTTTGCAAGAGGTTTTTGAGTGTTTTTAAGCGCAGGATTCTTGATCAAACATTTCTCTTCTTGATGCCCTTTCTTTTTACAAAAATCACAGAAAGATGGAATGTTTTCATATACCACTTGCTGCCAGTAGCTTTTTGTTCCTGAACCAATCCATATTCTGTGGATTATTTCTTTCAAAATGTTGATTTCCACACACATTCTTGCAATGCTAGGCCTTGATAAAGAAGATGTAGATGCATCCATCTTTAGAGGTTTTCCTATTAGTTGTGCAATTGAATACAAGGCTGATTTCGCATAGAAGTGTATAGGTAGATTTGGGAGGTTTATCCACACCGGAACCATTGGGATCTCCTCATCAGGCTTAAACTCAATAGACCATTTAAAGGTGCGCATGTGGAACTTTCCAATATACCAGAGTTCTCTTAGCCATAGTCGCACGTAATCTTCCTCGCAATTTAGACGAATTAGATTATGTTTTGAATCGATTAGACTTATAAAAAACTCTGATTTTAAAGAAAAGGTATGGAAAGATTTACTGATGAAATCCATTGGAGGTTTTCCATGAGAAAATTTCCCAATGATGGAGAACTTAAATGGTTCCACTAGAGATTAAATGTCTTCTTCAGAAAATATGACAACTGGTTCTCCTTTAAATGCTGTTGGCTTCTTTAATTACGGTTCTTTTGATGATGAATTCTTAAGAACACTCGCAAAAGACTTAGCCCAGACATTTGTTGGATCAGGAGGTTTTGGTTGGATCAAAGTGTCTACAAGAGGGATCGTTGAGTTTGCCATGAAAAGAGAATATTTTTAGACCTAAGGGAGAAAAAGAATTCTCCCTAGGTTCTTGATGCTTTCTTGGAGAGAATTCTCATCAGGTTAAAGTCTCCTAAAATTTTCCTTCCATTGATTCATTAGACAAAGTGGTGATAAAATTTCTAAAATTATGATTTTTGTTTATCTTTTGTAGTATATTTCTTTTGTTTGCATTAAATGAAAAATACAAAAAGATTTTTTTTTTATCATTTGGGTTTTTATCTCTTGGTAATTTAAGCTTAATGAAAAATTCAAATGATTTTTGTTTGTCTTTTGAGTATATATTTTTATTTTTGGTTAAAAATTTCAAAAACTCAAAAAGATTTTATTCTGTGTGTATTTTAGTTTGACACACTTTATGTGGCATATACTTGTGTTTTAATCCCAACTTTTTCGCTCCCACTTGACTAGAACCTTTGGTTTAGATTGTCAATTCTTGTTAAGTTCTTTACCATGCTTACATGGAGTAGTTGGATTTTGTGTTGATTAAATGGATTTTATTTTTATATATGCCTCTTTTTACACATGTACGAGCTCTTTGAAATTTAACTTCACATGTTATATTTGAGCCTTGTGAGATGATCTCCTATCAATCTTGTCATCTACAAATTTGTGACCTAGGAGGACTAGTGCATGTCAAAATCTGTTGCACGTGAGATTTGTGTGAAAAAATAAAAACATGATAAATATAAATGTGCACGGGGAAGGGCTCCGAAAGGATTTATTGTCCTTTGCGAATAGTAAGCCACCGTTTGAGTGGACCTAAAAGAAATACGTGGTCCAAAGGCCTAAAAACAGAAAATATGGCATTAAAAAGAAAATAATTGCCAAGGCCTATGTTTGATTGATATATTCATTCAAAATTACTAATATATTTCCTTATTGAGGGAGATTGGATGGTATATCAACAGTTTTCACAATGTCCGTTTATCCTAGTTGCTCATGACTCTATTTGTTTGTAGAATCATCAACATGCTAGGCTTGTATTCATTGTGTATGTTTGTTCATTGAGTTCAATTTATATTGTCACATGAGGTTATATTCAAATGTGATGAAGTTTGCAATCAACTGAGAACTCCGTGAACATGTTTTAAGTGATTGGGTCTAAATTTAATTGTTCCTTGTTCACACCCCACCACTTCCGTTTCTATATGACACATTTTTGCCTTACGAGTGTGAAAGACTCCTATTATATTTTGTGTGTGTCATTTGTGTGTTTGTATCTGTGTATGTGTACTTGAGTCTATTGGGTATATATTATGTATACATATATCTGATATGTTTGTTTAGTCTTTGCCTTGCTTTCCAGTCCATATATGCTTTAATTCATAATTGGTATCCATCTTGTTGCATTCTTTATTGATATCACATGCTTAATACTTATGTATAATATTGGTATCGGTTTCTTGCATCTTAGTTGGTATCCATTAATATTTGTTGGATTAGTTATGATTTTTTTGCCCATGTGCTTTAACGTTCTCATCACTTTATGCACAATTACATGTTTTAACTTGTTATCCCATTCTATTTACCCCTTGCTTATTTTAGATAAGTTATTTGGGTGTATATTCTTTATTTGGGGAAGATAAGTTAATTTTTGATTCTTTAGCCATTGTCTATTCCTGAACAAAAAGGGGGAGAATGATAGGGGAGAAATGGTATCTAATCCTTTTGTAATCGTATATTAGTTTGGGGGAGATTTAACTTAGGGGGAGTCGCTATCTTCTTAGGTTGATCATAGTTGATAAAGGGAAGAATTAATTTTGGGGGAGTAATTATTTAATTGCAATTAATATTTTGATATTCCCTATACGTTTAATGTGTTTGCTTAAGTGTTCATAAATTCTAGTCTAGTGGCAACTTTCACCGGCAAAGATTTTGATCCTTTGGGTTGTTTGAGTCAAGCATTGTATTTTTATTTTGGGTGGGATTTTGTGTCAGTCTAGTAGAGCTTGACGGCCCTTTAGGATTTTTGTTGGTTTTTGTTCCGGAATAGCCAAAGGGGGAGATTTGTAAGGACACAAAATTCCAATTGAGTCCTTTGTAGTTTTGGCTCAATTCCGGACCAAAAACATTTGAGTCATAGGATAAAGTTAATTGATCATCCTTCAAGCCTATGACGTGTTAGTTGAAGACGTAGCGGCCAAGAGTATAAAGCTTCATCAAAATGCCGAGTTTAAGTGCCTCATGTCTACGTCATCAACATTGGTTCCATGCTCCCAAGGTATGAATGCATTAATTATATATATTGGATCTTGGAACATTTAATATTGGGTGTTGTTCATTTTAAAACTGTTGTTTAATTTCAGAAAGATTTTATTAAAACTTTAAAATCAAGTTTATAAAGTTTCTGGGCTAAAAATAGAAATTTTCAAACTTTCTGGAAGTTTGTTCGAAATGTCGTTCGAACCACATTGTCGTTCGAACGAGTTTGCCAACGAGTTCCCATATTGGCCACCGGAACTTCGTTCGAAATGTCGTTTGAACGAGATGGCTGTTTCAACGAGATTTCTAATGAGTTCACACTGGAACTTCGTTAGAAGCCTCGTTCAAACGAGATCTCGTTCGAACGAGTTTTGGCAGGAACAATTAAATGACAGTTTTGAGCAGTTTTGACCCACCTTCCCACTTGTTTTTCCCACTAACTTTTTAGCAGATTCAATATGTGCGGAAATGAACTTTTCTAACCGAACTTTTTATTCCATAAAAACTTCTAGAGAGACTTTTTGAGAGAAAATTCATCTAAGAAAAGTTCAAGGTTTTGAGTGTTCATCTTTTAAAGAAAAATTCATTTGACACTCTAGTTTACACCCAATTGTTTGTTTAATCCAAGTTCCATATATGTATACATTGCTTGGAGTTGTGGCATTGGTTTTTTCATCTCTACCATTTTGAAGAGACGTTTGGGTTTGCTTCTAAATCCCACAAAGAAGAAGATGTTTGCGTTGATTTACCCACTTGGATAAAGGCTCCTTGTTTGGGTGCCGGTGACCATATAAAGTCCAATTGGAGGATTCCGAGACTGCAGTGGAGGTCCGTGGTTATTTGCTAGGCAGAGGTTGATACAAGAATACGCATTGGGGTTTGAGAGGGATCGATTCGTGTGTTATAAGTCATCTTGCTTGTATTTGTAAATTTCGCACTTAGTGTATTTGAGGCTAGGACCGTCTGAGGTTTTTTCCCATTGTGGGTTTTTCCTCATACATCGCGGCGTAGTGATTTATTGTTTATTTTTTCTTGCTATACTCACCTAGAACGCATGCTTAGGTAATTCAAGATAAAATTTGGTTTTAATCACTACATGTTTAATTTGCTGCTAGATTAAATATTTGGTAATGTTTAGTTAATTGAATTCAATTCAATTAATTTTATTGGATAAAATTTGATTTGGCCTAATTTGTTAAAATTGAGAAATATGACTTAGACAAATTTTCTAGGCCTTGGATTAATTAATTATGTATAAGTGAAATTAACATAAGTGTGTGTGTTTGAATCTTATTTCACTTTTATGTTATTTTAATTTATATAGAAATTAAAATTTGTTATTAATTTGAATCATCATTTTACGCTTCCGCATCTTATAAAATAAAATTACTCTTTGTGTTAGTAAAGACTTAAAATTGGGGGCCTATCCTACGTTTTCAAATATAAAAGGAGCAATTATAACGTTTACTCTTACGCCCCCAAACAAAAAAGCGCAACCACTTTCTTTCTCTCTTAACCTCATGAGTTACACACCACCACTAACTTAACTTACCATCGCCTCCATCCGAACCTCAACCAGACATCTCCTCCATTTCGTCAACTGCAAACCCATAAACCCTGACTTGCTAATATAACATTTGTTGGAACTGAGCTGAAGAGCTCAAATACAATTAGTATGCGCATGATCAATTATCATTTTAGTTTTTATTACATGGAAATATGGTTATCGAAGAGACTTTTATCATGGTAATTTTGATATGATGGGTTTTTGAGATTTTTTTTATCATATTATTAATTTTTGACTTTATAATAATTTGATGATTCCTCTAAAAATCTTTGTTGATATTATATTATTTATTGAAATTTAACCGAAGAGGCCAAATACAGCATTTGGCTTTTGGGTTTGCTTTGAATCTTTGACTTATATGAAACAGATTTAGTGGAGTGGACCAAGAAAATTTATTTATCTTCGTAGTTGATCATAATTATCATTATTGCATGTTGCAAATAGAATGTTATGTTTTCTCATGCGGATTTTCACCCTCCATGAATAGGTTTTGAACCGTGTAATATAAATGGGCCGGGGCAGGGTAGAGCATGGGCTAGTTAAGGGGGTTTATATTTAAATGGGCTCAAGGCTAACAAAACCCTTTGCGGGTCACGTGTCGATTTGGGTTAATTTTTTTCTCGTGGGGCGGGTTAGGATTATGGAAAACTCGCCCCATACTCGCCCCGTTGCCATCCTTAATGAGAAAGCTAGTGCACCATTGGGTTTGAATAGAAACACCACCAATTTTGTAATTTTTCAGAATTTTAATAAACTTTACACTGAATAAAATCACGATTGTTATGTGAAATAATTTTTGTCAATTTTAGCGTTAACCTAAGCATGCATCTAGGTGAGTATAAGCAAGAGTAAAATAAGAAAAAAGGTTTATTATATATGGTCATATTAGACATTTCACTACTCATTCTAGTCCTACGATGTTTTCCCCTACATATAGGTCCTACTCCTAATTTTTTCGAACTTTTTTTTCACAATTATACCTTTTTAAAACTAACCATCCGAAAGTTCCTTGGGGAAGTTAAATAAGTTATTGGACTTTTTTTCATTTTATTTTTAATTTTCAAATGATAATAACTTTTGATTGACAAATCTGTTTTTCGCAAAATTACTATTTCTGAAATCTCCTCGCCAAGATCTATCAAACAAGATCCATGAAGCCTATAAAATTTCGAAGAAAAAAAATTAAACAGACAGTAAACTTTACGGTGTGCACTAGAAAATGAAATAGTTTTATATCTATGACATTTTTATAGACAATGATATTTTTTGTGTTAATATTACATGGACATTAAAATTTACTAGATAAATAAATGGGTCAAATAATCTATAAACTCATATATATATATATATATATATATATATTGAGAAAAATACACCTGTTTTTAGTTTAATCTATTTAGTCGCCCAAAGACTCATTTATCCAATATTTTCTTATTTTTAAAGGACTGCGCCAGCGACAACCCATGCCAGCTCTACCCACTACAAACTAGAAAATGAAATAGTTTTATATCTGTGACATTTACACAAACAGTAATATTTTCTGTGTTATTTATATTTGTGCCATTTTCACAAATAGTAATATTTATTGTGTTGGTATTACACAGACAATAAAATATACTGTCCTGGTCAATTAATATATATATATATATATATATATATATATATATATATATAGAGAGAGAGAGAGAGAGAGAGAGAGAGAGAGAGAGAGAGAGCGGATCTCATGAGGTCCCCCAGTTTGAGGTCCCTGAACGAGGTTCATTTTTTAAAATAGTAAAAAAAATATTTTTGGGCTGATTTTTTTTATAGTTTTTAAATATTACAGTAGGGCCATATAAAAAAAATCAACTCAGTTTGGCCGATTTTTTTAAAATAGAAAAAAAATTCATTTTGAGTTCATTATTTTTTTATGGTCCTACTGAAATGTTTAAAAATCATTAAAAAAACGTTAGCCCAAAAATATTTTTTTTACTATTTTTAAAAAATGGATCTCATTCAGGGACCTTAAACTGGGACCACACTTGATCCTTTCCCTATATATATATATATATATATATATATATATATATATATATATATATATAAAGACACCTATTTTTAGTTTAACTCGTTTAGTTGCTCAAACACTCATTTATCCAATATTCTCTTATTTTTTAAGGTCCGCACCAGCGGCACCCCATGCCATCCCTACTCACCCCAAACCGGAGTTTCGGTGGATCCAAATCCCATTTATTCAATATTCTCTTATTTTTAAAGGTTCGTGCTAGCGGCATCCATGCCACCCCCACCCACTCCATATCGGAACTCTGATTAAGGTCGTTGGAGCTCCAACAATTGGGTGGGTGGTGGTGGGGATTGGGTACCGCTAGCGCGGACCTTTAAAAATAAGAGAATATCGAAAAAAAGTGGTTTGAATCCATCGGAGCTCCTGTTTTGGGGGATCAGGGGTGGCATGGGGTGCCATTGGCGTGGACCTTAAAAAATAAGAGAATATTGGATACATGAGTGTTTGAGCGACTAAATGGGTTAAACTAGAAATATGTTTCTTTTTTACTATATATATATATATATATATATATATATACACACACACATTAATTGACCAACACAGTAAATTTTACTGCTAAGGGACAAGTTCAAAATAGCAATGTCATGGTGTTGGGGCTTGGCCGTGATAATAAGAAGCTACGATATCTATTCAGGATGGGTCCCTGAGCAGCCTAGTCAGTTGGTTATTACGAGGGGTGGAAAGATACATGTGTCAGGCTACAAGAATCCCAAGATGTTGCATACAAGCACAATTGGATGCACGCCCTCAAGGTTATTAAAGAACCCCGGTATTCTCAGCTTTGGTGCATATACGTAATATCAACACAATAAATGTTATTGTTTCTGAAAATGGCACAAATATTAAACTATTTCAACACAGTAAATGTGTAAATGTTACTGTTTGTGAAAATGTCATAGATATAAAACAATTTCATTTTCTAGTGCATACAGTAAAATCTACTGTGTTCACAAAAAAATGTGATATTTTCACAAGAATTTGTGAAAATGTCACAGATATAAAACTATTTCATTTTATGATTTGTGGTGGGTAGTGCTCGCATGCCTTACCGATGGTGCGGACCTATAAAAATAAGAGAATATTAGATAAACGGGGTTTGACTCCACCGAATCTCCGGTTTGGGGGGATTAGGGGTGGAATTGGGTGCCGCTGGTGCGAACCTTTAAAAATAAGCGAATATTGGATTAATGAGTGTTTGAGCGACTAAATGGGTTGAACTAAAAATAGGTCTCTCTCTCTCTCTCTCTCTCTCTATATATATATATATATATATATATATATATATATATATATATATATATATATATATATATATATGAGTTTATAGATTATTTGACCTATTTATTTAACCAGTAAATTTTGCTGTCACTGTAATATTAACATAAAAAATGTCACTCTTTGTGAAAATGTCATATATATAAAACTACTTCATTTTCTAGTGCATACATTAAAGTTTACTATTTATGTAATTTTTTTTTGAAATCTTATGGGCTTCATGGATCTTGTTTGATAGATCTCGGTGAGGAGATTTCAAAAATAATAATTTTGTGAAAAATGGATTTATCAATCAAAAGTTATGATCATTTGAAAATTAAAAATAAAATGAAAAAAAAGTTCAACCACTTATGTAACTTCCCCAAGGAAGTTATGGATGATTGGTTTTAAAATGGTATAATTGTGAAAAAAGTTCCAAAAAATTAGGAGTAGGACCTATATACACGAAAAAGTATCGTGGGACTAGAATGAGTAAGGAAATGTCTAATAGGACCTATATGCGAAGCCCCCATAAGAAAACCAAAACACGCTGATGTATGAGGAAAATCCATAAGGAAAAAAACCTCGAATGTACGACCCAACCATACAAGTCCACTACGCCGTAGGTCTATTTTCAAGAATAACTTAGACTTACTCACACACTTGATGCCTTCAAGCCTTGATGCACTTTCTCATTATCCGTAACAATCTTTGTGGCCACATCATGCAGGTGCGTTCTCACGTCTCGGTATCCCATCGATCTTACTTGTCTCGTGATCAATCTAATCGTTGCACAACACAAACACGGTCTACACTGCTCAAAACACTCATAGTATGAAAATTCAACCAATATGGTGCAACACATAAGAGATTTCAAACAGACATATGTATATAGGATTATTGTATCTCAAACTTGGGTGTAAACAAGGGTTTGGGAGGCACAAGATAAACCTTAGAAAAACATTTTTACAAAATCCATCTTCAAAAATTGATGATAGGGCTAAGTATTTATAAAAAATTCATTTTGAGGCTGCACGTGTTTCGAGAAAGTTCATTCAAATTAAAATTAAGGTTCATTCGAATGAGACTAGTATTCTTGTTTGAACCAAAATAGGTTCGTTCGAACAAAATGATATTCTCATTTGAACGGCAATTGAACGAGCTTTGAACGATATTTTTCTATCAAATAACCAAATGTCATTTGAAGTTCATTTGTTGAATGAAGTAAGAACCTTGTTCAAATGAAACACAAATCTCATTTGAAAGTTAGAGGAAATTCGTTCGAACGAAATTAACACATAATTTTTTTTTCTTTTAAAATCCATTTTATGAAAAGGCCTAAAACAAATTTATGAAACAACACCCAAATTAAATCTAGGTATCAAACACAAATATGTATTCATACCTTCGTTGAGATCCCTCTGATATTGAAGGTGAAACTCGACACGTAACCAATGTATCATCGATGACGCTTTGGTTTTGCCCCATGGTCTTCAATCACATATTAATGTATAATATTTTGTAATTATTTTGATTCCCCGTTGTTCACCCACTTGAGTACCCCATTAATTCTTCTTTTGAACAATAGCAACAAGATTGTCTAAATGGCTTCCTATGTTTTGAATTTTCTAAAACTAATATAGCTCCAACATTGAAGACACAGAAAAGATCTAAAAAAGTTCATATCTCCCTAACTAAAAAAATATAGCAAACTGCACTCTCTAGCAGAAACTATTTTTCTCTTTGTAACCAATTTTCTCCCATAAATGTTTTTATCCCCTAACATTAAATTCTGTGGTATTGAGCAATCAAATTTGGAATGGGTATTACTATACCATATCACTACAGTGCACAGTTATATGAGACAGAGTTGATATTAGATTTGTTTTATCCTGGGGAATGGGATGACAAAATACTACCTGCACATAGAGGTTAGAGTTGGAAAACATCTGAAAGAGAGCGTCCTAGTCCGCTAGTCAACCCAAGAATCATCTACTGCAGATTTTATAAAAAAATGAGGTAATATTGTTTATTTTTGTTGTGCAGTATATATTTGAATTCGATACCATGCCATTCATATTTGTAATAATCGTATGAAGTAATAATTTAATTTTGAGTAGTAGACAAAAATAAAATGTTATTTTTATTATTCAAATTCTCCATAAAACTCTTTGGTGTAATAATTACAATATATAAATTGTCCCAACAATTTTAAGGCATTTTATACCTTCCATGGAGACCGAAAATAAATTTTATGGGCTTATATGATTATTTTTTTGATGCCCAAAATGAAAAATGGTCGATAAAGTTTTTGCCTCTAGAAATTATAGTTCTGACCCATACCTCTGGAAATTACAATTTAGCTCCTAGATTTTCCAAATATTATCATTTGAGAATTAAAATAAATAAATAAATAAACTTCAGTATTTATGTCATTTGAAATTGATCAATAATTTCATGAGAAATTAGAATTTGAATAATAATGAATCCCTTTATGGAAAACTCTTAATTAGGTCTCAGTCCATTTTTTTTAGTTATGAATATAAAATATTATTTCAAATAGGATGCTATTGTTGGAAATTTAATTGTCCACCTTTTTAGACAATTCGTTTAAAACCACTTATGGTTAAGAAATCAAATGAAAATTTGATATTTGAAATCAAATAAAAATTTGAAATTTGAAAACAATAGAAGATTTGAAATTTGAAAACAATAGAAAATTTGTTATATGGAAACAAATGAAAATTTGGTATATGGAATCAAGCAAGAAAATTTGTTATATAAAAACATATGACAATTTATTATATGGAATCAAATTAAAATTTGATATTTGAAAATAAATGAAAATTTGTTAGCTGGAATCAAATGGAAACTTCATATAAGGATTCTCATGGTAAATAATAAACATATACGCCTTGCGCTATGTTTATTATAAAAGAAATTGTTCAAATATTTTTTAAAGTGTTTATATGAAAGTGTACTTGGTAGTTTTCAACCACATTAAAGTGATCAGTGATAAAAAGAAAAAATTGATTTTTTTGTTATGAATTTGATTAAAATATCATCTCAATATTTTGATGACATAGACAGTTAAATTTTTTGAATTTTGACATGCACATAGTACGGCAAAATTATGAATATTGGGATTTGAAATTTTTGAAAAATGTATTGTGAATCTTTTATTATGATTTTACAAATCTGATTCACAATGCTAAAATTTTGGGGCAACTTGTAGTAAAACGAGTTTATCTCATCTTATACTCCATTATTTGGAGTAATTCAAATTTTGTATAAAGTTAGACTCATAAAGTATGAATTTTGAAAATTTTCAATAAGCAGTTTGGTTGTGATGAAATTTCAAACTTGAAGTTTTTGAACGAAATATTTTGAATCGAAACATTTTCTTAAAAATTTGAACCACGTGATTATTGCAAAGAGACTCTAAATATTTTATATATTTTAGCAGTTTTAATTTGGAAGATTATGAAGTTGTAAGAATATTTTAGCGTCATAAATGAAAGATGATTTTTTTCTAGAATTTGTATAAGGTAGTCTAGATTTTCTGCAATTATTTTTACAACCAATGAAAATTACATATAATAATTTGCACCTTTTCTTATAACAGACTTCATATTGAGTAATTAGAATCCATATGTCGAAATAATAATAATTGGAGGATTTTATTATAATTGAGTTTGGTGCAAAAATAATATTTACTTTAGTAAAAATATTCTAGTTAATTTGGGATAGAGGTTTAAACTCTAATACGAAATATTATCTTATACACTACGAAAAATAATATATGAAAAATCTTATATTTCATTTCTTTAAAAAAATGAAATGTGTAATATAGATGTGATTTTCATACCCTTGAAAATCTGAACTTATGGCTAGAACAAATAAATATGCATTTTTTTGAATCAGTTATACTTAAAAGCACAAAATGTATATTAAATTAGGGAATACGATTAATTCTTATCTAATGTTGAAGAACTATGAGTTTAGATCCCATTTTTATGAATTGAAGATATAGTGGGGGTACATTACATGTAGCATGTCAATGACCTCTCTAAGAACATTTTAATATAATCTAAAACTTTGGTGTTCAAGAGAAATCTTAATTTCTTGAGCTGTGACTTAAAAATAAAAGTTTGCTTATCCCATTAAAAAAGATTTCAAAAATCATTAGAGAGGTCATTGAAGTCATAGGAATGAACTAGAAATTAGTTTATAATTGACTTATCTTATAACTTTAAGATAATAAGGAATATTGAGACCATTATCATTTATGAATATAAGCTTTTTATAATATCCAAGTTTAAGATGTGGGTTCTTGCAATACGATTAATATCAAGTGAGGCGTAACCCCTTATTAAGATCGGGATTAATGCTCAAGACAATATTTAATAATAACAATGAATACAGGTGAAAGGAATAATGATATTCAATATTTCATACTTGTATTGAATGATATTTCTACACCGTGCGCACACTACAAGTATAATAAATATATAGAACCAGTAGGTAACTTGGTCGGAGGGAGAAATAGTAAGAACTTTGGGCACAATAAAATCAAGGCAGAAACTTCAGGTCCAATTAGTGTTCAATGATACAAGTATGAAATGGATACGGGAAGAATGTCCTCACAGGGGCTCTCGTGTATGAAAGAAATCTTCTAGTTGTTTTGGGTTCAGAATGCCGTCCTTGTAATCTATTTAGTTGGTGTATTTATATGGAAGCAAGGTTACCCGAGTAACCTTGCTGTTATTCAATGTGATTAATAGAACTAATTGCACAAGTACCCCCTTTATTAATGTGGGAGATATTACATTAAATGCTTGGGATCCTATAATTTTGTGAAAAACTGATTAACTAGTTGGAAGCATGGTGTGTATTAATGTGGGACGTAATGTGGTAGCTCATAGGCTTATCTTAGAATGGCAAAGAGGTCAGATTCGGTAGACTAGGCCTTCCATTCTAAGGATAAACCCACTTGAGCACTGTAATTTTGAGTCCCTAAATGCCAGACGTTATGACGTCAGAAAATGGGTGAACAGTGACCCCACTAAGCATGTGGTCACATCAGCCAGACGAATGTTGTTTGTCTTGAGGTTGCTCGGCTGATAAGTAGCCTGAGTATTTAGTTTTCTATTTATTGGATAAAATAATAATTAGGCCAAGGCAGCAAGGTTGAGGTACCTCATGGAGGTTCGCTCGAGTGAGTAAAAATTGTGGTAGCACGGGCAACCACATATACTGTATGGAGTTTTGCCTAAGTGTGTTATGTGGGCTCGTTATTGTATTACCAACGATGCCTTGCTCCCAATCCTCCAATCCATGTCCCTGCGAGGTTAATAAGATGAGGTTATTCGATAGATCATGTTAGCTCTCCCATGTCCTTCAAGGCATGGTCCCTTTTGGATATCGAACAACCTCTCTCGTGATATAGCGTTAGATAGAGTACATGATAAAATACATTTTTTTATATTACAAACTATAGTCATTCGCGTGAATTTAAGCTTCTAGGTAGATTCTTTGACTGACATCTTTGGAGGATCTTCGAGGGAACTCCCTAGGGTGATCTTTATCTTCCTTCTTTGTCTATTACGTATCAGGCTAACTAAGTTAATCATTCTTTGGTGGGGACTCCCCCCTTCATTTTCCCATTCGTAGAGATATTTGTTTATTTCACGAAGAAATATCAGTACGAAACCCTTTGTTGGCCTTCACTTTTTTTCCTGTCTCTCAAACTTCATCATCTGTTCAAATGCCTTGTAATATTTCTGATAGCACCTTGTTCCTTGATGGAACTTTATGATTACGTTCTCTAGGCGCCTTGGGTTAAGTGAAGGGATTTCTTTAAATTTACCCCAAAGCTCTTCACCTCCCCCAAGTCTGAAAAGACTCCAAACACGTCTTATTTAATGAGGCCGTCGCTTGTGCTTCTACGTGCTACATGTGGCGACGTCAGGGTAAGCGCATTTTCCTCACATGAAATTATCGGCACATCACATCCCGAATTGTCATCATTACAACCTTTGAATCGTGCCCCTACGCGTTCGTGCTGGGCACGCAAGGTGATTTGATCGTCGTTACTCTTCCCAAAGCTTTGCTTTTTGCCGCCTGTTGGGGTTTGTGTTGCCCCTACAGAAAGGATATACTCCCTTCTCAATATTTCACCCTTGGGTTTTCATTTACGAAGTGAGTTTGTATTTGTGAGAGAATATATTCAACGCTTTGACTTCTAGATTCCTTTCTTTTTAATAATTTCCCTTTCCTTCTCCTTTAAATTTCTCCTATGGAACCCATCGTAAAAAAGACTTAATCTGCTAGGGGTGCTTCCCCTATACTCAGGCATGCCAAAACGAATGGGAATGCTATCATTGTGCCCCATATTTTGGTGAGATCTATCATTTCTGGCTAACGGCTATAGACTTCCCCGGGGAACTGGTGCTTGTAGAACATGCGAGGTTGCTGATGGAAGATAGTGATGATGCTGAAGACTTCGCGTATATCCCAACTGCCACTATTACCAGGTTTAGTATTAAGCATGGTGACTATCAATTCTCGAAGGTGGAGTTTGAGTGCTCCTCTAGAACCTATGAAGGTTTGGGAACTTGGATTGATTATATACACTCCAAGTATCCTGTGCAGCTAGATCTCATTGGTTTGTCATGTACCAGTTGGTTGGGTGATTTCACCCTTGCAAATAATAAATACGCCTTCCAGTTGCTTATATCTTGCTGGAGTCATAGGTCGCACACTTTTGTGACCTCTTGGGGGCGTGTTTACCATCACCCTTGAGGATGTTTGTGAGCTGTTGGGTTTGGAGGCAGCAGGTTTCGACACCTTCTTTGAGGAGGCTATTTCTAGCAAAGAAAAATATTTACGGGCAGAGTTGGAGGTGGTTATGAAAGACTGCATGGTAATATGACACCCCGACTAATTAAATATCGGGTTGCTACTCCTTTATTCAAATTAATACAAAATGTCAAGTTGGTTCAGTTCACAGCATCACTGTTAAACATATTTTTTTAAACAATTACTAGCCACCTAATATTTAAAAAGTGAGTTGCCAAATTTTATTAACTTAAATTAACATGCAACTTATTAAATTATAAGCTAACTATACCACAATTACATCACAATAGAATAATAATGGAATAAATAAAATGAGTCTAGAGTAACACTCCCCTGAATAATCCAAATACTGAATAAATTTCGGTACAAAGTCTGAATAAATAAATAAATCCAAAACTAAAAAGAAACTGGGAGTCTGATAATTCTATCACTAGATGAAAAGGGGGCGACATGCCCTAACTGATAAATGACCCTGAATAGAATCAAATACAGAATGTGGAGGCGTCTACTACCGAGATCATGTAACTTGCATAGTAGTTACATCACATCAATTGAATGAAATTCCTATACTTGGCGCCCCTGTGGCTGGGCACCTAAAAGGTTTTACAAGAAAAATAGATTTCAGGTGAAAACAGTTTAAAAAATATAGGAAGTGTTTAATTGCATTAAACAGTGAATATTATATACATGTTAATTACATGCTCTCACATGAGTTCCTCACCCCTCAACTAATGTACACGTCTAACGTATTTCCTTAACCCGTCCTAGTTATGCCGTTAACTCACTAGTCTGTACCATTTCCTGTCCTCACATTATAATATAGGGTTTATTCATAACATTCTAATATATCCTGCGTGTATCTCACCTTTTCATTGATTAGATTAATTTTATAACAATTACGGTAGGAAATTCTCATTTTAAATCCCATTCAAAATCTCTCAATTATTTATATTCACACTTTAACAAAGAGTCCGTTATAATCACAAGTATATTATTCTCAGCACAAATATACAAATAGGGCACCCCTAGGCAAAGCTGCGGTGCACACATACTCTGCTATCGAATCCCGGTACATCACGTACATAAGGACTACGTGTTCAGAATCACTCAGGAACCGTTGCAAATAACAAAATCACACATATTGGAGGCGAACATAATTTCACATACCCATGGGTCACGCACATACCTACGCTCCCATGGTCAACTGACTTATTAACTCACAAATAAGCCATTCACAGCCATCTGTCCTTAAGGTACCAATCTAAATCCTACCGTAGGCACACAAAGATTAGATGGCCCTATTTCGAAAGCTGACCTCCCGTGATAGCAAGTATGGTAGGTATGCCATACACATAATAATCCATGTACTAAGCATTCACACAACTTAGATAACTTGTTATATTATTGAAGGTATATTCTCCGCCCTATACCATTAGTCTAATTTGTACACTAATATTACTCCAGATTATATTTAATATATTTCACCGGTAAGTCTCACGTCGTATAGTTTCGAGTACTTAAAACCTAACCGAAGAGGTTACTAAGTCTCCTATTTTTTCCACATATTAATTCAGTACTCGTAAGTCTTATTTATGTCCCAAATCCTAACTTTTCACTCCTAAGAATTTAAATCACGTTCTCGCATCATAAAATAGGAAATTACTCCTCCGACACTCGAAAATTCAACGCTACATTCCAACCCAATTCTAATATGTTCCGGGATTCAAATATATCCCTATTGGTCTCCCTAAAGTTCTAATGTATTCACATAATCCCCAACTACAACGTTCGATGGACGACAACACTTAAATTAAAAAAGGGGAAAAAGGTCACAATTGCTGGGGAGATCGATTGATCAACCTAGGGCATCGATCGATCAATCCCAGTCGATCGATCGACCTATGAATGTCGATTGATCGATCAAGTAGGTGCGAGCTACGAATTTCTTTGTTTTAGTCCAAATTTGTCCCAAATCTTCATTATAAGATGTGAAATCCTAATGTAAATATATAGGGTCATTATACAACCTAATTACATGATTCTTAACGTTCCAAAACTTTTAAATCATCAACAATTAGACTTTTCTTGGATCAAATCATCATATTATCATAAAAACCCTATTTTTCTATTTTCTTCAAGAACCATCATATTTCTCTTCCTAAATTCGTTTTTAATTCATCAAGGGTTATGATTTTATAACTGAAATACTTCTAGAATTGAACTACGTGCAAATCCTATCCAAAATTAAGGTTTCTTCTCCAAATTTCATGAGTTTCAATCATTGTTCGAGGCTATCATCAAATCCTACACTATCATGAATAAAATATTTACGGAATTTTAATTAAATCAAATCACTTGCCTGGGAATTGATGTTATGATCCGTTGGTGACGTTAAGGGTTGGTTCTCTTCCTCTCTCCAGTCAAAATTTTGGCGAATAGTGGTGGTGTGTGGTGGTTATGGCTTTGTAACCCTCTTGTAGCTTCTCCTCTTTCTCACATTGCCCACTCCTTGCTTTTTGATAGATAATAGCCCTAATGGCCCTAATATTGGCTGATAAATAAGGCCTAAAATTCATGGGTCAAAATCGCTTAAAAATTTAAATGACTAAAATACCCTCCCAGGTTGCCGGTTTGACCTAAAAATGCCCCGGGACCCAAACTAATTCCCCAACTAATGTTTTCTGACTATTTCGATATCTCCGAAAATATTGTCGCACTCAAAATGACCATAGGGATGATAAAATTACAATTTACTTTTAAATTCATTAAAACGATTCCTGACGCGGCTGACACGCATGTCCCAACTTAATTTCTCAAATTTTCGTATTTATAACTCGCGATCATTTTAATAACTTCAATAATCATATATTACCATTTTTACCCAGTAATATTCAACATTATTATCATAATCAAATACCAACTCACATCTCGCTAGTATTTAAATCCCGATTAATTTACAATTAATTATCCCATTTAATTTAATTAAGCCCATTAAATAAAATCAATGAAATTACGGGGTATTACGTACTTCCCCCCTAATAACGAAATTTTGTCTCGAAATTCAAAAATAAAATATACCTGGCAAAAATATCTCGGGATAACGCTCGCGCATCTCATCCTCGCGCTCCCAGGTAGACTCCTCAACATTATGATGTCGCTACTGCACACGTACTAACGGTACTATCTTCGATTTCAATTTCCTCTCTCTATGGTCTAGAATAGCAACCGGCCCCTCCTCATACAAGCTATATTTCTGTAGATCAATATCCTCTAAATCAATGTGAGTATGGGCCAAATCATCCCAAAGATATCTCCTCAGTGAGAAAATATGGAACACGTCATGGACCCTATGCAAGTGTTCTGGTAACCCAAATCTATACGCGACTGGCCCAATTCGCTCGATGATAGGGAATAGCCCCATATATCTAGGCGCCAACTTCCCCTTATTCTCAAAACGCATAATCCCCTTCATAGGAGATACTCTGAGCAATATTTGGTCCCCCATATTGAACTCTCGAAAGGACCTCTTGGCATCAGCATAACTCTTATGATGGTCCTGAGCTACCCGAATACGACTCCGTATCATCTCTATCCTCGTTGAAGTATCTTGAATCACCTCCGGCCCAAGGAGTTTGTTATCCCCCACCTCTAGCCAACATGCTGGGGAATGACACGGTCTACCGTACAATGACTCGAATGGAGCCATACCAATAATGAACTGGTGGGATTTATTATAGGCAAACTCGACCAGTGCAAGATACTGCTCCCAACCACCTCTAAAGTCTAGGATGCACATACACAACATGTCTTCCAACATCTGATTCGTCCGCTTGGTATGCATATCTGTCTGTGAGTGATAGGCTGTACTCAATTGCAACTCCATTCCCACGCCTTTCTGGAAACTCTCCCAAAATTGTGATATAAATATCTTGTCTCGATCGGACACGATATTGAGAGGCACCCCATGGAGTCTCACTGATATACCCATTTATACCCTCGATCTGGACAAGGATCACCTCCCATACGGACGACCCTACGAGGGGCCGACCCTTGACCAGGCTCCAGCTGGCTCCCACCAGGCCCAGACGACTCTACGAGGGGCCGACCCTCCACCAGGCCTAGACGACCCTACGAGGGGACGACCCTCCTCCAGGCTCCGGACGACCCTACGAGGGGCCGACCCTTCCTCAGACTCCGGACGACCCTACGAGGGTACGATAGTACGAGGCCAGAATTAAGCCAGACTCACTACCGGAAGAAACTTTGCCCTCGGCCTCGGCTCATAGGCCGAGGGTGGTATCATGATGGCGCGTGGTTTGGGAGACGCGTGGAACAGTGCGCGTCAGGCTCATATGACACGTGGCAGACCGTTATAACAGAATCACACCCTCACGTGAGGGAATATTATGTCATCATTTGGCATCTACAGGTGTCAACAGGGGATTGGTTAGATCACCATTCACATGCACCATGCTTACTTGAGGGGGTACACTACACCCCCCAAGACCTATATATACTTGTCACCTACAACCCTACAGGGGATCGATCCATGAACAGTAGCCCTAGCTAAAACTCTGCTTGTTCACACACAGTAGAGAGAGAGAGAGGGTTATGTGCATTGTATCCAAGGCCATTAGTGCCCATACTTAGTGGATCACACACTCACAGTGGATGTAGGCCAAATTGGCTGAACCACTATACATCATTGTCTAATTTCCTCTTATACTCATCCCCTTCTATACACTTACATACTTATATACTTGCATCTCTATGGTTGCCATAACTACTACTGTTTGAGCTCACTATCACTTACCTGGTGGTGCTAAATCCACGCATCATCAGTTTGGCGCCGTCTGTGGGAACGAGAAGACATCTCTTCCTTTGTACAGCTTGACCTCACTGGGCACTCTGGTGGTGAACCAACACTCCTCCTGAGAGGAGGTGTTTCACCATTGAAAGAGACCCACTAAGGTTCCCAAGCTCACCAGTATTTCTTCAGTTCAACTTTTCATAGCTCAAGCACATGGCACCTGAGATGCCACCACCACCTCTTCCCCCTCCGGATGAGGGTGGAAGACCCAGTTCCAGTCAGCCGCCGCCTCAGTCTGAGATGGCTGATGTGGCAGCAGCCCTAAAGTCTCTGGCAGCCAGCCAGCGGATGATGCAGGAGCAGTTCACAACTCTAAGTCAGAACATACTGAGACCACCGGGGGTCTCACCTGAGATGATTACTCCGGCAGCAGCTCCAGGACAGCATGAGGCCAGGGGACCACCCCAGGCACCACGTAAAGACCTGCCACCCCCTCAGCGGCGTAGGGATGTTGCTGACCCCCGGCGTTTACGCCTGGGGAGGCAAGGAAACCCTTGCCCTGAGGACAGGTATGACGATCTGGAGGTGGAAGAGGCTCCAGTAGAATGCTGGGAGCCGTATGAGGTCTCCAACAATACTGTACGACCTCTCCAGGACAGTAGAGGAAAGTGCGGGAGACCAAACCCTGATGATCGCCCAAGAGGATCTGCTTTTGACCGCCTGAGCAGGGGGTCGGCCTTCGAGAGGCTGGGCCCAGTGAATGACCTGCGGGACAAGTTGTCCAAGTCAAGAAGCGCAGCGAGATCTAGGAAAGAGGCAGCAGAAGGCCGACCCCAAAGACGGGATGACGGCCAAAGGGAAGTAAACAGCTGACACAGGCCTGCCGTAGCGGAGCCCTCCATCCACCTCCGAGAGGCAGCAGGGGATAACATCGGCCAGGCCGACCCTGTGAGGCCCTGGAATGACTCAATCCAGCGGTTAGAGGATAAGATTGGCGACATACTGAAGAGCCGGGACCCTCTTCAGAGGGGATACACCATAGGCTCACCCTTTGTGGCAAAGATAGTCAACTTCCCCACGCCATCAAAGTTCAGGCCTCCTGTGGTCACCCCAAGATACGATGGGAGCACCAACCCTGTCCACCACGTGGAGATGTATCAATCCGCGGCAGACATATACTCTATCTCAGATGAGATGAGATGTCGTGCCTTCTCTGGTACCTTGACAGGGGCTGCGCATGTCTGGTACACGTCTCTTCCAAAAAGTTCTATTGGAAACTTTAAGCAGTTGGCAGACCTGTTCATCCATAATTTCTGCTTCGGGGTGAGGCCACAGAAGAAGACCACCCACCTGCTCTATGTTAAGCAGGGAAAGAATGAGAGTCTGAGGGACTACATAGCCAGATTTAATAAAGAGAAGCTGGAGGTGGAAGACTACGAGGAAAGCATAGCTATGACAGCCCTGATTGGAGGACTCCAAAAGGGGAAGCTATTATGGAAGCTTGCCGAAGACCCTCCAAGGACGATGGCTGAGCTACTGTCAACAGCAGGAAAAGTGATGAACGCCGAAGAGGCGATGGCCGCGAAATATGAAGACGAAAGAGGGGGTGCTAGTGGGAATAAATACCCTAAAAAGAACAAAGAGGGGAAAAAGAGGTCCTCGGATGACAAGTTCGCTGGGTACACCCCTCTGACGGTCAGCTGTGAACAGATCCTGAATGAGATTAAGAGTGACTGGTCCCTGAAGTGGCCTGAGAAGTTGAGGGCAGCCCCCGACAAGAGGAATAAGAACCTGTGGTGTGAATTTCACCAAGACCACGGCCACGTAACAGACAAATGCTTTGCTCTGAAAGATGAGATTGAGAAGATGCTGAAGGAAGGGAAGCTCAGAAAGTACGTCGATAAAGCCGACTTCAAGAGGGGCCGAGGGGACGACCCCAGAAAGAAGCGAGTCGATGCCTGCAGAGAAGGTCCTCAAAAAAAGAGGGGACGACCCCTCTGATGATGAGGACGACCCTGACCTCCCGCCGAGAGATGACCAAGGCCTTGTCAAGAGGCTCAATATGATCTCGCTCGGGGTGGGAATGATCTCCGGGGGACTTGCAGGAGGAGGGTCTGAGGTCGCCGACAGGAAGGCCCATGTCGCTGAGGCTAAGGCAGTGACGAAGATGGTGCACTCAACCTTCCTAGAGGTCAAGTCAGAAAAAAGGAAGAAGGTTGATATGGACACTTTGATTGTGGGATTTTCAAGAATGCACTTCAAGGGCCTATTGGCCCCGCATGATGACCCTCTCGTCATCACCACCAGGGTGCACGGGTGCGAAGTGCCGAGGATCCTGGTGGATGGGGGCTCATCCGCAGATGTGATGTTTTGGCCATGCTTCAAGGCCTTGGGCCTCAGTCGTGCCAGACTTGTCCCATACCATCATCCATTGATTGGGTTCAGTGGGGAGAAGGTTCACCCCCTAGGAATATATGAGGCTGATGTCAGGATGGGGGACGAGTGGCCGAGATGGCTCACCAAGAGGGTCAGTTTCTTTGTGCTGGATGAGCATGTGTTTTCGGCATACAACATCATACTGGGACGTGTGGCCCTCAAGGGGTTTGAAGCTGTGCCGTCCACAGTCCACCAGATGGTTAAGTTCCCTACCCCTTATGGGGTGGGGGAAGTTCAGGGAGACCAGACGACAGCGAGAGAGTGCTACTACAACTCCGCTGAAGAAAGAGAGGCACACAAGAGGGCTACAGCCACTTACAACATTGATACCCTAGACCCCAGGGACGAGACGAAGCTCAAAAAAGGAGAGGCCGCTGAGGAGGTAGAACCCATCATCCTCGATGAGGATGACCCGGGAAAAACCGTCCAAGTTGGCAAATCTCTGAAGCCCAGTATCAAGGAAGACCTCATCAAACTGTTGAGGAGAAGGCGAAGCGTCTTCGCGTGGAGTCATGTAGATATGCCAGGGATCGACCCTGAAATCATGTGCCACAAACTCAATGTGGTAGAGGGAGTGAAGCCGGTAAAGCAGAAGAGGAGGATTTACTCTAGAGAAAAGTATGAGGTCATCAGGGATGAGGTTAAAAAATTAGAAGACGCTGAATTTATCAGAGAGGTCATCTACCCTGAGTGGCTGTCCAATGCAGTCATCGTCCCAAAGGCCAACGGCAAGTGGAGAATGTGCGTGGACTTCACAGACCTCAACAAGCATTGTCCCAAAGACAGCTTCCCTCTCCCCCGCATCGACCAGATGGTGGACGCTACCGCAGGCCATGAGCTCATGAGTTTCATGGATGCCTACTCAGGGTATAACCAGATTTTCATGAACCCTGAGGACTCGGAGAGGACCGCCTTCATCACTGACAAGGGGACATACTGTTATAGGGTCATGCCCTTTGGCCTAAAAAATGCGGGGGCAATGTACCAGCGCCTCGTAAACAAAATGTTCGAAGACCAAATTGGGAAGTCTATGGAGGTTTACGTAGATGGCATGCTGACTAAGAGTCTGAAGGCAGAGGATCATGTGGCAGACCTGGAAAGGACCTTTAATACAATGGACAAATACAAAATGAAGCTCAATCCGGCCAAGTGTGTCTTCGGGGTCGGAGCGGGGAAGTTCTTGGGGTTCATTGTCAATCAAAGAGGCATCGAGGCCAATCCTGAAAAGATAAAGGCCCTTATTGAGATGAAGACCCCCAAGTCCATTAAAGACGTTAAGAGGCTCACAGGGAGAGTGGCTGCCTTGAACAGATTTGTGTCAAGGGCTACAGACAGGTGTCTACCATTCTTCAAGATCCTCAGGAAGGCCTTCGAATGGAGCGAAGAGTGTGATGAGGCTTTCAAGGAGCTAAAATCATACTTAGGGTCTCCCTTGCTGCTGTCACGACCCGTGCAGGGTGAACGACTTTACGTGTACCTTGCTGTCTCAGAGTCCGCTATCAGTGCAGCAATCGTAAGAGACGAAGACGGGATACAGAAGCCCGTATATTTCAACAGCAAGGCACTCCAGGGGGCAGAGCAGAGATACCCGAGGATGGAGAAGTTGGCCTATGCCTTGATCCATGCCTCAAGGAAGATGAAACCGTACTTCCAGTCCCATACTATGGTCATCCTTACTGACTCTCCTCTTAGGCAGGTCCTACACAAGCCTGTAAAATCAGGAAGGCTAATGACCTGGGCTATAGAGCTGGGGGAGTTCGACATTGTGTATCAGCCTAAGACAGCCATTAAGGGACAGGCATTGGCAGACTTCGTGGCTGAGTTCACCTGGGAAGATGATGAGGCCGAGGGTGAGACCCTCGGGAAGACGGATACAGAAGACACACCCGCAGATACGGCTGAGACGAGCACCGCTAGAAGAAAAGTGACTGAAAACGAAGAGGGAAGATACATCTTTAGACAGGGGTCCCTCTCTGAGGGAAATTTCTCTGAAGGAAAAACTCCGTGGAGCCTCTTCGTTGACGGGTCCTCCTGTGATAGCGGAAGTGGTGCTGGACTGATACTATCAGCACCCGATGGCACAGACGTCGAATACGCCCTGAGGTTCAACTTCAAAGCCTCCAACAATGAGGCTGAATATGAGGCCTTAGTAGCAGGCCTCTCCTTGGCCAAGTCTCTTAGTGCCGGCCAGATTTTGGTCCACAGTGATTCAAGGCTAGTCGTAAATCAGATACTAGGAGCCTACGAGGCTAAGGACGAAAGGATGGCTAGGTACCTCGAGAAGGTGAGATCATTACTGAAGGGCTTCAGAGAAGTAAAATTAAGGAGGGTACCTAGGCTTGATAATGGCCACGCTGATGCCCTTGCTAGGCTGGCCTCGGCAATAAGAACAGACATCAGGAGGACGGTCCCAGTGGAAATTTTGTTTCAGCCAGCTATCGAAGACGTCGAGGGAACACTTGGTGTTTGCATGAATGTTTCTCAAGAACCTTCATGGATGGACCCTCTGATCAAATACATTAAAGAGGGAGAGATACCAGAAGCAAGCCAAGAGAGGAAGAAGCTGAGATACAGGGCTGCAAAGTTCGCTGTCATCGGGGACACGCTGTACAAAAAGGGGTTTCTACTCCCCTTACTCAGGTGTGTGCATCCCTCAGAAGTCCCTTCCATTTTGCAAGACGTGCATGAAGGGTCGTGCTCAAGCCACATTGGGGGTAGATCCTTGGCAAAGAGGGTAATCACCCAAGGCTACTGGTGGCCGACCTTAGGAAAAGATGCTGCCGCATATGTTAAAAAGTGTGATAAATGCCAAAGATTTGCTACCATCCCTCACCAACCTCATCAGCCCCTCACCTCTGTTACATTCCCATGGCCGTTCGCCGTATGGGGGATTGACCTGGTAGGACCCTTACCGAGGGCAGTCAATAACTATCGGTTCCTCATCGTAGCAATTGACTACTTTTCAAAGTGGGTAGAGGCCGAGCCAATGGTCACGATCACAGAGCAGAAGACCTTCCAGTTCATCTGGAAAAATGTGATATGCAGATATGGTCTACCCAACACCCTCATCTCGGATAACGGGACTCAATTCAAGAATGCCTCTCTGCAGAAGTACTGTGAGAGGGTAAGCATCAAACAATTTTTCTCCACCCCAGGCCGACCTCAGGCCAATGGGCAAACCGAAGTTACGAACAGGACAATCCTAGATGGGATTAAGAAGAGGCTTGAGGAGGCAAAAGGAAGATGGGTCGAGGAGTTATATGCAGTGTTGTGGGCATACAGGACGACAGTAAGGACCCCTACCGGGGAGACCCCATTCATGTTGGCTTATGGATCAGAAGCAGTCATCCCCACCGAAGTGGAGTTTCCTACTCATAGGGTCCAAATGTATGACCCCCAGGGAAGTACGGAAGAGAGAAGACTTGACCTAGACCTAATTGAGGAAAGAAGGGAAGATGCTGAGATAAGGTAAGCTTCCTACCAGCAGAGGACCGCAAGGTTTTACAACCAAAGGGTGAAACAGAGGCCTATCGCAGTGGGAGACTTGGTTCTTAAAAAGACTTGGCAGAAACCCAACAAGCTCCATCCTAATTGGCATGGCCCATATAGGGTCATCGATGAAGTTGTCCCAGGGACCTACAGGCTAGAAAACTTAGAGGGGGAACCTTTTTCAAACCCCTGGAATGCAGATCATTTGAAGAAATACTATCAGTAGTGTTGTAAGGTCTTGAAAGGCCATAATTGTAATTAGGGTTACTCCAACAGAACACTTGGAAAATTAATGAGAAATATCAGTGTTTCCTTCATCCTGTTGTCAGTCCTAGCATGCATGGAAAGTTGATCCCTCGGCTATAATGGGGACCAATGGAGGGGACGACCCCTCCACTCTCCTAAAAAAAGACGAGGGAAGACTAAATTAAAATCCATTAATTTGGAAAGTTGATCCCTCGGCTATAATGGGGACCAATGGAGGGGACGACCCCTCCACTCTCCTAAAAAAAGACGAGGGAAGACTAGATTAAAATCCATTAATTTGGAAAGTTGATCCCTCGGCTATAATGGGGAACGGTGGAGGGGACGACCCCTCCACTCTCCTCAAAAAAGACGAGGGAAGACTATATTAAAATCCATTAATTTGGAAAGTTGATCCCTCGGCTATAATGGGGAACGGTGGAGGGGACGACCCCTCCACTCTCCTCAAAAAAGACGAGGGAAGACTAAATTAAAATCCATTAATTTGGAAAGTTGATCCCTCGGCTATAATGGGGAACGGTGGAGGGGACGACCCCTCCACTCTCCTCAAAAAAGACGAGGGAAGACTAAATTAAAATCCATTAATTTGGAAAGTTGATCCCTCGGCTATAATGGGGACCAATGGAGGGGACGACCCCTCCACTCTCCTCAAAAAAGACGAGGGAAGACTATATTAAAATCCATTAATTTGAAAAGTTGATCCCTCGGCTATAATGGGGACCAGTGAAGGGGACGACCCCTCCACTCTCCTCAAAAAAGACGAGGGAAGACTAAATTAAAATCCATTAATTTGGTTAGTTGATCCCTCGGCTATAATGGGGACCAGTGGAGGGCACGACCCCTCCACTCTCCTCAAAAAAGACGAGGGAAGACTAAATTAAAATCCATTAATTTGGTTAGTTGATCCCTCGGCTATAATGGGGACCAGTGGATTAATTTGGTTAGTTGATCCCTCGGCTATAATGGGGACCAGTGGAGGGGACAACCCCTCCACTCTCCTCAAAAAAGACGAGGGAAGACTAAATTAAAATCCATTAATTTGGTTAGTTGAACCCTCGGCTATAATGGGGACCAGTGGAGGGGACGACCCCTCCACTCTCCTCAAAAAAGACGAGGGAAGACTAAATTAAAATCCATTAATTTGGTTAGTTGATCCCTCGGCTATAATGGGGACCAGTGGAGGGGACGACCCCTCCACTCTCCTCAAAAAAGACGAGGGAAGACTAAATTAAAATCCATTAATTTGGTTAGTTGAACCCTCGGCTATAATGAGGGCCAGTGGAGGGGACGGCCCCTCCACTCTCCTAAAAAAAGACGAGGGAAGACTAAATTAAAATCCATTAATTTGGTTAGTTGATCCCTCGGCTATAATGGGGACCATTGGAGGGGACGGCCCCTCCACTCTCCTCAAAAAAGACGAGGGAAGACTAAATTAAAATCCATTAATTTGGTTAGTTGAACCCTCGGCTATAATGAGGGCCAGTGGAGGGGACGACCCCTCCACTGTCCTCAAAAAAGACGAGAGAAGACATTACTTAAAAGTCATTTGGTTACTTGAACCCTCGGCTATAATGAGGCCACATTAGGGGACGACCCCACAGTGGTCCTCAAAAAAGACGAGGGAAGGGTTAGTAGCATCAACAATGAACAAGCCATAATAAAATGAAATAAGGAAGACAGCAAATATGGAAGAGACTGGTATTAATAAAATATAAGTGTCTAAGTGTTTTTACAAGGCCTTTGAACAAAAAGTACAAAAATAAGGGTATGGGCTACAGGCAGCCACCCTAGGGGACGACATCAGAGGGCTGGGCCTCAACAATGGGAATGGTCTCCTCAACAATGGGAATGGTCTCCTCAACAATGGGATGATCTTCAGATGTACCGACCCCTTCAATCTGGACTTGCGACTCCACTTGGTTGAGGGCCTCTGCAATTAGAGGGTCGTCCAATTGAACACCCTCCAGTGATGGGCGAACAGAGGAGACGACATCGCCAAATTTGAGGACGACCCATCGGCAGGTCGTCCTGATCCCCCTCTCAAGATATTCAAGGCCGAAGCCCTAAAATTCATCTGAAGTCTTGTATGCCTCCACAGCATCAGCCTCAGCTTTCTTGATAGTTGCTCTCAGATCAGCCTTATGCTGGGCCTCCAGGTTGATCAGAGCCTCATCCTTGCCCTTGATCAACAAGTCCCTGTCCTTGATCAACAAGTCCTTGGCCTGCATATCGGCATCATGCTGCCTCGTCATCTCATCAAGGACTCTAGCGTGCTCAGTTCTTGTGCTCTCCAACTCGGCCCTCGCAGTGTGCAGCTCTGTTCGTAGGTCAGCCTCTTGTTGAATGGCCCTCTCAGCTTCATGGAATTTCTGTTGATTCTCAGCCATCCACTTGGTGGCTGAGGTGAAGGCACAGACAGACTGCAAGAAAAATAAAGATACATCAACGGGGGCCGAGGAAACACTTTGTGAAAGAATGAAATTAAAGGTCAGGGCCAATACCTGAGCAAGGGAGTGCAGACCGTAGTCATACACTTTGGCTGGAGGCATCTGCGCCAAGAACTCGAAGTCGGAGGCCGACGGTGCAGAGAACATAGAGGCCTTTGCTGCCCTCAGGTTGGCAATAAGAGATGAGGGGTCGGCCCTCAGATGGGACAGATTTTGAGACCAGAAGGCCCCCATGCTTGATGAAGAGGTTGCTCCCTCAGAGGCCTCGGCCCTGGCCCTCGTCCTAGGGTCAGGACGAGGCTCGACCGGAGCCTCAGGCTCCTTTCTTTTGTGGCTAACAGCTGTCGGCTCAACAACTGTCGGCCCTGAGGCCCTTGTCTTCTTGGGAGCTTGCTGAGGCTCCTTCCCCTTCTTCTTTGTCAGACCAGCAAGAAGGCTTGGAGCAGTCATATCCCAGAGGTAATCTGACACGCCTGCAGGACGACCTGAAAAGGATACGATGAATCAGGAAAGTTCAGAGATAAAGAGAGAACACTTCAAAAATAAGTAAAGAAGGGAAAATGTTCAGTATAACTCACATAGTTCTGTCAGAGGGCCGACCCTCAGACCAGCCTCTTTAAGGAACCGAGGGGTCATCAAATCTTCGAACTTTGGGATCTCACCCTCTCTCCCTCGTCCCCTCAGATACTCAACAATATCCCTCTCCTCCAAGCTAAGTCCGGGGTCTGACCTAGCTTTCATGGAGGGGTTAGACCATCTGTTAGGAACCCTCGGAGCATCGGCAGAAGGGGACGCCTCGGTGGAGCTCTCCCATGCCCCAGATATGAAGAAGAACCTTTTTTTCCAATCATGATTGGAAGTTTGAGCCACGTGGAGCAGCTTCTTCTCAGACCTTCTCGCTCCCAGATGATAGTATCCGGGCTGTTTAGATGAAGAGGTGATATTGTAGCAGGCCAAGAACACGTCGGACGAGGGCTCATCAGTGAAAGAGTTTTTCCACAAAGAGATATAACCCAGAATCGTCCTCCATGAGTTGGGTGGAAGTTGAGAGGGGGAGACGCCCAGAGCCGACAGAATATCTACAATAGCAGGATGGAAGGGAAGTCTAACACCTACCTTGAACATTTGCTCGTAGACGACAATCTCTCCCTCTTCTCCCTCAAAAACCCTCTCAGTATCAGAGGGAGCCCTCATAGTCACCCCAGATGGCACTCCGTAAATATGCCTCCATATCAGAAGGTCCCTATCCCTAACAGAGGAGATAAAAGACGAGGCATGGGAGGTATCAACCTCATCATCTGTATCGTCGTCCTCGTCCTCCTCATCACCTGCAGGAGGACCCTGAGGAAAAGCCACTTGGAAGGCGTTGGGAGACAGGGTTGTCACAGGGACAGCCTCAGAGGGGATTGTACCCTCAGTCTCTAGTCCTGGGCTAAGGTCAGGTGAGTCCCTTCTACCAGAAGTTCCAGCACCAGTTGGAGAGGAGTTTCTCTCGTCCATTTCACTTGGTTGGGGAGTATCGGCCGGACGAGACGACAACCCACAAGACTCAGAGGGTTCAGATGGTCTTATGGTGGCAAGAGGAATGGGAAAGATGGGTCGTACCCAATTAGGGTCGGCCCCTCATCTCCTCTCTTCCTCTTCCTCTATCCGTCTGATCTCGGTAAATAGTTTCTCTCTCAAGGACGGGAATTCAGACACCAGGTTGTAAAGCCTCCTAAGCATTAAGGGGAAGACCCTACACTTGAAGAAATTATACTAGACTTGGATAATTTAACCACAAACACTTGGGAGATTGACCAGGGTTGACCTTTGGATTAAATAAAGAATTCAAGGGTTTTCGTCAAGAACGTTCGAAGAACCAATGACCGGAGAAGACACCGAAAAAAGCTATGGGGGAACTTTAAGAACCCGACGACCTACGACCCTAAAAAATAGACAGAAATGAAGACAAAAGAAGGCAAGAGGAGAAAAAGGTTACCTGATGAGGAGAAGGGCAAGAACGCTGCTAGGACCTGAAGGTTTGAAGGCTGGAAATGGCGGTAGAAACTGGTTCTAGAGAGAGAATAATCGTGGGCGCGAAGAAGAAGAAGAAGATGAAGAGAGAGAGTTTGAAAATCTCTTAAGTACTTTGGTAATGAGTGGACCCATTTACCAAAGAAAGGTATAATTAGGGCACAAGGCCCTAAGTGCACTAGGCAGCCGCCCTGCCTTGGAAACTGGAACAGCAATGAGTACCTGCCCAGGTGTCACTCACCTAACTGATCGTACACGCATTTGAATTTCAGCATTATCCCTCAGCCATCTCAATGACACCTATGGCTAAGGGCTGGGGGGTGATTGATATACCCGTTTATACCCTCGGTCTGGACAAGGATCACCTCCCATACGGACGACCCTACGAGGGGCCGACCCTTGACCAGGCTCCAGCTGGCTCCCACCAGGCCCAGACGACTCTACGAGGGGTCGACCCTCCACCAGGCCTAGACGACCCTACGAGGGGCCGACCCTCCTCCAGGCTCCGAACGACCCTACGAGGGGCCGACCCTTCCTCAGACTCCGGACGACCCTACGAGGGTACGATAGTACGAGGCTAGAATTAAGCCAGACTCACTACCGGAAGAAACTTTGCCCTCGGCCTCGGCTCATAGGCCGAGGGTGGTATCATGATGGCGCGTGGTTTGGGAGACGCGTGGAACAGTGCGCGTCAGGCTCATATGACACGTGGCAGACCGTTATAACAGAATCACACCCTCACGTGAGGGAATATTATGTCATCATTTGGCATCTACAGGTGTCAACAGGGGATTGGTTAGATCACCATTCACATGCACCATGCTTACTTGGGGGGGTACACTACACCCCCCAAGACCTATATATACTTGTCACCTACAACCCTACAGGGGATCGATCCATGAACAGTAGCCCTAGCTAAAACTCTGCTTGTTCACACACAGTAGAGAGAGAGAGAGGGTTATGTGCATTGTATCCAAGGCCATTAGTGCCCATACTTAGTGGATCACACACTCACAGTGGATGTAGGCCAAATTGGCTGAACCACTATACATCATTGTCTAATTTCCTCTTATACTCATCCCCTTCTATACACTTACATACTTATATACTTGCATCTCTATGGTTGCCATAACTACTACTGTTTGAGCTCACTATCACTTACCTGGTGGTGCTAAATCCACGCATCATCACTCACTATCTCAGCTATGAAGATTAGGGCATACTGTCTCGTAGTGTAGTCTGTTCGGGCTGGCAGAAAGTGAGTAACCTTTGTCAACCAATCCACGATCACCCATATGGAGTCATGACCTCTCGGTGATGTAGGTAATCCCGTGATGAAGTCCATGAAAATGTTCTCCCATTTCCAAATAGGAATCTCTAATGGCTGTAAAAGTTCTACTGGCCTCTGATGGTCCACCTTTAGTAGTTGACACGTGGCACATTTAGAAATGAACTATACAATATCTCTCTTTATCCCGCTCTACCAGTACTGCCACCTCATATCCTGGTACATCTTATCCCCACTAGGATGCACCGCGAATCGTGACCCGTGCAACTCTATCATTACCTCTTGTCGTAAGTCCTCCCCCTCAGGAATAACTAACCTTCCATTGAAGCGTAAGCCCCCGTCTGAACTAACGGTATAAGACTCGGCCCCCTTTGCTAACAATCGTACTATCTGATCTTGACAAAATGGATCTGCTGCCTGGGCCTGTATCACCCTCATAATAATATGGGGCGTAACTGTCATCACAGACATGAATGATCGGGCCACTGCGTCCTGGTGTCCCAACTCCTTACACTTTGCTTTCCACACCTCGACCACCTCACCTACTGGCCTACGACTCAACGCATCTGCTACCACGTTAGCTCCCTGGGTGGTATTGGATATCGAACTGATAATTCTTCACAAACTCGAGCCACTGGCATTGACGCATATTCAGCTCCTTCTGGGTGAAGAGGTACTGTAGGGACATGTGGTCTGTGAATAAACGAAATTTCTCCCCCAGGAGATAATGTCTCCAAATCCGTAGTGCAAACACGACTGCCTATAACTCCAAGTCATGGGTGGGGTAATTCTTCTCGTGAGGCTTAAGCTTACGGGAAGCATAAGCTATAGCCTGATTCTCCTGCTGCAGTACACCCCCAAATCCTAGTAAGGACGCATCAGTGTATACAAAATACTCCACTCCCGGACTGGGAAATTATAACACTGGTGCTGAGGTCAACTTGTCCTTTAACTCGTCGAAAGCCAACTGGCAGGCATCGCTTTAGATAAATGGCACACCCTTGCGAGTCAGATGTGTCAAAGGACCCTCTATCTTCAAAAATCCTTGAATAAATCTCCAGTAGTATCCCGCTAAGCCCAAGAAACTATATATCTCTGTCGGTGTCGTGGGCTATCCCCACTCCCTCACCGCTGATACCTTCCCCGGATCAACAGATATCCCCCTATCTGAAATTGTATGCCCCAAAAACTGAACCTCCTTCAGCCAAAACCCACACTTCACATATTTTGCATACAACTCGGTCTGACGGAGCGTCTGTAAAACCTGCCTCAAGTGCTTGGCATGATCCTCCTCTGTCTGGGAGTAAACCAGAATGTCATCAATTAAGACAATGACGAACTGGTCTAGGAACTCTCTGAACACCCTATTCATCAAGTCCATAAACATGGCTAGGGCGTTGGTTAGAAAAAAAGGCATAACCCTGAGCTCGTAGGAACCATATCTCGCCAAGAAGGTAGTCTTTGAGACATCCTTCTCCCTGATACGTAACTGATGGAATCCCGATCTCAAGTCAATCTTTGAGAAGAAGGCAACTCCTCTCAACTGGTCGAATAAGTCGTCAATTTGGGGAAACGGATACTTATTTCGTATCGTGACTTTATTCAATTCCCGATAATCTACGCACAACCTTAAAGATCCATCCCTCTTCTTAACGAACAACACAAGATCACCCACGATGAAGTACTCCTACGGATAAACCCCTGACCCAACAACTTCTCTATCTGATCCCGTAGCTCCCTCATCTCTGTTGGAGCCATATGGTAAGGTGCGCGGACTATCGTCCGAGTCGACATTAAATCTATAACAAAGTCTATCTCTCTACTAGGAGATAATCCCAGAATATCCTGGAATACATCAGCAAACTCTTTAATAGCTGGAATCGAATCAAGTGGTATCACCACCTCCATAGAGGTCTCCTCCTCTATATAGTACAAATGAGTGGATGATCCTCCCTTAGGATGAGACATCGCCACTAGGAACATCTCTTATCCGGGAATGGCAAAAATAATACTCCTACTGAAATAATCAATCATGGCACGATACGCAACTAGCCAATTCATACCAATGATTGCTTCGTACTCGATCATATCTAATACTAACATATCGGCAGGTAACGTAAACCTCCCAATCTCTACGCCCATACCTTTACATATAAGAGAAATCACAGAACCCCTACTCAAAGGTGAATCTACATAAGTAATAGTGCTCTCCGCGATATCTAATAATCCCATAGCGCATGAAAATCTCGTGGTAATAAAACAGTTTGTGGCTCCATTGTCAAATAAAATACGCCCCATAGTCCCCTGAATAGAGAATATACCCTCAATCGCGGGTGGGTCCTGTGGGACTGCGGCATGCTAGAGCTGATAAACTCGATCGTAATGAAGCTGTCCCTGCTGGACTAGAACTACTGGGATAGGTGTCAATGTCGACATCTGCGATGGCACTGGGAGGGCAGCGAGAAACATCGATCTCTGGGGCTCTTGTCGAGCACCCTGGTGCTGCAGGGCCCTGCCCCTTTCAGGACACTCCTGGAATTTGTGGCCAATATTTCCACATATGAAACATTTCCCTGTGAAGTTTCCCCCTCTCTGACCCTGCTTACCATGGCCCTGATGGCCGTTACCACCCCTACCCTGGACATATTGGCCCTCCTGAAACTGCTGCTGGCCCTGATGGCCGTACTGACCCTGCTGGCCATATCGAAAACCTCCCTGGCCATGCCTGAAACCTCCTAATCTAAATATCTTAGAATCCCCCTACTGGGAACTCTAATCACCCTGACTATACAGACCTTGAGTTGATTGTGCCTCGCTGGCACCATTTCCCCCCTATCCTGCCTTGCTAGCTGGACTCTTCTGCTCGTTTACCCTCTGACAAATAAAAGCGGTGGTCCTGGCAGTGAAGTAATGTTGCGTTAACCACATCTGAATAGGTGTCCAACGAGAGATTACCCAGCAGGTGCTGACAAATCCTCCACGTCAACCCATTCATGAACTTATAGATCTTCTTCTTTTCAGTAGGGATCTCATCGAGAACGATGTTCGGAAGATTGGTGAACTCGGCCTCATACTCTGCCACTATCCTCCCTTTTTGCTTAAGGTTCATCAATTTCCGCCTCATCTCGGTGTGAACTACTGAGGGGAAATATTTGCTGTCGAACCGCACCTAGAACTCCTGGATAGAAAGAACATCTCTCTCCTTTGCGGTGGTAATGAACTCCCACTACTGCAACACTGCTCCTACCATCTTAGATGTAGCCAGTATCTTCCTCTTCACATGTTTACACTCATACATCCTCAAGTGTCTTTGGATTTCCTTCTTCCACTGACTCGACACAACAACGTCAGAGCTCCCTTCGAACTTCGGAGGGTGCACCTTTTGAAAGGAATTACGGACACATTGCTAAGCAGACGGGAATGCATGAGCCTAGACTGGGGTTACCACCGGTGCCTGAGGTGGTGCCTACTGCACAACTACTAAAGCGACATTATTTGCCTAGGCTATAATGGCGGCAACTTTCGCAGCGTTCATGGAACCCTGAACTGGTGCAGGCTGAGGCTCGGGCTGGGAACCCCTGGGAACTCGATGTGCACATCGAGGAGGCATTTTAAATGAGAGAGAATTTTTATAATTCCACAGTTAATATCTCAAAATAGCTGAAGAACGTAAGATACACAAAAGAGTACAACAATCCTAAAATATAGGGATCTATATCAAAGGACGCTACGCGGAAACATAATAAGCCGTACAGATCCTAAGGACGCTAGAACCTGATGCTCTGGTACCATCTGTGACACAATGACTAATTAAATACCGAGTAACTACTCCTTTATTCAAATTAATATAAAATGTCAAGTTGATTCAGTTCATAGCATCACTGCCGAAAACATTTTTTTAAATAATTACTAGCCACCTAATATTTAAAAAGTGAGTTGCCAAATTTTATTAACTTAAATTAACATATAACCAATTAAAATATAAGCTAACTATGCCACAATTACATCACAATCACAATAGAATAATTATGGAATAAATAAAATGAGTCTGGAGTAACACTTCCCTGAATAATCCAAATACTGAATAAATCCCGGTACAAAGTTTGAATAAATAAATAAATCCAAAACTGAAAAGAAACTGGGAGTCTGAGAATGCTACCACTAAATGAAAAGGGGGAGACATGCCCTAACTGATAAATAACCCTGAATAAAATCACATGCAGAATGTGGATGTGTCTACTACCGAGATCCTGTAACTTCCACAGCAGCTACAACAAGTCAATGGAATGAAACTCCTATTCTTGGGGTCCCTGTGGCTGGGCACCTAAAAGGTTTTACAAGAAAAATAGATTTGAAAGCAAACGGGTCAGAGTGCGAGGTGAAAATAGTTAAAAAAATATAGCAAGTGTTTAATTGCATTAAACATGGAATATTATATACATGTTAGTTGCGTACTCTCACATGAGTTCCTCACCCCTCAACTGATGTGCACGCTTAACATATTTCCTTAACCCGTCCTAGTTATGCCGTTAACTAACTATTCTGTACCACTTCCTGTCCTCACATTATAATATAGGGGTTTATTCATAACATTCTAATATATCCTGCATGTATCTCACCTATTCATTGATCAGATTAATTTTATAACAATTACGGTAGAAAATTCTCATTTTAAATCCCATTCAAAATGTCTCAATTATTTATATTCACACTTTAACAAAGAGTCCGTTATAATCACAAGTATATTATTCTCAGCAAAAATATACAAATAGGGTACCCCTAGGCAAAGCTGCGGTGCACACATACTCTGCTATCGAATCCCGGTATATCACGTACATAAGGACTACGTGTTCAGAATCGCTCAGGAACCGTTACAAATAACAAAATCACACATATTGGAGGAAAACATAGTTCACATACCCATGAGTCACGCATATACCTACGCTCCCATGGTCATCTGACTTATTAACTCACAAATAAGCCGTTCACAACCCTATGTCCTTAAGGTACCAATCCAAATCCCCCCGTAGGCACACAAAGATTAGATGGCCCTGTTCCGAAAGCTGACCTCCCGTGATAGAAAGTATGGTAGGTATGCCATACACATAATAATCCATTTATTAAGCATTCACATAACTTAGATAACTTGTTATATTATTAAAGGTATATTCTCCGCCCTATACCATTAGTCTAATTTGTACACTAATATTACTCCAGATTATATTTAATATATTTCGCCGATAAGTCTCACGTCGTATAGTTTCAAGTACTTAAAACCTAACCGAAGAGGTTACTAAGTCTCCTACTTTTTCCACATATTAATTCAGTACTCGTAAGTCCTTATTTATGTCCCAAATCCTAACTTATCACTCTTAAGTATTTAAATCATGTTCTCGCATCATAAAATAGGAAATTACTCGTCGGACACTCATAAATTCAACGCTACATTCCAACCCAATTCTAATATGTTCCGGGATTCAAATATAGCCCTACTGGTCTCCCAAAGTCCTAATGTATTCACATAATCCCGAACTACAACGTTCGATGGACAACAACATGTAAATTCAAAAAGGGGAAAAAGGTCACAATTGCTAGGGAGATCGATCGATTGACCTAGGACATTGATCGATCTATCCCAGTCGATCAATCGACCTATGAATGTCGATCAATTGATCAAGTAGGTGCAGGCTACAGTTTTCAACATTTTTTAGTCCAAATTTGTCCCAAATCTTCATTACAAGATGTGAAATCCTAATGTAAGTATATAGGGTCATTATACAACCTAATTACATGATTCCTAACGTTCCAAAACTTTTAAATCATCAACAATTAGACTTTTCTTGGATCAAATCATCATATTATCATAAAAACCCTATTTTTTTTTTATTTTCTTCGAGAACCATCATATTTCTCTTCCTAAATCCAATTTTTATTTTTCTATTTTCTTTAAGAACCATTATATTTCTCTTCCTAAATCCATTTTTAATTCATCAAGGGTTATGATTTTGTTACTAAAATACTTCCAGAATTAAACTACATGCAAATCCTATCCAAAATTTAGGTTTCTTCTCCAAATTTCATGAGTTTCAATCATTGTTCAAGGCTATCATCAAATCCTACACTATCATGGATAAACTATTTTCTGAATCTTAATGAAATAAAATCACTTGCGTGGGAATTGATGTTCTTATCCGTTGGTGACGTTAAGGGTTGGTTCTCTTCCTCTCTCCGGTCACAATTCTGTCGAATAGTGGTGGTGTGTGGTGGTTATGGCTTTGTAACCCTCTTGTAACTTCTCCTCTTTCTCACGTTGACCACTCCTTGATTTTTGATAGATAATGGCCCTAATATTGGTTGATAAATAAGGCCTAAAATTCGTGGGTCAAAATCCCTTAAAAATTAAAATGACAAAAATACCCTCCCGGGTTGTCGGTTTGGCCTAAAAATGCCTCGAGACCCAAACTAAATCGCCGATTAGTGTTTTCTAACTATTTTGACCCCTCCGGACACGTTGGCGCACTCAAAATGACCATACTGATGATACAAATATAATTTACTTTTAAATTCATTAAAATGATTCCCTGACATGGCTGACACGCACGTCCCAACTTAATTTCTCGAATTTTTGTATTTTTGACTCGCGATAATTTTAATAACTTCAATAATCATATATTACCATTTTTACCCAGTAATATTCAACATTATTATCATAATCAAATACCAACTCACATCTCGCTAGTATTTAAATCCGAATTAATTTCCAATTAGTTATCCCATTTAATTTAATTAATCCCATTAAATAAAATCAATAAAATTACAGGGTATTACAGGTAACATACAACAAGTGTACCTATTCGAAGGTGATTAGGTATTTTTATTTTATTGAGGACAAAGCTGTGATAAAGGCACGCGAGGCGGCCAAAGAGAACCCTCGCGGGAAGAAAGTGTTTGAGCAACCATCAACTGGAAAGGGGTTTAACTCCCAAATCGAACTTGCGGGCTACATCTGGGTTGTGCTATCGAATATATTTCTCCAAGGCAATCCCCGTGATTGCCCAAGAAAGGACCTAATCAATATTGACGTTCGCATGGCCAGTGGTGTGAAACTTCCCCTTGCTGCTATTACTCTTAGTTCGCTATGTACTTGGCTGGATCGAGTACAATCAGACTCAGCTAGGAGCATCGATAGGTTTCATGTCTCCAATTATTCTAATCATGTGCTGTTGATAGCCTTCTTGTATGCCCACTTTCCATATTATGCCCCGACCAGGAGCTATCCCGGCTTTAAGCCCATCAGAGTCCCTCAAATTTGCTATTGGAATCACAAGAGTTATAAAAAACCACTTGTGTCTTTAATTGACAGAGATGAAAGGTATGTACCTCATCCCTACGTTGGGGTAGAACAATTTTTTTCAAATCAGTTCTTTATGGACGAGGAGCATCCCATCACCCCAAGCTTTGGTAAGGAACTTTTCAGCGAGCAATGTTTCGTTGTTGTTGATTCCCTCTTACTTGCCTTTTTATAGAGAATGGTACTCTTTTTATTTCATTTGTAGTCCACATCGTGTAGCCATGTAGTTTGGCTATGATAAAGGAAACCCTATGTTGAGCCATTTTACCTAAGAAAATCTCACTACCTTCTCATTTGCATGCAATAATTTCCTTACTTCAACCATTGTTAATCTTTGCACGAATTACCCCGCTAATCTTATTATCCCAAATAGGGATGCATGAGAACGCGGGTCAATGATGTACCTTACAATATTCTGGCAGAAGTTACGTGGCCATTGCCAGAGCAATCTTCTTAGGGAGCCTCGATATCCTGAAGTTGACAGGTATCCTCCCATGAAGTTGGGGTTGAGGAATTATCTACCTTTAATTCAATATTCCCTTTTAGCACCGCTAACAATTCTCTTCCCTCTGAGTTTCCCCCAGTAGATCAAGAAATAATGAAGAGGAACAGAGTTGCTCAACCTTCTATTGAGATCGAGGTAGTTGCCATTGCCCCTAGTTCTTCTAGGTCTAGAGAGGGGATGATACTTCCCGTACTGCTTTAACTGGAGCAGCTATGAGGGCCACTAGGAAATCCCTAATAAAGAAGCCCAAAATTACCCATCAAGTCTCTCCAATCCGAACTCCTGATCCCGAGATTACCCAACAAGTTAGATTGATGTTTGACCAACTCAGAAGGCCTTGGGAGAATTTTATCGAGGAGGATAGGGCTTTTATATTAGCCCAGATGGACTCTCGTGGGGTTTTTTATGATCCCCCAATTATCAAAGGTAGTAAGAAGAGGAAGTTTATTAGTTCGGTTAAACTTATGTTGGAGGAATCAAGTGAGGTGAGTGAGGAAGAGTAGTCTGGTAGATATGCATCTGTTGTTGAAGGTGATGATGATGATGATGATGATGATGATGATGAGGAGGAGGAGGAGGAGGAGGGATAAGATAAAGATTAAGAAGAAGAAGAAGAAGAAGAAGAAGAAGAGCAATCTCTTCTTGTTCAGAGGCATATGTTGAGAAGAATGGTTTCTTCTTCTAAGCCTGCTTCACCTCCTCGAGATTATGAGGTTTTAAATGATGTTTTGGATGAAGAATAGGTATGCCTCCTTTTCCCTTTTCAAGTCTGTAACATTTCCTCTTTTCCTTTATGACGATAACTTCTGTTTGTACCCACTTTTTTTCAGGTTAGTGTGCGAAGTGGTGCGCACGATAGTGTTGATGAAAGCAATCCATTGGAAATATCAGTCAAAGTTTCACCTGCTTCGAAGGAAGTTGCGTAGAAGGAGATAACTGCTCTTACAACCTCACAGGTAACTACGAATTTCCCTCTAAGGGTAGATATTTCTGTTACTTCCCTCAAATCTAGTGGTGGATATTCGCCCGACTCTGCTTTTTCCCGTGAGCAGGCTGGTCTCGAGACAGGTGCTCCTAATGGGAGTGTTATTGAATATGTACATAATTCCCCCGCTATTGCTATTCCATCATTCGTGGTAAGCTTTTCCTCCTATTGTTATGAGATTCTTATGCCTTTGTCTTGTTGTTCTTACTTTCTCTCCATTGTGATTCTTAGGTATCTTTACTCGAACCCATTGCTCGATTAGTCCCCCCTTCCTATGACCAGGTTCTTGTTAAACTTTTTAGACCTTCAATCCATAATCTGGAGTGAGTCGAAGTTACTGCTGCGGGACAGGGAGAAGGAAGGCGGGAGGAAGTTGCTGAAGTAGCAGGTGGTATGGTTGCCCTCCTAGAACAATGTCTTTTGGTGACACCTGATTTGTGTGAGGAAGAAGATATGGTACTAATGGCCACCCGAAAATTTACCGGTGACTAGAAGCCAAAGGTATGCTTTTCTTTTATGTATCTCCTAATTTTAAACGTTGTTAGTTTTGCAAAGTCATATTGGTCTTAAAATCTCCCACAATCGAAGGTCAGGTGGGCCAAGTCATATTGGTCTTAAAATCTCCCATAACCGAGGGTCAAGCGAGCCAAGTCATATTGTTCTTAAAATATCCCATAACCGAGGGTCAAGCGGCCCAAGTCATATTAGTCTTAAAATATGTCATAAACGAGAGTCAGGCGGGCCAAGTCATATTGGACTTAAAATATCTCATAACCGAGAGTCAGGCGGTCCAAGTCATATTGGTCTTAGAATCTATGGTTGCAAGCCAATTTGCATATTTGATTCCTAGCTTGACAAGTCATTATATTTTAGGTGAAAGTTGAGCAACATATATCATGTGACCCAGGAGTTGAGGGTTTGGTTCATGCAATTGCGCATGAAAGGTCTTAAGCTGAATTTGCATCCATGAGCGAGGCCGCTAGCGTGAAGGTTTAAGGAATGTTACCCAATATTGGTGGGATGCGCGAGGCAGTTTCTTTTAGAGCCCAATATAGTGACAGTGCTTTGCACACGAGACTCCCATTTGCGAGTGATGGAATTTTTAATGTGCACCCTCCTGAGGTAGCTCCCAAAGTGGTTATAAGGAAGAATTTAATCAACTTCCACCATATATTGACCGAAGGCCCCCGTGCGCTGATTGAGCAACTATTAGCTAAATTTCCCTCAACTTTTACTTCTCGCAGATTTTAACCCATACCTATGATGACGGCTTGACGAATGCTTAGGCTCTCCACTATTTTGGAGGAAATCCTCAATACTCCTCTGCAGTCTCTCAGCTTTGATGCATTTAAAACGCCATTGGGTAAGGTCAACGTGCTTATTAATGATGGGTTATCGCTGGCCTAGTTAGTGAAGTTGCTGCACGATTTCCAGAAGGCAGACATTACCGCTCTTTATTATCGGTTGTAGAGTTCTCATCATTTGTAGGTATCTATCTCAGAGGAACTTATAGGCTTGGAGACCGAACTAGTTATGTCTGAGAAAGAAGTACATGAAGCGTGATAAGTTGTTGTTTGAGCGAAAGCTGAGTAACTCAAGAAGGAGCAAAGCCTGGAGAATGTTCAGCAGAGGAGGGAGCTCCGTCAAAAGTATTAGGCTGATCTAATCTCTGATTAAAGTAGCCTCAAGAAGATTATTCCTCCTCCTCCTCATCATCGACTTCTTATCTCGACTAACCTTCACTTTATCACGGATGCCCCTTAACAGTTTTTTTTAACTCCTCCTTTTAGATGTCCCACCGTTTGTTGTTCTTGATTTTCTTTGGTATATGATACCAGTACATCTTTATTCAAATAAACTTTGTGGAATTTAATTTATTTCCTTTCTATCTTGTTCGAATATTGGTTGATTTATTACATTAATATAAGTTACACGGTGCAAGAATAAGGAAAATAACTAACACAAAAGAACAGTGGGGCGACATCTTTAAAGCAAATATCACTTTACACCATGTTAAACAAGTACCCCCAATATTTTGTAAAGCACATTCTCCTGAATAAGTATTAGCAAAACATACTGTAATAAACTGAAGTATTGGAAAAATATACATTCAAACATGATAGATTTCCAACCACTTGTTGTTTATTTTGAAGGTAACATCGTCTTCCACTTTGGATATCTCGCAGTAGCTTGAATTGTGACCTTCTCGAACAATCTAGGGTCCCTCTCAATTGGCTTCAAATTTTGGTAATGACAAACCTCTGAAGTGCCTCGTGCATGCTTTTAGGACCAGATCCCCTTCTGTGAACTTCCTCGGCCTCACCATTTGGTCATAGGATATGGACAACTGTTTTCTATACATCTCAAAACATATCGCAATGTTATTCCTATGCTCTTCCAGTGCTTCAAGTAGCCCATGCCTGCTATGGGGGAGAATAGCTCTTCGTAAGTTGTAGCGGGTGAAATGTACCTCAAGTTCAAGTGGCAAAAAAGGTTCTGCCCCGAAGACTAAGGAAAATGGGGTATACCCCGTCGATTTCCTCTTTGTTGTTCGATATTCCCATAGTGATTTAGGGATTTTTTCATCCCATGTGCCTGGGAAATCTTTTAATATTATTACCATGATATTCACCAAAGTCTTATTAGTGGCTTATGCCTACCCGTTGCACTTCGAGTATGCTACTGTCGACTTATGGTGGATGATGGAGTACTTGTCTGTTAGCACGCTCACTTCATTATTCACGAAAGGGGTGCCGTTATCTTATAGGAACACTTTTGGGATGCCGAATCGGCAAATAATGTATTCTTTCATGAATCGAGCCATTACCCCCATTGTGACCCTCTTGAGTGGTATAGCTGAAGAGTGCGCTTTTGTTCAAACAAAAAAATTATTTAATTAAAATCAGTTTTTCAATTAAATCCTAAAACACGCATCTAGGTGTGATTGAAGACAATATGGTCATGCAAGAACATTCAATCACAAACAAAACACACAAGTGAGGACAAATCCCCCAAAGGGGCAAAACCTTTTATTTTCACTATAATTTGAAACAAGAGTGACATACGAAATACCCTCAGGTGTCGGTTTCGATGTCGTCGACTGAAACTCCCGTAAGAACTCCAAATGGGTAGCAATGGAAAAGAGACGGCGTCTCCACAAGTTACTCCAGATGATTAAAAACGACCCTCTTGAAGGTTTAAGGATTCACATACATATATGGTAGTGGTTATGTGAATAAAGAAGGCATGAAACCTTAAAACATGAAGTCTGTTTTCAGGGCTGTAAAATGCAGAAATCGTGTGCGAAAAAGACTTGGAAAACATGTAGAATGAACACAAATATTTATACGAAAATTGAGGCGGCGGCGTCGCTCGAATGAGATCGCGCGGCATCCTCATGTCGCTCGAACGACAGAGTGATGTCGTTTGAACAAGCTCGTCGACCGAGGCAAGTCCGCTTCAACACTTATAAATTTTTTTGCTTTTTGATAAAAATAAATCAGACTTCGAAAAAATATTTTCTGAAAAATTCCCAAATATTTATGCAAATATAAACAACTCCAATAAATCATTTTACCAATAATGCGAAGTGGAGTAGTGGGAACGGTTGAGCAGCATGACGCATGAATCATGATGCACGTGTGAAGATAATGGATGCATGAATTCGGATCAAGACCGTTGTGGATGATCGTGTTGACGTACCGAATGTAGCGATATCAGACATACATACTACGATCTAGGACAAATAGAAAATTTCTATATTCTACCCTTGACATTTATAAAATTATGTCCTTACAAATCTCCCCTATGTCTATTCCGGTACATACATAAAAAATCTGAATTAGGCTATCTCCATAAAACAAATGACATATAAGATAATATCCTTATTAAACCCTCTAACTGAGAATACTAAATGACATGTCGTCAATCAAACTTCAACATCTTTATCTTCAACTTTTTAGAAACTCTCAAAGATTTTCTCATCAGGGGGTGCAATCAAATAATTTTCAACTTTGTACCTACATACATGAGATAAAGTCGATACCCATGACACACAACAGTTTGAAATATAATGATATGCACAAATCAAAGATCAATTAAGCTTAAGCAAATCATTGATAAATCAACCAAACAATTCTTCCCCATAATTCATTCTCCCCCTTTTTATTATGTCCTCAAATAGACAGATATGAGAAGAACAAATAAAAATATGGAAATATGAGACATTGACTCAATCAAATCAGCAAATCAAAGCTCAAAGTGATTTCCACACCAATAACGTCCAAAACTATTAAATGCTTTTTCAGGACTTTCAAGAAAGTGCAAACCCGTTTAAATTCTCCAACCAAACTCCCTCAGATTTATATTTTGAAATATAATGATATGCACAAATCAAAGATCAATTAAGCTTAAGCAAATCATTGATAAATCAACCAAACAATTCTTCCCCATAATTCATTCTCCCCCTTTTTATGATATCCCTAAATAGACAGATATGGGAAGCACAAATAAATGCAAATGGATAATGCCACAAGGGAAAAAACTTTCTATTTTTGAATTTTTTCAAAAAAAAATTCACACAAGATATACAACAAAGAATCACACCATGAAAGAACACAAAAACAACCAAGTCGATGATAGCGAAAATGAAGGGGTGTGAGCAAATTCGATTGGAAAATCAATGCATACAAACATAACCTATGTGCATGATGAATATCGGATATTCCTAACGAATGAACTCAATATCCTCCTTAGGTGTAAAAAGATGGAATTATAAGAAATTGACTCAATCAAATCAGCAAATCAAAGCTCAAAGTGATTTCCATACCAATAACCTCCAAAACGATTTAATGCTTTTTCAGGACTTTCAAAAAAGTGCAAACCCGTTTAAATTCTCCAACCAAACTCCCTCAGATTAAGCTTAAGCAAATCATTGATAAATCAACCAAGCAATTCTTCCCCATAATTCATTCTCCCCCTTTTTATGATATCCCTAAATAGACAGATATGGGAAGCACAAATAAATGCAAATGGATAATGCCACAAGGGAATAAACTTTCTATTTTTGAATTTTTTCAAAAAAAAAATCACACAAGATATACAACAAAGAATCACACCATGAAAGAACACAAAAACAACCAAGTCGATGATAGCGAAAATGAAGGGGTGTGAGAGAATTCGATTGGAAAATCAATGCATACAAACATAACCTATGTGCATGATGAATATCGGATATTCCTAACGAATGAACGCAATATCCTCCTTAGGTGTAAAAATATGGAATTATAAGAAATTGACTCAATCAAATCAGCAAATCAAAGCTCAAAGTGATTTCCACCCCAATAACCTCCAAAACGATTTAATGCTTTTTCAGGACTTTCAAAAAAGTGCAAACCCGTTTAAATTCTCCAACCAAACTCCCTCAGATTAAGCTTAAGCAAATCATTGATAAATCAACCAAACAATTCTTCCCCATAATTCATTCTCTCCCTTTTTATGATATCCCTAAATAGACAGATATGGGAAGCACAAATAAATGCAAATGGATAATGCCACAAGGGAATAAACTTTCTATTTTTGAATTTTTTCAAAAAAAAATTCACACAAGATATACAACAAAGAATCACACCATGAAAGAACACAAAAACAACCAAGTCGATGATAGCGAAAATGAAGGGGTGTGAGCAAATTCGATTGGAAAATCAATGCATACAAACATAACCTATGTGCATGATGAATATCGGATATTCCTAACGAATGAACTCAATATCCTCCTTAGGTGTAAAAAGATGGAGTTATAAGAAATTGACTCAATCAAATCAGCAAATCAAAGCTCAAAGTGATTTCCACACCAATAACCTCCAAAACGATTTTATGCTTTTTCAGGACTTTCAAGGAAGTGCAAACCAATTCTCTAACCAAACTCCCTTAGATTTATATTTTGTTTAGAGGTGATCTAAATTATCAAACATTGGAGAATTGATGGTGAAACCTAATGGCCCATATTTGGCATGAATTGCTTTTTATTGCCTTTAAATATTTTAGGGATCTTTTAACCTCTGTGGACCCCGGATAATAAAATTCCTCAATTTTTTAGGTCCAATTTAAACGATGGCTTAATCGCAAAGGATAGTTAAGAACCTTTCGTAGCCCTTCACCATTGATAAAATACCACACAATCTCACCAAACGGTTTTTACATGCATTCCAATCTTATCAAGTTTTATCGCATATGGTTCGTTGTATAGACAGAATTGAGATGGAAACACTCAAGCCAAAATGTGATAGACAAGTAAAATAGTCAAATAAAGCCGTGCATGTGTGAAATAAAGGAGATAAGGAGCCAAACATGTAGAAAGATATCACTAATCACATCTCAAAGACTCTAAATAATGTAAAGCACATGGATGCAATGATGTAGCATCTCAAATCACTATCAAACAATCACATGGATAAATGGAATGAAAGTTGTGACTCGGCTATCTTAAATGCTCATCCATAAAATTAATAAACAAAATACAAAAATCTTTTTGTGTATTCTAAAATTTTTGTAAAAAAAAATCTTTTCTGGATTTTTCAAAAACAACAACAACAACTAATGATACATGCTAGCAATAGGCAAAAGAGACATCATGTAAATCACCCTATGCTAGCAAACATGTCAAGACCTCAACCGAGAAGAGGGGTGGAGTTTTTCAAAGATGGTGACATCTTTTGAACCAACTCCATAAGATCATGTGTGGTCTTGACCAAAAACTTCACTTGTTCGTGAATATGAGCAAACTCACTATCATTATGTGCAAGCAAAGTATCATGAGTGGGTGCATGTGCGTGAATATGTTAAGTGGTATGATATGGCACAAAACCCAACTTAGAACAAAACTCCCTAAGATGTCCTCGCTTCTTGTTGTGGGAACACACATAAACCGATCTAGGAATTAATTTATCAAGAATTTTGGGATGAGGTTTCCTAGACGTACACCCATGAGACTTACTCACCAAAGTGGAGATAGACTCGGGCGTAATAAAAGTAGTGAATGCACCGTCATGACCTTTTCGGAGATACTCCCCATTATTCAAAATGGGATAGGGAACCATCTTATTAACCTTCTCAGATGATTTTTCTAACGAGACTTGGACCTCCTGTGCTTATTCGAGATCATCCTCGAGATGGGATACACGTGTCGTCAGACTAGACACCGTGTTGGTCAAGTGACATTTTTCCCTTTTTATCTCATCATTCTCTTCCTTCAACTCATAAATTCGAAGACCTAGGTTCCTATTAGACCTTTTTGTTTCCACGGTCTCGATAAACAATTTTCTAAAAGATTTTCAAATCACACTTTCATCTCCATTCTCATCCTCACTATCACTTAGGGTAGCGGGCATGACAACTTTCTTGCCCTCTCTCCTAAATATAGTGGGACACTCAAATTTCTTATGCCCTTTCCCATCACACTCAAAATATCTTATCTTTTCAAGTTTTTCCTCTCTTTGTTTTTCATTCTCACAATAACTTTCTCTCTCTCCAAACAATCTCTCTCTTTCTCTAAACTGACTTTCTCTCTCAACACAGGCAGAGTCTCTCTCTCTCTCTCTCTCTCTCTCTCAAGGTAATGCTGGTGGAGGACTCTCTCTCTCTCTCGCTTCTCCTAAATCTTCCTCTAAATCGGTGTCCTAAGAACTAACGCATTGTTACGCTTTTTGGTTTTAAATGACTCAGTTTATAACTCAGCGTAGGTGCATTGAAGATCACTCTCGCCCTCACTACAGCATCCTCCCCCTCACTCACTTCGTTCTCACTGTCGAGGTGTCCTTATAAAGCATCATCCTCATCGTCGTGAGGAGCACTAGAGGTACTCACATGACTAGCCAAGAATGCGGTGAAGTTACACTCATGCGGTGACTCGTCTTCAGAGTCCACCGACTCGACCTCACTGCCGTCATTAAGGGTAGCGTTAAGGACAGCTTTTCCCTTTTCTTTGGCAAGTCTGTTCAGCCTGGTAACACACTCAAAAGCTCTATGAGCCATACCGTTGCACTCATAACATCTCTCACTGTCTTTCTTAGGAGGATATTTAAAATCTTTTTCATTTTTGTTTTCAAACTTATATTTCTCAAAATTCTTTTTACCTTTGAAATTTCCATTTTTCTTGAAATTGAGAATTTTCTTAAATTTTTTTGCAAACAAGGCCAAGTAATCTAAATAAGGTCACCCTCAGAATTTGACGTTTCTTTCTCCCTTTTTTGTAGATGACTCTACTCTCTTTCTTGCCGACCCCTCACTCTTCCTATCATGGGAATTAAGTGCAATTCCCTTATCTTTTGGTTTAACAGACTTAGGAAACATGTCAATTTCAAAGGTTTGTAAGTCTCCAACCAATTCCTCTAATTTAAGCGTGTTTAAATTACCCATAGAATTTAGCACAATGAATTTTGGGATAAAACGCTTAGGCAGTGATCTTAGAATCTTTTTAACAACTCTAGCATTAGGAATGTGTTCCCCAAGATTAAAGCTAGTGTTTACAATATCAGATAATCTAGCATAGAATTCATCAAAACATTCAGACTCAAGCATGGTGATAGTTTCAAATTGAGTTGTTGAGTTTTGCAATTTTGATTCTTTCAAGGCATTAGTTCCTTCATGGGTAAGTTGTAAAACATCACGTGCCTCTTTTGACGTGGTACACATCATTATCCGTCGAAACTCGTCAGGTGTAACGGATCCAGAAATAGCACTAATACCCTTAGAATTAAAAGATGACCATTCAAATTCTTCTTTAGTCCATGCAATCACAGATTATAAATTAGTCATGTTATCAATAGTGATGGAGGGAGGTATCCACTCTCTTTCAACCAAAATCTTAACTCTTTCATTAATGGCTTTTAAAGCAGATTTTATGCGGGCTTTCCAGTAAGCATAATTTGTCCCGTCAAAAACTGGCATTTTATTATATAATTTCTCCATTTTGAACACGCCCTTTTTCCAAAATCAATTTTTCAGAAAATTGATATCTTAAATATTTTTGCGAAAAATTACACGGTATAATTGTGTAATTGGCTATGATATCAATTTCAAGAGTGAGCTTTTGTTCAAACAAAGAAATTATTTAATTAAACTCAGTTTTTCAATTAAATCCTAAAACATGCATCTAGGTGTGATTGAAGACAATATGATCATGCAAGAATATTAAATCACAAACAAAACACACACGTGAGGAAATATCCCCCAAAGGGGAAAAACCTTTTATTTTCACTATAATTTTTAAAGAACGGTTTACACGGATTACAATGAGAACAAGAGTGACATACGAAATACCCTCAGGTGTCGGTTTCGATGTCGTGGGATGAAACCCCCGCAAGAACTCCAGATGGGCAGCAATGGAAAAGAGACGGCTTTTCCACAAGTTACTCCAGATGAGTAGAAATGACCCTCTTAAAGGTTTAAAGATTCACATACATATATGGGAGTGGTTATGTGAATAAAGAAGGCATGAAACCTTAAAACATGAAGTCTGTTTTCTGGGCTGTAAAACACAGAAATCGTGTGTGAAAAAGACTTGGAAACCGTGTAGAATGAACACATATATTTATATAAAAATCGAGGCGACAACAGTGCTCGAATAAGATCGTGCGACATCCTCATGTCACTTTAACGATAAAGAGATGTCATTCGAACGAGTTCGCGCGACATCCTCATGTCGCTGGAACGATAGAGAGATGTCGTTCGAACGAGTTCGCACGACATCCTCATGTCAACGACAGAGAGATGTCGTTCGAATGAGATCGCGCGGCATCCTCATGTCGCTCGAACGACAGAGTGATGTCGTTTGAACAAGCTCGTCGACCGAGGCAAGTCCGCTTCAACACTTATAAATTTTTTTGCTTTTTGATAAAATTAATCAGACTTCGAAAAAATATTTTCTGAAAAGTTCCCCAATATTTATGCAAATATAAACAACTACAATAAATCATTGTACCAATAATGCGAAGTGGAGTAGTGGGAACGATTGAGCATCACAACGCATGAAGCATACTGCACGTGTGAAGATAATGGATGTATGGATTCGGATCAAGGCCGTCCTGGATGATCGTGTTGACGTGCCGAATGTAGCAGTATCACACATACATACTGTGATCTAGGACAAATAGAAAATTTCTAGATTTTACCCCGGACTTTTATAAAATTATGTCCTTACAATGACTTCTGCCCATTTGGTGAAACATTCGGTAGTGACCAGTACCCAAATCTTTCCTCTTAAATAAGGATTTATTGAGTCTACTAAATCGAATGCCCATGTGTGAAATGGAAAAGGTGTAGAGAGAGAATGAAAATACACCGAGGGAGCGTGGATCATATTTTCATGTAGTTGGCAAGACTTGCATTTACGAACAACCTCTACCTAGTCTTTCTCTATTGTAGGCCAATAGTATCCCAAGGTCATTAATTGATCGCAAAATTTTTCTCTTTCGATGTGTCCTGGCTCATGGGCTTGCTTCAGCACTTCTTCAGTTTTTTCCCACCCGATGCACCTTAGAGGCCTGTCATGATAGCCTCGTCGATACAACTGCCCTTCTAGGATAAATTACCCGGGGACTTGTCTTTTCACCTTCGTAGTGTACTCTTTATTTGTCGGCATTACCCCATCTACCAACAGGTCCGTGTATGGATCTTTCCAGTCTTGGGGTTGATCTATGAAGTTGCATTCTACTGCCTGATAGAATAAGCGACATTTCTCACAATCTCTTTGTATTATTCTAGAGTCTTGCCTCATCGAAGTCCAGAAATACCCTGCCCATTGGACTCTTCTGTACAAGGGGATCTTAGTAGTTTCACAGCTATCCTCATTCACTTCGATCAGTCTTTTCTTGACATTTTTAGGATCTACACATCTGGATAACCAACTTCTTTTATTTTTGTAGTATAATTTTCCCTTGGTAATGAAATACTACGCCAGATCAACTAGGCTCAGTGGGCATTCATCTCTTTCCAATTACTTTCTAATTTCACCTCTTTAATTATCTTTATCATTTGTGGGCAGCATCTCCAACACGGTCGAGGAAGATGTCCTCTTTGTGATTAAAATAAATATTGACTCCCCCATTAAAGGCAATCTTCTGAGCAATGGCATCATTAGTGTCGACATGCCGATTCATCATTCGGGGATGTTTTTTTTATTTTTACAACTTCAAACTGCCCAAGTAACCGCTGTATGATTGTTCGGTAGGGCGCCAAGCTCATGTGCTTCAAAGCGAACTCATATGTTACCTGTTCTACCACTAAGTTGGAGTCCCCTTTTATTGTTACCACTTGGATACCCCGTCTGAGAGCCTCGAGTATCCCCAATGCTAGCACTTCATATTTAGCTTCATTGTACGAACATTCGAATTCCATCTTGAAGGATAATCAAATCTCTTCACCGTTCTTTCTCAGGATGACCCCAGCTCCCCTTTTCTTTTTGTTTGAGGAGATATTAAACTCCATGATACACTCATTTAGGCTTGCTGCTATTAAGCTGGCCTAAAGATCATCACCCGAAAGCTCCTCCATGGGTAGCTCGAATATTGCATATGGGAAGATAGCTAGTAAATCTGCATAAGCTTTACTCTTGATCGCTCGAGGGCCGATGCATTTAAGATCATACTTTGAGAGAATTGGGAACCATTAGGCTGCCGTGCCTATTAATACAGTTCTAGCAAGCAAAAAATTTATAGGATTACATCTAGTGACAATGTGGACTGTAAATGACATTATGTAGTGCTTAAGTTTTTGTGCCATAAATATGAGGGCTAAAGAATGCCTCTCAATGCCAGTATATCTGGCCGATGGCCCATGTATAATTCTACTAAAGTAATAAATAGGCTTTTCTATACCATCCATCTCTTAGGCCAATAATGCACCAATAGATCATTCAGTGGATGTAAGATATAGGCCAATAGATCAATAATGCACCAATAATGCACCAATAGATCATTCAGCGGATGGATCGACGCTTGTCCAAGTCCATCTGAACTCCTTGCTAGTTCACCACAAACCCCAGGAACTTCACGCTTTTTATCCCTAATGCATATTTAGGAGGGTTCATCTTTAGCTTGTATTTCCTGCATCAGGTGAACACCCTCCTTAAGTCGTCTAAATGGGATCCCTTTTTTGTAGACTTGATTAACATATCGTCAACGTAAAATTCTAGGATCTTGTGGAAGATGTCAAGTAAGATATCCATCATCTTTCTTTGATAAGTGGCCCCCGTATTCTTCAATCCGAAGGGCATGAGCGTGTACATGAAATTTCCCAAAGGCGTTCTAAAAGCAATCTTCTTTGCATTATCTGGATCCATATTTATTTGGTTGTAGCCCACATATCCATCCATAAAAAAATACATCTTGTGGCCCGTGTTTTTATCGATCAAGCTATATGTGTAAGGTAATGGGAACTTATCCTTGGGGCACGCTTGATTCAGGTCCCTGAAATCCTCGCAGATTCTGATCTGGCTCTTATCTTTCTTTCCCACATACATTATACTAGATAACCAAATAGAATGTTGCATTGGAACTGTGAAGATGGATGTAATCAACCTTTGAACATCCTATTTGATCTTCAGATCCAACTCTGCCTTGTACATTCGGGTGGCCCGCTTTACCAGGATGGTTGATGGTAAAACATTCAACTTTTGACAACTCACCTCCTTGTCCATCCCGGGCATCTTGGTATACTTCCATGCAAAGACGTCATTAAACTCTATTATCAACTCGATCAACTACTCTCGAGGCACCCCTTCCAGGTTCTTCAAGATAAAGATAGGGTTAGTATCATCACCTTGTTTGGCCAAGTCTATTTTCTCCAACTCCTGGATTTACGACCTGGGTCTGTTCTTCATGAACTCAGGTTCCTCTTTTATTTACTCTACAAACTCCTAGACCCTATAATTATCAATTACCAAGCACTACCCCTAGTTGTCCACCAAGAAATATTCATAAATCGGGTCAGCCTCATCGTCTAGGCCTTTAGCTGCCCGTCATACCTTCATAACTTGCATATTATTTTACCATTAGGCAAAACTACCCTTTTGCATTATCGGTATGCCTCCTCTTTAGAGGGCCACTTTCGGTGAGTCTCATCCAACTCTCTTGCAATTTTCCTGCTGAGGATTCTCCGAGTCTGGAGTTGGCATTCAATTGGGTCAATGCATGGTGTCATTCGATCCCACAGCTGCCTCGATAGGCTAGGGGGCCTTGTTGCATCCAGATCACGCTCTTCTTCGTAGGCCACCACCATTCGAGAGGGTGCTCACACCCCTCTCGAGTAATCGGAACCCATATTCCCCTAGTATATCTTGTTACTGTCGTGGCTTCTTCCGTCAACTTTGTGTAGAAGGCGACGTTTACCAGATGTGCTTCCTCCTTTGCCAAAGGCTTATTTGAATCTCAAATCACCGCCTCCTTTCCCTTTAAATTCGCCTTGGAACACTGATGATAGGTGGAGGGTGCCAACCCATGGTTGTGCTTACATACCCTACCAACTAAAAGTTGGTACGACGGCTCACAGTCCATAATATGAAATTTGATGTGGGTGGTTTTCTTCCCCATTGTGATGCCCACACTATTATACTTCGCAGATTTTGACGATTGATTGTCGTACCTCGAGATTGCCAATGAATGTGGCACTATCCTTATCTCAAATAAGACAATGTCATAAAAGGATTTGATAGGCATTATGTTGTTGGATGATCCCCCATCCAATAAAACACGAGAGAAAACACAATCATTCATAGATGCTATAACATAGAGGGGTCTGTTGTGGGGGTACTTATAACATAGAGGGGTATGTTGTGGGGGTACTTGATCGATCTGTCAGCCTTTAAGAATGTAACTTCAGAGAGATATTTTATTATGAGCTTGGCCGTTGCCCCCCCCCCCCATTTCAGGTGTGGCACTATATTCTTCTTCGTTATTTACAAGATGGCTCCCATAACCTCCAATCGCGAGTGCTGAGGGAGCCCCACCTGATCAAAGAACCAACTGAATTTCTGTGAGCGGGCGACCGCCGCTCATTCAATCCATGGGTCTGTTTGTTCCTCTTTAAGTTCATATACTTATTCTACGTCTCTATACACAGTCGCATCATAGGATATCGCTGCATTTAACATCTCCAGGGAATAGGCTCCCATCTGCCGGCTTGGTCCCTCGATGGAGTCATATTCTTCTTTTTATAGTTCATCTCCTTTCTCTATCTCATTCCTCAATCGGAGCTATTCTAGGTCGAGGGTACATTGCTCTAGGGATTCTTTAAAGTCATTCTCTTCAAACCACTGCTCTATCACCAGTTGTTCAGTCGCTTCGTCAAAAGCACTAGCCATATGAGCCCCATGGGCTTATAAAGGATTATCATTAACATTAGCTTATTGAAGTTGGATGTCCCAATTCTTCACGTGGTGATCAATCAACCTTCTTAGAAAAAAAGCACCTTGGTCAGGTGGTTCACTCTATTGTGAGGTGCACAATAGGTTTCTCCCTCTCCTCTAAAGAGAGTTACGTTGTGCTGACGTTGATCGATCTACAGACTTTATCACGAACCATGAGATCATATAAGTTTAAGGCTTTCTCCACCGTGCAAGGTAGCTCGGGAGGATCTTCTTCACCTTCAAATCTTCTCTTGTTGCCTCGTCCCTTTCTTCCTCTACCACCACTGCTTTCCCCCTACATCCGTTGTCTGCGTAATTTACCCTCGAGGGTACTCCCCTCCTCGGGGCAGCTGATGGCCTTAGCAGCAAACTTGACAAGGCAAGTGAGCGAAATGAAGGCTTAACCACCAAGGCGATGTTCCTCGCCGCTTTTAAAAATTCTTCGAATGTACCCTCTCGAGTTTCATTGATCAAGTGACACATGTATTCGGGCAACAACTCTTCTACAAAAATTTGTAGAAGTTTATCCTCCTGTGTCTCCTCTCTCACATCTAGAGAGCGCTCTCGAAACCTACTAATATAGGTCACAACATCTTCTTCAAGCTTCTTCTTCTCACATTCCAACGAGTAAGTGTAAACTCATCCTTTGCCAGAAAGAACTTTTGTACAAACAAAATGTGCACCTCTTCCCAACTGGCCATGCTACCTGAGCTAAGTGGGAATACCACGGGTAGGCTTTCTCTATAACGAACTTTAAAAATCCCCTCAGCCTCAGTATTTTGTTATTGCAATGGGCCCCAAGGCTTTCAATAAACCTTTTACGTGCTCTTTAGGGTTTCCACCCTTCCCTATACCCTTCCCTATGTACTTCTCGAAGATTGGTGGAATATACCCTACTGGGTAGGGTTCATTATTATATTCCTCCGGATATGGAGTACGAAAGTCATCATACATCGAATAATTATCTCCCGCTTTGGACACTACTATGAACTTCAACATCTCTTTATTCATTTCCTCCAAGATGGATGATGGAGAGCTTATTGGTTGCACTATTGCACCGCTGGCGTCATCGGGGTGGGTGGTGTGACTTTCTCTATGCCACCAGCCGTGACCTAGGATACTGAAGTTATCCCCCATTCTTGTGTCGCTAGCCTCGACATCACATGCAATATTGTAGTGGGGGGAACATTGCCCAAGGTTGGCAGAGCAGTGGGAGGAACCCCACTGAAATTAGGTGTTGTAACTCCTCCTATAATAGCAGGAGCAGATATTCCTACTGGTGGTGTCATAAAAGAGCTCACGCCCCTAGGGACTCCCATCATCGCCCGGGCGACCGTCGGAGTCTTTATAAACTCTGCAAACAAGGCCATGAGCCCCGTCATTTGCATTGGGCCCATTCTTTCCTATACATTTGTCTTTTCCATCACTATAGTACTGGACGGGCTAGGCTCCGTTCGTGCTATTCTCACTCCATCAGTTAACACAGAGAGGTCCGCCTCCTTCTCACGCTGTATGGCATCAAAATCAATAGTCATGGTGGTGTTATCCTCTAGCATCTTTTCAAAAGAGAACACCTCCCCAGTAGAGTCGCAAAATGTAAGATGTGGGTTGTTGGAATACGATTAATATCAAGTGAGGTGTAACCCCTTATCAAAATTGGGATTAATGCTCAAGACAATATTTTATCATGACAATGAATATAGGTAAAAGGGACAATGAGATTCAATATTTCAGACTTATTTTGAATGATATTTCTACACCGTGCGCACACTACAAGTGTAATAAATAGATTAGACCAGTAGGTAACTTGGTCGAAGGGATAAAGAGCAAGCACTCTGGGCACAATAAAGGCAAGGTAGGAACTTCAGGTCCAGTTAATGCTCAATGATACATGTATTAAATGGATATGGGAAGAATGTCCTCACAATGGCTCTCATGTATGAAAGCAATTGGGCAGCAATTCTGGGTTCAGAATGCCATCCGTGTATGCTATTTAATTGGTGTGTTTATATGGAGGCAAGGCTACTTGAGTAACCTTCCTGGTATTCAATGTTATTAACAGCATTAAATGCACAAGTACCTCCTTCATTAATGTGGGAGATATTGCATTAAATTCATGGGATCCTATAATTTGGTAGAAAACTATTTAACCAGTTGGAAGCATGGTGGGTATTAATGAGGGACGTAACGTGGCAGCTCAGAGACTTATCTTAAAATGGATAAGAGGTCAGATTAGACTAGGCCTGCCATCCGAAGGATAAACCCATTTGAGCACTGTAATTTCGAGTCCCTACATGCCAAACGTAATGACATCAGAAAGTGGGTGAACAGTGACCCCACTAGGTGTTTGGTCAAATCATCCAGACGAATGGTGTTTGGCTTGAGGTTACTCGGCTGATAAGTAGACTGAGTGTTTAGTCTTCGATTTGTTGGCTAAAACCATCATTAGGCCAAAGCTGCAAGGTTGAGGTACCTCAAGGAGGTTCCCTCTCGAGTGATTAGAAGTTGTGGTAGCTCAGATGCAGGTAGCTCGAGCAACCATATATACTGGATAAAGTTTTTCCTAAGTGTTCCAAGAGGGTTCATTATTGTATTCCCAATGATGCCTTGCTCCCAATCCTCCAAACCATGTCCCTGCTAGGTTCCCAAGAGGAGGTTTTTCGATAGAGCATGTTAGCTATCCCATGTACTACCAGGCATGGTCCCTCGTGGATACCGAACAACCTCGCTCGTGATATAACGTTAGATAGAGTACATGATAAAATACATTATGTTTCATATTACAAACAATAGTGATTCGAGTGACTTGAATCTTTGAGGTAGATTCTTCGACTCACATCTCTGGAGGATCTTCGAGGGAACTCCCTCCGGTGATCTTTATCTTCCTTCTTTGTCTGTTCGGCGTCAGATTAACTAAGTTAATCATTCTTTGGTGGGGTCTCCCCCTTTCATTTTCCCCTTCGGATTAATTAGTTTATAATTGACTTATCTTATAACTTTAATATAATAAGTAAGACTGAGACCATTATCATTTATGAATATAAGGTTTTTTTAATAGCCAAGATTAATCGGTAGTATGATAACTTAGTTATGCATGCTGCATTTTAAATTATTCTCATGAACACAAAAAAGATTCATTTAATATGATTACTATTGATATTATACATGATATTGAGTTAAAATTAAATGTACATAATATCACTTTTTGAATGGTGACCTAAGTAAGGCACATTACTTGGAGCAACTTAAAGTTGGAGAATTTATGAATATGGAAGGCACCACTAAATGACACGATATTGTGATAATTTTAAATCATGAAATGAAATTGAATTGATAATGCTATAAATGGTGTTTATTTTTAAGTATGTTGAAATATGAATGCAATATTATTTGTTTATACAAGAATGATTAGATCATATTTGGTTGTGATATTTTGTTACCAAGAAAACCAAATTTATGCTAAAGTGTTGGCATAATGAGTTTTGATGAAATAATAATATTACTTGTTAATATGAAAAGGCCAAAAATGGATCGTCAATAGATCGAGTACCTTAAAATACAACAATATCTATTTAATAGATATATTCTAACTATGAATCATCTTTTACTCCATACGACCTAAGTACAAATTATTTAAGAACATTATATATATAGTGTTAAAAAATATGTATATGTGAACAAGTTTAGTAGTCTTCATTAAGCTATTAAATAAAATCGACTTTGAATTACTATGAAGTTTTATAATTGAAAGGTTCATTCTTATGCTATTAAGAAAGGTTATGTGTTTTAATTAAAAGCATGAACCTACAATTGATTCTGAATTAATTAATGGATATGTGTTTAACACATATTATGATGTTATCTTTTGGAACTCCAAGAAATATTAATTATTAACAAAATTATTGATGGAGTTTATGGTTATACCATTAGATATGGCTAATGAGGAAATGAAGGGTTGAAAGATCTAATATAAGATAACCCTTTATAGGAGAGATTTATACCAGTCATTTATTCAACAACAATATAACTATTGCTATTGTAAAATTTTAAATTTGTTATTTCAACGGCAAAGAAAGACAAATATGTCTTAAGAACAACATAGCTTTAGAATTTATAACTAATGGGTCGTGACAGTGGATTATGTTTGGACTGACAAGAATAGAACCTAACTTCTCCTTTGACGAAAGGACTAGTGCAGGAGAAGGTGTTTAACACCTCAAAAGGGATGTGACTAAAGCCCATTGATCGTTGAATGACTTGTGGTGGTGACCCAACCTATAGACTGAAGATCCTAAGAAGTAGGCTTAAAGGGTAATAACAATTCACAAGTGATATGCATTGCATTTTGCTGATTATAGTATATGGGAGCCTGATATCCTGAAGAGAGTTAAGGTTGAGTTAATTATAACTCTTAATGAAGATACATTAATCTATTTTGACTAGGGCATCTAGTTACGAGAGTATCCTTGATAGACTCACATATGTGAATGTGGAAATTTGGCCGCTTCCTATGATAATTTTTGGCAAATTTCCTAGAACGTTCACTATACTGGCTTAAAAACACAAGGCCGTAACATGCTAGCTTAAGGACTACACCCAAATAGGGTTGAGTGTGAAATGTTGTTAGAGATAGAGTTCAAAACTATGGTTACTTTACTATATTCTGAATCATCTTTACTACGTAAAGGTTCAAGTCGAAAGACACATTTACTTATGCACAATTGTATGAATTATTGCTCGATAAAAATATTTTTTTCAAAATTTACAGGCGGAGGATTGTTGGAACATGTATCTGTAGACTTTTAAAAAAGAAAATGATAAAAGCTTTATGTGGGTCTCATTATTCCTATTAGTCCACTTGCTCCCAATTACTATTGATTATTAGAATGGGATGCGGTTTTTGGTGTAGTGTAAAGTTTTTAAAAAGAAAAAAAGGGGCCTTTTGTAATCATTTTGCTTCCCATATGTCGACCCACTCGAGTACCTGATTAATTCTTCTTTTGACGAATAACAACAGAATTGTCTGAATGATTTCCTATGCTCTAAAATTTTTAAAAGAGATATAGCTTCAACATTGAAGACACAAACAAATATTTGAAAACATTCGTCTCTCTCTATCTCAAAAAATACAGCATACTGCATTCTCCCTAGAATTTTGTTTTTCCTCTATGCAACCTATTTTCTCCCATAAATGTTTTTACCCCCCAACATGAAATTCTATAATATTGAGCAATCAAATTTATAATGGAGGTTAGCATACCATATAACTACCATGCATAGTTATATGAGACATAGTTGATTCTAGGTTTGTTTTATATTGGGGACGGCGTGTCTGAATACTGCCTGCACAAAGAGGGTAGAGTTGCGACACGTCTTAAAGAGACTTAGTCCGCAAACTAACCTAAGAATGATATCCAACAAATTTTATAAATAATTGAGATAATAATGTCTATTTTTATTGTGCACTATATATTTGAATTCAATACCATGCCGTTTATATTTGCAATAATCGTATGAGGTAACAATTTAATTTTGAGTAGTTGACTAAAATAAAATATTTTTTTATTATTTGAATATTCCATAAAACCCTTTGGTGTAATTTTTAATTACACTATAAAAATTGTCCCAGCAAATTCTTATGGGTTCATCTTTTAGTATTAAATTTTTAAAATCGGTAAGTTATTTGAGAGAATATATCCTAATCATATGATTTTTTTCAAATGGCGGCATAAAGAAAAATGGGAAGTTCCTTTAACAACACCCATTTCAAAAGACTTAATTTTTTCATGTCTAAACTAACTCTATTCATTTACCCCTCTACCACATTATGTTTTTATATCTTCTATATTTACAACATCACCCCTTCACCAACCATCATCACTACTGACACTGTGAACAAATAGTCATCTACCACCACCACCATAAACACCGATATCAGTATTTTAGATAATCTATATTAACATTAAAAGAAGTATGGTCGAAATTGTTTGAAGTAGTTACAAATTGGTTTCATTCTTTTCATTGGACTTGTGAAGTTTTTAGCGAACTACTTATTTAATCAATTCTTTATCTTTTACAATGCTGGCTTATTATTTGTATCCCATAATCTCGACTTCTCCATGCCTTCATACCCAAAATTTTCTCATTTCAAACTATCCTTGCTCTGTTTAGGACAGTTTGTTACCATGTCTACTTTATGGATAAATACTTTGAGTTTAATTCAACATGTAAATACTTACTCTTGTAGTCAGTATATACAATAAGAGTAATTGTGTCTTGTTTGTTGCGCGTGTCAAATCATATATTTTTAGTATTATAGTATATATCTTCAACATTAGTAAATTATTCTTGTAGAAAATATTAACTACCAGACTAGTTGTGTCTTAAAATTATCAAAGGGCTATTTGAAAATGTTTACTTTTTGTCCTAAATATCTACTACTTGAGTAATCGTGTCTTGTTGCTTCCACATTTTTTTGTCACAAGACCCCCGATATGAGTTTATATTAAGACATCAATTAATATTGTTTCTTCATTTTCAATTTTAAATCTTATTTATATATTAGTTAATATTGTCTCCATTGTGATTTTTTACTCATGAAGTAAACATTTATTGCGAGAGTCATTTTTTCTTATTCATTCCATAAAATAATCGTAAATATTTACAACAAGAGAAAATATACGCATAGACTTTTCTCTCTCGAAAGAGATCTACTTATATATGGACATATTACTATTTCTCTATTAATATATATGCATAAGAATTTTGTGTGGGTGATAGTTCGCGATGTTGGTGGTAATGCACAATGATGGGTGAAATAATTGGCGATGGGAATGGTTGTTATTAGTGTGATGATGATGTTTTTTTAATGACTTTGGTATGTCAATCTGAGAGATTCACATTTTAAGATCTCTATAATATTACTCGTTATTTAGTGGTCCCTAGACACTAAGAGTGGAGAGTTACTTGAATGTCTTAAGCAATATTTTGTATATATTAATTTATGGTGCAATGATCAAAGTCCTTTATAAATCCTCAAATAAGTTGTGAGCACTTGTGGTCTATTTCATGCATTTATATATGGGCCTATGGGCACAATATATCATTATGTGTGCACTTTACAATTAACGCGAGTTTTGGTGCCTCAGGTCACTAATGTATGTGGGGCTTCAACTGGGTACTTAAAACTAGATTAAAATTTTAATCAACGTTTTCAATTTAATTTGTTTTTTGTAATTAATTTAAAATGTAACATGTCTTTAATCTTTTAATTCAGATAAGATTAACACTTTCCCTAACATACATGAATTTTCTTAACATTCAAAAAATGTAAGCATTTAAGATTATAGATTTTGTTTGCAATATTTCATTTCTCTCTTATCTTGCAAACATTAAATTACATTTATTCATTTAAATTTTAAGTAGCTTATATTTTTTGTCGTAACTTTTCATCACTAACTTATTACAATCAATCTTTAAATTAAAGACTGTATATATTTTAGTGGTGGAGGTCTTGGGTGTACTTTAGAATACTTTTTAATTACAATTTTTGTATTAAAACTTTGAAACGTTGAAGCTCTAGTTAGTTAACGACCACTCATAAGGAGAGGTAGCAAACTAAGCGTTTATTGGGTGAAATGTTCGAATAAGTGAAAGTTCCATACATAATCAATCTTTCATTAAGACAATTCTATTATCTTGAGAGTGTATTCACAAGATTTTTAAGATAATCGAATAATTTGCATATCAAGATCCCTGCTCTCCTTTTAAGAAGGCCTGAATCTGCTGCCAATTAATTTGATAGATTTCTTTAGTTGTTGAATATATTATAAATAAACTTATAAAAATGATATTAATTACGTGATATCCAAAAGAACAAAAACAAGATTAAGAACAACAACATCCATACACTTTTTAGTGGTGTAGGTCGGGGGGGGGGGGGGGGGGGGGGACATGAAATGCTCTTGAACTACAATTTGTGTAGTATGCCTTTAACACATTGAATTTATAGCTAGAGAGAGACCACTCATGAGAAGAGGTAGATAACTAAGAGTTTGTTAGTGAAATGATTGATTAGGTTAAAGTTTTGGAAGCGTGAGCTTTTCTAACTCAATGCTCTGATACCAATTTGAAAGCCCCCAATTTTTAAATTCTATACTACACAAAAATTAATCTCGATTTCCTTTTAAAGATGCGTAAGCGAGATGGTTCAATTAAACAATTACAAATTTTAATTTCTTTTCAAATTAAAATTAATCAAGTTCAAAGTGAAATTAAATTAATTAACAAATGAATTTTTCACTTAAACCAATTTAACCCAAGTCCTAGAAATTTGCCTAAGTCATATTATCAATATTTCCAAATTAGGCCAAACCAATTTTATCAAATTAAGTGATGACTGGAATTAAATTAATATCAATTTTATCCAAAATATTAATTAGCACCAAATTAAACAAGTAGTGATTTAAACCAAATTTTATCTTTTTACCTAAGCATGCGTTCTAAGTGAATTTGCAAAAGATAAAATAAACAAAGAACTACTACACCGCGATGTACGAGTAAAAACCCACAACTAGAAAAAACCTCGAACGACCCTAGCCTTAAGTCCACTAAGTATGGTTTTACAATTACAAGATAGATGACTTACTTCCTCGACTCGACCCCTTTCAAGCCTTGACGCGTCTTCTTGTAAACACCTCCTCCTAGTCGACAACCCCGGAGCTCCATCGGAATCTTGGAATTCACGAATGAGACTTTAGGTACACCGTCAACCACACATGGTGCCTTTCACCATGTGAGATTGCCGCAGCAAAACAACGAATTTCTTCTTTGAGGGATGTAGAAGTAAATCCAAACTTCTCTTCTTCAAGGTGTAGAGATAAACCGGTGCCAAACACTCCAAGCAAGATATTTATATGGAAATTTGGAATAAACAAACTATGGGTGTAAAACAAAAGTGTTTTAAAGATTTTTCTTTGAAAAATAAACACTCAAACATGAATTTTTTCTTATTAGAATTTTTCTCTCAAACTCTCTCTCTTGGAGATGGAAGGATGTGAAAAAGTCAATCCGAAATAGTTGGTTCCCTCACTACATAAGTCAGTCAAAAGATAGTGGGGAAAAGTAGTGGGAAAAACTGTCAAAAACTGCCCAAAACTGTCATTTTAATTTCCCGCCGGAAATCTCGTTCGAACGAAGTCTCGTTCGAACGACCCTTCTAACGAAGTTCCAGTGGCCTGATGGGAAATCTGTTGCCAATCTCGTTCAAACGAAATTCTCGTTTGAACAAACCAACTCGTTCGAACAACAATATCAAACAAAGTTCCAGAGGCAAGATCGTTGGCAAACCTCGTTCGAACGATAATATCAAACGACTTTCCAGAATGTATAAAAATTCAGTTTTAGTCCAGAAACTTTATTTTAAAGTTTTAATGAAACCTTCTAAAAATAAACAGTTTAAACAAAACTTACACCCAATAATAATTGTTCCAAGCTCCTATATAAATATGTAATGCATTCATACCTTAGGAGTAAACGGAACAAATGTTGTTGACGTAGAAACGAGGCATAATAAACTCAGAATTTTGGTGAAGCTTTAAACTTGGCCGCTACATCTTCAACTTTAGTATGTCATAGGCTTGAAGGATGGTCAAGAACTCTATCCTATGACTCAAACTTTTTTTGTCCGGAATTGAGCCAAAATAACAACGGACTCAATTGAAAATTTGTGTCCTTACAAATCTCCCCCTTTGGCTATTCCGTGACAAAAGCCAACAAAAATCCTAAAAGGGTCGTTAAGCTTTACTAAACTAAAAAATATCCCACCCAAAATAAAAATACAATAGCTTGGCTCAAAACAACCCAAGGATCAATCTTTGCCAACGATGAAAGTTGTCATTTAGAAGAATTCCTGCACACTTAAGAAAACTATGAAACGCATAGGGAATATCAAGAATATTAAATGCATAAAATAAATACTCCCCCTAAATTAATTCTCCCCTTTATCAAACACATGACCTACTTAGAAAGACGTCTCCCCCTAAGATAAATCGCCCCCAAACTAAGATACGATTACAATAGGATTAAATACCATTTCTCCCCCTATCATTCTCTCCCTTTTTGTTCAGGAATAGACAAACGCTAAAGAATCAAAAATTAACTTATCTCCCCCAATTAAAGCATAGACACCCTATAAACTAAACAAGGGATAAATAGGATAGGATAATAAGCTAAACATGCAATAGTGCGTAAAGTGATGAGAACATTAAAGCATGTGGGCAATGAAATCATAACTAATCCAATAAATAATAACGGATACCAACTAGGATACAAGAAAATGATATCAATATGATACATATAGTATTAATCATGTGATATCAATAAATAATGCAACAAGATAGATACCAATTCTGAATTAAAGCATAGATGGACTAGAAAGCAAGGTAAAGACAGAAAAATATCATATATATACATGGACTAAATATACTAATAATGCACATGCACGTATATATAAATATAAACACACAAATGACACAAAATAAGATAAGCTTTTCACACTCGTATGGAAAAAATGTGTCATGTGGTAACGGAAGTGTTGGAGTGTGAACTAGTAACAATTAAATTTAGACCCAATCACTTAAAATAATTTCACGGAGTGCTTAATTGATTGCAAACTTCATCACAGTTGAATATAACCTCATCTGAAAATATAGATTGAACTCAATGAACAAACATACATAATGCATACAAGCCTAGCCTTTTGATGATTCTACAAACCAATAGAGTCATGACATTGAAAGTACAACTAGGATAAATGGACATTGTGCAAACCATTGATATACCATCCAAACTCCCTCAATTTAAGCATATAGAGTTTAATATTTTGAATGAATAGATCAACTAAACAGGCCTTGGCAATTATTTTTCACTTTAATGCCATATTCTCTTTTAGGCCTTTGGACCACGTATTTCTTTTAGGTCCATTTCAAACGGTGGCTTACTATTCACAAAGGATAATAATTCCTTTCAGAGCCCTTTCCCGTGCACATTCAAATATATCATTTTTTTATATCTCACACAAATCTCACGTGCAACATTTTTTAACATGCACTAGTCCTCCTAGGTCACAAATATGTATATGACAAGATTGGTAGGAGAACACCTCACAAAGCTCAAATATAACACGTGATAATTAAATTTCAAAAGAGCTCGTGCATGTGTGAATAGAGGCATATAAAAATAGAATCCATTATATCAACACAAAATCCAACTACTCTATGTAAGCAAGATAAAGAACACAATAAGGATTGCCAAGCTAAACCAAAAGTTCTATCCATATGGGAGCGAAGAAGAAGGAATTCTAACACAAGTATATGGCACATAGAGTGTGTCAAACTAAAATACACACACAAAAAAATATTTTTGAGTTTTTGAAATCTTTAAACAAAACAACAAAAATATTTACTCCAAAAGACAAACAAACATCATTTGTATTTTCAATTAAGCCTAAAAAAAGATGAAACACAAATGATAAACAAAAATCTTTTTGTATTTTTCATTTAATGAAAACTAAAATGGAAGAAGTATAATACAAAAGATAAACAAAAATCATTATTCTAGCATGTGATTGAGCATGAAGCATAGAGTAGAAAATTATTAAAATAAGCATACAATTTAGCATGATGATGTAACATTAGGCACAAAAGCTAAAGTATGCCAATAAAACTAAAACATTCAACCTTTAGATTTTGCAAGGGAGGAAGCATGCGAAAGTAAATGAGAATCAAATACCCTATCTCGTAAAGCTACCAAGTCGGATCACCTAACCCAAACTAATGACGAATAACGATCTCGGGGTGTAGGAATCTTGGCTACCTCGGTTGCCTTACATTGGGGTTTTCTAGGACCTCGTTTAAGATCAAAACAAAATTTCCTAAGATGACCTTTTCGACCATAATGTGCGCACCTAAAGACTCGGCGAAAAGACTTACCTAAGGAATGATCTCTAAAGGTTTTCCTAGGCGATTCTCCTGAAACATTGATTTTGGCTTTATGATTTGAGTCATTACAAGTATCGAAGCCTAAACCACAAGTGTCATTTTTTATTTGGACCGTTCCTAATATTTTATCTAATTTCTCCGAACGACACTCCAAATCAAATTTGATTTTACTAGAGTCTTTTAATTTATTTTCTAATTCTTGATTGTTAGACTCTAATAAAATATTTCTAAATTTCATACTCGAGATGCTCCTTTTTCAAGGATTCCATTAAACTTTTAAGGCTATCTCTCTCGTATTCTATATACTTAAGCTTCTCTCGAAGAGTCCTCTCACGTGTCCTATGGTCTTCAACCAACACATTATCATCAATGACCTTGACACGCTCTCTTAAACTCGCTTCTAACTTCAAATTAGCTCTTTTTAATTTAATAGATTATTCATAAAGTTCTTTAAAAGCATTTTGAAGTTCACTCACATCAACCTATTCTTCATTTTCACTCTCTATTTCTTCTCCACTCTCACTACCATAAAAAACAAGGGAATCATAAACTTTGACCTTGAAATTGTCATGTGTTAAAATTTCATCAATAGAAGAATGCTCACTATCACTCACATGACTAGCCATAAAAGCCACAATGTTGGACTTAGATGAGGAATCGGGTCCCTCTTCATTGTCACTATCACTAAGGGTTGCATTAAAAGAAATTGGTTGCTTACCCTCTCTCCTTAGTTTAGTGGGACACTCTTTTTCCCTATGGCCATACTCCTCACAACCATAACACCTATTTAACTCGCCCCTATTTAAATTTTCATTAATAGTTTTAGGGATCTTCTCGGCTTTGTCATGCATAGATTTTTTAAATTTCTTAAAATCATTTGTTAAATTTATCTTTGTTCAATTTAAGAAATTTTTGAAACTTTCTAGCAAACATATCCATATTTTTCGAGTCACTATCACTTTCAATCTCTACTACTTATTTTTCCTCCTTTTGGGCTTTCAAAGCAAGGACCTTATCTATTTTCTTTTCAGTTTTAGAGGGAAACATGTCTAGTTCATAGGTTTCTAAATCACCTACGAGCTCTTCTAATTTTGTAGAGGCTAAAGTGGGTAAAGAATTTAACACGGTCACCTTAGGAATAAATCTATCGGGTAGGGACCTTAAAATTTTCTTTACTACTCGGTTGTCGAGTATTTTCTCTCCCAAATTAAAAGATGAATTAACAATATCGAAAAGTCTAGCATAAAATTCATCAAAAGTTTCTTTTTCGTTCATTTTGATGGTTTCAAATTGAGTGGTGAGGTTTTGGAGTTTCGAAGCTTTAACGACACTAGTACCTTCATGAGTGAGTTGTAAAATATCACAAACTTCTTTAGCGGTGTCACACATCATAATACGTCGGAATTCATCCGGTGTGACCATGCTAAATAAGGCATTTAAACCACGGGAATTAAAGTTAGCAAGTTTTAATTCATTTTCACTCCATCTATCGGCGGGTTTGGGAACACGCTCATTATCTACCAAATGTGTAGGTGGGAACCACCCGTTAACGACAGATAACCAAACCCTCTCGTCGATAGATTTTAGTGCTGATTTCATCCGCGTTTTCCAATACGCGTAGTTAGAACCATCGAAAATAGAAAATTTTGAAAATGGGAAAAACTCCATTTTAGACAAAAATATTTAAAGAATCTTAAACGCAATAATTTAGCGAGCCCGCTCTGATACCAATTTGAAAGCGTGAGTTTTTCTAACTCAATGCTCTGATACCAATTCAAAAGCCCCTAATTTTTAAATTCTTTACTACACAAAAAGTAATTTTAATTTCCTTTTAAAGATGCGGAAGCGAGATAGTTCAATTAAACAATTACAAATATAATTTCTTTTCAAATTAAAATTAATCAAGTCCAAAGTGAAATTAAATTAATTAACAAATGAATTTTTCACTTAAACCAATTTAACCCAAGTCCTAGAAATTTGCCTAAGTCATATTTTCAATATTCCCAAATTAGGCCAAACCAATTTTATCAAATTAAGTGATGACTTGAATTAAATTAATATCAATTTTACCCAAAATATTAATTAGCACCAAATTAAACAAGTAGTGATTTAAACCAAATTTTGTATATTTACCTAAGCATGCGTTCTAGGTGAATTTGCAAAAGATAAAATAAACAAAGAACCACTACGCCGCGATGTACGAGGAAAAAACCACAACGGAAAAAAACCTCAGACGACCCTAGCCTTAAGTCCACTAAGTATGGTTTTACAATTACAAGACATATGACTTACTTCCTCGACTCGACCCCTTTCAAGCCTTGACGTGTCTTCTTGTAAATACCTCAGCCTAGTCGATAACCCCGGAGCTCCATCGGAATCTTGTAATTCACCAATGAGACTTTAGGTACACCGTCAACCACACATGGTGCCTTTTACAATGTGAGAATGCCGCAGCAAAACAACAAACTTCTTCTTTGAGGGATGTAGAAGTAAACCCAAACTTCTCTTCTTCAAAGTGTAGAGATAAACCGGTGCCAAACACTCCAAGAAAGATATTTATATGGAAATTTGGAATAAACAAACTAAGGGTGTAAAACAAAAGTGTTTTAAAGATTTTTCTTTGAAAAATAAACACTCAAAAATGAACTTTTTCTTCTTAGAATTTTGCTCTCAAACTCTCTCTCTTGAAGATGGAAGGTTGTGAAAAAGTTAATCCAAAATAGTTGGTTCCTGCACTACATAAGTCCGTCAAAAGATAACGGTGAAAATTAGTGGGAAAAACTGTCAAAAACTGCCATTTTAATTTCTCACCGGAAATCTCGTTCGAACGAGATTTTCGTTCGAACGAAGTCTCATTCGAATGAACCTTCTAACGAAGTTCTAGTGGCCTGATGGGAAATCTCGTTGCCAAACTAGTCATAACGACATTCTCGTTTGAACAAACCAACTCGTTCGAACGACAATATCAAACGAAGTTCCAGAGGCAAGATCGTTGGCAAACCTCTTTCGAACGATATTCTCATTCGAACGAAAAACTCATTCGAACGACAATATCGAACAACTTTCCAGAATGTATAAAAATTCAATTTTATCCCATAAAATTTATTTTAAAGTTTTAATGAAACCTTATGAAAATAAACAACAGTTTAAACAAAACTTACACCCAATACTAATTGTTCCAAGCTCCTATATAAATATGTAATGCATTCATACCTTAGGAGTAAACGGAACAAATGTTGTTGACGTAGAAACGAGGCACAATAAACTCGGAATTTTGAGGAATATTTAAACTTGGCCGCTACGTCTTCAACTTTAGTATGTCATAGGCTTCAAGGATGGTCAAGAACTCTATCCTATGACTCAAACGTTTTTGTTCGGAATTGAGCCAAAAAAACAAAGGACTCGATTGGAAATTCGTGTCCTTACAAGTTCCATGCATATAATTTCTCTTATTAAGACAAATACATTATTATGAAAGGTATGTTTATTAGTTCATAAAAAAATATGTCCAGGTGTTTTCCACGACAGTCTATTCGTGAGATATTAAGACTAATTGAACAATTTACAGGGCAAAGATCCTTGCTATCCTCTTAAAAAGGCATGCATGTACCTCAAATTCATTAATAACTTTCTTTAGTGGTAGGATCTATTAAATAAATATAAAAATAATTTTAATTATGTGATATGCAAAAGAACAACCACAATAATAATAACGATGATAATAATAACAATAATGACAACAACGACAACAACAACGACAACAACAACAACAACAACAATAATAATAATAATAATAATAATAATAATAATAATAATAATAATAATAATAATAATAATAATAATAATAATAATAATAATAATCCTTATTATATCTCCAATACGACAGTATTAAAGGTGTAAATGAGGATCCCTACCATTAATGCCATAGCTCATTTAAACAACCATATATTCTTCTCCCCTAAACACAAAAGCTTTCATCATGTGCATTTCTCCATCTCGTTCAACACTATGTATTATTAAGTGAATAAATAGATTTCTCTTATTTCTGCTGATTTCTCAAAGTATTATATATACATAATTTTGTGATGTTGTACTGATATATATATATATATATATATATATATATATATATATATATATATATATATATATATATATAGAGAGAGAGAGAGAGAGAGAGAGAGAGAGAGAGAGATGCATTGGATCCCTAACTAGTGTTATTGAACAAATAAGAGATACGTTGGATTTGAGGTATGTGAATACAACCAATTGCTGCCTTTCTATATGTTCAACAGCTAGCACTTCATTAGATGCTTCAAAAATTCAATCACCATAAGAAATGTCAGCACCTGTTTGTATGCCATGTCAATATCATGTATGTGAAGAACGAAAATCACATAAGGCATGCAGGTGGTACTAAAAAAAGATTAGTTTTGAGAGTTAAAGAAGGCATGTCTCACTCAGCATATCAATATCTCACATCCTCCCCCTTTTAATATCCTCTAAATGAGATTTAGTCACACTAAAAAGCTAACGAGTTCATCACCAATTCATGATGGGAAACTTACCCTAAATAATGCCGATGACATATTGTTTTCTTCATTTGAAGCTTGATCATCAACTACAAGGTGAAATGATATAAATATTGGATTTTCTATTATTTAAGTCATACTTTCGGTTAATTTTTGGTTAATCAATTGTATATACACGATTTCACTCTACTTTCAACTACTGTGACTCGGATTTCATGACTATTTTTAGCTGGTGAAGTTCTCAAGTTTGCGGCTATACGATGGTTAGAATGGGTAGTTTCGGTTTTCATTTTGTGTTGTGGGTATATATAGGTATAAATTAGGGGTGTACTAATACTACAAAGATGAAAGTTAGAAGTTTTGAGGATAATTAAACACTGATGCTCACTTAACAAACTCACTCCATCTTATTTTTAATTTTTTTACTATTTGTGGCCTCTATATAACTTTATCAGCCTTGAGATCTATTTTAAATAAATTTAATTATCAAGAGTTAAATGCCTTTATTGTGTTTTATGAAATGATATTTTTTGTTTTGTAATTTTGTTCATGGACTGAGCATGCATAAGAAATTATTAATATTGTGAATATATTAATTGTTCATAATGATTATCTAAATGTTATTATGGCTCAATACACATATCTAGATAATGATGTCTAACCATTGAATAACTTTCTATTTAGGATAAACTAACAACTAAATTCATTTTTGTACAATCACAGTAGGCCTCTACCAAAACATTTTTGTATCTTAATAAATTCAGAGGCTATTTACTTCTTGGGATAGATCACGATGGAGTCAGGGGCCCGTTGGGCCAAAATTATAATTATAACCTATCCATCATTTATGAAAAAATCAAATCAAAATAAATATTTGGGTCTCTAATTAAAATTTAAAATACTCCAAGAATCTATGCGTTCTTAATATATTGCTATCCATATTTGAGTTTGCCATAATATATACCTTTATATGTATGTATATTTATAACAAAAATAACAAAAGAGAGGTTGTGATAACGACTCATGATAAAAAAAAAATGGATGTTATATTTATTGATACTATAATTTCAAAATTTTCCAATTTATTATATCATAATATTATAAATTTTATAAATATTATAATTGAATTAAATATATTATAAGATGCCCGTGCATCGCGCGAGTTACATAGTAGTAGTAGTAGTAGTAGTAGTAGTAGTAGTAGTAGTAGTAATAATAATAATAATAATAATAATAATAATAATAATAATAATAATAATAATAATAATAATAATAATAATAATAATATATGTGGTAAAATCCTAATGGTATTTAGTCAACACAATTAAATCAAGCAATATAAGAACATGAATAATTACACAAGAACATGATGTACGTAGTTTGATAATATGCCTATGTCCATGGGTGTTGTTCTTCTCTTTATTAATTGTCTTTTGATTACATGCTCCCTTTTCCATGTGGTGAGGGTTATATTTATAGAGAAAAGAAAGAGGTCGAGTCGTGTGGTATTCCATGACCTTAGATAACTATCTAAACATGATCGATTGTATATAATTTTGAGATTTTTGTTAATCGGATTCAACCACCCTTAGTCCCATAAGGTGAGATCATTGGCGGGGTTAGTGGACACATGTCTCCTTCTTAAGCGTGCCCAAACAATCCCCCAAAATTGCTCCAAAATATTTGCAACTAACTTAGGGTATAGAGATTTCTCATTCTTCTACATAGAATTATGATTATTGTCGTCTGTGAAACATGAAGGCCCACAATATGGTGGTCGGAGAATGCTGACACTTATATCTTGAAAATGTAAACCTCTTTATTCAGCCTGTTAAACTTTGAAGGGAATGTGGGTACTTTTCCCTAGTATTTTTTGGGATATGCTAGTAAATGTACATCGCTTATCCCAAAAGGTGGTAGCGTGCTCCAAACATGATTTGAGGGCGTGCCTACAATGATGGGATGTACCTCAAAAGTTGATCATCCCACTAACTATCCTTAAGACAATAGTTTGGCTCACAAGATTTTCATTTTTATCTTCAAGTGTGTTCTAGAGCTCCAATGTTCTCCTCTATATTGTAGGTTTTCATTTTCTCTCTGTGGATACCAAAATTTACCCACTTACGTGGACCAATAAGAAATAGACATGTGTCATCCACTATGACAATAATTCTAGTCAACAAGGAGTAACTGTCGACCAATGCCTAGAAGCTCGACCATCATACAGGGATACCGACCAACACCATAAAGACCGACCAACACTGTCAACAAAGCGCCAACAGTCATATGCACTGTGAACAATATGTACTGATGTAAATGCCTAATTTATAAAGGCATTCTATCCTTTAACATTTTGACTCTTGAACCCCCTAGTGGGCTATAATACATTGTAATCCCTACAACAAAGGGGATCGGAACACAACCCAAGTGCAAAATAAGAAATACCAAATAGTGGACGTCGGATCTTTCTTTCAGCCGAACCACTTTAAAAATATTACTTGTCTCTTTTATTTGCTTATTTATCTATGATCAAATAATTAGATCTGTCTTAGTTTTTTACATCAATAGATTGGCGTCGTATGTGGGAACATGTTTCTAAACGTTTTCACTTATCTATTTCCCAAACATGACTGATATTCCTGAGTCAAGTACCTGAAATGATGGCATCCCGCCTTCTCCCTACTCCACCAACTAATAATGATTTGACTAGAATATTGGCTAATCTCGCCAAAGGATAAGAGGCTATGCAAGATACCATAAGGCAGTTAATGAATACCCTACAAACCATATCTCCTTCCTTATGTGCTCGTGGAAATATGCCACCACTGCCTCCAAGAAGCAGTAGACATAGCCAGTCCAGGACTATTAGATATACTTCCTATAGCCCATGAGTAAGTTTTTTGCTCAGAACATTGGAGCCCTATGACGAACATTATTTTACTATTGAAAGATTAAGTGCCTTAGAAAGGCTAAGTCGAGCATCTCCCTTAATCGTTTAGGACCATGGGGGAATAGAAATGTTCCCAAGGAATTGTCGAGAAATACTCGAGAACCAACCGATTAACGTGAGGGCTCAACCCAATCTAGATTAGATGCTCTAAGAACTGTTCGTACTGAGCAGCATTCACAGGAGGAGAGTTCAGCACAAACAATTGGTCGGAATGAAAGAGTTACAACACACAAATCTGACGCTGGTAATAATGCATGTAAGGGTTCTATCCAGCGATTAGAAGATAGATTCGGAGAAATGGCTAAGGCCAAGAACCCTTTGCAAAGAAGATTTATGAAGGGATCTCCTTTCGTACAAGCTATTATGGATTTTCCCATACCTTCAAAGTTTAAAGCTCCAGTAGTTAATCCTAAATATAATATGAAAACTAATCCCGTCCTTCATATAGATCAGTATCAGGCAGCAACTGACATCTATGTCGTCCCTAACTAAGTAAGATGCGGAGGATTCTAAGGGACAATTACAGGACCTGCTCAGATCTGGTATAACAGTCTTCCTCGGGGGCAAATTTCTAGTTTCAATTAGGTTGTTGAGCTATTTATTGAAAAAAATTTCTTTGGATCTAAACCTATAAAATGAGTAGCTCATTTTCTCAATGTAAGGCAAAAGGTGGGAGAGAGTACCCGAGATTACATCACTCGTTTCAATAATGAGAAGTTAGAAGTCATTGATCATGAAGAAAAAATAGCCATTACTGCCCTTATGAGTGGGTTACTCCCTGATAAGCTCTACTATACACTTTCTAAAGATCCTCCGAAGACAATGACAAAGTTGATGGCAAAGGAAGCCAAAATCATGAACGCCGAGGAGGCAATAATAGCCAAGAAAAACTCAGAAGTAAAGCATGAAGGTAAAAATGATAAAAAAGGAGAACAAAGATCCTAAAGACCATAGGTAATCAAAGCAAAAAGGGAATATGGATCGGCTCAAAAGGTACAATAATAACACTCCCTTAATAATGGGCATCCACTATGTTTTGGAGGAGATAAAGCACATCAAGGATGTACGTTGGCCCGAAAAGCTAAGAACACCTTCTACCAAGAGGGACACGTCCAAATACTTTGAATTTCACAGGGACCACACTACACCAAATCTGCCGAATTATCACGGTCATTGACCTTGATAAGTTCAACATGTCAAGGTCCATGACCGTGACAATTCTGGGGGTGACGACTTTTGTTTTCATGGACTTGTCACGGTCATTGACCGTGATAAGTTCGTTAGACTTATCACGGTCTTTGACCTTGGCAAGTTTTGTCACGGTTAAGGACTGTGACAAGCCAGTGATAATGTTTAAAAAATTATCATGTTCAATGACCGTGACAATTCTGGGCAGAATTAAAAAAAATCTGTTGGGCATTATGGCCACTGCCAATGCCCAGCAGTATATTTGTACCTTTTATAGCGACGTTGTACCCGTTCAAACGTCATATATCCAAATAAAATAGAGATAATGCAAATATACATTCAAAATAGATACAATATGCATCACGATATAATTCAAATATAATTCAAATGTAACAACTTAAAATAATTCAATTCAAATAATGTCACTAAATGTCTGGGGTAAGGTTAGCTCTGAGGAGGTGATTAGGCCACACGATATATGAATTGACACACCCACCAATATACATCGTGCAGTATTGTTCGCGCAACCATAATGGGGAGTTATACTTCCCTAGTATCACATGCGTGATGAGAACCTTGGACTCGATGTCTTGAAGCGAACGTCCATGAACTGGCATACCCTGGACGGTATTCGGGTCCCTTAACCCCCGCCCTATCCGCTAGCCATCAAATATGTCCAACATAAACACGCTCGACCAACTAAGTGTCGATATCGGTATCGAAGGGAGACAAATAAGGGATTGGATCATCAATGTTCGCATGTGTTGGTGATGAAGCAGAGAGGTCCACGTCCTCATCATCCTACACCTCCTCCTCTTGCACCTCCTCATCCACCACCTCTACTTCCCTTTCCCCTTACGACTTCCTCCCAACGAACGCTTCATGAATGAGAACATATCTTGGACCATCGCCTCCAAACGGGACAGCTTCGCGTCATGCGAGTCCACCGTTCGAGCCAACCCAGTGTCGCTTGTCTCCAATCTGATGATCCTAGATTTGGCCACCCGCGAGCCTTATCCTCCCCTTGCTATCACCGCCAAGCACTTGGCTGAGTGCGTCTGTGGATAAAGATGCCTTGTCGGCATCAGACTGCGACTCATACACTTCCTTAAGCTTTGCCTGAACTGAACAAAAGCACATGATTAGTAAAATAAGTAAATAAAAAAATTATAACGTAATTAACAAAAAGTAAACTGTCTGATAACTTACAATGGTGGACGCGACGCTCGGAGACACTTCCTTATCCTTCCCCTTCTTCGTCCGAATAGCCACATAAGTATCGAGCCTATGTGGCCTACCCCCAAGGCCACTCCATGTCCCCTAAAATAAAATAAAGTAAAATTACTATCGGCCTCGCAAAATAAAATAATGGACAATAATATATTTCTGTAGTTATAGAAGAATTAATTCTTACCATCGTCCTATGCCCCACCTTGGTGTAAGATGTCCGGCCGGAGTAGTACACATTCGTCTTTTTTGCTCGATTTTCCCTCCCCGATTGGCAAGATGCCAATTGTCGCTCCCCGATCTCATTGTCAATGAACTTTTGCCATTGTGTCAATGAGATCAGCTCCTTCGGCGGGACGTATTCACGCATTCGGATAACGGACTCTCGGGTCTTTCCAAAGTACCGGGTCCGCATATTTTTCTTCCACTTCTTGTGTTTCTCCCCCCAACTGCTCCAAGACGGAATAGTGTAGCTTTGGATCCAGGATGAATTGTTCCTGTCCACCAAATATAATGTTAGTTGCGAATAAATATAAATATAAAATGAAATTGAAATTGAAATCGAAATCGAAATTGAAATTGAAATATTCATATAAATATAAATATAAATATAAATATAAATATAAATATAAATATAAATATAAATATAAATACATTACATGTAGTGCCACCCAAATAGCTAACTTGAGCTCATTTGGCACCTCCCTCCAACTAGTGTACCCCGGGCCGATGATCATCTTTACCAGCTCGAGGGATCTCGCTAATAGCCTCGTCTTGTTCTCGATGGCCATCCCCAATTTGACAAATTTAGGGAGCCTAGGGGCCGAGGAGCCCTCGTCTCGTCTGCTACCACCGAGCCCAGACGACATCATCATAATCAGCATCATCATCCTCGCCTTAATACCTGAAGGAAACATTTGATGTAAAAAATGTTGTTATTGGGACAAATAAAAATGAATTAGAAGAAGACATGCAATATATACAATTACTACAAATCCAAATGAATTGTTACTCTTTAACACCTCAATTCTGAATTCCAAAACAACAACATCTAGCTCATAATATGTATAATTACTAAAAATCTGAAACATCCCCACACACACGCACACTACACAAGAGTGAAAATGATAAAGTGAAAATCAATTAAAATCATTAAAAATGGATTGATAAAGTACAAATTGGAATTGTATGTTTCATTTAATTATGTCTTATTTATATTCGATAAATAAATTTCAATTTCAAATTCAATTTATAATAGAAATTTCTATTTCCTTCATCTCCTCTAAAGGGTGAGTGGTCCTATCCGATTCAAGATCGCATTTTTCTATAATATACTTAAGATCGCTTGCACATTCTTATGATTTGAGAAAAATTTGGCAGCATATCCACGGATTTCTCCAAGTACACGACGTACATTTGCAAGTGTGAGTGTTATTTCAATTGATCAATTGAAATAACAGTCACACTTGTCAATCTAGTATGTACCCAGAGAACATTAGGATACGACTGCAGAACTTCCTCCAAAAGTAACAACTTTAAGCCACTAAGAATATTATTATACATAAATTATGCAGCCCCAAACAGGACAATTCGAGAGATCTCATTACAGGGTAATGACTCTTGAATGGGTCTAAAGGCTCTTGAATGCGTACGCATAAGAACTAGAAGGCTAGTATCTATGCGCACTATATGTAATTTCAAGTATGTTTCATTTAATTATCATACTATATATATATTGTTCGTTATACAAAGTAATTTTCGAAAAAAGTTAAAAAATTCCACCCCCATATGGACAATAATCTAGTGATCATGCCAGTTTTAAAATTAACCAACCCAACATCGATCCACTGTAATCCAACCGCAATGGCAACAACAAATGTGTATCCCGTACTCCTTCTAATTCATCTACTCAATTAATTCTTTTCATCAATTAAACTAACAATTAAAGTATACAATTATTAATTTACTAATTTACAATGAGGGGCAATCCTACTTGCATATGAAAGGGGCACTAATTATTAATTTACAAAAAAAATTAACGACCAGTCAATATTAAATCAATCAATTCTTTTACAAGGGGCACTACAATATGAGGGGAAATATCTAAAAAACCAATAAAAATTTAATTAAAGAAACATGCACACGCACATATACACACACAGGCCCATACCCCCAGCCCCCCCGGCCAACCCCTCACCCCCTGCCCTACCCCCTACCCCCTGCTGTCGCTGCCCACCACATGCGCACACACACATATATACACACGCACATATATACATACACGCACATATACACACATGCATATATACACACACAAACACACACATATACACACACACACACGCGCACATACACCCCCTCCCCTCCCCCAGCCCTCCCCCCCCACATGCATATATACACCACACACACACGTGTGCACATTTACACACACATATATACACACACGCACATATATACATAAATGGAGATGAAATAGAGACAAAAACCATACCAAAGTTGTAGATAGAGAGAGTGAGCAGTCGCTAGAGAGAGAGCGAGAGAGAGAAATGGAGGGAATAGAATCGGTGGGAAAAAAAGAAGAGGCAGGGTTTTTTACTGACAAAATTATCACGAACATGTCACGGTCATTGACCATGATAACTTTATAGGATTGCCACGATCAATGACCGTGACAAGTCCATGACAACTGTACTTGTCACAGACTTGTCACAGTCATTGACCGTGACAAGCATTTGTGACGGCCTTATCACGGTCATTGATCGTGACAAAAAAAGCATATTTTTTTGTCACGGTTAATCACCGTGACAAGGATAGCCTCTTAAAGGGTGCCAATTTGACCATTTGGGTGTAGAGACCATGGACATATAACAAATCGCAGCATTGATATTTAGAATGTAATTAAAGCACTCGTCCGAAGACGAAAGCTAGACAGGTTTGTTGATCGGCAGAACAATGGCGGAGCTAGGCAAAGGTCAAACTCTCTATGAAAGCCTATAGACGAGAAAAAAAGAACTCATGAAGATGATCAAAAGGATGATCCTGACCTACCCAAGAATCCTAGATAACCAGAACGCGAGGTATTCATGCTCAGTTTTGGATATTTTGATTGTCAAATGATCACAGGTGGAGATTTAGGAGGAGGGGACCATACCGGTGAGAGGAAAGCTTACCTAAATGAGGCTCAAGCTTGTTCCTATATCCAGAGGATTAACCTAGCCAAGGAAGATCGACCAAGGAAGGTTAACAAAGACAAGCTGGCGATTGGTTTTTCTAAAAACGACCTCTCAGGGGTGATATACCCCCATGATGATCCTTTAGTAATCAAAGTCAGAAGGGAGGATATAATTATTTCCTGAGTGTTAGTTGATAACGACAGCTCGACGAATATCATGTTTTACCCTTGCTTTAATAGTCTGAACTAGAAGCTTAGCCAATTAGAATCTTATCACAGGCCTCTAAAAGTTTTTTCTGGCGAAAAGTGAGAGTGTGCTACAGCGGAATAATGCGACTTCTCAAATAAATCCAATTTTAATTATGAGACACACCAACCAGTTTTAATTAAACCCAAATTTTTGATAAACCCTAACACATGCATCCAAGAGATTTAAAATCATAAATCAATAACATGCAATGGAAACCAATTTGAGGAAAAATCCCCGAAGGGCAAAACCTTTTATTTCACTATAATTTGTGAATTGCAATTTACACTAATCACAATGAAATTCGATGACAAACGAATACCTGCAAGCGTCGGTCGGCATCATCAGCAATGGAACAACTGCAACAGTCCACAAGAACACCCAGTTCTATCTTTATCAAGGAACACCCTCAAGCACTCCCAATCGACACTAAGTCTTAGTCAGTAGTAGGTTATCCTCCCTACAAGAGTAAACTTCAAGAAGATTGTATCTTGGGTTCCAAAATAATTCACATAAATATTGGGATGTTTTGTGAATTGAAAAATAAGGTTTTAAACCCTAAAATTGAATAAGACAAAGTGTTCTTCCATTTGCAAAATACTAGTATTGAAAATCGTCAGGTCCCCTTAACAAAAACGGAGTGATTTAACGCGCTTTATATAACAAAATTGAGACGACGCGTCGTTAAAATGAGATATGATGTCGTTCGAACGAGATCCCATATCGTTTGAACGACAATACATGTCGTTCGAATGAGATAATACGAAAAATAAATTTAATTTTTTATTTAAAACATTCTTCTATTAATCTTGGAAAATTCAGTTTGACGAAAAACAATGCCTCAACACTAAGAAAATATTTTAGAAAATTTTTGAAACCTCCTTTAAAAATTATCCCAACACCTTTAACTGAACCATAAAGGGACTTATACTTTCTCACCGAAATTAACCTTACAGAGGCTTGAATGTTGAAGAAGCTTGATATTCGAATCCGTCTCGATGCATATGTGATCTTGAATAATTCTTCGATGGATGAAGCGGTATACGATGTGACACCCTGCCCAATTAAATTCCGGGTGATTAGTCATTTATTCAATTTAAAATAAAGTGTTTGGTTGGTTCATTCTTAGCATCACTGTCGAAAAATATTTAACATTAATAATCACCTAATAGATAATTAAGCTAGCTTCAAAACATTTTCCATTATTAAATTATACCCAACGAATACATTAATAATTTCTAAGTATTAAAACTTAAACTATTTACCATTCACATGAATATTATAAATACTGGATATAACTCAACTGCTGAAATAAATAAGAGTGGATAAAACATTCCAGTTTAAAATCTCAAGCCAATAAACCGTAAAATACTCAATCCAATGGAAATGAACTACTAAAATAAACTGAGTACAATCTCTCTGATAAAACGACTGAGAATGGGCAACACATGCTCTATATGAAATGCCTGAACAAAACTGAAAGAAAGGATAGAATCATCTAAATGCAAGGACCTGCAATTCCCACGTTCGCTGCAGGTCACTAAATAATCCAAGCATCTAAGTCTGGTAACCCTGTGGCTGGGCACATGATATAATACATATATATAGCAAAAGAGAGAAGAATATCAAGAGACGGGTCAGAGCCCGAGTTATAAAACTATTTGTTGTAGCAAGTATTTAAAACTGCAATAAAGCAAGTATTATGTGCATGCTAGTTTTGAACTCTCACATGAGATCCTCACCTCTCCACTATTGTGCATGCCTAACGTACATCTACTCCAACCTAGTTATCTATAACACTCCCAACTAGGTCATAGACTTATACGTCTAATTATATCTCGTAAGGGTATCCCGTATCGCCCATACAAAACGTTATTAAAAATAGTTTATCCCGGATAACTACATTTCATATTCACCGTTCTACTAATTAATCTTTTACCCAACTAAGATTATTATATTTATCAACATTACTATATCTACTAGTTTCACATAGTAGAATTATTCACAAGTATATACATACATATATATATATATATATATATATATCATGCACCCTTAGTTTAAGACTACTAGGCGCAGTGCATACTCTGCTATCATGTCCCGGTGCATCGCTCTCTGCACGAAGGATTGCTGGTTCAATCTCTCACGAACCATCAAATTTAAATCACAAATATTGGAGGCGAACATAATCCCCATCCAAATGGGCCTCGTACATATCTACCCTCCCATTCAGCCGTCGAAACTATCCTACATCTCAGATATCACATAACCAAGTTCATATGCTCTGGGTACAAGTCAAATATCCCCCCAACGGGCAAAATAGGATAAGACTGTCCAGTACTCGAAACCCTCCTCCTAATACCAACCAGCGTAGGTATGCTATACACATAATAATAAACATATAATAGGCACTCTCACATCCTATTAAAATCAATGGGTATTCACCCAACCCGTACATATATTTCCATACGTAGTATTCTCTCATTATTACTTATAATATAATTATTTCGATTACTCTTGCTCAAAATTTCCAAGGTTAAATTGTCGTTCCAATATTTAAAGTATTATTTCCCAAATACGTCCCAAGAATTATGCGATGTAATAAACTCATCAAATACTAGTTTTCCTCACTCAAACTAATTGTGTAACTTGATTTGGGTAAAAATAGAAATTCCGAGATTTTTAAACTTGTCGTACGAACCAGAAGCTATCTCGTTTGAATGAGATAGTATGTCGTTAGAATGACATCTCACAAGATCCTATCTCGTTCGAACCAGGCTCAATCTCGTTTGAACGAGATTGAGCAGTTCCCTTCCCCAAACAGGCCTGCTACGTTTTCCACCATTAACAGTTACGTTTCCACCAGATTTTCAACTCTAAAACCTCTAAATTTCAAACCACACATCAATTAAGCAATTCTAATCATATTCTTAACATCTATATATGATTTCTAACACTATAATATCATTAAATCATCACTAACCATCAATCAAATTTGAAATCTCCAATTTAATTATCAAGAACCCTAGTTCTCAAATTTATATGCATAACTCTAAATGAAAACCCAGATTTATTCAGAATATTATCATAAATTCGTGGACATAATCCTATCTACATGAGGAAATCAAACTCTTATCAAATTAGTCCTAATTTATGATTAATTCTCCCAAATTTTCACCAATATTCATTTTCATATTAATGGGGTAATTACCTTGTTTAACATGAACACAAATATTGATAAAGAAAGCAAGCAATAAACACTTGTCTCAATTATAATGTTCCGATCCTCTGTTGAAATCAGTATAGGCTTGTTCCTCCTCTTCGGATCTACACTTTGCTGGGATTAGTGGTGTGAGTTCTTGAGTTTTGCACCAAGAACACCTATGGACTCTCCTTCTTCCTCTGTGGTTCTCTCTATCTCTCGTAGATTTAGAGATTGATAGACTTCCTCTCACCCATGTACAATCCATTTTATTTTTCTAATTTTCATCCATATTAATTTCCCAAAAATTTAAAAGATAAAAATACCCCCACAGAGTGCCGGTTTGGTCTAAAAATATTCCGGAGTCCAAATAAAATAACCGAGTAGAGTTTTCTGACTATCTTGACCCTTTCGGACTCAATGGCACACTCGAAATGACCATACAAGTTATTAAAAGTAATTTACTTCTTTAATCCTTTAAATTATTCCCAACACGATTCACACGCACGTCTTGACTTAATATATCACACTCTCGTAATTCCCACTCTCGATAATTTATAAAATTTCACAATTACATATTACATAATCACACAATAATATTCAATAATTCTCAACAATATGTTTTAACCCTTGGCATGCTAGTTAATATTTATTTTAATCCGAACTAATTAATAATTAATTTCTCACATTTTAATTCAATTAATCCAACAATAATAATTTATCCCATAATTATTTAATATCATAAAAAACGGAGTGTTACATACTCGCCCTAATAACGGAATTTCGTCCCGAAATTCGAAAGGTAAAGCATACCTGGTAAGTATAAGTTCTGGATATTTCTTGTGCATATCCTCCTATCGCTCCCAAGTAGACTCCTCTATATTATGATGCTCCCACTGAACCCGCACAAGTGGAACTATCTTTGATCTCAATCTCCTCTCGCTATGGTCTTAGATAGCCACATGCCTCTCCTTATAAGAACTGTTAGGATGCAAATCAATCTCCTCTATCTCAATATGAGTGTGGACCAACTCATCTCGAAGGTACTGCCTCAACGAGGAAATGTGAAACACATCATGAATACGGTGTAAGTGCTCCGACAATCCAAGTCTATATGCCACCGATCTGATCCTCTCGATAATGGGAAATGGTCTTATGTATCTCGAAGCCAATTTCCCCTTCTTTCTGAACCTCTTTACTCCTTTCATAGGAGATACTCATAGTAACACCTGATCCCCTACACTAAATTCCCTAAAGAACCACTTAGCATCGGTGTAGATTTTCTATCTGTTCTGGGCTACTTGAATACGGCTCCTGATCATCTCAATCCTGGCAGACGTGTCCTGAATTACCTCTTGCCCGAGTTGCTTGTTGTCCCCCACCTCTAGCTAACAAGCAGGACAATGACAAGGTCTGCCGTGAACTGATAGGAGTTATTGTACGCGAACTCCACCAGTGGATAGTACTTCTCCCACCTCCTCCAAAGTCAAGGGCGCACATGCATAACATATCCTCCAACATATTATTAGTACGCTCAGTCTTCCCATATGTATGCGGGTGATAAGCCTTACTCAATCGTATCTCGGTACCCATGGCCTCCTGAGAACTCTCCCAGAAGCGTGACACAAAAATCTTGTCCCTGTCGAACACGATATCTAGGTGCACCCCATGCAACCTCATTATCTCGACAATAAATAACTAGGTATACTGTCCCGTAGTGTAGTCTGTCCACACCGACAAAAAAAGAGCTACCTTGGTCAATCGATCCACCACTACCCACATAGAATCGTGACCCCTCTATGAGGTGGTCAACCCAGTGATGAAATCCATGTAAATGCTCTACCATTTCCACATAGGGATCTCTGGCGGATGCAGTAACCCTAATGGTTTCTGATGGTCCCCCTTTACCAACTGACATGTGTCACACTTGGACACGAACTCCCTAATGTCCTTCCTCATCCCACTCCACCAATATTGTCACCTCATATACTGGTACATCTTATCCCCTATGGGATGTACCGTAAATTGAGATCCACGTGACTTTGTCATCATTTCATGACGTAAGTCCTCACCCTCCGGGACCACTAATCTCCCATTAAATTATAAACCCCCATCTGAACTCACTGAATAGGGCTATGCGCCCTCCGCTAAAAGTCGTACAATATGATCCTGGGTGAACGAATTGGCGGCTTGGGCTTAGAACACCCTCATGACATTCTCTGGAGTGACTATCATGATGGACATAAAGGATCAGGACACTGCATCCTGGTGTCTTAGCTCTTTCCATTTCGCCTTCCATATATTTTCCACCTCATCTACTGGACTACGGCTCAACGCATCAGCAACTACGTTAACCTTCCCCGAGTGGTATTATATCTCGAACTGGTAATCTTTCATAAAATCTAGCCACCTACGCTGATGCATGTTTAACTCCCACTGAGTGAACAAGTATTGTAGTGACTTATGGTTTATGAACAGGCGAAATTTCTCCCCCAAAAAGTAGTGTCTCCAAATCCGCAGGGCAATCATGACCGCTTCTAACTCCAAGTCTTGGGTGGGGTAATTCCTCTCGCGAGGCTTGAGCTTACGGGAGGTATAAGCTATACCCTGATACTCCTGCTGAAGTACTCCACCAAGTCCCTGTAGGGAAGAGTCAGTATACACCAGGTACTCCACTTCTGGCCTAGGTAAAGCAAGAACTGGCGCCGAAGTCAACTTATCCTTTAGCTCATCGAAAGCTAACTGACAAGCATCATCCTAGATGAATGGCACCCCCATATGAGTTAAATTTATCATCGGACCCGCTATCTTCAAAAATCCCCAAGTAAACCATCGGTAATACCCGACTAAACCCAGAAAACTCCATACCTCTGTCGGTGTCGTGGGTTGTCCTTACTCCCTCACTTTTAAAACTTTGCTAGGATCTATAGATATCCCCCTATCAGATACAATGTGTCCCAATAACTGTACTTCCCACTACCAGAATTCACATTTCTCGAATTTGGCATATAGCTCATGCTCCCGTAAGGTCTGCTAAACCCTACGTAATTACTCGGCATGCTCCTCCTCAGTTTGGGAGTAAATCAGGATGTTATCTATGAAAATAATGAAAAAATGATCTAAGAACTCCCTGAACACCCGATTCATCAAGACCATGAATACAGCTGGAGCTTTGGTCAGCCAAAATCGCATAACTCGGAACACATAAGACCCATATCTTGTCAAGAAAGCAGTCTTTGACACATCCTGCTCCCTAATGCATAGTTGATGATACCCGAATCTCAAGTCCATCTTTGAGAAGTAGGTTGCTCCCCTCATATGGTCAAATAAGTCATCGATGTGAGGTAATAGATATTTATCCCGTATCTTGACTTTATTAAGATCCCGATTATCAACACAAAGTCATAAGGATCCATCCATCTTCTTCACAAATAGAACTGGATCACCATAGGGCGATGTACTTCTACGGATGAAACCATGTCCCAACAACTATTCTATCTGGTCCCGTAACTCTCTCATTTCCATCGAAGCCATTTGGTAAGGCGCACGTGCTATAGGACGGGTGCCCGGTGTCAAGTCTATCACAAACTCAATCTCCCTGCTCGGTAGTAACCCCGGTATGTACTTAAACACTTCAGCATACTCGTAAATAGCTGGAATCGGACTAAATGGAATTGCTACTAACTTAAAGGTCTCCACCTTTATGTAATACAAATGGGTGGATGACCCTCCCTCGGGGAGAGGTATCGCCACTATGAACATCTCTTGGCCCGAGATAGCGAACACAATACTCCTACTGAAGCAATCAATCATAACTCGATAAGTGACTAGACAATCCATGACAATAATGGCGTCATACTCTGACTTATTTAAGACAAGCATATCTGTAGGCAAAATCAGACTCCCAATCTCTATACCTACTCCCCAATATATAAAAAAAATCAATGACCCACTACCCAATGGCGAGTCTACACATGTCATTGTACTCTCTGTTATGCCTAACAACCTTTTGGTCTGTGAAAAACTATTGTCTATGAAGGAATGTGATGCCCCAGTGTCAAATAAAATGCACCCCATAGTACCATGGATAAGAAATGGACCCTCAACTGGGGGTGGAGCCTGTGGTGTTGCTACCTGGTGGACGTTATAAACACATCTATACTGTAACTATCCCTATTGAATCGGGGGAATGAGCAAAACTAGTATTGGTGCTATTGCTGGTAGGGCGGCAAGAAAAATGGGTCTCTGGGGCTCTTGCTGAGAACCCTGATGTTGGGGAAACTTACCCTTGTTAGGGAAATCCTGTTTCATATGGTTAGTCTTACCACAAGAAAAACACCTGCCATTAAAATTACCTCCCCTTTGACCCTATTAGCCTCAGCCCTACTGGTCGTTTCCACCTCTACCTTGGCCCTGGTGACCCTACTACTGGCCCTGCCTGTAGCCTCCCTGACCATGCCTAAATCCACCCGCTCTAAACCTCTTAGCACAATGTCCTGGCTCGGAACCCTGCTCACCTTGCCTCTATGGCTGCTGAGCTACCGGTGCCCCGTTGGCACTATCCCCACCTGTCCTACCCTGCTGGCTGGGCTCACCTTCTCTCTTGTTCCCCTTGTCATGGAAGCGGTGGTCCTGACAATGTATCAATGCAGCATTAAGTACGATTGTATAGGACTGCAAAGACTAATTACCTAGAAGGTGCTGACGGATCCTCCAGATTAGGCCATCCCTGAATATCTGTATTTTCTTCTCTTCGGTAGGCACCTCACTGGGTACCAAATTAACCAGTCTAGTGATTTCCTCCCCATATTCTACTATTGTCTTACCCTCCTGAATGAGGTCCAGAAATTTTCGCCTCATCTCAATCCGAACGGAAAAATGAAAATACTTGTCGTCGAACCGCACCCAGAACCTCTGAATCATCATACTGCCCCTCTCCTCTAAAGTGGTAGTGGACTCCCACCACTGTAATGCTTCCTATACTATCTTGAAGGTAGCTAGTAACTATCTCTGAATATATGTGCACTCATATATGCGAAGATTCCTCTGGATGTGTTTCTTCCATTGGCTCGCAATAAGAATGTCAGAACAGCCCGAGAACTCTAGGGGATATGCCTTTTGAAAAGAATCCATAACCATCCCCCATGTAGTGGTAAGCTGAACTGGAACTGGCACCACAACCTGAACCTGGGGTGGAGCCTGTTGAACCACCGCTAAAGCTGCAATCACCGCCGGAGCGACTATGGAGGCCACCTCGATTGCGTTCATTGTTCCCTGAGCCTGAGATGTTGGCTGCTCTGGATGGGCCTTTCTATCTCCTGGTGCACTTCGAGGTGGCATATCAGACGAGAAAGAATTTTATTAGTCCACAGTTATTATTAAATCTCAAATAGCTTAAGACGTAATCGCATATATAAGAGTACAACAGTCCTAAAGATATGGCTCTATATCAAAGGACGCTAAGCTGAAAGCATAATAAGCCATACAGATCCGAAAAGACTCTAGAACATGATGCTCTGATACCACCTATGACACCCTGCCCAATTAAATACTGAGTGATCAGTCATTTGTTCAATTTAAAACAAAGTGTTCGATTGGTTTATTCTTAGCATCACTGATGAAAAACATTTAACATTAATGATCACCTAATAAATAATTAAGCTAGCGTCAAAACATTTTCCATTTTAAATTATACCCAATGAATACATTAATAATTTCTAAGTATTAAAACATCAACTATTTACCATTCAAAGGAATATAATAAATACTGGATATAACTCAACTGCTGAAATAAATAAGACTGGACAAAATATTCCAGTTCAAAATCTCAAGCCAATAAACCATAAAATACTCAATCCAACTGAAATGAACTACTAAAATAAACTGAGTACAATCTCTCTGATAAAACAACTGAGAATGGGTGACACATGCCCTAAATGAAATGTCTGAATAGAACTGAAAGAAATGATAGAGGCATCTAAATGCAAGGACCTGTAATTCCCACAATCGCTACAGCTCGCTAAATAATCCAAGCGCCTAAGTCTGGTAACCCTATGGCTAGGCACCTGATATAATACATATATATAGTAAAAGAGAGAAAAATAGCAAGAGACGGTCAGAACCCGAGTTGTAAAAATATTTGTTTTAGTAAGTATTTAAAACTGTAATAAAGAAAGTAATATGTGCATGCTAGTTTCGAACTCTCACATGAGCTCCTCACCTCTCCACTATTGTGAATGACTAATGTACATCTACTCCAACCTAGTTATCTATAACACTCCCAACTAGGTCATATACTTATAATTCTAATCATATCTCGTAAGGTTATCCCGTATTGCTGATACAATATGTTATTAAAAATAGTTTATCTCGGATAACTACATTTCATAATCACCGTTCTACTAATTAATCTTTTACCCAACTAATATTATTCTATTTATCAGCATTACTATATCTACTAGTTTCACACAGTAAAATTATTCACAAGTACATATATATATATAGTCACATCATCCCTATACATATATATACTAATCTTGTACCCTTAGGTTAAGAACACTTGGCGCAATGCATACCTTGCTATCATGTCCCGATGCATCGCTCACTGAATGAAGGATTGTTGGTTCAATCTCTCACGAACCATCAAATTGAAATCACAAATATTGGAGGCAAGCATAATTTCCAGCCAAATGGGTCACGCACATACCAACGCTCCCATTCAGCTGTCAAAACTATCCAACATCTCAGATAAAATGTAACCAAGTTTATATGCTCTAGGTACATGTCAAATATCTCCCCAACAGGCACCAGAGGATAAGACTATCCCCTACGTCCCAAGAATTCTGCACTGTATTAAATTCATCAAATACTAGTTTTCCACACTCAAACTAATTGTGTAACTTGATTTGGGTCAAAATAGAAATTCCAAGATTTTTGAACCTGTCGTTCGAACTAGAAGCTATCTCGTTTGAATGAGATAGTATGTCATTAGAATGACATATCACGAGATCCTATCTCGTTCTAACCAGGCTCAATCTTGTTTGAACGAGATTGAGCAGTTCCCTTCCCCAAACAGGCCTACTACGTTTTCCACCATTAACAATTACGTTTTCACCAGATTTTCAACGTTTTCACTAGATTTTCAACTCTAAAACCTCTAAATTTCAATCCACACATCAATTAATCAATTCTAATCATCTTTGTAATATCTATATATGATTTCAAACACTATAACATCATTAAATCATCACTAACTATCAATCAAATTCGAAATCCCCAATTTAATTATCAAGAACCCTAGTTCTCAAATTTATATGCATAACTCTTAATGAAAACCCAGATTTAATCAGAATATTATCATAAATTCGTGAACATAATACTATCTACATGAGGGAATCAAACTCTTATCAAATAAGTCCTAATTTGTGATTAATTCTCCCAAATTTTCACCAATATTCATCTTCATATTAATTGGGTAATTACCTTGTCTAACATGAACACAAATATTGATAAAGAAAGCAAGCAATAAACACTTGTCTCAGTTATGATGTTATGATCCTCTGTGGAAATTGGTATAGGCTTGTTCCTCCTCTTCCGATCTATGCTTTGGTGGGATTTGTGGTGTGAGTTCTTGAGTTTTGCACCAAGAACACCTATGGACTCACCTTCTTCCTTTGTGGTCCTCCCTATCTCTCGTAGGTTTATAAATTGACAGACTTCCTCTCACCCACATACACTTCCTTTTATTTTTCTAATTTTCGTCCATATTAATTCCACAAAAATCCAAAACATAAAAATAGTCCTACGGGGAGCCAGTTTGGCCTAAAAATATTCCAGAGTCCAAATAAAATACCTGAGTAGAGTTTTCTAACTATCTCGACCCTTCCGGACTCAATGGAGCATATGAAATGACCATACGAGTTACTTAAAAATAATTTACTTCTTTAATCGATTAAATTAGTCCCAACACAATTCGCACGCGCGTCCTGAGTTAATACACCAAACTGTCATAATTCCCACTCTCGACAATTTATAAAATTTCATAATTCCATATTACGTAATCACACAGTAATATTCAATAATTCTCAACAATAAGTGTTAACCCTTAGCACGCTAGTTAATATTTATTTTTATCCGAATTAATTAACAATTAATTTCTCACAATTCAGTTTAATTAATCCAACAATAATAATTTATCCCACGATTATTTAATATCATAAAAATAATGGGTGTTACATACGACATACTCAATTGGGATGGACATTTATAAAATCATGTTCTTACAAATCTCCCCCTATGTCTATGCCGGTACAAAATAAAAACATCGGAATTATCAACTTAAATGACCTATACAAATCTACCCTCCTATGAACCCAAAAATGAAGAGGTACTAAACTTGTAGGTCTCAAAACTTTTCTTCAAAATCTTCAACATTAAATCTTCAAATATTTAAACTTTTCTCATCAGGGTATGCAATCCAATAATTTTTAACTTTATACCTAGACACAGGATAAAAAGCAAATACTTTGTGACGCATCGAGTTTGAAATGGCATAAAAATACATCAATCATCATAATCAAATCTCCCCCATAATGTAAAAACTCTCATAATTCCTTCTCCCCCCTTTTTATTTGACCAAAATAGACAAGGAAATGAATAACCAAATCAAGCATGGAGTTGTCATGATAAACAAGGCAATCAAACTTCGATCACAAAGAGATACTCAAATGTATTCCACAAACTTTTTTTATTTTTCAATTTTTCTAACAAAATGCAAAAATCACACCATGAATTTACACTAAGACAACCAAATCATGGAAACGGAATGAATGGGTGTGAACATATTCAATAGGTAATAAAACTCAATCAAGCATGTGTGCAAGATGCATAAGTGTACTCCTATCGAATGAACATAAAAAATATCCTTAGGTGTAAAATTGTTGAATTTAGATGATATCGACTAAATCAAATCAAAAAATCAAAGCCAAGGTGATTTTGACACCAATAACGTCCAAAACTATTTAGTGCCATTTCGAGAACTTTTCAAAGGACATGCAAACCCATTGATACATATCTAACCAAAACTCCCTCATAAATAATAATATTTTTGTTTTTCTAATGAGGTTCTAAATTCTCAACTTAGCGAAAACCTATTTGCCCAAATTTTGGCATATTTCATCTTTTTATTTCCTTAAATTTTTTGGGCGGGCTCTTTTCAAACGGTGGCTTTAACGACGTGATAATTATTCACTCACAGCCCTTTCCCCTGCACCCCTTATTTTTTCAAATTTGAAAAAATTCCTCATGAGCAATGGTTTTTACATGCACTACATTTATTACTCTCATATTATTGAACTTGGTTCGTTTTATGGACATGATTGAGATGAAAAAACTCGACCAACATGTGATAGACATGTACAATAATCAAACAAATTCGTGCACATGTGCCATAAAGGAAACAATGAGTCAAACATATAGGAAGTATTAACTAATAACATCTCAATGACCCTAAACATTGTAAAGCACATGGATGACATGATATATTGTGTCAAAACACTATCAAATTGTCACACGGATAAATGTAATGAAATTGTGACTCAGTCATCCTAAATGTTCATTCATATACGGCGTAAACAAAATATAAAACTCTTTTTGTCTTTTTCAAAAATTTCCTCAAAATAAAATCTTTTTTTCTTTTTCAAAAGTTTAATAAAAAATAAAAATCTTATTAGATTTTTTGAAAAGTATAACACAATTGTAATACAACCAGCAATAGGCATATAACACCAATATGAAAGTCATCATATGCTAGCAAATAGTGATCACACAAATGAATCAATAATCAAGGCACGTGTGATTAAACAAACAATACAGTATAAGCAATTAAGCATGAATACTAAGAGCAACTGCATATAAACTTTTAGAGGCAACCCAGCAATACCAAATAATATCAAGATGAACTAGTGTACTGCAAACAGAAGAAAAAAAATCTCATGGGGTCGCTCGAACGAAGCACCCTTTCGCTCAAACGACAAGGGCTTCTCATGAAAAGAATCTTCGCGCGACATCAGAAGTCGTTCGAACGAGAAAAACAAATTTTCACAGATTGCCCAAAATGTTAAACAGTGTTACCCAGTGAAAATTTTTACTGACACCAATACCTGAAAGGAGCTGACTGAAGCAAAACAGTGCTAAAACAGTAGCATACTAATAGAAAATTTTAGACTACAACAGAGTAAGTCATAACAGTAGTAAGAGTATATCATGGAGCACCACTAGAGTATGGAAAATATCAAACGCAATCAACCAAAAGATCTTAGTAAGAAATAACTTTGATTAAATTCTTACTCTTTGTAGACTTGTTGGATTTAATCCTTATTGTTGAATTATTTTCTGAAGGTCATAGGCCCTTGTTGTTACCGTAGACTTGGGTTATTCATTGGAGGAGTACGTCTAGAGATATCTTATTCATTATTACTAAGGTGTAGGTGTGGAATAGTGTCACTTCTTTACAAATTTGTATTTATTTTATTTAGTTCACACGATTGTGTGTATTTCAGATTTTTCCCAAGTCAGAGATTGTATCAGATGTACTTGTATTCATAGATGAATATTGTACCATTGAGATTTTATGTTCCAGAGTTGGATGTATTTTTTATTGAAGTGATTGGTATCCAAGATGTTTTATTTTATTCAAAAGTTTATTATCTTGTATTATATCTACTTACTTCATTTTATTTGTTTCATTATGATAAGAATGTTACTGAATGTTTTTTCTATTAGACCTAGTCAATCTATTTATGTATTTTACTGGATGTGAAAGAAGCTTTGTAGATTTTCAAAGTTTCAATACTCATGAAGTCTAAATGAATGAGCCTCACTCTCAACTCAAACGTCTCAAGACTAATCAAGATTTTGTAACTTGAGTGATGCACGACTGCATACTTAGACATGGAGTTTAGCTAACTTATATAAAATTAAAAATAATTACATACTCAATTATGAGGAAACTTTCTGACTTGTTTTAAGTATTAACTTCACCAAAATATCCTTGCATGAAAAGACCTCTTTAATTTAATGAACATCCTTTGCTCGCTCCAGCGAATGTGTCTAATGAGAACTTTCATTTGTTACAAAGAAAATAATTGTAATTGATATATCTCTGTTTGTTCATTAAACAAAGAACTCTCTTAGTAACTTAGGGTTTTGTAGAGGGGTACACAAGAACCCCTCAATAATCGTAGAGAGTAACACAAGAAAACCCACATTAACCATAGATGTTAGCATGAGAAACCTTCATATAAAATATAAAATAATTCATTAGCAATCCCTTAGTAACCTTAAAAGGATGAACGAGAAGTACCCCAATAACCTTAGATCGATACATGAGAAATCCTTGTTAATAATATAGAGGAGTGCATGAGAATATCTTAAGTAATCAAAGAGTGGTGCACAGACTACTCTATTAACATGCTAATTATCTTTGTTTTGAAATATTAACTTAACAGGAGGCTTTGGTAGAGTAAGCATGGCTCTAGCATCCAGGAAATACGGGGATCTTTTGAGTATTTTGATTTAGATTCTGAGAGGTAAGACTAGCTGAGAAAGATATGGCTCAATCACTTCAATAATTTGAGAAAAAGGGAATAGTAGTGCGAGAGACCCAATGGGTGAATCTCATAGACACCCACATGACTTAGGTCACTTATACACATAATCAAGAGAGTAACCAAAAACATTACTTGCAAAATTATTAGTCACCGAAGAAAGAGAGTAACCTAAAAGGTTGATCGCAGATAAACATAGAGCCACGGTAGCTAATGACCTCTGGGGTATCTTGTAGGATTTTAATCTTGCACAACAAGGTTTTACTAAAAGACACGATACTAATTTTTTGGGCTACCGGCCGCTAAGATTATCTTTTCTCACAATTCCACCAGGTGACACACTATTAAAAGGTAATAGCGGTTCGACAGTGGCAGAAAATCATGGGGGATAAAATGTTCTAGATATTTATCACAAAAAATATTGTATACGCCCACAATGACACATTATCTTCAAAGTTTTTCTATAAATAGAACCTTAATTTCACACTAAACGATGTGACACAACATAACACTATTATGCTGCGTAGAAATCCATAAAAGCACAAAGATATTCTCTCCCTGCTTCTCTCTCATATTTATTGAAGTTCTTACTTATCCTTTCTCACAGAATCATCACTCTTAAGAGGGACCTACTTTTTATTTATTATTGTAATGTTGATTACGTATTAAAAAAGTATTGTATTCAATCATCACTACCTCTGTGTAATAGAAACAATATTTATTATAAAGAAAAGTTCATTTTTGTTAATATTCCAGCCTTTTGATATTAATTTCTTTGAACATACTTTTATAAGTGTAGGTCATGACTCTCCATTTATAGATTTTTATAGACCCCTGTACCATTACCCTCTAACATATGGAGACTCTGTTATGAAGATATCCTCACAACTATGGATAAACAATGTCATAATATCACAAAGCAACTTTTTTATGATACACCACTAGGTAATAAAGACCCTAAAAGCAATAACTCCAATGAATACATGGTTATTACTAGTAGTAAAGGACCTGGCCCATTCGTGGTCCAGACAAGGAACTCAGTTGTAAATCCACGGCTAATAGGGTTGAACATCATGGGATTATTCTTTGAGTTTTTGAAGAAACACAATGTGTACATATTCGGCTTACGTCAGACTAGTACTATACCATTGGTTACCCCCACTGTAGGAGTAACCACATAAGAAGAATCACTGATGAAGAACGAACTTACAGAGCAATCACCTGCCCATGTCGCATCTTCGTTGGTTAAGAAAGTTACAATAGAAGAGGCTTCTTTAAAGACACTAACTTTTGAAGAGGTAGGTATACTTATCTCATTAAAGAAAATTGAGTCTCCTTTTTCTTTATGAGGACTAAAAATCTTTTTCCTGGAAGTCTCAATGATATACCATATTGAGAGGGATACATCCCACCAAAATTCATCAAGTTCAATAGGAAATAAGAGAAGCCAAAGAGCATGTCAAAATGTTTATGCAATACCTTGAGGTGCATTGCATTGAAAATAATCTGAGGCTGAGGGAGTTCTCAAAAAATCTTACTGGAAAGGACTACTCATGATACTCTTACTTGAGACTAACTAGAATCCCTACTTGGGAAAAGATTCATAGGAAATTCCTTCATTAATTCTTTGTGGAATAAGATGAATTTACCTTGAGACACATGGACTAGGAAGTTTAAAAACCTGGTGAGGATCTGATGAAATACATCAAGCACTTTAGAGAAAAATCTTTGGATGTTCATGAGAAATCCACAAAGGCAATATTGATGCAAATATGTGTGGAAGGGTTGCTCGAAGAGTACAAGCTTCACTTGATAAATGAAACCAAGGAAGGAACGTCTAAAGAATTCACCCGAGTGACAAGGTATATTGTGATGATCAGGATACTAATATATCAAAGTTGGAGAGCAGCAAATGTTCCTCAACATGAAAGATTCTAGGTCGCTTTAATACAAACTATTAATTGTGTGGATGGTAGTTCAAAAGGGAAGAAAAATATAGAAGTAATGCCAGATAATGAGGGGGATAGATAAAGGAAGTTTGAAAGTGAGGTACCTCCACCTTTACCTTGTGTGTTAAAAAAGTGATGGATTATTTTTCACGTCCACCTAACTTTCTCTATAAAGGACATATGGCCGCAGATAGAGCCAAGGGCAAGTTATGTTATCTACACAAAAGAGTGCTACACTCAATAAAAAGATTGTTGTTATATTCATAAGATACTCAAACATTAAGTCTCTTAAGGCACTCTTTAGATCCTTCTATTGATGTAAAAAATTAGATTGTATCTAATTATTTAATCACGGATAAAATAAATAAGACAAAGAAGTTTTAAAGTGGTTCAGCCTTATAATAATGGCCTACGTCCACTGTTTTTGTTATTGCTGACTGTTTGGGAATTCTCGATTACAAGTTTTCTCAAGAAATTCCGGCCCCTTTACATTGAGGGTAATACAATGTATTTATAACCCTGAGGCTGTAATGTGAAAGGGTAATACATTAAATGGTGTACATTTGAAAGGGTAATGTATTAAATGCCCCCTTAAGTGTATACATCTGAATGATAAGCATTTAATGAATAGTCAAACTGTTGTTTATCCTGCTATTAATGCTTTGTTCAAGGTGCAGCTCAGACCGCCTAAGTTCCTCGGTACTCAAAAGTTCCTCGGAGAGTTCTTGTAAGTCGGAGCGTCTGAGTTGGTCGGGGAAGCAGTGTTTCTCGTTGTAGCATGGTTCCTCGGAGCGTCTGAGTTCCTCGGAAGTATTTGTTGTTGCCACGTAGATTGCCACGTGTCTTCACCCAATTGAGCCATGTCAGCAGACTAAATTTGGTATCAACAGAAGCCCCCAATGTTTCATAGTTCGAAATTTGATGAGTGTGGAACATTCTTTCTCGATGTATAGCGGTTTTAAATGGTTATCCTAAAATTTAGGAGTGTTTCCTTTGTATTTATTTTTCCTTCCAAATTTGTAGAATCAGGATTTTTTGAATTTTTATAACCGCCTCGATCTCCGCGTACTTTTTGTCCTTCTAGCCGCCGGTAGCGTAATCGTTTCTTTTTGTAATCATTAACTTTACCGTTTCCCAAGGCAAAGTATTTAAACACTGCAAGAAATCCCATCGTCTTCTACTTTTTCAAATTTGTATCTTCGAGTTTTCTATCATCTCTTTCTCTCCTGTGCACTCATCTCTTCCATCGTTCGTTGTCAACAGATCCCTTCTTTTTCTGTAAGATCTTCTTCCTTATTCTTCATTTCCTTTATTCATCATGGTTTACCTTGTTGAATCTCTTGATAAATTTTGTTCTGATTTTTCTATTCCTTTATGGGTTGTTCTGGAGGAATTTTCTGAACCTTCTGATTATTTTCGTTTGGCTGAGGGACATTGGTTCCCCAGTCTCTTTGTTGCTGAGTGTGGATTTTCTTTTCCCCCAAAATCTCTATGTCTGTAATTATGTCAATACTTTGACGTGGTTCCTGCAAGAATAGCCCCCAATACATGGAGAATAGTTAATGGGGTTCACAGACTAAATTAAATTCATGGAACTCGCATAGAAATTCTAGAAATCATGTTTTGTTATAGATGGGCTATTGGTGATAATACTTTTTATTTAAAAACTAGATTTTTAAATAGGGCTTTAGTGGTCAATCTCCCGGATGCCAATAGGGATTATTTTGAGCACGTGGTTGTTATAAAAAATTGGCAATATGCTCCTTTGTCTGGAGATGAAGTGTATCAGGGTACCAGATGCCCTCCCTATGGTAATGGGATACGTTATTTTATTTCATTTTATTTATTTTGAGATTATGCTTCCTTTATGTTTGATAAAATGTGCCACTGATATTTTAATGTTTATTTATTTGCAGTTGACAACAAAAGAAAGTGTCCAAAAGAGGCAGACGTTAATATAAGGCACTGAAAACTTATCTGGAGTTTGCATCAGACTGTTGCCGACGAGCATATTAGGTCAACTTCATATCTTCTTTAGTACAAGAGTTACACAACTTCTTTCACTGCTCATCCGGTGATAAGCGACGCAGAGCCAGTACCAGTTTCTACCAGTTCTTTGCCTGAGTCACACGTTCCTTTAAGTGAAAGGATGAAGAAAATAAGACCTCCCACCCTGTTCGAGAAACCTGCCTCTGGTGTTGGAGAGGCAAAAAGAAGTAAACATGATGTCCCAGAAGGGACAAAGAAAATTGATGCAGCCCCTCTAACTGCTCCTATGAAGGTTCCTGAGAAGCCTTCAGTGGCCCCGAGCAAGGCTGCTGCTCCAGGCGAGGTGATTGTTATATCACCGACCAAGAGTTCTTCCTTGGTTAAAACTATTCATGTTCCTTCGAGGAGGCTGAAGAAGAGCTCCTCGGTCAATTTGGCTGACACCGTCTCTCAGCCCCCGACTAGTGGAGTTCCCACTTTTGTTCCCCCGAGCTCTGCCATGAACTCGGTGAAGATTTGGATCATTCCCGAGATCCAAGGTATTGAAGAAAACCTTTCTCGAAACATGGTTACCTCATTGGCAGCTCGCCATATTGCTTCTGTAAGTCCTTTTATTTTGAACTTTTCATCTTTCCCTTGTTATATCTGTCTCTGACTTGCTTTCATTTTCTTTTCACAGTTGGTGAGCTGCTTTAACACAATTTTGAAGAAGGATGAAGCTATTAAAGCTTCCAGCTCCTCGTCTGGTGTAGAGGAAGCTTTGATGGGTCTGACGCGATCTTTGGAAGATTCTCGTCAGAACCATGATGCTGACAAGGCTTCTTGGGAGAAGAAACTTGCCTCAGTCGAGAAGGAGAAAGTTCAAGTTATTGAAGTCTCCAAGGAGTTGGAGAAAAATTAAATAGTCTGGAGGAGAAGAATAAGGAGATTGAAAGGAAGCTCAAGAATGCTGAGGAGTTTGAAGATAAACTCAAGGTTGCTGAGGAAAGGTTGGGTCAGCTTCAGGAAGAAAGTCGGCAGAAAGAAGAAGCTGAGAATAAACTGAAGGCTGCTGAAAATCTTCTGTCCGAGAAGCTTTCCTCGGAGAAGTTAAAGAGGAAATCGGCTGTGAAGAAATCTTTCAACGCTGGCTGGGATAAGGGGTGGAACAAAGGCTTGGCTTCCATGATGTCGCAAGTCAAATTTGGCAGCCTAAAATACTTCAGAGATGGGTGGGTCGCAGCTCTTCAGGAGATGAAGGTTGATGAAACTTCTGAACTCTTCCAGCGACACATCCCCGGTCCCCCTCCAACTCCTGAAGACGAAGAAGAGGACGAAGATGCCTCTGAGGAGTCTTCCATGGTGATGGGAGATTAAGTTTCTCATCCCCCAGCCATCCAGCCTATTAACGAGGAACTTCAGCAACTCGCTACTTCATCCGAGCAACTGCCAGTGCTCCCCGATCAACTTTCTGTTCCCTTCGAGCAACCTACCTCCTCGTCCCAGCCTCTCGAGAAAGTTTTGGGAGACAAGGAAAAGGTGTAGAGTTGTTCAGGTTTCTTTCTATTTTATTTCTCTTTATCAAATGTAACCCTGGACATGTAACTCTGATATTTATGATATAATAAAATTTGAACTTTTGTTTATGCTTACTGTCGTTTCTGATCTTCATACTTTGTTGGTACTCTTATTGATTATTTCTTTTTCTTCCTCTACTAGTTTCTGGCCATGATGGAATTATTGTCTTCTCATGACACAAAGCTGTTACGGTAATGCAATGAGTATTTTAAGGCTGGTCACACAGATCTGAGCGCAGCACAAATCGTCGACATCCTCGGCCAAGATGCTTCGGAACAGGCAATTGAAGCTTACCAATATTTGAAGTATCTGTTTGATCGTGCGGTGGCCAATAATGTAGCTTACTATGATATGATTGAGGATCTCCAAGGAACTCTTGATGACCTTAAACAATAATATAAGGAATCCACTGCCCTCTTGCACGAGGGGTACGAGAAGAAATATAAGCAAACTGTTGCCGACAAGGGATACGAGAAGTGTTTTGCTGCATATGATGTGAGGGAAAGAACTTTGAAAGCAGAGGTCGAAGAGCACAGGCAAATAGCCGAGTTGTTGGAGTAAGAAAATAATAACTTGCAAAGAGAAGTATCTCAATTAAAATCTGCTGCCTCCACTTCAAATGCTTTGATCCCAGTGACTGACGAGGGATTCTCGTTCTTGGAGGTAGAGAACGCTAACCTGAGGGACGAGTTGGAAATCTTGAAGAGAGATGACCCTTTTACATCTTCTCGTGGATGAGCAAGAGCTCCTCGGGGACGAGAAAGAGCTACTCGAATTCTTATCGAGGAACAGAGGACTCAATCTGCTTTAGAGAATCAGGCCTTCCAGCTGATGGCGAAGAACTAGGCATTGGCTGAGATGTCTAAGAAAATCAGGGACCTGGAAGAGCAGATTTCTGCGCAAAAATCTATCTTGGAGAATAAAGAACTCTTCATCAAAAATCTCCACGAGCAGCTGGAAAGACTGACATATCAATTTCATAAGCAGCCGAGGGAGTTCTGGATGGCTGGTTACAACGAGGCTCTCTACCACTTGGACGACCGTATCCAGAGCGCCAATAATGAGGGCTACAAATAGGGATGACTGAATGCCCTAGGTGTGATGCAACTCTAACAGGGTCATTACCTGTGGGATTACCATAATCCTGGGCTGCTCGACCTACCCTTGCCACCATTCAATCTAGCTATGAGTTGGATCCCTGCTCGGGCCATCCCTCGGTGTTTAATTTCCAAGTACCTCGGCGATTACAATTTACATTCCAATGCGGAGATATCTCGTCCCGAGCATCTACTGGATCGACCATCCGTGATGAATATCAGGATGTTAAAGGATCTTAACTTCATAAATTCTCCTCTTGCTTTAAATGATTCGCCTGCTGGCGAGGAACCTGTTTCAAAAGCAGAGGGGAAGAAACCAATAGAATATGAGTATTGATGTAATAAATTTATATTTCATTCCTGATGTATTTTGTTCTACATTTAATGAAATAATTTTATTTGCAAATCTTGACTGCTATTGTTTTGTAACACTTTACATCTGTGCATGTGTATCTGTTAAAAAGATAACAATATTATTTTATTTGTCGACCAACTTATTGTCGAGTAGTTTGAATTTGTGGTAGTCATTTTAAAAAGTTACTAAGTTGTTTCTCGACCAACTTACTAATTTGTCGACCAACTTAGTAATAATTTAAAAAGTCACGAGTATCAAAAATTTTGCTTGATCACTTTTTTTTATCCATAAAATGTTTCCGACCAACCAAGGTCTGTAAATTTTCCTTCTTGACCAACCACAGTTAGTGGGTTTTTATCCCCGATCATCCATAGTTAGTGGATTTTTCCTCTACGAGGAGCTTTGGCACTTTCTGGAATAATTTTACCTCCCGAACAACTTTAGTTGGAGTTTTCGAGAATATATTTACTTCCTAACCAATATAAGGAATACAGTTTTACTTCCCGGAGAAATACAGTTTTACTTCCCGGAGGAATACATAGTTTTACTTCCCGGAGGAATACAGTTTTACTTCCCGAAGGAATACATAGTTTCACTTCCCGGAGGAATACAGTTTTACTTCCCGGAGGAATACAGTTTTACTTCCCGGAGGAATACATAGTTTTACTTCCCGGAGGAATACAGTTTTACTTCCCGGAGGAATACAGTTTTACTTCCCGGAGGAATACGTAGTTTTACTTCCCGGAGGAATACAGTTTTACTTCCCGGAGGAATACAATTTTACTTCTCGGAGGAATACATAGTTTTACTTCCCGGAGGAATACAATTTTACTTCCCGGAGGAATACAGTTTTACTTCCCGGAGGAATACATAGTTTCTCGGCCAACCTTAGTTGGCATTTTCGAGAAGAAATTTGAGTAATCCGAGTATTGTCGAGTAGTGTGTAGCACTAGTATTCCCCGAAAAATTTTCAATAAAAAGAGAGAATTTGGCAGAATATCTTCATTTTATTCATACTGATGGAACTGCATTACATGAGAACATACATCACTGGTAATACTTGCGCAGGTGCTCTGCGTTCCATGCATTCTTAAATTCCTCCCCCTCTAAAGTTGCTATTTGGTAGGTTCCTCGTCGAACAACTTCTGTAACTCGGAATGGTCCATGCCAATTTGCCTCCAATTTGTTGTGCTTTTGAATCACTTTCTTTAGCACATAGTCTCCTTCTTTCAGGTCGCACTTCTTCATTCTCTTATTCTAGAACAAAGCTGTTCGTTGTTGGTATGCATCATTCCTGATGGCTGCTTCTTCTCTAACTTCCTCGAGCATGTGTAAATCCAATCTTCTCATTAAGTCGCTGACAGGGGAATTGAAATTCAGTACCATGTGCGTTGGGAGACCCAACTCGGCAGGTATAACAGCTTCACTTCCAAACGCCAGCATATATGGTGATTCTCCAGTTGCTGCTCGGGGAGTAGTACGATAAGCCCATAGTACTGACTGTAACTCGTTGATCCAGTTTGCCTTTGCGTCGCTTAGTCTTTTCTTCAAGCCATTTAGCAGTGTTCTGTTCGTCACTTCAATCTGTCCGTTGCTTTGGGGATGTCCTGGTGCAGAGTGGATCTTCAAGATATTGGACTGATGGCAATAGGCAGGGAACTCCTCGTTGTCTAATTGTGTTCCATGGTCTGTGATGAAGGCATGAGGAAGACCATATCGACAAATGATGTTCTTACAAATAAATTGGTACACTTTGTCATACGTCATATCAATGAGAGGCTCAGCTTCTACCCACTTAGTAAAATAATCCACAGTGACCACGAGATACTTAAATCTTCCCCTAGTCGTCGGCAGTGGCCCAACCAAATCTATTCCCCATATGGAAAAATGGCCAAGAGGAAGTAATGGGTGTTAATAACGCTTGTGGAGTTCTTCGGATGGAGGAAAAGCGCTGGCAGTTGTCACATTTCTTGGCATAGGCTATACAATTAGCCCTCATCATCAGCCAGTAGTATCCGTGCGTCATTACCCTTTGCAAAAGCGTCTGACCTGCTACATGGGCTACACAGGACCCATCATGGATCTCTTCAATTAAATCTTTCACCTCGGTGGGATGCACACATCTCTACAAACCTACTATAAGTCCTCGTCTGTATAGAATACCGTTGGTCAGTAAATAACGAGCAGCCCTAAACTTCAATTTCTTGGCTACAAGTTTGTCAGTTGGTAATTCCCCTTTCTCAATATATGCCCTGATGAGATCCATCCATGATCATCCTAAATTGAGGGTAATAAATTTCATCGTTAGATCTTTATCTATACTCCGAACAGCTAAAACATCAATTGGGATTGTTCTTCGTAGCTCGGTACGAGTAGCTAATGCTAATCGAGCTAAAGCGTATGCTCTTGCATTCTCCATTCTTGGTATTCTGACCAGCCGAATAGCAGCAAATTCTGATACCAACTCCATCACCTTTGCATGATATTTAATCAGTAATTCTCCTTTGGCTGCATGTATTCCCAACATTTGATTTACGATCAATTAAGAATCACTGAAGACAATAACCTACTGCGCCTCCATAACGTTTGCCAAATTAAGACCTGCAATCATGGCCTCATACTCAGCCTCATTATTGGAAGCTTTGAACTGGAAACGTAGGGCGTATTCCATGTCGACCTCGTCCGGACTGCTCAAAACTATCCCTGCGCCACATCCTGTTGTGCAAGATGAACCATCCACAAACAGACTCCATATAGGTAACTCGTCTTCAAATTTCTGATCTGACAGAGTTCCTCGGTGAAATATTTGTCACTTTCTTTCATCCTCCCCTGATATTTCTTTCTCTTCATCGATCACCTTTTCTTGCCCTTTTACCAACCTAAGCTGGTTTAGGCTCGAATTTGATGATCCTGTAACATCCACTTGCCCTTTTACCAACCTAAGTTGGTCTGAGCTTGTGTTTAATGATCTTGTAACATCCACAGGTTGATCAACGAGCAACTTTTGCTCCTCAGGGGTATCAGGATATGTGAACTCTGCTATAAAATCTGCTACAGCTTGCCCTTTCAAAGATGATCTGGGTTCATAAACTATATCATATTCACCAAGTTCTATTGCCCAGCACATCAATCTTCCTAACTTTTCTGGTTTGTGAAGGGCTTGCCTCAATGGCATATGAGTATATACTACTATGGTATAAGCTTGAAAGTATGGCTTCATTCTTCTACTTGCCTTGATCAATGCTGGTGCCAATTTTTCCAGTCTTGGATATCTGATTTCTGCTCCTCGGAAGGCCTTACTTGTGTAGTAGATTGGTTTTCTACTCCATTCTCCACTCTTATCAATGCCGAACTGACTGCATTCTCGGACACTGCCAGATACAAATATAATTTCTCTCCCATCACTGGCCTGGATAACAGTGGAGGTGCTCCTAAGTATTTCTTCAAGTCTTGAAAAACCTTCTCACATTCATCATTCCACTCAAAAGTCTTTTGGAGTGTCTTGAAGAATGGGAGACATCGATCAGTTGCTCGCGATACAAATCTGTTGAGTGTTGCTACTCGTCCTATAAGACTTTGCACCTCTTTCTTCGTTGTTGGAGATCGCAGCCCTAGCAGAGCTTTGATCTTTTTAGGGTTAGCTTCAATGCCTCGCTGATTGACAATGTACCCGAGAAACATACCTTCTCGTACTCCAAATATGCACTTCGTCGGGTTCAACTTCATTTGATATTTATCCAGTTGATCAAAAGTCTGACTTAAGTCAACTAGATGATCGACAGCTTTCTTGCTTTTTGTCAGCATATCGTCAACATAGACTTCCATATTGTAACTGATTTGTTCAGCAAAGACCTTGTTCATCAGCCGCTGATATGTCGCACCTGCATTTTTCAAACCAAAAGGCATAACATTATAACAATAAGTTCCCCTAGGGTAATGAAAGAATTACTCTCCCTGTCTTCAGGTTTCATTTTAATCTGATTGTAACCAGAATAAACATCCATGAAGCTCAGCAGCTCGTGTCCCGAGGTAGCATCCACTAGTTGATCAATTCGTGGCAGCGAAAAATGATCCTTTGGGCATGCTTTATTGAGGTCGTTGAAGTCTACACACATCCTCCACTTGTTGTTCTTCTTCTTCACCATCACCACATTTGCTAACCAGTCAGGATATTTAACATCTTTAATAAAGCAGGCTTTCTGGAGCTTCTTGACTTCCTCCTGTATAGCTTGATTCTTCTCGGGGCTGAATACTCTTCTTCTCTACTTCACAGTCTTGATCTCCTTATTCACATTGAGTTTGTAACATAAGCAATTTGGGTCTATCCCAGGCATATCCTCATGACTCCACGCAAAAGTTTGCTTTCTGCTTCTAAGGAAAGTTATCAATTCCTATTTTAGTGAGGCTTCCAACGACGAACCTACTTGAGTAGTTCGTTCAGGGTGCTCGTCGTCCAGAATGATGTTTTCAGTAGCTTCCATAACTTGACCCTTCACGAGTTAGGACTCATCTCTAGGATCCAATGTTTCAATTTATGCCCCTTTATCCGCTTGATAAGTAGTAGTCTTTTTCCTTGATTCCTCTAGTTCCTCTTGCTCGACGGATGAATAATAGCATTCCCGAGCTACTTTCTGATCACCTTTCACAACTCCTACTCCAAAATTTATTGGAAATTTTAGGCATTAGTGTACCGTAGATGGTACAGACTCGAACTTCTTCAATCCCACTCTTCCCATGATGATATTGTATGATGATTGAACATTCTTATCCATCACGAAGAAGCATATTCTTTCTGTTCGACAAGCAGGCCACGTACCAATGAATATATCCAACTTGATCGTCCCAAGTGGAAATACTTTCTCGCCAGCAAAACCGAGGAGGGGTCTATGATAAGGCTCCAGTTGAGATAGCTTTAGATTTAAACTGTCGAAGCACGAGTAGAACATGATGTCTGCCGAGCTACCATTGTCGACCAATACTCTTGAAATCATTACCTCCTTCATCCTCATTTTGATCACCAAAGGGTAATCATAAGGATATAGAACACCTGCGAGGTCATTCTTTGAGAAACCAATGACCAATTTCTCTTTGTTCACCTTTCTCGGGCGATCCTCCTCAGCTAGATTTATTCGTTGAATGTATGAGCAAGCTTGAGCCTCACAGAGGTAAGATTTTCTCTCGGCAGTAAGGTCTCCTCCTCCTGCATCTCCACCTGTAATAACATTACAATCAAATGACCCAAAGAGTATTGAAAATACCTCACGTTCTGGTTGCCTTGGTCTCTTGGGAAGATCGGGGTCATCTTATGGATCAACTTCATGGTCTCTCTTCCTGTTCTCCTCTGCCCGACGAGGAGATCTGGACCTCTCTCTTTCTCGGTCGTTATTTCTTCTATCATTCTTCCGATCAACATAGTTTGCCAGTTTTCCTCGTCTGATGAGTGTTTCAATCTCATTCTGAAGAGCTATGCAATTTTGAGTCATATGGCCATGATCTTTGTGAAACTCGCAATATTTTGCCTTATTTCTCCTTTCGGGGTCTGCCTTCATTTTCTCTGGCCAATTTAATTCCTCCTTGTTCTTGATTTCTTCTAGAACATGGTTGATGTCTTTCTTTAAAGGAGTATAATTATCAAATTTCCTCAATACTTCCCAAGCCGACGTTGTTTTTGAGTGTTTGTCATTACCATTGTTCTTATGCTCTTTCTTCTTAGCTTTATCACCTTCCACCTTGGTTTCTTTGGCATCCATATTCATCTTCGCAGCCATAGCCTCCTCGGCATTCATAATCTTGGACGGTTTTCCCATCAGGTCTGATATGGTTCTAGTTGGATCTTTGGCCAAAGTGTAATACAACTTGTTGGGCAGTAGTCCACTCATCAAGGCAGTAATCGATTTCTTTTCCTCATAGTCAATGACTTCGAGCTTCTCGTTATTAAAACGAGTTATATAATCTCTGGAACTCTCACCAGCCTTTTGTTTAACACTTAACAAATGTTCTACTCGTTTAACAGGCTTTGCCCTAAAACAAAAATTCCCAATGAATAACTCGGCCAGTTGAAGAAAAGTTAAAATCTTACCCCGAGGAAGATTATTATACCACATTTGAGCAGATCCGGTAAGAGTTCCCAAGAATGTTCTGCATCTCATCTCATCTGGAATAGCATATATGTCGGCTGCAGCTTGGTATTTTTCTATATGAAGGACATGGTCTATCTTTCCATCATATTTGGGGGTCACAACAGGTGCTTTGAACTTTGATGGTGTTGGAAAATCTACAATGGCCTGGACAAAAGGTGTTCCTCGAACAAAAGTTCGTTGTAGAGGGTTCTTGGCTTTAGCCATTTCCCTTAATCTATCCTCCAGCCTCTGAATAGAGCCTTTTCATGCATCATTTCCTTCCTCGGGCCTGTTGGTTCGAGCAACTGATCGAGTTGATGTGGCTTCCTAGGATCTATCTTGACGAGCAGCTGGTCGCAACTGGGCAGATCCTTCCCTTAAATCTGATGGTCGTCAAAAACTCCTCGATGCGACTTTAGGAGGACTTCTACTCCTTCTAGGTCCTAATCGATCAAAAGGTGATACCCTGCTTAGCCTCTCTAGCGCACTAGTCCTTTTTGGAGAGAGAGTGATACGTTGTTCAGTATCTGTGGCTCGCACTGACGAAGTTCGTCCAGGTTGATAAGAAAAATCTTCAGATTCCTCAGTACGATATGAATCAGTATGCCTAGTACGTGAAGAAGGTAAACGGGTATTTCTTTGAATACTTCGCAGTCCTGGATGGGTTGGTGCACCGCCATGGAGGGTTTATAGGAGTTGCCGCATCGTTTCTTGCATGACTGTCTGGCCCTGGGCCAGATTTGTCATTATTCCAGTCAGATCTGGAATATTAGGCAGAGCAGATGGATTTGGAGGGCTTCCAAGGTTTCGATTGCTGGGTTCTGGAATATCAGCCATTTGTGATGAGTTGTTTTTGATGAAAAACGATATTACCAGTCGTTTCCCACAGACGACGCCAATCTGTTGATGTAAAAAATTAGATTGTATCTAATTATTTAATCACAGTTAAAATAAATGAGATAAAGAAGTTTTAAAGTGGTTTAGCCTTATAAGAATGGCCTACATCCACTGTTTTTGTTATTGCTGACTGTTTGGGAATTCTCGATTACAAGTTTTCTCAAGAAATTCCGGTCCCCTTACAATGAGGGTAATACAATGTATTTATAGCCCTGAGGCTGTAATGTGAGAGGGTAATACATTAAATGGTGTACATGTGAAAGGGTAATGTATTAAATGCCCCCTTAAGTGTATACATCTGAATGATAAGCATTTAATGAACAGTTAAACTATTGGTTATCCTGCTATTAATGCTTTGTTCGAGGTGCAGCTCGGACCACCTAAGCTTCTCGGACCGCCTAAGTTCCTCGGTACTCAAAAGTTCCTCGGAGAGTTCTTGTAAGTCGGAGTGTCTGAGTTGGTCCGGGAAGCAGTGTTCCTCGTTGTAGCATGGTTCCTCGGAGCGTCTGAGTTCCTCAGAAGTGTTTGTTGTTGCCACGTAGATTGCCACGTGTCTTCACCCAATTGATCCATGTCAGCAGACTAAATTTGGTATCAACACCTTCCATTATATGTAAATGAGAGCCCACTGCAAAGTCATTAATTGGGTCTGCTAACATGGACATTGATCATGATCTAAAAGAAATAATGGACAACACAAAATGTAAATGAAATCATTAAGTATGTGATTAGCTAGTGTGGATTACAAATGTGAATGGGTTGAGAAACTGAAGATTAGAGAAGGGAAGGCAAGCTTAGTACTCACGATGGATGAATGGGGAACTTCAGAAGTAGAGTACATTTGCAAAACACATACTTATGAAGTAGGATTATATTTTAAATGCACAATAATTGATAAAATCCAAAATTTTAAATGGATTTTTAATCAAATTGGAGTTAGAGAAGGGACAAGGGTGGTGACCTCTAAGAAGATTCTGAAAGATATTTAAAACATAATCCCTCAATAATCTAGTATGGACTAGTAGGGAGATTTATCAAAATATACATATGAGAGCTGGTATTCTTAGAGAAAGATAAACAAGTGAGATTCTTTCATAATAGACCACTATGGGTGACTACGCTAGTAAATGGAATTAGCTTCCTGTGAGAATTTCTAGATGAGGGATCTTCAATTAACGTTACGACCATTAGTACACTATATGAGATAGGGATACTTAAAGTAAATATTTTTCCAGCTCCTTTAGTAATTTTAGGATTTGACAGTGCAGGATTGAAATCCAAATGATATGTGAATGTTGGAATTAAGTTTGGGAATTTTACTTCACATATTAAATTCCACATCGTCAATATTACCATGATGTATCAATTACTGATTAGAAGAGTTTGGATGCATGCATATGGGACTGTGCCCTCCATATTCCACTAATGTGAAAAACCTAATATTTGAGGAACATATGTTCTCATCAAAGACAAAGAAAGGCCTTTTTTAGTAGAAGAATCTCACATGGTAGATGCGATATTTTATTTTGGGCTAGATGAGGAAAAGAGTGATTTCCAGATAAAAAATGTTGAAGAGCCACGAGCAGCTCATGTGGGGAATCCGGAGAGGAATTCCATCTATGATAGACTAGGACCACGAGTGGTTCTTATAGAAAAAACAAGATTTATGTAAAAGTATCTCATATCCTTTTTGCATAGGGGAAATAATAAATTCTCCATTATCATCTAAGAGAGGTTTGAGAGGGCTCTTTTGGGATTTCCTATGCCACTTGAAATATGAACCATATTGCCTCATAACGAGCAGGGCTCAGGATCCTAATTTTGAAATCGCTCGAATAAAAATCCCATTAAGATAAACATGTTAGCAAAATTAAGAATATCATAATGCCTATGTGATCTCTGCATATCAATATATGACTAGTGCAACCAAGTATATGATGTTCCTAAGGTTATAGTAGCCAAATGACCTTTTTCCCCATAAACAAGGACAATAGCTAAACGAAATATCAACACATGAGGAGAATCATTTGGACTTACAAGGAAGATAAATCTTGTTAAGAAAGTTAAACCAAGTGACCAGTTTCATTCAAAGATGATCCATCCATGATCTTGAGGACTTAAGTGCAAGCTTCTTCCTTAGATAGACACTCAAAGTAAATCACATCGTAAAAGATATAAACAATAATCAAAGTATAGAACATAGAGATAAACACAAGATTTAAACTAGTTCGATCGTTAAAACGAGCCTACGTACACTATGGAGCTTGATTCTCATTAAAATTGTTGTTGTTTAAAATTGGTTTACTAAAGTAAATCAAACCACCAAAACTATTCAAAATAGTCCAGGTATAGAAAATAGAGTAAAAGAGAGACCAAGACAGAAAAACATGATATTTAAAATGGTTCGGCCATTAAAGAGGGCCTATGTACAGTATGGAGCCTGATTCTCATTCGATTCAAGTAACAGTACAAGTTTGGGGGCCTTAAAGGCATATAAGAGGAGATAAATACACAAAATGTATTAATATACTAATTTTGTGCAATGATGGCTCCGGGAAGGAGGTCGCGACCATGGGTGATTTAGGTTGTTAGAGTAGGTGACCAATGTGTGGGTTTAAATGTAAAGAAAGGCTAGAGAATTGGGCAGAACCTCGTTACCCAGATCGTTTCCCAAATGAGGAGGTGAAGACCAATATTTATAGTAGTTGGTGAGGGCATCACATGCACATTGCACATGACTTGTGGATAAGTATTGATGACATGGAATCTTTTTCAAAGGTGGACAAACGATAATATAATACTGACATTTCAGGGTCCATGGTATATACTTCTAGGGTTAGACTATGTTGGAGGGGCCATGACCTATGAGATAAGTAACTACGGCCTTATGAGTTAGTCTTATTCTTACAATGCGCAGCCTATCTTACCAAGTTGTGGTTTTCTTAGGTAGTCTTGTCCTTGCAGTCCACAACATATCTTTGTACCAGGACATGATCTTATGTATTAATGGGGCAAATGGAGAGTAATCCGGGACTTGGTTAGGTACCATTTCATAGCCTTCCTTATAAAGTATGTCCTTTTACAAGTACTTGAGCATATCTTTACTATGAATTTCACCCCACATGTCTCTTGATCATTAGATGACATATTTTGGGTATAATAAAATCCCACTAAGCCTCAGCGCTAAAAGTTAATGGTTTATTTTTGTGGTTTTGTTCTTATCCGCGGACCATTTCCTTAGGGTCACGACTTTACTTGAGATAAAGAGCTTATTGAGCTTATTTTGTTGATGCCATGACCTTTTGCTGAGGAATTAAAAAATATTCGACGTTTTATATTCCACGACCCTTTATATAAATGCTTAGAGGGCATGGCATCATTACCTTTTTCCTTAGTTGATAACAAACAACTTGGGCGATTTTTGGTGATGATTCAAGGTAATTTTTGAAGATTTTTTTCTTTATTTCAGGTTACTTTCTCTTCCATTCTCTTACAGTTTCTTCATTGATTCATCTATATTTTCCCTTTATTCTAGTTATATTGTTTAATTTGTTGTTTTGAAACTAATGATATCCGATTAGAATCGTAAGGATGTTATGGCAGAAAACTAGAATTTGAGCACTTGATGATTATCTTATAACCTTAATCGGTCTTGTTTAAACCAATCTAAACCCGAAGTTAAACCTGATAATCCCAACATGATTCCCCCATGAACTAATTCTAGCAAAGCCCCAAAGCACGATTTTACCTTTTATGGGTGGTGTCGGTGATGGTTTGTAGGTAGATTTTGTGTGTGTAAATTATGTTTTGTGTTGGATATAGATGGCTTTTGAAGGATTTATGGTGATGTTAGTTGAAGAACTGAATTGTTGTTCATCGATGTTCTTGTTTAGAACTTTAAGGGTTTGGGTTTTGATGTTTCCCAAACCGTTGAACAAATATCTTTGGTGTTTGTTATCCTAATCGCGTGCTTATCATGTTGGTTGTGGCTTAGGACCAAAATATCATTTAGACAAAAGTATCCATGGACGTTTATCATTTCCTTACGATTGAAAACTTTAAATTACTTTAAGTATTTGATTATAGTCGTGGTCTAGGAAATTAGGTAGTATATGCCGCGGACGTGTACAATTCAGGAGTGTGTGGCCTTAGGTGTTTTTGAGTTTAGCCTCGGACTTAAACTTTGGATTACAAATTTTGCCCAATTTTATACCTTAGCTTTTTGGATCCATTTTTGTTTTTTGCCATGGCCTATATGCATGAGGTTATGGTCTTAAAACTTACTCCTCTCTTGTATTTCGCTCATAATGGTTGGAATCCTCTAACTGCAGCGTTCTATATACTTTTATAGGTTCCTACAGCAGCCTTATGCATTGGATTTATTGGGAATGTTTGGAAGAAATCTAGATAAGTCATCTCGGGTTGACTCTCCCGCGGTGTTAACCATAAAGCCTTTAGAAATATGTTGAACTTGCCAATCAAAAGACTGTCCAACCTCTATACGTGTTCATTTCGAGCATGCGAAATCTTTTTGCTGTAAGGATCCTATAGAGGATGTGGAGTATGTCCAAAGGGTTGAGGAAGATACTGGTTCCACAAACAATCAAGTTTCAGTTGAGAGAAGTTCCTAATACAGAAGTAAGGAATGCTAAAGTCCGGTCGTCTAATCACGACCTTGAAATAGAGAGTGAAAAGGAGAGGCCCCCAAATTTGAAATACTTTACTACAAAAAGTAATTTCCTTTTAGATGCGGAAGCGTAGATGGTTCAATTAAATAAATTAACAAATTTTAATTTATTTTCAAATTAAAGTTAAACCAAGTGAAATTAAATTAAACACACACTAATGTTAATTTCACTTAAACCAAAATGATTCAATTCAAGTCTTAGAAATTTGCCTAAGTCATGTTTTCAATATTACCAAATTTGGCCAAAGCAATTTTATCAAATTAAGTGATGACTTGAATTAAATTAATTAAATATTACCCAAATTAATTTAGCACCAAATTAAGTAAGTAGTGATTTAAATCATATTTTATCTTTTTACCTAAGCATGCGTTCTAGGTGATTTTGCAAAACATAAAATAAACAAAGAAACCACTACGCCGCGATGTACGAGGAAAAACCCACAACGGGAAAAAACCTCGGACGACCCTACCCACAAATTCACTAAGTGTGGTTTTACAAGTACAAGACACGAAAGACTTATAACACTCGACTTGACTCCGTCCAAGTCCTGAGGCTCCTTCTTGTACACACCTCCACCTTGCGAATAACCACGGAGCTCCACCGCAGTCTCGGAATCCACCGATCGGTTATTTTCAGTCACCGTCACCCGAACTAGGAGCCTTTATCGAAGTGGGTATGACAACGCAAACAATCTTCTTCTTTGTGGCATTTAGAATCAATCACAAACTTCTCTTCAAATGGTAGAGATAAAACCGGTGCCAAACGCCAAGCAAAGTATATATAGAGAGGAACTTGGATATACAAACTATGGGTGTAAAACATAAGTGTTTTAAGGATTTTTCTTTGAAAAATGAACACTCAAAGTTAAACTTTTTCCTTTTGGAATTTTGCTCTCAAACTATCTCTTGGATATGGAAAGATGTGAAAAGGTTAAACCAAAAATGTTGGTTCCCGCACTAGTTAAGTTCTGTCTAAAGTTAGTGGGGTAAAGAAGTGGGAAACATGGAAAAACTGCTCAAAACTACCAATTAAATAGTTCCCGCCAAATCTCGTTCGAACGAGATACTTTTGACGAAGTCCCAGAGGCAGGTCATTGGCAAACCTCGTTCGAACGACATTCTCGTTCGAACGAAAAGCTCGTTCGACCGATAATTTTGAACGAACTTCCAGAATGTTTAAAAATAAAATTTTAGACCAGAAACTTTATTTTAAAATTTTAATGAAATATTCTGAAAATAAACAACAGTTTTAAAACAAGGTACACCCATATAAATATTGTTCCAAGCTCCTATATATATATATATATATATATTAAAATGCATTCATACCTTAGGAACAATGGAACCATGTTGATAACGTAGAAACAAGGCACAATACACACGACATTTGATGAAGCTTTATACTCTTGGCCGCTACATCTTCAACTTTAGTATATCATAGGCTTGAAGGATGGTCAATAACTCTATCTTATGACTCAAACGTTTTTGTCCGGAATTGATCCAAAACAACAAAGGACTCAATTGGAAATTTGTGTCCATACAAATCTCCCCCTTTGGATATTCCGGGACAAAAACCAACAAAAATTCTAAAGGGTCGTCAAGATCTACTAGGCAAATAAAAATGTCCCACCCAAAATAAAAATACAATAGCTTGACTCAAACAACCCAAGGATCAATATCTTTGCTGATGATGAAAGTTTCCATTTAGAAGAATTCTTGCACACTTAAGCAAACTATCAAACACATAGGGAATATCAAAATATTAAATGCAATTAAAATAAATACCCCCTAAATTAATTCTCCCCTTTATCAACTGTGATCTACCTGAGAAGGTCGCGAATCCCCCTAAGTTAAATCTCCCCCAAACTAAGATATGAGTACAATAGGAATAGACACCATTTCTCCCCCTATCATTCTCCCCCTTTTTGTTTAGGAATAGACAAAGGCTAAAGAATCAAAACGTAACTTATCTCCCCCAATAAAAGCATATACACCCCTTAAACTAAACAAGGGATAAATAGAATGGGATAACAAGTTAAACATGAAAATGTGCATAAAGTGATGAGAACATTAAAACACGTGGGCAACAAAATCATAACAAATCCAACTAACAATAACGAATACCAACTAGGATGCAAGAAAATGATACCAATATGATACATAAAGTATTAAGCATGTGATATCAACAAAGAATGCAACAATTTAGATACCAATTATGAATTAAAATCATAGATGGACTAGAAAACAAGGCAAAGACCAAATAAAATATCATATATATACATACTCTAGATATACCAAAGATGCACACGCATATATATATATACACACACACAAATGAGACAAAATAAGATAAGCTTTTCACACTCGTGTGGCAAAAATGTGTCATATGGTTGAAGGAAGTACTAGGCCTTGTACAGGTTGAAGGAGGCTGAGAAGAGTGCTCATGCCGCTGACTTGTAGGCTGTACGGACTTCTTCTTTTGAGGCAGGGAAGAAGTCTGCTGCCGAGGCTCTTCAGACAGCCCACATTGACCTTGAGAAAGCATTCAAGGCGAGTGAGGAAGCGGAGGAGAATTTTAAGCAAGCCGTGGAATCCCTGAAATCCCTCCAGGCCCAGACTGCCGAAGCCACCCGTGTCGCGGAGATTTACAATGCCAAGATCGCCCTACTCCAGCAGAAATATGAAGAGTTGGAAGCCAAATCCGCTCAAAAAGATGAAGGTCATGCCGCGACAATACAAAGGTTGGAGGTTGATCATGGTGACGCCCTCCAGCTAGCCATAGATCATGTCGTGGAGTCATTCAAAGGCTCCAAGGACTTCTTCCTTATCAATAACAAGGCATATCTCCGCGGCTACCAGGAGCTGTGGCAAAGATTTATTAAGAGGTTCCCTGAGGCCAAGGAGGAGGTTCTTGCCTGGAAGTTAAGCGATGCCGAACATCAAGAGTGCATCGCTGAACTTAAGGCAGCAGCGGAAGAAAGAGCAAGGCTGAGAGCTGAGGCAGAAGCAGCGGCAGTAGACGGAGAGACAGAAACTTCCACGGACGGAGAAGAGGTTGATGATGATGATGACGCAGCCTCTTAAACTCAATTTCTGTTGCATCATTAATATAGGGTTGCGTCCCTCCTTTTTGTAATCTTAACTTCTGATGTGGCTGTGGCCTTCATTCTGTAATCTTTGGCTATTAAAATCAAGGCTGCGGCCATATTTTTACCACTACGATTGATTGCTTGATATTCCTTGCTCTTTTACATTGCATGTTTTACATTGCTTGCTATAATGAATGGTTGTACATAACTGCCTCATTTTTTAAAATGCATCCGTGCCCCGATAGACATAACATTTTAAGTCCGCAGATAGAGATCCATTTCTTCGTAGTATGATTATTTATCAATGTCCGCGCCCACATAAATGGTTCCATTTTACTCCCGTAGGACATCAACTGCTTCATCACAAGGCAGCTGCGTGCAAGCCGCGGCCCTTTATTATGCCGCGTCATTTTAACGTCTTTACTTGATTGCCGCGGACATGATTTCAAGGCTGGGGCTTACTGATTGCATGGATCCCCAGCTACTTTCATTGCACCTGGCTGTCTGAACCGTTTATCTTTTGTCATCCCATAACCAACATGGAACATGTAGAGAAAGCCTTTCCTTAGACTTTGTACAATCGATTCTCCTCCATCGTGGCATTTGACGTTGTGGCAGTTGTAGTTTTTTCATGCTTCAAGATGTTAGTGCCTCAGCACTTTCACGAATGAATGGCTCCTAGAGCTCTGCAATCGTATCAGTGGGATGCGGCACATTTCTAGTTCACCTGAACAATGTGCCTCTGTAGACACACGTGGGTATTTCCAAGCCTTCTCAGACTGGGTCATGTTGCCAAGCCCTAATATGCGAGACACTATCAAGCCTCTCCAGGCTGGGTTATGTTATTAAGCCACCCACAGCTAATATGCGAGACACTACCAAGCCTCTCCAGGCTGGGTTATGTTATTAAGCCACCCACAGCATATATGCGAGACGCTATCAAGCCTCTCCAGGCTGGGTTATGTTATTAAGCCACCCACAGCTAATATGCGAGACACTATCAAGCCTCTCCAGGCTGGGTTATGTTATTAAGCCACCCACAGCTAATATGCGAGATACTATCAAGCCTCTCCAGGCTGGGTTATGTTATTAAGCCACCCACAGCTGCTGATATATATAAAGCCATCCCTGGCTAGATATTATAAGCCTCCCGGCTCGTTGACGCATCACGAAAGCTAAGAGCGAGCATTGTAAGCCCTCACGGCTGATTATGATTTTCAAAAGCTGAGAACGGGCATTGTTAGCCCCCGTGGCTAATAAGAGCCCCTTGAATTGTCAGATGTTTTCGCGAATATGATCATCAGAAGATAAGATGTAGTTGCACATTGCGAGGGGAACTTCTGAGCTAATGAAGGTCGTAATCCCTCCATAAGTGCATCCCGAAGTAGAATAATCCTTCGAGATAATTTTGTTATTCTTCCTCTGGAATCTGTTTAAGACAAAAAGTCTTTTTGTGAGATAACAGATTATGAAACCAAGAAAGATATCAGATATGGAAAAATTTGCTAATTCATATATTTATATATGCATGCTTCAGCTAATGACTTTGTTAACAAAACATAAAGTCTTGAGTATTAAGGCTCTAATGAGCTTCATAAAACATAAACATAAATAGTTAAAATTGGAAAGACTAAGGATGAGGTGCGGCATGCAGCCTCTGTCAGGTCCGGCTGGGTCCTTTATGCATTCTTCCGGAATCGCTGCATCATCCCTTGCCCAATTAGCCTTTGAACTTCATGCTTCAGAGCATAGCATTGCCCTGTGACATGGCCATGGTCCTGATGGAATTTGCACCAGGTAGCTTTGTTCCTCTTGTGGGGTGGAGCTCTCAACTTTTCTGGCCACCTCAAAAGCTTGTCCTCTTTGATGAACTCAAAGATCTCTTCAACCGGGAAAATCAACGGAGTATAGACACCTGATTTCTTCTCTAATTTCTCTGTTCTCCTTTTCTGACTTCTACTGGTTGATTTCGCGGCTTCTTTAACTGCCGCGGCAGACAAGGCTGGTTGAGTTTTTTCCTCCGCCCCGCGCCTATATTTTGAGAGGTCACGACCTCTAGCATTAGCACCCTCTGAGTTAGATAATTGACTTGGGTTTGAAGTGAGGCATGGCTGTCATAGAGGTGATTAAGGTGATTGTACAGTTGCACAATCTCATCCTTGACTTATGTGCTCTGGCTGGATTCTCCTTCCATTTATGCTTTTGTTAGTCTTTATAAAGTATATAGAATCTGAGACAAAACTAACAGAAGTGAGTGATCACAAAAATATTGGGAAGGGGAATTTGAACTGCTCCATGATATGCCGACGAGGCCACGGCTAGTATGGCACATAAGTGCACTGTCGCAGCCCTTTAATGTTATTCACCAAGGTCGATCTGAAGGCCACTTAAGTCCTTCCCCCGATGATTTTGAACTGTTGTAATAGGTCCGCACTAGTAAGGGTCGCGGCGCTAAAGGCTGTTGAACTTACAGGCCTCGCCCCTAGCTAGGTCGCGGAGAGATCCTAAGTCGAGCCCAGGAACTGATATTTTCTCCCCCAATATGCGAAGAAAACCTATTAGGGTCCATTGATGAGAGAATTCCCTTGCGGTACGCAATACGGCATAACTTCAATGATAACCCCTAGATCATAGGAAGATGGCAACAAAAATGGGAGTAAATATAGCCCTTCCCTAATCATCCACCTTTTTGGGACTAAAGTCCACCACGCCTTCAGCATTATCTAGATGGAATGATATCACAGGGGTATGTAAAATAGATCCAAAGCCATCAAATGAAGATCCAAAGACAGATCCAGAAATATGAAATACCCGTTAAATGGGAGCCCAGTAACCAGTAACTGACCCGTGAGAAGATGATCCATAGGACCCTCAGGGGTCGAATAAGGTGTTTAAGAACTCATATATGTAGAGAAACAAGATTGAAATATCTCGATTCCCACAGACGGCGCCAAACTGATGATACGAGAAATCGACCATAAGGCGTTCCCATACCAGCAAGTCAAGAGTAAAGTGTGTGTTAAACAAGTAAAGCAAGCAAATAGAGAGAAGACAAGATATAGAGTGGTTCAGCATTTAAAATAGGCCTACATCCACTGTGTTTCTCCATTATCATTATGTGCATTGCATTGTACAATATAATCATGCCTGAAGAGGCGTACAAGTATGAGAATAAAGGTGAATACATGGCGGTATTGCAGATTTCGGTGAGCCCGGGAGGTGGCTGCGATGTAGATGTGTGGCCTCCAAGAGATATGTTGAGGTCGTGTAGAGAGAAACTGTATTGCAGAGCCTACCCTGGTCGGGTATGGAATCGATCCCCCCTCACCTTCTAGGTGTGGTCCTCTATTTATGAGGAAATGTGTTGAGTCACATGCCCTGAGCACGTGGCGTATACCAAGTCTGCAGCAGTTGTGGATGAGGGGGTGCGGCCTGCAAAGCAAGCAGTATTGTAAGCTGATGAAGGTGTGCCGCACACCATAAGGTGGAGTGCCATGGCCTATAATGGATAGGGCTGCACCCCGTGACATCTAGTCCTGAAGGGATGCCGTGCCAAGTGAGTTATGGCCGCACCCTGAATGAGGTCTAGCTGCACCCTGAATGAGGTCTGGACGCGCCCTGAATGAGGTATGATGCCTGCGAACTAGAGAAGAATACATTCCACAGCAGGGTGCTATATTTGTACTATCATTGCATGTAGTGCAAAACCTAAAGTATGCAAATAAAACTAACATATTCAACTTTTAGATTTTGCAAGGGAGCAAGCATGTAAAAGTAAATGAGAATCAAACACCCTATCTTGTAAAGCTACCAAGTCGGATCTCCTAACCCAAACTAATAACGAATGACTGTCTCGGGATGTAGGAATCTTGGATACCTTGGTTGCCTTACGTTGAGTTTTTCTAGGACCTCGTTTAAGATCAAAACAAAATTTCCTAAGATGACCTTTTCGATCACAATTTTCACAAGTAAAAACATGTCGAAAATTGGTACCTAAGGACTGATCTCTAAAGGCTTTCCTAGGCGATTCTCCAAAAAAATTGGTTTTGGCTTTATGAGTAGCTTCATTACAAGTATTGAAGCCTAAACCACAAGTTTTATTTTTAATTTGGGCCGTTCCTAAGATTTTATCTAATTTCTCCGAACGACACTCCAAATCAAATTTGACATTTCTAGAGACTTTTAATTTATTTTCAATTTCTAAAATTCTAGACTCTAACAAAACATTTCTCTCTTCAAACTCGAGAATCTCCTTTTTCATTGACTCCATTAAACCTGTAAGGCTATCTCTCTCACCTTCTATATATTCAAGATTCTCACGAAGAGCTCTCTCTCGTGTCATAAGGTCTACCAGTAACGCACTATCATCAACGACCTTTACATACTCTTTTAAACTCGCTTCTAACTTCAAATTTGCTCTTTTTAATTTAATAGACTCTTCATAAAGTTATTGAAAATAATTTTGAAGTTCACTCACATCAACCCCTTCTTCATTTTCACTCTCTCTTTCTTCTTCACTCTCACTACCATCAAAAGCAAGGGAATCATAAACATTAACCACGGAAGTGTCATGTGTTTGAATATCTTCATGGGAAGAATCATTATCGGTGCTCACATGACTAGCCATAAAGGTCACAAAGTTGGGCTTAGTGGGGGAATCGGGTCCCTTTTCATAATCACTATCACTAAGGGTTGCATTAAAAGAAATTGGTTTCTTACCCTCTCTTTTTAGTTTAGTGGTACACTCTTTTGCCCGATGTCCATACCCTTCACAACCAAAACACATATTTGACTCGTCAATATTTAAGTGTCCATTAATACATTTTGGAATCTTCTCGACTTTGTTATGCGTAGATTTTTCAAATTTATTAAAATAATTTTTAAATTTATCTTTGTTCAATTTAAGAAATTTTCGAAACTTTCTAGCAAACATAGACATATTTTTCGAGTCACTATCACTTTCACTCTCTACTACTTGTTTTTCCCACTTTCGGGCTTTTAAAGAAACACCCTTTTCTATTTTCTTTTAAGTTTTAGAGGGAAACATGTCCAGTTATAGGTTTGTAAATCGCCTACAAGCTCTTCTAATTTCGTAGAGGCTAAAGTTCATAAAGAATTTAAAATGGGCACTTTTGGAATAAATCTATCGGGTAGGGGCCTTAAAATTTTCTTTACTACTCGGTTATCGGGTATGTTCTCTCCCAAGTTAAAACATGAATTAGCAATATCAAAAAGTCTAGCATAAAATTCATTAAAAGTTTATTTTTCGTTCATTTTGATGGTTTCAAATTGAGTGGTGAGGTTTGGGAGTTTCGAAGCTTTTACGACACTTGTACCTTCATGAGTGAGTTGTAAAATATCCCAATCTTCTTTAGAGGTTTCACACATCATAATGCGACGAAATTTATCCAGTGTGACCGCGCTAAACAAGGCATTTAAAACACGGCAATTAAAATTTGAAAGTTTAAATTCATTTTCGTTCCATCTATCGGCGGGTTTCGGAACACACTCATTATCTACTAAATGTGTAGGTGGGGACCACCCGTTAACGACAGATAATCAAACTCTTTCGTCGATAGATTTTAGTGTCGATTTCATCTGCTCTTCCCAATACGCGTAGTTTGAAGCATCGAAAGTAGAAAATTTTGAAAATGGGAAAAATTCCGTTTTAGCCAAAAATATTTAAAGGATCTTTAACGAAGTAATGTATCGTTTTGGCTCTGATACCAATTTGAAAAGGAGATCACCCCAAATTTAAAATACTTTACTACAAAAAGTAATTTCCTTTTAGATGCGGAAGCGTAGATGGTTCAATTAAACAAATTAACAAATTTTAATTTCTTTTCAAATTAAAATTAAACCAAGTGAAATTAAATTAAACACACACTAATGTTAATTTCACTTAAACCAAATTGATTCAATTTAAGTCCTAGAAATTTGCCGAAGTCATGTTTTCTATATTACCAAATTAGGCCAAACCAATTTTATCAAATTAAGTGATGACTTGAATTAAATTAATGAAACATTACCCAAATTAATTTAGCACCAAATTAAGTAAGTAGTGATTTAAACCAGATTTTATCTTTTTACCTAAGCATGTGTTCTAGGTGATCTTGCAAAAGATAAAATAAACAAAGAAACCACTACGCCGCGACGTACGAGGAAAAACCCACAACGGAAAAAAACCTCGGATGACCCTAGCCACAAATTCACAATGTATGGTTTTACATGTACAAGACACGAAAGACTTACAACACTCGTCTTGACTTCGTCCAAGCCCCGACGCTCCTTCTTGTACACACCTCCGCCTTGCGAATAACCATGGAGCTCCACCGCGGTCTCGAAATCCACCGATCGGACTTTTTCGATCACCGTCACCCGAACTAGGAGCCTTTATCGAAGTGGGTATGACAACACAAACAATCTTCTTCTTTGTGGGATTTAGAAGCAAACCCAAACTTCTCTTCAAACGGTAGAGATAAAACCGGTGCCAAACTCCAATCAAAGTATATATATAGAGGAACTTGGATATACAAACTATGGGTGTAAAACAGAAGTGTTTTAAGGATTTTTCTTTGAAAAATGAACACTCAAACTTGAACTTTTTCCTTTCGGAATTTTTCTCTCAAACTCTCTCTTGGAGATGGAAAGATGTGAAAAGGTTAAACCAAAAATGTTGGTTCCCGCACTAGATAAGTTCTGTCAAAAGTTGGAAACATGAAAAAACTGCTCAAAACTACCAATTAAACTGTTCCCGCCAAATCTCGTTCGAACGAGATTTTCGTTCGAACGAAGTCTCATTCGAACAATACTTTTAACAAAGTTCCATAGGCAGGTCGTTGGGAAACCTCGTTCGAATGACATTCTCGTTCGAACGAAAAACTCATTCGAACGACAATTTTGAACGAACTTCCAGAATGTTTAAAATTTGATTTTAGACCAGAAACTTTATTTTAAAGTTTTAATGAAATATTTTTAAAATAAACAACAGTTTTAAAACAAGGTACACCCATATAAATATTGTTTCAAGCTACTATATATATATATATATATATATATATATATATATTAAAATGGATTCATACCTTAGGAGCAATGGAACCATGTTGATGGCGTAGAAACGAGGCACAATACACACGACATTTGATGAAGCTTTATACTCTTGGCCGCTACGTCATCAACTTTAGTATATCATAGGCTTGAAGGATGGTCAATAATTCTATCCTATGACTCAAATGCTTTTGTCCGGAAGTGAGCCAAAACAACAAAGGACTCAATTGGAAATTTTTGTCCTTACAAATCTCCCCCTTTGGCTATTCCGGGACAAAAACCAACAAAAATCCTAAAGGGCCGTCAAGCTCTACTAGGCAAATAAAAATGTCCGACCCAAAATAAAAATACAATAGCTTGACTCCAACAACCCAAGTATCAATATCTTTGCCAATGATGAAAGTTGCCATTTAGAAGAATTCCTGCACGCTTAAGCAAACTATCAAACACGTAGGGAATATCAAAATATTAAATGCAATTAAAATAAATACCCTGTAACAACCCTTGACTTTGGAGAGTGAGAAATTAAATTTTTGGGAAAATAAAATTTAATTGAATTGGAGAATTTCGAAATTTGGAATTGAAGTCCAAAAATAAAGGACATTTTTAAGTATTTTGGATGATGATTTCGAGTGTACCATCGATCCCGGAAGGGTCGAGATTGTCAAAATGATTGTCATTGGGTTTTATTTCAGCTCCGGAATATTTTTAAGTCAGTTTGACTCGAATTGGAGTAAACGAGTCATTTAAAGTGTGTATTAACATTTAAAATTGGGACTTATGTTTTAAGGGATTTAAGAGGCTTACGGATCAAGCCTTCTCATTTGAGAGAAAGAGAGAAAAAGCCCTAGAGGGAGAAAGAAGAAAGAAAGTAAGAAGAAAGAAGAGAGAGAGAGGAAGAAAAGCTTGGAGATTCCGGCCCAACCGCGATCACGAGGACGATACAACCTCTACAAAATCGAGGCAAGTGTTTAATCTTGCTAAATAAGTCATTTGTGTATTTGATTTCATAATTTGTGGGTTAAAGAAATGGATTTTGGGTATAAATATCAAAACCTAGATTTTTGGGTTTAAATCTTGAAATCAATGTTTATATATGGGTTTAATGGTGTAGAAATGGTTGGGATCAACTTTGGGTTGATTTATGGGCTTAGAATCATGTTGTGATTAAGGTTTAGGAGTTAGAAATGAAATTTTAGGGTTAAAATTCGTGGGTTTCTATGAAGAAGAAGAAGAACCCTTCAAATTCTACTGACCCGAATCGATTCGCCCCTTAAGCGAATCGATTCGGCTTAGGCAAATTGGCAGGTCTGCATTGACCGAATCGATTCGGACCCAAGGCGAATCGATTCGGCCTGAGACAGAAGCCCAGGTCTTCGGACCCGAATCGATTCACCTTGGAGGCTGAATCGATTCGCTAGGCCGAATCGATTCGGAATAGGGCCGAATAAATTCTGAAATAGGGCATTTTGAGGAATTTTTCTCTAGAAGGATTTCTAACCCTTTTTGGTTGGGTGTATTGATTCGAGGCTTTCTCTTAAGATGTAAGAGATATCTTTTGGAGACATATAAGGGGTTTCTCACATATTATTATTTTGGGGAATTTTTGGAACAACTTGGGAAAAATATATACATGTATGCATTGGAGTTGTGTATAGAGACTGTGGGGAATCCTCATTGGGGTTGAGAATCCTAATTATAGATCAAAAGTAAGTGTAGATATGATGTGAGGTTAAGAACTCTTAGAGAGAGTTGCTAGGGTATGTTGTGAAATTCTAGGCCGACATTTATGTGAAATCCTTATAAAGATAGGATATTATTAAGATAAAATTTGGGGACCAATGAAAGAGAGTGGTCGCATATCCTTAGTAATGATAAATTCAAGGAATAAATCTGAGAGGTGTTAGACTAGGGGATTCATTAAAGTGATTGAACCGTAGTCGAAATCGAGAGAGATGGGATCATATTATCAACTAGAGTAGAGTGTGTAAATCTAATTGGGGTAGATGTTGTTTATCGGCGTGTGATTTACAACGGGTATTTTCCCTAAGTAATGGGATTATTTGATGAATGTAAGATTGATCTTGAGGCTTATAGACTATTAGTTATGTGTATACCAATAGTCAAAATTATTACTAGATTCATCAATGTGCTCTCGGTTATAGATGGTATGTGTAGTGCTGGTTTCCTACACTAAACTTTGGGTAATAACCCTAATGTTGGATATACATATACATATGTTGTTTGGGAGACTATTCATCATAGGAAAAATGGATGAATATACTTCAAGTGAGGGATTATATTCACATATCGAGGTAAATTAAATGAGTTTGTGGTGACGGCTTGTATATTGAGGATTATGTATACCTATAGCCGAGTTTATATATATATATATATATATATATATATATATATATATATATATATATATATATATATATATATATATATATATGTGTGTGTGTGTGTGTGTGTGTGTGTGTGGATATGTGGATATGTGGATATATATATCTGTATAGATATGAATATATGGATATATTTATGTTGTGGATATACATGGTATGAATATCTAAACCGTATGTGATGGTTTAATGTTTAATCATATGATGTAATCATATGGATGTATATATATTGTGCATGTGAATGATATATATACTTATGTGGTTAAGCATAACCCGCTCATGCTATCATTGGGAAGTTTCTGCCCAGAGGGTGAACATCCTGGCTCAAGGAGCGGGGTGTGGATATTCCCCAGGTCATAGTCGTCCAGTGTGTTATTATGTGATCTATATTTTCGGGGTGAGACGTGGTGGGTATGTCTCGTCTCATTAATCGGTTATGAGATATGATCGCTTCCCGAGACGTCATGTGTGTGTGTGTATGGACCCGATGTCGGTGATATTAAGACCGACCGTGGTCCCCAGGATGGTATGTGAGTAATGCCCTTGAAGATGATAGCATGGTGCAGTTTTATCGGCGATATATATAGCCGGATATATTATGTGTATGGCCATTGTACATCATATGTGGTATGTACACTTGGCTATGGGAATGGATGATTGTATATACATATATATGGTTAGAATAAATGCCTATATATATTTATATATCCTATAGATGAAAGGATATGGAATCTTTGTGGATTACATCTTGGATGATTATGGTGTACTAGATTGATGGGGGTTGATGTATTGCATTTAAGGAATATTTCGGTTACATCATCCCAAGGATATTATTGGAGATTTTAAGTTGTTTTTATATTCTAATCTAAATTTAGTAGTTGTAGTAGTATAATATTATATGTATGGCATAATGGATATCTAGGATCGACATTGTCAAGGAGTAGTGTAACGAGGTGGTTCCTTGTTTGGATTTCGCTTTGCGAGACACCCCACGCACGAAACGTAGTGCAGTGTTGAGATTGGAGAGAAGTTTTGTCAATAATAATTTGTATGCATGTTATTTAGTAATTAAATCATATGATTAAACCCAATTATATATGGGTAACGTATTAAGAATTATAATCGAATAAATTATAAACCGGAATCCATTAAGCCTAGTATGGCATATATGTTTGAAAATAATCAAGTATGATTAGAAAGGGTTGGATTCTTGGGTAAGCTAGGAAGGCGGGTATTGGGGGTATAGGTTATGCCCATGTTTAGTTAGGTTGTCCTTATAGGTGGGGTAATTTAACTAAAATTTCAGGACTTGAACAGGTGCGCGCCGTTAGATGTGAGGTGAGATGGGGTTTCACGAGAGTTCGATTCCACTTTAATTATGAAATAAGTGCATCAATATTTATTATGCACGGTTAACACACTTGCTAAATATTTTCACACTCGGGCTCTGACCCGTTTACTTTTCTCTCCTGCTTGTATATATATATATATCTTACTACAGGTGTCCTACCGCATGGATGTCGGATGACGTTCTATCCAGAGTCCTGGGAGCCGTGACAGGTGCAGACTGTTGCGGGACTTAGATTGTAGTCGCTTCCTACTTCTTTAAAAATCTAGGTAGGATTCATGTTGTATATCGGGTTTATACCCAAGGGACATTTATAGATGTGTATATTTATTCCATTTCAGTTATTGTATTGGTTGTGACCCGACAGCTTATTAGGATTTACTTCTTTGTGGTATATTCGGTTGTAGTTATTTATTTCATTTTATTCTAGCATTTTATTTATCATAGTTCTTTTATGCATCTTTCTTTTCTTTATTAGTAGCTTATAATGTTGGTTTGTTGTCTGTTACATATTTTATTTAAATTTTAACATCCCGCTTACATGATATCGGGTAGTTAGTCTATATTATATTTGTACCGACAATTGGTGTTGAGACTGAGCCATCTGAAACTCTTGATTTAATGTAGTATAGGGCTGCCCACCCGTTATTATTTTAAGCGGGGTGTTACATACCCCCCCAAATTAATTCTCCCTTTTTATCAACTGTGATCTACCTAAGAACGTCGCGACTCCCCCTAAGTTAAATCCCCCCCCAAACAATATGAGTACAATAGGAATAAACACCATTTCTCCCCCTATCATTCTCCCCCTTTTTGTTCAGGAATAGACAAAGGCTAAAGAATCAAAACGTAACTTATCTCCCCTAATAAAAGCATATACACCCCTTAAACTAAACAAGGGATAAACAGAATGGGATAACAAGATAAACATGCAAATGTGCATAAAGTGATGAGAACATTAAAGCACGTGGGCAATAAAATCATAACAAATCCAATAAATAATAACGGATACCAACTAGGATACAAGAAAACGATACCAATATGATACATAAGTATTAAGCACGTGATATCATCAAAGAATGCAACAAGTGAGATACCAATTTTGAATTAAAAGCATAGATGGACTAGAAAACAAGGTAACGGCCAAATAAAATATCATATATATACATACTCTAGATATACCAAAGATGCACACACACATATATATATATATATATAGAGAGAGATAGATAGATATAGATATAAATACACAAATGACATAAACTAAGATAAGCTTTTCACACTCGTGTGGCAAAAATGTGTCATACGGAAACGGAACTGTTGGGGTGTGAACTATCAATAATTAAATTTAGACCCAATCACTTAAAACATGTTCACGGAGTTCTCAATTGATTGCAAACTTCGTCACATTTGAATATAACCTCATGTGATAATATAGATTGAACTCAATGAACAAACATACACAATGCATACAAGCCTAGACTTTTGATGATTCTACAAACCAATAGAGCCATGACATTGAAAGTACAACTAGGATAAACGGACATTTTGCAAACCGTTGATATACCATCCAATCTCCCTCACTAAGCATATATATTTTAATGAATATATCAAACAAAAATAGGCCTTGGCAATTATTTTTCTCTTTAATGCCATATTTTCTTTTAGGCCTTTGGACCACGTATTTCTTTTAGGTCCATTCCAAACGGTGGCTTATTATTCGCAAAGGATAATAAATCCTTTCGAGCCCTTCCCCGTGAACATTTAAATATAATATTTTTATTTCTCGCAAATCTCACGTGCAACGGATTTTGACATGCACTAGTCCTCTGAGGTCACAAATATGTAAATGACAAGATTGGTAGGAGAACACTTCACAAAACTCGAATATAACATGTGACAATTAAATTTAAAAAGAGCTCGTGCATGTGTGATTAGAGGCATATAAAAATAGAATCCATTTAATCACATAAAATCCAACTACTCATGTAAGCATGGTAAAGAACATAATAAGGATTGAAAATCTAAACCAGAAGTTCTAGCCACATAGGAGCGAAAAAGATGGGACTCTAACACAAGTATATGCCACATAAAGTGTGTCAAACTAAAATATATAAAAAAAAATCTTTTTGAGTTTTTGAAATTTTTAAACCAAACGACAAAAATATTTACTCAAAAGACACACCAAAATCATTTGAATTTTTCAATAAGATTAAATTACCAAGAGATAAAAGCCCAAATGATAAACAAAAATCTTTTTGTATTTTTCATTTAATGCAAACAAAAATGAAGGAAATGTAATACAAAAGATAAACAAAATCATTATTCTATCATGTGATTAAGTTGGAGCATAGACTAGAAAATGATTAAACAAGCATACATTTAGCATGATAATATAGCATGTAGAACAAAAGCTAAAGTATGCAAATAAAACTAACACATTCAACCTTTAGATTTTGCAAGGGGGAAGCATGTGAAAGTAAATGATAATCAAAAACCTTATCTTTTAAAGCTACCAAGTCGGATCTCCTAACCCAAACTAATGACAAGTGACTGTCTCAGGACGTAGGAATCTTGGCTACCTTGGTTGCCTTACGTTGGGTTTTTCTAGGATCCCGTTTAAGATCAAAATAAAATTTCCTAAGATGATCTCTTCGACCACAATGTGCACAAGTAAAAACACGTCGAAAATTTGTACCTAAGGACTGATCTCTTAAGGCTTTCCTAGGCGATTCTCCAAAAAAATTGGTTTTGGCTTTATGAGTAGCTTCATCACAAGTGTCATTTTTAATTTGGACCGTTCCTAAGATTTTATCTAATTTCTCCGAACGACACTCCAAATAAAATTTGACATTTCTAGAGTCTTTTAATTTATTTTCTAATTCTAAAATTCCAGACTCTAACAAAACATTTCTCTCTTCAAACTCGAGAATCTCCTTTTTCATTGACTCCATTAAACCTCTAAGGCTATCTCTCTCACCTTCTATATATTCAAGATTCTCACGAAGAACTCTCTCTCGTGTCCTAAGGTCTACCACTAACGCACTATCATCAACGACCTTTGCACGCTCTTTTAAACTCGCTTCTAACTTCAAATTTGCTCTTTTTAATTTAATAGACTCTTTATAAAGTTCTTGAAAAGCATTTTGAAGTTCACTCACATCAACCCCTTCTTCATTTTCACTCTCTCTTTCTTCTTCACTCTCACTACCATCAAAAGCAAGGGAATCATAAACTTTGACCACGGAAGTGTCATGTGTTTGAATATCTTCATGAGAAGATTCATTATCGGTGCTCACATGACTAGCCATAAAAGTCACAAAGTTGGGATTAGTGGGAGAATCGGGTCCCTCTTCATAATCACTATCACTAAGGGCTGCTTTAAAAGAAATTGGTTGCTTACCCTCTCTTCTTAGTTTAGTGGGACACTCTTTTGCCCGATGGACATACCCTTCACAACCAAAACACCTATTTGACTTGTCCCTATTTAAGTGTTCATTAATAGTTTTAGGGATCTTCTCGGCTTTGTCATGCGTAGATTTTTCAAATTTCTTAAAATCGTTTTTAAATTTATCTTTGTTCAATTTAAGAAATTTTTGAAACTTTCTAGCAAACATAGCCATATTTTCCGAGTCACTATCTTTTTCACTCTCTACTACTTATTTTTCCTCCTTTCGGGCTTTTAAAGCAACACCCTTTTCTATTTTATTTTCAGTTTTAAAGGGAAACATGTCCAGTTCATAGGTTTGTAAATCACCTACAAGCTCTTCTAATTTTCTAGAGGCTAAAGTTCGTAAAGAATTTAAAGCGGTCACTTTTGGAATAAATCTATCGGGTAGGGACCTTAAAATTTTCTTTACTACTCGGTTGTTGGGTATTTTCTCTCCCAAGTTAAAAGATGAATTAACAATATCGAAAAGTCTAGCATAAAATTCATCAAAAGTTTCTTTTTCGTTCATTTTGATGGTTTCAAATTGAGTGGTGCGGTTTTGGAGTTTTGTTGCTTTTATGACACTTGTACCTTCATGTGTGAGTTGCAAAATATCCCAAGCTTATTTAGCGGTTTCACACGTCATAATGCGACGGAATTCAACCGGTGTGACCACATTAAACAAGGCATTTAACACATGGGAATTAAAATTTGAAAGTTTAAATTCATTTTCACTCCATCTATCGCCGGGTTTGGGAACACGCTCATTATCTACTAAATATGTAGGGGGGCACCCATTAACGACAGATAACCAAACTCTTTCGTCTATAGATTTTAGTGTCGATTTCATCCGCGCTTTCTAATACGCGTAGTTAGAACCATTGAAAGTAGGAAATTTTGAAAATGGGGAAAATTCCATTTTAGCGATAAATATTTAAAGGATCTTTAACGAAGTAATTTATTATTTTGGCTCTGATACCAATTTGAAAAGGAGAGGCTCCCAAATTTAAAATACTTTACTACAAAAAGTAATTTCCTTTTAGATGCGGAAGCATAGATGGTTCAATTAAACAAATTAACAAATTTTAATTTCTTTTCAAATTAAAATTAAACCAAGTGAAATTAAATTAAAAACACACTAATGTTAATTTCACTTAAACCAAATTGATTCAATTCAAGTCCTAGAAATTTGCCTAAGTCATGTTTTCAATATTACCAAATTAGGCCAAACCAATTTTATCAAATTAAGTGATGACTTGAATTAAATTAATTAACATTACCCAAATTCATTTAGCACCAAATTAAGTAAGTAGTGATTTAAACTCGATTTTATCTTTTTACCTAAGCATGCATTCTAGGTGATTTTGCGAAAGATAAAATAAACAAAGAAACCACTATGCCGCGATGTACGAGGAAAAATCCACAACGGAAAAAAACCTCGGACGGCCCTAGCCACAAATTCACTAAGTATGGTTTTACAAGTACAAGATAAGAAAGACTTACAACAATCGAATTGACTCCGTCCAAGCCCCGACGCTCCTTCTTGTACGCACTGATTAGGCATAAATTCTTCCTAATTTATCCCTTGATTTAGTTACTTATAGCACCTCGAACAACGTAATTGAGTTGGATTTATCTCATAATCGTGCTACTGACTGATCCTAATGAGTACACCGAGTTTCTGGTATTTTGTAGTGATTTTACAGGTATTTGATGTCAAGAAACGGAAGAAAGAAACCGGAAGAATCAAGAAAGAAAGAAGGAAAAGTCAAAAGGGCAAAAGTGGAATTTCCACCCGGAATTCAGATGAGGTACCTAAAGATAAGTTGAAGACATTTCATTCACGAGTACATAGGAAGAAACGGAACCTCAATAGGAATCCCGAAACAAAAGTTATGAGCAGTCAAAGTTGAGCCAAAAAGTCAAATAGCCGGACCGGTCCGCCCCTACCCCGGACCGGTCCGCTTTGCCAAACTCCAGAAGGCCCTGGACCACAAGCAAACCGAAGAAGGAAAAATAAAAAGGAACCGATCCACCCCAAAATAAAAGAACCGATCCGCTTTGGAGGCAGACCGATCCGCCTAAGGCCCGGACGGGTCCGGGCTTAGAGATTTGCAAATCCTATCTCTTCCTAAAAAGACTCTAGTGCAGCTGAACTCCGAAATTGTTGTAGGGTATAAAAACCCGATTCATTATTGTTATTGATACGGATAATTAGTAGGATTTTTCCTCTCTTTTTCCAGAAACCCTAGTTTAGCTAACAATTGCAGTTTCAATTCAAAGATTGAAGATTTATTCAGTGATTTTTGTGAGTACCAGTTTCATTCATTTGTTACACTTGTTGCTTGGGTAATTTTAGTAAGTATTTCTTATTTCTAATTCTTTTCTACATCTAATTACCATTTTTCTTAGATTAATTATGAATTCCTGCACATCAATCATTGTTTTCATTAAATTCAACATGTTAGGCTAGATTTTCCAAGGCAGGGGTACATGAACCCAGCCTGATGTGTTAGTGTGTGTGTATAACATTAATCCGATGAATTTAGTGATTGATTATGATCGTATTGCGTAGTTACACAATAATTGTAGATCTTTATATCTCGTTTGCCTCTCGGTACTCGTGATGATTTAAAGTGCAATTTGAGTGTCACTATCGCGATACTTATTTACTCATCCTCAGATTAGGTATGACGCGGGCTTGAACCTCGTATACATAATGCTTGGGAGTACTAAATTCCGGGTCAGATCAATCAGATAAATTTATGATTAATATTATCACTGCACTACACTAGGGTTGGGGGATTGTATTCCCGTCCTATTTCTCTCATCATTTAAAACAAAAAGTTTCAAATCATCGTTCATTCTTAATTTCGGTAGATTAGTATAGTTGCATTTTTTTATAATTTCATATTTGCATTTAGTTATAATCATTCCCAAAATCAAATCAATTTTTCCTTTTCTTTTTAGAGTCAAAGTTAGGGTCTCTCCGTCTCTTCCCGTCGTCACAACTCTGTTGTCCTTTTTCCCTCAGGATCGATACCCGACTTACTGGGATTATTACTTGAGCGACAAGCTTACACTTGAGCCTAGAGTGAACGCATTCCTGAGACACATTTTTAGTCGCGTCAAGTTTTTGGCGCCGTTGCCGGGGAATTAGATAGTCTTAGGATTAGATCGAGTCAATCCAAAGGTTTGACCAAAAATCTCCAGAAATCCAAAAACATATAAAATAATTTCAAAAAGCACAAAAAGATTCACCACCATCTCTCCCAAGCTTTTAATGAAAAATCCCACTCCCCATAATACTCCAACCAGCATTCACGAAAATCCAATAGTTGAGTATAACCCAGATAGTCCCCACACTCCAAACGCCCCACAGTTCTGGATCCCGCCTCCCACACCATCACACTCAATCTCCAATAACACTCCGTTTTCCTTCTTAGGACACACGTTCGAGCACACTTCGAGCACACCCAGTGAGAGCACCGAGTTGTTAAGTGAGAGAGAGATGTCGCAACACAGTAATGCACCCACCGGTGAGGAAGAGCCCCCATACCGCCTGCTGAGAGAATTCCTATAGCCCGAGCGTACTGTCACATCGGGATGCATTATACTCCCGTATAATGCCGGGCAATTCCGTTTCAAAAATTGAATGATCCAAATGCTACCACATTACCACGGTATGGATTCTGAAAATCCATAGCTCCATATTAGGGAATTTGAGGATGTGTGCGATACGCTCAATGATCAAACCTGCACCCAATAGGTGATCCGCCTCAAACTCTTCCCTTTCTCGCTCAAAGATAAAGCTAAGACCTGGTTATGGTCTTTACCTCCGAGCTCGATTCCATCTTGGAACGAGTTACAATCAAGATTTCTCAATAAATTCTTCCCTCCACTTCGAACAATTTCCATAAAGGCTCAAATTCAATCGTTCAGACAATCTGAAAATGAGCCATTTCATCGATGTCATGAGCGCTTCAATGAGTTGGTTACTTCATGCCCACATCGCGGATTTGATGCATCACAAATCATCTCTTTTCTCTATAATGGGCTGAATCTCAATTCCAAGAAACTTGTTGAAACCATGGGAAGTGGTCCCTTTGTCGACTTAGACGCCCAAGATGCAAAGCTTCATTTGAGGTATGTCGCCGAGACTACCCAATCCTGGGATACCTCCGATCCTAATGCTCAAAATCGCAATCGTCAAGTGACCACCACTCCATCAGCGTCCGGCCTATATCATGTAGAAAAGAATTCTATAACGGACAGTCGGATTGATATACTTGAGAAAGAGATGCGAGACCTACGAGGGATATATTGTAGAGTATTAACTGGATCCATATCGAACCCCGTCGAGAAAGTGTGTGCTATTTGTGAGGCGGGCCATTCAACTCAGGAATGTCCGACGATACCCGCCTACAAAGTAATGCTTCAGGAGAAAGTTAGTGGAATAGGAGGATTTAAGGGTAATTTCGGTGCCCCGCACGAGAATTCCTACAACCCTTCATGGAAAAATCATCCTGGTTTTAGCTATGGGCAACAACATGCCGCAATGAGCCGTCCCTCGCATGTTGCCCCTCCTCCACCACAACATTTTCAACAAGCTCCACACATGCAAGGACATGTACAAGCACCACCACCTCAAGGAAATTATATCCCGCCACAGCGGAGAACTCTCGAGGATACCATGAATTAATTCATCGCAAGCCAGACCGCAACAAATGCCAAATATGATCGTCTGATTGGCGACATAAATGCGAATCTGTCAAAAATACAATCCTCATTGAGTGTTCAAGAGAAGGGAAAGTTTCCTGCCCAAGGCCAAAGACCTCCCCAAGGTCAAACTAGTGTTAGCTCCACCTCCACTGAACATCAGGAGCAATGTCAAGCTGTGACCACTCTGCGTAGTGGGAGAGTTGTTGATTTATCACCTCCCCCACATGACACAACGAAAGATAAGGAGATTTCGCCCGACACGAAAGAGGCCGAAGATGTCCCCTTGAATGAGAGTGACCAAGAAGATGCTAGTGAGCCAGAGGTAGTTGTGAAACCGCCCTCCGCGGCACCATTTCCTCAAAGGTTAATTCCCTCCCATAGAGGAAACCCACGTGAAGACGTTCTAGAAGTACTAAAGCAAGTAAAACTGAATTTACCTTTTCTTGATGCCATTAAGCAAATTCTAGCTTATGGCAAAGTCATCAAAGATTTATTGACGGTAAAAAGGAAGATGAAGGTAAAGAAGAACGTCTTTCTAGCCCAGAACGTGAGCTCCATTCTACTAAATGATCTCCCGCCTAAATTCAAAGATCCCGGTGCACCCACCATATCCTGCATCATTGGAGAGAATAAAATCAAAAAAGCCTTACTTGACTTGGGAGCAAGCGTTAATATCCTCCCTTACTCCATCTATAGGCAACTAGACTTGGGCGACCTCAAGCCCACAAAGGTCACTCTCCAATTAGCGGATCGAACAGTGAAGATTCCACGAGGCATAGTCGAGGACGTGATCGTCCAAGTTGACACTTTCTACTTCCCGGTAGACTTTGTCATTTGGGACACGGAGCCCTCCTTCAACTCAAGTAACCATGTTCCCATCATCCTTGGGCGTCCATTATTAGCTACAGCTAACTCAATCATCAATAATAGGAATGGGCGAATGCAACTCACCTTTGGGAACATGACCTTGGAAACCAACATCTTCCACATAGCCAAAAATGCAGGGGAGGAAGATGATCTTCACTCGGTGAGCCTCATAGATGAGATAGTAGAGGATTACTTTGAGGAGAATTACTGTGACGATGCTTTAGAGTCATGTTTAGCGACGAGATACGAGAGTGAGGGGACTGATGATGCCGAAAATCAGCACCACCAGGTGAGGAGTTTGCTAGCTCGACACAGGTGTAACAATGGCAGCACAGTTGTATAAATAAGGCAAGAATGAGGTGAGGAGAAGAGGAATGAATAAAAGAACATAAGTGGTTCAGCCAATCCGGCCTACGTCCACTGTGAGTGTGTGTGAATAATATCACTGAAAGAAGGCACTAGTGGCCATGGATACAACCTCTCAAGCTCTTTCTCCCTCTACAGTGTAAACTTAGACAGAATTTCAGCTAGGGTTTCAATACCTGTGTCCTTTTGCAAGGTAGGGGATGATCCCTTTATATAATGCCTAGGGGGTGTAATGTACCCCCTATGCATGTAATGTGCATGTGTGTAGTTTCCTCACCAATGAGGGTGTGCCAGCTGTCAGGTTCACATGTAAGTGATGATGATGAAATATTCCCCCCACATGTGGGGAATAATCTTGTTGTAACTGATCTTGGCCCAGGTGTCCTTATCCAAATGCTTACGGATACTTTGACAGTCGTGCTGGTGAATGGCCTCGGCCTAGGAGAGGCCGAGCTATAAGGGTAGGTCGTCCGATCAATTCGTGATGTGGCATGCGCTGTCTCGGCTTTATGTCAGCCGAGGTAAACACCTATATCGGCCTGGGACGAGCCATTAGCGTGCTGATGATAAGCGGTCCCTGGTAACCTCGGCCTCCTACGAGGTAGGGTTCATGCTGAAGGTGTGTTTAGCTTCTTGTTATCTTGGCCTACTGTTGACCGGGGTTACTATTCCTTGGCACCTGGAGTTGATGTTATCTGTGATATGAGAAGTGTTCCGGGGGAAGTGCATGTCTTAGTGTCGGCCTGGGCCGAGGTAGCCTTGGCCGAGGGATGATATCGTGGGCCCCCCTGCACCGGTGGGTCGGCTAACGTCTCGGCTCTCATCTCGGCCGAGGTATGTTCCAATAGGCCGAGGTCATACTTGGGCATATCAATCACCCCCCAGCCCTTAGTCATTTGCGAAGAGTGATGGCTAAGGGGTTCTTGCCTCCGAGGTCTATTTACCCCAAAGTCAATACCCGCATGACACTTGTCCATTGCTAAGGCGTGCCCACTTGGTTGGCACATGCTGTCAATTATCCCTTGGGCTTCCCAAGGCAATGATGAGCCTTGGGAATCGTGCCCAAGTATTTAAAGGCTAAAACCTCCCTTTTTCTTCTTCTTCCTCATTTCTCTCTTGTTCAAGCGATTGCTCCCCTGTTTTCTCCGATTTTTTCTCTCCGAAGCTAGCCTCTGCTCCAGCGATTGTTCCGCTGAGGGATACCTCCTTTCCTGCGCGATACTCTCTACATTGTTCACCAACCTCACCTTCAGGTATCTTCCCTCTCCATCTCCTTCGTTTTTGATATTTTTAATTTTGAACATTCCGGTTAGATCTTGAGTTTCCCGGTGAGATCTTGGGGTTTCCGGTTAGATCTTGAGTTTTCCGGTGGGGCAGGCTTCCTGCATAGGTTCTTTAGTTTGATCTAAAATTCCCTTAACTTTTCAAGCCATCTTTGTTTGTAGTTTTTAGGATATTCCCAAGTTTAAGGTCTGCAAAATCCTTGTGTCGTCCCCAAATGCTCAGACCCTTGTACCAACTTCTTGAAGACTTTCCATCTCTAAAGGAGAAGACCTTGGATAAAATTAGACAAATAGAGAGAGCTCAGGAAGAAGCTCGTAGGTCGCAAGAGTCCCCCATCAGACCCCTCTTTCCTCCTCCTCTCAAGGTGGTGTACCCTCGTCCTCCTGAAAATTTTTACCAGACAGACGCCTCTACCAACAACTTGCCGATGTCCGAGTCTGAGTCTTCTACCTCTGATCCGATGTCAGTGGACTCTTTCCAAGAGGCCATGGACTTCACTACTCAGGCTGACCAGAACCCTGACCATGTCGAGGTCTCTAGTCGTGCCTCGTCTCAGAATGGCACAAGCACCTCTAGTTCTTCTTTAGAGGTTGAACTTGTAGAGCCAAGTGTGGCAGTGCCTGGTATCCTAAATGCTATTCCTCTATCGGCCGTAATCGAGGCCGAGTTTGCTCAGAGGTTCCCCGGTAACCCGTCCACGTCTGCCCCAGCCGACGTTGAGTCTGACGATGATGAGGATGCGGAAAGTGAAGTTGACACCTCTGAGGCAGACGAGTACGAGAGTACCATTACCGAGGTGGATTTACTGCACTTCAGGTACTTATATTCCATTAGCCCCTCTATCCACTTAAGGAGACCTCTGAGAGAAGAGAGGGCCTACCACTGCAGGGATGGGGAAATCTGCCTGTATGAGCAGATGTTCAAGTTAGGTTTTCGTCTTCCCATCCACCCCGTCATTAGGACCATTCTATCATTCACCAATTTGGCCCCCTCGCAGCTCTCTCCCAATGCCTGGAGGGTTATTATAGGGGCCATCATCTTGTGGAGGGCGATTCACCACTCTGACCTTCCAGTGCAGGTCTTTGCTGGTTGTTACGTCCCTACCTTGGCCAAGAACCATCCGAGCTATTACCACTTTGTGGCTCGGAGGCCTGAGAAAAAGATGATCCTGGTCACTCAAACCTCCAACCATAATTGGAAACCCAGGTAATTTTTTGCCTCAGGGCCTTGGGAATTTGGTTCTTCCATTCCCTCGTCCATCTTCGAGCCGAGAATACCCCGGAAATGGGGAAAAGTCACCATGGCTGCTAGGGCCGACCCCGGACTTAGTGTGCAACACGACAAAAAGGTGAAGGCCCTGCAGGACCAAGGGTCCCATGGGATGTTTGTCAAATTTGTGCATCTGCTGACCCCCCAGTATCTCTCGGGGACAGGCCTTGGTGGAAGTCCCTTAGCTGACTTTGGTAAGAATTTTTACTTTAACCGTGTTGCCTCTTATCATACGTACTTTATTTCTGACTCGTATCTTTTTACTTTTGCAGAGAAACCACCAGACGTTTCGGACGAGTTGTGGGAGATGGCGGCCCCGAGTTTGTCCAGACTTGTCAAGAAGACTGGCATGAATGCTCCTCCACCTGCTCCCTCTACATCCAAGTCTAAGAAGAGGGCACCCGATGTCCATCCTCCTAAGGAACAGAGGCCGAGCTCCAGGACAAAGAGGGGCTCAGACACTGCTATCCCTGTCACTGCCGACACGTTATCTGCCCGTCTGGACCAGTTAAAACTCTCTGATAGCGTGATCGGCCACAGCCGACAGGCAATGGACGCTCTGAATAACATGATGACCGATGCCGACAAGCGCTTCTTCAGGTCCATGGAGACGCCCATGATGGTTGAATTCGGCCTTCACCGAGTAGTCCAGGTATAACTCATTTCTTTATCCGAAGTATAACGTCTGATGTTGTTTTCATCTAACTTCTTCATTTACTGTGCAGGGTGCGGCTGCTATGTACCAGCTATCCAACTGGACTTTGAGGAAATTGCCTCTCATCCAGAAGGGGCAGGAGGCTGAAAAAGTTGAGGGCACCCTGAAGGCAGAGGTTGCTCGTCTGAGGACCGAGCTGCAGGAGGCTGAGACCAAGGCTAAGACCTTTGAGAATAAGGTCCAATCCCTAGAGAAGGACATCTCTGCACTTGTTCAGAGCCATACCAAGGCTCTGAAGGACAAGGACGACGCCTTGCAGAGTAAGGTTGATGCTGCGGTGAAGGCTTCTCTTGCAGACGCCTCGGAGACAATAATTGCTGACTATAAGGTCTCCGAGGAGTTTGTAGGTTTTGGCTTGGAGTACCTTGAAAGGGGTATCAAGGCTACCTCTAAATGGGCCGAGGTAAGGGAGGCCGAGGTTGGCATCATTAAGGCCTCAGATTTTGTGGGCCTCGGCCTTGCCGACGCCCAGTTTGCCCAGGCCTTGCAGGAGATAGAGGATGAAGCTGCTGCCCCTGGTCAAACGGTTACTCTGGAAGGGACTGACCTCGGAGATACTGATCCTGCAAACGAGGTAGCTCAAGTGACCAATACCGAGCAGGCCGACCCAGACGAGCCATCAAACATTCCTTCTTCAGATGTTTGACTTGTAATCTTTTGTATTTTGCATTTCTTTTTACTTGTAATCTCGTATGTAATTTCTCAAACACGTGAATATTATGCAATTTCTTTCTTTTGTTGAATGAAAATGTCCATCTTTATTTGTGAATGTATATGAATGCTATGCGCTCTGTGAAGCCATTACTGAATGTGATGCCATAACCAACGCTTAAGAGTCTGAGGTCCTCTGTTAAGGGTCTGAGGTCCTCTAGCCGAGGTGTCCGAGCTCAGACCTCATCACCACCAAGTGATGTTATGAGGGTTTGAGGTCACCACCTAGGCCGAGGTAACTCATAATGTCACCAAATTAATGATGTTTAAGGTCTGAGGTCCTCACCTAAGAGGTTATCCTCATAACATCAAGGTCCTCACCTAAGAGGTTATCCTCATAATAAATCACCAAATTTATGATGTTAAGGGTCTGAGGTCCTCTAGCCGAGGTGTCCGAGCTCAGACCTCATCACCATCAAGTGATGTTATGAGGGTCTGAGGTCACCACCTAGGCCGAGGTAACTCATAATGTCACCAAATTAATGATGTTTAAGGTCTGAGGTCCTCACCTAAGAGGTTATCCTCATAATAAATCACCAAATTTATGATGTTAAGGGTCTGAGGTCCTCTAGCCGAGGTGTCCGACCTCAGACCTCATCACCACCAAGTGATGTTATGAGGGTCTGAGGTCATCACCTATGCCGAGGTAACTCATAATGTCACCAAATTAATGATGTTTAAGGTCTGAGGTCCTCACCTAAGAGGTTATCCTCATAATAAATCACCAAATGAATGATGTTAAGGGTCTGAGGTCCTCTAGCCGAGGTGTCCGAGCTCAAACCTCATCACCACCAAGTGATGTTATGAGGGTCTGAGGTCACCACCTAGGCCGAGGTAACTCATAATGTCACCAAATTAATGATGTTTAAGGTCTGAGGTCCTCACCTAAGAGGTTATCCACATAATAAATCACCAAATCTATGATGTTAAGGGTCTGAGGTCCTCTAGCCGAGGTGTCCGAGCTCAGACCTCATCACCACCAAGTGATGTTATGAGGGTCTGAGGTCACCACCTAGGCCGAGGTAACTCATAATGTCACCAAATTAATGATGTTTAAGGTCTGAGGTCCTCACCTAAGAGGTTATCCTCATAATAAATCACCAAATTTATGATGTTAAGGGTCTGAGGTCCTCTAGCCGAGGTGTACGAGCTCAGACCTCATCACCACCAAGTGATGTTATGAGGGTCTGAGGTCATCACATAGGCCGAGGTAACTCATAATGTCACCAAATTAATGATGTTTAAGGTCTGAGGTCCTCACCTAAGAGGTTATCCTCATAATAAATCACCAAATCTATGATGTTAAAATAAAACAAGAATTTGCCATGGAAGCTGATCTTTATTCATAACCTCTTCTCAACAAGATGGTACATTCTTAATTGACAAAATAGATGCAACGTTATACATAATATCTCTTTAGGTGGTCGGCATTCCACGGGTTGGTAAAGGGTTCTCCCTCTAGGTTCTCTAACCTATACGTGCCCGACACAACCTCTTCCGTTACTCTGTAGGGGCCATGCCAGTTCGGGTGCAGTTTGTTTGTTTTCTGTAGGGTTTTCTTAAGCACTAGGTCTCCTACCACGATGGGTCTTGTCTTCACCCTTTGATTGTAGAACTTTGCTGCCCTCTGCTGGTAAGCTTCTTTCCTGACCTCCGCGTCTTCCCTTCTTTCTTCAATGAGGTCCAAGTCTAACCTCCTCCTTTCCCCATTGCTATCCGGATCATAGGTCTGAATCCGATGAGTTGGTAAGCCTATCTCCGTAGGTATGACGGCCTCCGAACCGTGTGCCAGCATGAATGGGGTTTCTCCTGTGGGTGTCCTTGATGTGGTCCTGTAAGCCCATAGCACAGCGTAAACCTCTTCCATCCATCTCCCTTTCGCGTTTTCTAACCTCTTCTTGATTCCATCCAAGATTGTCCTATTTGTGACTTCAGTCTGGCCATTAGCTTGGGGTCGTCCAGGAGATGAGAAGAATTGTTTAATCCCCACACTTTGGCAATACTTCTCTAAGGAGGCGTTCTTGAACTGGGTCCCATTATCTGAGATGAGCGTGTTTGGGAGGCCATACCTACATATGATGTTCTTCCAGATGAATTAAAAGGTCTTCTGCTCCGTAATTGTTATCATGGGTTCGGCTTCTACCCATTTTGAAAAGTAATCAATGGCAACTATCAAGAATCTATAGTTGTTGACTGCTCTTGGCAAAGGTCCTACCAAGTCGATTCCCCATACCGCGAACGGCCATGGAGAAGAGATTGATGTCATAGGCTGATGGGGTTGGTGAGGGATAGTGGCGAACCTCTGGCATTTGTCGCACCTCTTCACATAGTCGGCGGCGTCCCTCGACAAGGTTGGCCACCAATATCCCTGAGTGATGATCCTCTTGGCTAGGGGTCTTCCTCCTATATGGCTAGAGCAAGAGCCCTCATGAACCTCCCGCAAGACCCGGGTTACTTCCATGGGATGCACACATCTGAGTAAGGGCAAGAGGAACCCCTTTTTATACAAGACATCCCCTATCAAAGAGAACTTGGCAGCTCTGTACCTCAACTTTCTTCCTTCGAGCTTGGACTCAGGTAGCTCCCCCTCTCTTAAGTATCTGACGAGCGGGTCGATCCAAGAGACTCCTAGGTTCACGTTGTGACATGGGCTGCATACCTCGTCTTCCTCGATGCTTGCCCTTCCCAGGATTTCAATTGGGATGGTTCTTCCCAAGTCTGTCTTCATTGCCGAGGCCAGCCTTGCCAATGCGTCGGCGTGATTGTTGCTCAATATCGGCACTCTCTTCAATTTGGCCTCTTCAAAAAATTCGAGCAAACCTCTCACCTTTTTTAGGTATCTGGCCATCCTCTCATCCTTGGCCTCGTACGCTCCCAACACCTGGTTGACAACCAACCTTGAGTCACTATGGAGTAGAAGCCGCTTTACTCGCAGAGTTGTTGCCAATAAGAGGCCCGCTATCATGGCCTCATACTCAGACTCGTTGTTCGAGGCTTGGAAGTTGAATCTTAAGGCATACTCAATGTTGGCGCCATCTGGAGCTGAGAGTACTAGCCCCGCGCCGCTTCCACCGTCACAGGAGGATCCATCCACGAAGAGACTCCGTACGTCTTCATCTGAAGAGAAAACCCCTTCTTTCATCACTCCTTTTTCGAAGAGGTATCGATCCTCTTCGTTTTCTTCTGTTCTCCTCCGAGCATTGCCTGGGACTACCTCTTCTCGGCTCCTGAAGACGTGTGGGTCTATCATTTCCGAATTTCGGGCGACGCCTCTGCCATTCTCTTCGCCGCCTTCCAAGCTCTTTTCTGACTCAGTCTCTTCCCAAGTGAACTCTGCGACAAAGTCAGCAAGGGCCTGTCCCTTAATGGCTGTCCTAGGCTGGTAAGTAAGATCATACTCTCCTAGTTCAATGGCCCAGGCCATCAATCTTCCGGACTTCTCAGGCTTGTGCAGGACCTGCCTTAGCGGGGAGTCTGTGAGGACTGTTATAGAGTGAGCTTGAAAGTAGGGTTTCATTTTCCTTGAAGCATGGATAAGAGCATAAGCCAACTTCTCCATCCGGGGATAGTTCTGTTCAGACCCTTGTAGGGCCTTACTGTTAAAGTACACTGGTTTCTGAACTCCATCCTCTTCTCGTATGATGGCCGCGCTAATGGCCGACTCAGAGACTGCTAGATATACAAACAACCTTTCTCCCGCCATGGGCCGGGACAGCAGCAGGGGAGACCCCAAGTAGGACTTGAGCTGCTCAAAAGCTTTTTCACACTCTTCATCCCACTGGAAGGCCTTCCTTAGGACCTTGAAGAATGGAAGACACTTATCGGTTGCTCTGGAAACAAACCTGTTCAGGGCTGCCACTCTTCCCGTGAGTCTTTGGACATCCTTGATACTCCTAGGAGTCCTCATGTCGAGCAAGGCCTTGATCTTCTCTGGATTTGCCTCAATCCCCCTTTGATTAACGATGAACCCCAAGAACTTCCCAGCCCCTACCCCGAAGACACATTTGGCCGGGTTGAGCTTCATTCTATACTAGTCCATGACATCGAAGGTCTTCTCAAGGTCTGCCACATGAGTACATGCCTTCAGGCTCTTCGTTAGCATATCGTCCACGTACACCTCCATGGACTTACCTATCTGATCCTCAAACATCCTATTGACGAGACGCTGATATGTTGCCCCCGCATTTTTTAGACCGAAGGGCATTACCTTGTAACAGTATGTCCCTTTGTCAGTGATGAAGGCTGTCTTCTCAGAGTCTTCGGCGTCCATGAAGATTTGATTATAACCCGAATAAGCATCCATGAAGCTCATCAGCTCATGCCCTGCTGTTGCGTCCACCATCTGGTCTATCCTAGGTAGGGGGTAGCTGTCCTTTGGGCAAGACCTATTCAGGTCTGTGAAATCTACACACATCCGCCACTTTCCATTTGCCTTAGGCACGATCACTGCATTTGAGAGCCACTCTGGGTAGGTGACCTCTCGTATGAACTCGGCCTCTTCTAACTTCTTCACCTCTTCCCGAATGACCTCATACTTCTCTCTGGAGTAAATTCTCCTCCTCTGCTTGATTGGTTTGGCATCCCTGTTCACGTTGAGTTTGTGGGTCATGACCTCGGGGTCTATACCAGGCATATCGGTGTGGCTCCAGGCAAAGACGCTCTGCCTCTTCCTCAGAAGGCTTACCAGCTCTTCCTTAATCTTTGTTTCTAGGGCCTTGCCGACCTGGATGGTTTTTTCCGGCTCGTCCTCATTGAGGACGATGGATTCTACCTCTTCCGCGGCCTCGCCCTTCTTCAGCTTTGTTTCATCTCTCGGATCAAGAGTGTCTATGCTGTAGGTGGCGGTTGCTCTCTTATGGGCCTCCCTCTCTTCAGCTGAGTTAAAGTAACACTCCCGTGCCGTGGTCTGATCCCCCTGCACCTCCCCTACCCCGTAAGGGGTCGGGAATTTTAGCATTTGATGGACCGTTGACGGCACGGCCTCAAACTCCTTGAGGGCTACTCTTCCAATGATGAGGTTGTAGGCCGAGTAGAGATTCTCATCCATCACAAAAAAGTTTATCTTCTTAGTCAGCCTCTTAGGCCATCTATCCCCCATACGCACATCCATCTCATACATGCCTAACGGGTGCACTTTCTCACCACTAAAGCCTATCAAGGGATGGTGGTATGGCACTAATCTTGATATGCTAAGACCCAAGCTCTTGAAGCAAGGCCAGAACATTACATCTGCTGAGCTTCCCCCATCTATGAGGATCCTCCCTACGTCGCACCCATGCACCCTTGTCGTTATGACCAAGGGGTCATCATGGGGGGCCAGGATGCCCTTGAAGTCGAGCCGGGAGAAACCCACCACCAGGGTGTCCATGTCCACCTTTGTTCTCTTCTGCACAGCGTTAGAAGACGTCAGATTCACAACCTCCGGCTTGACCACCGATTTGGCCTCCGCTACATGAGCCTTTCTATCGGCGACCTCAGATCCACCCCCTGCGAATCCCCCACATATGGTGCTAATACCAAAGGAGACCATTCCTACCCTCTTCACCGGGGTGTTGTCATCCCTAGGTGGGAGATCCGGGTCATCTCCATCATCACCATCTGAATCGTCATGCTTTTCAGTCAGGACATCACCACGGCACTTGTCGTCTCTTCTCTTCCTAGGGTCTTCCCTGCCGCCCTTTGAGGCCTTGCCATCCACTTACTTTCTTAGCTTCCCGGATTTCGGCATCTTCTCAATCTCGTCTTTCAGGGCAAAGCATCTGTCTGTGACATGGCCGTGGTCCTGATGAAACTCACACCAGAGGTTTTTATTCCTCTTATGTGGCGGAGCCTTCAACTTCTCTGGCCACCTCAGAGCCCGGTTACTCTTGATCTCATTGAGAATTTGTTCACAGCTCACGGTCAGAGGAGTGTAACGGGCGAACTTGTCATCTGCTGACCGCTTCTTCCCTTCCTTCTTGCCCTGGGACCTCCCAACACTACCGCGGTTCTCCTCCTCGCATTTGGCGGCCATCGCCTCCTCTGCATTCATTACTTTTCCTGCACTGGACAACAGCTCTGCCATTGACTTGGGGGGGTCTTCCGCTAGCTTCCATAGTAGCTTTCCCTTCTGAAGACCTCCTATAAGGGCGGTCATCGCTATGCTCTCTTCATAGTCTTCCACCTCTAACTTCTCCTTATTGAATCTTGCTATGTAATCTCTCAGGCTTTCACCCTTAGCCTGTTTGACATATAGGAGGTGGGTAGTCTTCTTCTGAGGTCTTACCCCAAAGCAGAAGTTATGTATGAACTGGTCGGCCAATCCCTTGAAGTTTTCGATTGAATCTTTTGGAAGAGAGGTGAACCAGATATGCGCGGCCCCCGTTAGGGTCCCTGAAAAGGCCCTGCACTTCATCTCATCAGATATCGAGTAAATATCCGCGGCTGACTGATACATCTCGATATGGTGCACTGGATTAGTGCTGCCATCATATTTGGGAGTCACCGTAGGAGGCTTGAACTTAGCGGGGGTTGGGAACCCCACTATCCTAACCACGAATGGTGAGCCCTCCGTGTAGCCCCTCTGTAAGGGGTCCTTGCTCTTTATGAGGTCCCCTATCTTCTCCTCGAGACGTTGGATCGAGTCATTCCATGGTCTTCTCTCGTCAACTTGGCCGAGGTTGTCCCCTGCCACCTCTCTGCGGTGGACAGAGGGTTCCCCAGCCACGACCCTCTGACTATTGACTTCTTCCTGTTCCCTTGCTCTTCCCTCCATGGGTCGGCCTTGATCTGGCCGAGCCCCTCTTTGGGAGCCTGCTGCACTCCTTGACCTCGATAGCCTGTGTCTTAGGTCATTAACTGGTCCCAGCCTCTCGAAGGCCGAGCCTCTGCTCATCCTGTTGAAGGCCGACCCTCTCTGCTGGACCTCATCTCTTCTTCGGCCGACACATCCTTGGCTTTGCCGAAGAGGTCGTATGGTATTATCGGACACTTCATATGGCTCCCAGCAGTCTTCTGGGGCCTCTTCTACTCCTATGTCATCGTACCTGTCCTCCGAGTAAGGGTTTCCTTGCCTCCCCAGGCGCAAACGCCTAGGGTCAGCAACGTCCCTTCTCCGCTGGGGTGCAGGTTGGTCCTTCATCGGTGCCTGGGGTGGTCCCCTGGCACCCGGTTGGGGTTGAACTGCCGCCGGGGTGATCATGTCCGGTGAGACTCCAGGTGGTCTCATCATCATGGTTTGGCTGAGCTGTGCAAATTGCTCCTTCATCGCTTGTTGCGTTGCAGCCAAAGATTTCAAGGCAGCTGCCACCTCCGCCATTTCGGACTGGGGGGGAGCCTGACTGGAGCTAGCTCCCCCACCTCCGGGCGGCGGAAGAGGTGGCGGCATGTCTGGTGCCATGTGTTAAACTGTATAGAGCCTTAGTTGCAGGTGAGCTTAATACCTTAAAGGATCTCATTCAATGGTGAAACAGCTCCACACAAGGGGTGGACTCTGGTTCACCACCAGAGTCTCCGGTGAGGTAAAGCAGAAAAAGAGGATGAGATAGCCTCTCGTTTCCCACAGACGGTGCCAAAATGATGATGCCAAAAATCAGCACCACCAGGTGAGGAGTTTGCTAGCTCGACACAGGTGTAACAATGGCAGAACAGTTGTATGAATAAGGCAAGAATGAGGTGAGGAGAAGAGGAATGAATAAAAGAACATAAGTGGTTCAGCCAATCCGGCCTACGTCCACTGTGAGTGTGTGTGAATAATATCACTGAAAGAAGGCACTAGTGGCCATGGATACAACCTCTCAAGCTCTTTCTCCCTCTACAGTGTAAACTTAGACAGAATTTCAGCTAGGGTTTCAATATCTGTGTCCTTTTGCAAGGTAGGGGATGATCCCTTTATATAATGCCTAGGGGGTGTAATGTACCCCCTATGCATGTAATGTGCATGTGTGTAGTTTCCTCACCAATGAGGGTGTGCCAGCTGTCAGGTTCACATGTAAGTGATGATGATGAAATATTCCCCCCACATGTGGGGAATAATCTTGTTGTAACTGATCTTGGCCCAGGTGTCCTTATCCAAATGCTTACGGATACTTTGACAGTCGTGCTGGTGAATGGCCTCGGCATAGGAGAGGCCGAGCTATAAGGTTAGGTCGTCCGATCAATTCGTGATGTGGCATGCGCTGTCTCGGCTTTATGTCAGCCGAGGTAAACACCTATATCGGCCTGGGACGAGCCATTAGCGTGCTGATGATAAGCGGTCCCTGGTAACCTCGGCCTCCTACAAGGTAGGGTTCATACTGAAGGTGTGTTTAGCTTCTTGTTATCTTGGCCTACTGTTGACCGGGGTTACTATTCCTTGGCACCTGGAGTTGATGTTATCTGTGATATGAGAAGTGTTCCGGGGGAAGTGCATGTCTTAGTGTCGGCCTGGGCCGAGGTAGCCTTGGCCGAGGGATGATATCGCGGGCCCCCCTGCACCGGTGGGTCGGCTAATGTCTCGGCTCTCATCTCGGCCGAGGTATGTTACAATAGGCCGAGGTCATACTTGGGCATATCAGGGACGTACACCGACTTCGAGAGGGAGGTTGGGGAGTTGAGAGACTACTCGATGAGAGTGCGTCGGACGAGGACGTGAGAGAGGTTAATTGGGTTTCTAGATTCGAGGAATTACCTCCGAGGGATACTCACATGGTTCCCTCCAGTGAAAAATTTCCAACCCTCGAATTAAAGAAACTCCCCTCCCATATTAAATATGCCTACCTAGGAGAGGATGAGACATTTCCTGTTGTTATCTCCTCTAGCCTAGATGAAGGGCAGGATGGTAAATTATTGAAATTTCTGAGGAAGCACCAAAGTGCTTTTGGTTGGTGCATTGTTGATTTGAAGGGTATAAGTCCTTTGATTTGCACTCATAAGATCCATCTCGAAGAGGATGTCAAACCCTCTAGAGAAATGCAAAGAAGACTGAATCCCAACGTGAAAGAAGTTGTGAGAACCGAAATTATCAAATTATTGGATGCCGGGATCATTTACCCAATTTTGGATAGCAAGTGGGTAAGCCCTATTCAAGTCGTCCCGAAGAAGTCGGGTATGACTATGATTGAGAATACCAAGGGAGAGCTAGTTCCCCAACGTACCACCACCGGGTGGCGCGTTTGCATTGATTATCGGAAACTTAATGCGGGAACTAGGAAAGACCATTTCCCCTTGCTATTTATTGATCAAATGCTTGAAAGAGTGGCGGGCCACCCTTACTATTGCTTCCTTGATGGTTATTCCGGATATATCCAAATTGAGGTAGATGTACTTGACCAGGAGAAGACGACCTTCACTTTCCCTTTTGGTACGTTTGCCTACAAACGTATGCCATTTGGCTTGTGTAATACACCCGCGACTTTTCAAAGGTGCATGTTGAGCTTATTTAGCGACATGGTCGAGAGAGGACTCGAAGTGTTCATGGATGACTTTCGTGTTTTTGGCACCTCTTTCGATCATTGTTTAGAAAAGCTGGAAAAAGTACTTACCCGATGTGTGGAAAAGAACTTAGTGCTGAACTGGGAGAAGTGCCATTTCATGGTCACCGAGGGAATAGTTCTTGGCACATAGTATCATCCAAAGGAATAGAGGTTGATAGGGCAAAGATAAATGTCATAGCTGATCTTCCCCCACCAAAATCGCTGAAGGACGTGCGCTCATTCTTGGGCCACGCGGGGTTTTATCGAAGGTTCATTAACGACTTTAGCGCCATCGCTAGGCCCTTAAGCAACTTACTCATGAAGGACACCCCATTCGAGTGGATGGAAGCATGCCAAAGCTCTTTTGAAAAATTGAAAAACATGCTTGCGTCTGCTCCCATTATGCAAGTTCCGGATTGGTCCTTACCATTAGAACTTATGTATGATGCAAGCGATTACGCGATCGGGGTTGTTTTGGGCCAACGAAAAGATAAGCAAGATCATGTCATCTACTACGCTAGCCGGACTCTTATAGGACCTCAACTCAACTACTCTACCACGGAGAAGGAGTTGCTAGTGTTAGTCTTTGCCCTTGATAAATTTCGGTCATATCTCATTGGTTCTCCTATTTCTGTCTTCACCGACCACGCGGCTTTAAAATACATACTTGCAAAGAAAGATGCCAAGCCGCGCCTCATAAGGTGGATCCTACTCCTACAAGAGTTCAGTCTCTCCATCAAAGATAAGAAAGGAGTAGAAAACGTCGTTGCCGACCATTTATCTCAGCTTTCGTCCGACGTACCTAGTGATCCCATACCCATAGATGAATAATTTCCGGATGAGCAACTTTTTTCCACCTCTTCGTATCCCTGGTTTGCGGATATAGTAAACTATCTTGTCGCGAGAGCCGTCCCTCCCGACTGGACACGACAAGATAAGAAGAGGTTTATTACTTGGTCGCGCATGTTCTTCTATGATGATTCATTCCTTTTTAAATATTGCGCCGACCAAATCATCCGATGATGTGTACCGGATGACGAAATCCCAAAAGTCATCCAGTTTTGTCATTCGAAAGCTTGTGGAGGCCACTTTTCAACAAAAAAGACGGCCGCAAAAATTCTGCAATGCGGCCTCTATTGGCCCACAATCTTCCGGGATATGAACAATGCTTACAAATCGTACAATAGGTGCCAACGAATGGGAGCCATTACTCGACGAGACATGATGCCTCTTACCCCCATACTCATCATTGAGATATTCGACTATTGGGGTATTGACTTCATGGGACCCTTCCCCCCGTCCTTTGGTTTCCTATACATCCTTATCGCGGTAGACTACGTTTCTAAATGGGTGGAAGCTATAGCTACCAAGACTAATGACAACAAAGTGGTGATAACGTTCCTGCAGGAACACATACTTTCCCGCTTCGGTGCACCGAAAGCAATAATTAGCGATAATGGCACCCACTTTTGCAATAGGCCATTCGCGAAGCTCATGAGAAAGTATGGTGTCATTCACAAGGTGGGAACGACTTATCACCCACAAATGAATGGGTAGGCCGAACTAGCGAATCGAGAAATCAAGAACATTCTCAAAAAGACCGTCAATCCTACCCTGAAAGATTGGTCACTTAGGTTGAACGATTCGCTATGGGCCTATCGTACCGCATTTAAGAATCAACTCGGCATGTCCACTTTCCGCTTTGTATATGGCAAACCTTGCCACCTTCCCGTTGAGCTCGAACACAAAGCGTATTGGGCGATTAAGCAATTCAATTATGCCATGGACAAGGCTGGTGAAGCCCACAAGCTTCAATTGAATGAGTTAGAAGAACTACGCAATGATGCGTATGAAAATGCTAAAATTTTGAAAGAAAGGATGAAACTCGGTCATGATAGCATCATTCGACGAAAAGAGTTTCTCCTCAGTTCTCCTCTACAACTCTCGGCTTCACCTCTTTCCGGGCAAGTTGCGGTCACGATGGTCTGGCCCGTTCGTTGTGAAGAATGTTTTCCCCCATGGAGTTGTTGAATTGGACGATTAAAAAGGGGGAAATGCTTCAAAGTGAATGGACAACTCCTAAAGCCATATCTAGAGGCGTGTGCAGAAGAAGTCAACACCGTCTGGTTATTGGACCCCATTTACAGGGTTGAGTGATTTGTTCCTGCGAGGTCATCGCACCCCCGATGCGTATGGGGTGAGAGTCGTGTGTGTGAGAGTAGTGTGTGTTTTGAGAGTCATTAGGACTAGGTTTCGTTCGGGAGAAGCATTCGTGTGTTTTGGGAATTTTGAGTCAAAGGATGTTGACTAGTGAAATCGAGAGGGTTTTTAGTCCAGTTGGATAGAGAGTATGTCGGGAAAGTGAAATTTTTTGAAGAAGATAGCTCGAAACCAAGTTACGAGAATTCCAGCCCAAAAGCCCTGGGGCGGACCGGTTTCTTTTTAAGGTCGGACCGGTCCGCCTGGCGAGTGTTGAAAAGTCAAAGGCCCGGACCGGTCTGCCCCTACCCCGGACCGGTCCGCCTTCTGCAGATCTGCCTTCTCCCCTTCCCAAGATTCACCCCCCTTTCCCCCCAATCCCATTCATTCCCTCCAATCCGTTTTCCCTCGTACCAACCCCAACCTTTCCCTCCCAAATCCATCCCCTTTTCCCTCCAAACCCCTTCCCTCCAAAACCAACCCCTCCCCCCACCCTTTCCACTATAAATACACCCCCCAAACCCTCCCATTCTCCTCACACCTTCAACCCAAATCCTCTCTTCTTCCTCTCTAGTGTTTCAAGCAACAAAGCCCTTCTGTTTCCATGGCCCCCCGTGTTGCCCCCACCAAATACGACTCCACCGAGATCCAACCCTTCGGTCATGGCGAGTTTTGCTCCCGCCAAGAGGAGCGGTGGTGCAATCAATTCTTCGGTTTGGGCCGCAAACTCCATATGGAGCTAGATGTCCAATGGGAACAGCTGCCCAACTCCGTCACCGCCCTATTCATGGCTCGGTGCTGGAGCCGGTTACTCAACCAACCCTACGAGGCAGTTTGGGTCACCGAGGTCCGCTCATTCTGTGGCACTCTCGTGCGGACGACCCAATTTGAGGCCGAAGCTTTCGCGGATGGGAATGTCATCCCATTTTCCTTGGCCCGTCTCACGGCCAAGTTGGCCGAGTATGACGTCCCGAACTTTCCCTAATTTACCTATCCCCGAAACGTCCCTCCGGTAGACAAGGATACAATCATGGCCCGAATTGCGCCGCTTGTGGCTTGGAAGGGGCGAACCGTCGCCGTTGGACACCTAAACGAGAAGGCGCGCCTCACATTTCAGATTGTGTGCGCCAACATATTTCAAACGTTCAACGATTCCGTCATGCGGCCTCGGCAAGCTACTTTGACATATCACCTCTTCGACCCCCAAACTTCCATCCAATTGGGCCGCACTCTATACGCGGATATCATTAACACGTCCTTGGATGAGAAGGGCGTCACCCCACTTCCTTATGCCCGTTTGATCACTTCCATCCTTAAGGATACTGGCATAACACCCCCGGTCGACCACACTCGCATCCCCGATCCTTTCGGACAAGGGACCCTCACCAAAAGGGCCAAACAACTGGCTGTCCTCCGGGCTAGGCGGGGTGATGATGGTTAAGAAGAGGCTGCCTCGAGCGAGAGTGAGGAAGAAGCAGGGCCAGCCGCTGAGGACGTCGAGATGGGAGATCTCGGCGCGGATGAGGAGTCGGCGAACAAGGAGGACGACCCAGATTTCGAGTGGGCGGGAATCGACCTATCCGCGCGTATGTCGGCATTGGAGCCAAACTTCAACACCTTTCAGACCAACTACGAGCGCGGCATGAGCATCGTTCTCCGCCTCCAAGCGGACATCTATCGCCGCATAGGGGATCCTAATGAGCCACTGCCTTCTTACTACCATAACCCCTATGACCCCAACGTGCCCAGTTCCTCCCATCCCCCACCCCAGTGAAGCTTTATATGGTGTTGGCAGCTTTTTATTTGTTTTTCCCTGTTCACAGTTGTATGTTTTTCCCTGCAAATGTAACACAGTCCTGTTGTAATAAAAACTGCATTTTCTCTATTTGTTTGTTTTATTTATCGCACTTATTATTTTGCCTTATTTAGATTTTAATCCGTTTTGCTTGAGGACAATGCAAAAGTCTAAGTTAGGAGGGGTCATAAGTGCGTAACTCTAAAACTTCACAAATTTTCAAAAATGCCCAGAAATTTCCAAAAAAATCATAAAATTTTGAAAAATCCAAAAATATTTTTGTTCAAAATAAATAAAAATTGGAATTCAAATTTTTCAAAAATATCATTAAAAGTCGGTTCAAAGTCTCAAATTGTAAACATTCAACATACACAAAGCCGAAATTGACCAAAGATGGAAATTGAACGAAAATTGACGACTTAACGAATAAGTGTAGAGATTAACAAACCCGGTGAGATTTGAGCCTATCACTTTTTACGAGTTTTTAAATCAATCCGAGTTAATTTTTAACTCAAAGTTCTTTTCAACGCCTAAAAAGTTGTCAAGGATCTCAAGTCTTTCATTTTGATCAGTTTTGAAAAATGTGTGTAATATTGCTTTGAAAAATGTGCCAGATTAATCGCTAAACGTAAATTCATCTCGAAACACATATGGTAAAGCAACTCGCATTTGGACAATGAAGTAGGCCATCATTTGTTACCCAAAAATATTGGCTATAAAAAGTTGTGAAAAAAATCATCCCTTTTGTAACCCAAATTTGAGGCGAATAATTTTTTCTTTTCGTTTGACAACCCGAAAAACCCAAATAGCCCGGAATTGTGAAAAATGGAAAAATTCAGAATTTAAGTCCAAAAAGTGCATATAAAGGGGCAAGAAAAAATAGATATGCTCAACAAAAATAGCAAGAAAAGAAAAGAAGTGAAAAATAGAGAAATTGAGAAAAAGAAGAAGAAAGCGAGCAATAGCCCAGGAAAAGCACAAATGGACATCACTAATAATTTTTTCCAATTCCAACCTCCCTACAATTGTCATTTCACCCAATATACCTTAAAACTCGAAAAAGTCCTAACCGAGTCTAAATTGCGAAATTGGTTACCGCGTGGAGAGCTAATACACCAAAAGATAATAAGGGAGATTAAGTGTGCGAAAAAAGAGGCAATGTTCTCATTTTTAAAACCGTAATCCGATGATGAGATCCTTTCACCATGAAATTTTCGTCTTTCTACTTGTATGCATGATTTTGCTTCCATTACATTTACTCTTTACATCGCGCATACCGAGAGAATAGCCATAATCCAAGAGATTCGTTTGTGAGAGCATTCCGTGAGAAATTGAAATAAAAAAAAAATCGAATAAGTAACGTAATGATCAATCGGTGGAAATTAGCGGTTAAATTTTTGGCTTCGCACACACGCACTACGGTTTGAGACTTGTAAATATGGCTTGATGATGACTATTTTCTGGAAAAGTTTGAATTGCACAATTTTTGCGTATTTTGAATTTTCTTTGAGTCGAATTTTGTGGTTATATTCTCTGTAAACCCTCACGAGACAACACTCGTCCTACTAGGGTGACCTAGGGGTTTAAAGGCTTGTTGCATATGCTAAATGCAATCGCTTGCCCGCAAAAAAGGTATTTTATCCCAATAAAATGATTTTCAAAGAGTTGAGCCTTGCTAGGATTCTTTTACATTGCTCGGGACGCGCGAAGTTCTAAGTTTGGGGGGTTTGATTAGGCATAAATTCTTCCTAATTTATCCCTTAATTTAGTTACTTATAGCACCTCGAACAACGTAATTGAGTTGAATTTATCTCATAATCGTGCTACTGACTGATCCTAATGAGTACACCGAGTTTCTGGTATTTTTTAGTGATTTTACAGTTATTTGATGTCAAGAAACGGAAGAAAGAAACCAGAAGAATCAAGAAAGAAAGAAGAAAAAGTCAAAAGGGAAAAAGTGGAATTTCCACCTGGAATTCAGATGAGGTACCTAAAGAGAAGTTGAAGACATTTCATTCACGAGTACATAGGAAGAAACGGAACCTCAATCGAAATCCCGAAACAAAAGTTATGAGCAGTCAAAGTTGAGCCAAAAAGATAAATAGCCGGACCGATCCGCCCCTACCCCGGACCGGTACACTTTGCCAAACTCCAGAAGGCCCCGGATCACAAGCAAATGGAAGAAGGCAAAATAAAAAGGAACCGATCTGCCCCCATACCGGTTCGCCCCAAAATGAAAGAACCGATCTGCTTTGGAGGCAGACCGGTCCGCCTAAGGCCCGGACCGGTCCGGGATTCGAGATTTGCAAATCCTATCTCTTCCTAAAAAGACTCCTAGTGCAGCTGAACTCCGAAATTGTTGTAGGGTATAAAAACCCGATTTATTATTGTTATTGATACGGAGAATTAGTAGGATTTTTCCTCTCTTTTCCCAGAAACCCTAGTTTAGCTAACAATTGCAGTTTTAATTCAAAGATTGAAGATTTATTCAGTGATTTTTTTTAGTACCAGTTTCATTCATTTGTCACACTTATTGCTTGGATAAAAAAAATAAGTATTTCTTATTTCTAATTCTTTTCTACATCTAATTACCATTTTCCTTAGATTAATTATGAATTCCTGCACATCAATCATTGTTTTCATTAAATTCAACATGTTAGGCTAGATTTTTCAAGGCCGAGGTATATGAACCCAGCCTGATGTGTTAGTGTGTGTGTGTATAACATTAATCCGATGAATTTAGTGATTGATTATGATCGTATTGCGTAGTTACACAATAATTGTAGATCTTTATATCTCGTTTGCCTCTGGGTACTCGTGATGATTTAGAGTGCAATTTGAGTGTCACTATCGCGATACTGATTTACTTATCCTCGGATTAGGTATGACGCGGGCTTGAACCTCGTATACATAATGCTTGGGAGTACTAAATTCCGGGTCAGATCAATTAGATAAATTTATGATTAATATTATCACAGCACTACACTAGGGTTGGGGGATTGTATTCCCGTCCTATTTCTCTCATCATTTAAAATAAAAAGTTTCAAATCATTGTTCATTCTTAATTTCGGTAGATTAGTATAGTTGCATTTTTTTATAATTTCATATTTGCATTTAGTTATAATCATTCCCAAAATCAAATAAATTTTTCCTTTTCTTTTTAGAGTCAAAGTTAGGGTCTCTCCGTCTCTTCCCGTCGTCACAACTCTGTTGTCCTTTTTCCCTCAGGATCGATACCCGACTTACTGGGATTATTACTTGAGCGACAGTCTTACACTTGAGCCTAGAGTGAACGCATTCCTGAGACACATTTTCAGTCGCGTCACGGACCTCCGCCTAGAGAATAACCACGGAGCTCCGCTGCGGTCACATAGTCCATCGATCGAACTTTTTTGGTCACCGTCACCCGAACTAGGAGCCTTTCTCTAAGTGGGTATGACAACGAAAACAATCTTCTTCTTTGTGCGATTTAGAGGTAAACCCAAACTTCTCTTCAAACGGTAGAGATAAAACCGGTGACAAACTCCAAGAAAAGTATATATATAGATGAACTTGGATATACAAACTATGGGTGTAAAACATAAGTGTTTTAAGGATTTTTCTTTGAAAAATGAACACTCAACTTGAACTTTTTCCTTTTGAAATTTTGCTCTCAAACTCTCTCTTGGAGATGGAAAGATGTGAAAAAGTTAAACCATAAATGCTGGTTCCCGCACTAGTTAAGTTCTGTCAAAAGTTACATGGAAAAACTGCTCATAACTACCAATTAAACTGTTCCCGCCAAATCTCGTTCGAACGAGATTTTCGTTCAAAAGAAGTCTCGTTCGAATGATGCTTCTAATGAAGTTCCAGAGGCAGGTCGTTGGCAAACCTCGTTCGAACGACATTATCGTTTGAACTAAAAAAATCGTTCCAAGGACAATTTTGAACGAACTTCCAGAATGTTTAAAAATTCGATTTTAGACCAGAAGCTTTATTTTAAAGTTTTAATGAAACATTCTGAAAATAAACAACAGTTTTAAAACAAGGTCCACCCATATAAATATTGTTCCAAGCTCCTATATATATATATATATCAAAATGCATTCATACCTTAGGAGCGATGGAACCATATTGATGATGTAGAAACGAGGCACAATACACACGACATTTAATGAAGCTTTATACTCTTGAACGCTACGTCTTCAACTTTTATATGTCATAGGCTTGAAGGATGGTCAATAGCTCTATCCTATGACTCAAACGTTTTTGTTCGAAATTGAGCCAAAACAACAAAGGACTTAATTGGAAATTTGTGTCCTTACAGAGAGGTATCCCTCAGTACCCAATTCTCCTTGTATAATGAATGAGGAATGGTTAGATAAGATGGATGAGGCTTGTTAATTTCCTAAGGGGGCCACCTGGATATTGCCTTCTTCTGACCAACGATCCTTTTCTAGGGTCCCTCATTATAGGGTATGTTTCCCTTTACAAGCCTTCCTCCTTGGACTTTGACTTCCGTGCCAGTTCCTGTGAGGAAGATTTTTAAGGTGATGAATCTATCCACTGCCTAAGTTGATCTTAATGGGTGGAGGTCTAAGTTGGCATCCTTGGTGGTTTGGAAGATAAAATTCGAAAGGGATATTAGGACCACTGAGTTTTTTAATTTTTCCAGGCCAAAAGTGAACTACGCTGAAAATACATGGTATCACTATATGGTTCTATAAAATCGTGTAGGATACCTCATGAAGGGGAGGACATACAATACCAAGAAATGAAAGGGGAAATATTTTAAATATCTAGGGACTTTTGGGAAGTACACTCCGCGGAGTAAGAGAGGGAGAGATCCCATAAGATTCTGCGGTCTTGGGGTCATCCTCCAAAGGAAGGTAATCCTATCTTCATGACTAGGTCGCGGACTTTATGTTTTATCATATCATCTGACTTTCCCCTGTTTATAGTTTGTGTAGGTTGGGACCCCTTTGAATATCAAAGAAAGAGGATTGAGGTTATAGTCTTGATTTCTGACAAAAAGAAGCACTTTTATATCATGGTTACTCTTAGAGGCTTATATAGTCTTAGATACTATACAACTCACATTGATCCAGTGAGACAAGCTGTGGAAGGTACATAAGCTTTGTAATTCATTAAATAGGTGGCGAATATATATCTTTATTTCTAATGTTCTTATTTTGCAGGTACATCCACGAACGGAAAGCCAATAATGGAGATTGATAGAGAACCGCTTCTTTCCTAATTGGACGAGTTTGAGGAAAATGTAAACAAGCTTTGGAGAAGACCAATGTCAAGAAGAGAAAAGGGCTACGAATAAAGATGATGCTCCAATGGTTGGGGTACTAACTGGAACCCAAAGTACGGTTGCGATGAACGATTAAAGCATACTAATTTTTGAGGATGTCATGACTAACATATCTAGGGCAAGCTTAGTTGCCCCCATTACAGGGGAGAAAAACCAAGAGCCAAAAAATTCTGAGAAAATCTCCATCAACGAATGCCTCCGCAAACGTTTGTCCCAACAAACATAAATGTCCCAACTCCTTAAAGTAGGGCCCTTACTTCTCATCCGCGGTCTCGTATAAGGAAGGCGAATACAACTTCACCATGGGATAATACTGCTACAGTGGTCCCATTGATTGGGTGGGGGGGATACTAATTCTGCTGAACTTAAATTTCTATCTGTAGAAGATACCGAGGACAGGAATACCAACTTCATTTCCTTCTTAGGGTAAGTTTGTTTGTATTTCCGCTGCTTTTTCTCATGTTGTCTGCTTTTACTTTTAACTTCTTTTGCTTTCTTTCCTCCACACTGCTAAGGCTTCCATGAGCTAGGGGTCAAATATGAGAACCTTTTTGTTCAGTATAAGGCCACGGAGGCTTTCCATCGGGCTAAGATGGAATTATAAAAAAAAAAGTCATTTTGAAGACTTAAGCTTTAGAGACGGATAAAATTTAAATCTCTGAAGCATACGTTTTGGGACAGGAATGATTCGCAATCTTAAAAACTAAAATTACTTAAATCCCCTTATATTACCCATCTTATAAAGTCATGTTAAGGGGGAAACTTATTAGTGGTCGTTCCAAATGGTACCCCTTTTGAGACGGCTAAAAAATTGGGTTCCCTCTTAGGCTTTTCCTTCTCGCTTCAACTTGCTATTATCCTTTCAAATGGAAAAAAAGGAAAACAAAGCTTAAGGAAGGGAATTTCGATTTTTTCCTTATCTCCACGTTGGACGTCTCCTTATCCTCTAAGCCTTTCTTCTCCCCGATCTTCTCCTTCTCTTCCACAACTCAACTAGATCGGCATTCGCTCTCTTCTCTCTTACACATCTCCGTCGGTCTCTAATCATTGATTTCCCCTAATGTTGTACTGCAACAATTTTTACTACAGATTCACAACATCGATTTAGTTTTTTATTTTATAAAATCTTCGATTTTTATCTCTGTTACTTTGTTTGGATCATAATAAAATCGATACGGGTATATTTGGATTAATAAAAAACCTAGGGATCCATTTTTTCTTCATCTTCTTCTCAGACAAGTATTATGCTCAATCTATATTTATGTTTTTATGTGTATAAGTATTAATTCTCAATCGCAAACATAGGGCTCCTTATACAAATATAACTCTCTCTCTCTCTCTCTCTCTCTCTCTCTCTCTCTCTCTCTCTCTCTCATAAGAAACGTTATTTACTGTAAACTAGACCAACATCAAATTACATATTACATGGGTTTTGGTGTTAGTAAACACAATAGTGATTTACGTAAGTATATTGTATCGCAAAATTAATATGGCAATATATCATTAGCTCCCAGTTTACAAAAAAAATTCCTTGATTTTTTTCCCATAAACTATGGAGAGGTATTCGACAAATATTGGTTTAGATATTATGTTTTTATTTCTATCCTTGACCTTTAAATTGTAAATAATAGTTATTATTATATCACTTATGTTGTAAAAGGCTAAACTGATTGAAATCTAAGACAATAATGAAAATGGGCCGCACAATATATATCGTTCTTTTAAATGTTGTCATTTGAAATATGTTAGGAAAATTTTGTTTGGTGCCAAGGAGCCTACATAATCAAACTGTACATGTTACACTGGAATTGTAGATTTTTTCCCGTGGATATTGAATCAGTGGGGTATGATATAAATTTATGCTAGAATTTATATATGTTCTTTTTAATCCTTTTCTTTTCATTATGTTCTCATTCCATTTTGTTCAAGTTATAGGACTATGTACTAAACACTACATTAAATACACAATCATACTAAACAATTTGCTTATTAATTTTAAGCAACACAAACAGAATTGAGCACTTATATCTTCCATTCACGCAAAATTCATGAAAATTAACTTGAATCAAAACTATTTAAAATTGCTAAAACACAAAAATAATACAATGCCACACTCACCTTCTTCCTATAGAACTTGAAGAGAGGATTCAAGTACCTTGCATATTGCTTAAATGTTATGACTATGGACTTCCATGATCCCTATTCTTTGCGTCCCCCATCTCAACAAGCTCTTGCTTCCACCCAATCAACAACCTCTTAAAACATATGAATCTTATCCGCTTCATATTCTTATCCTGATATAATCCATCATTAGTTTTGAATGAGATTTGGTTAGGTGGTAAAAGATATGTCATTTATGATCAAAGATAGTATTGTCCTTGCTGCTAATAATTTGAGAGGGGCGTGTTTTCATAAATAGTTTGAACACTGAGGTAACTGACCTCTATACACATTACGTGAAATTAACATTTCATTTTGGGATTTTAAATCTTGTTCAGTTTCAAAAATTATAAAAACGAATAGAATATAGTTGAATCATAGTCCATATAGATGCATAAAATCCAAACTAAGACTTGAGCCACATAGGAATGAACTTATTAGCCTTCTTCTTACCGCGAATAATCAAGAAAGCCTTCAGAATAATTGCTACAGGGGAGACTATGATTATATTTCATTTGGAAAGCATGTGATAGAGTTGACTTTGGATATGCTCGTATCATAGTGTCATCAATATGGTTGTATAAATTCGGACATGTATTAGAACATTTAAAAGTGTGAAAAAAATGATAGAGGGATGTTCTATACAAACAAATATGGAGTTTGAAAAAGTGATAGATTGTTTTTGTGTATGGGCAAATATAGATTGTGATAAAAGGACCGAGGGTGGTAGTGAAAGAAACGATAATGCAAATGTAATCACAATCATAATCAGTATCTTAAGTATACCAAGAAGCCATGTCGTGTTCTTGGTACACCTTTTAGATAAGCTACTAATTTATAGTAAAAGAAAAATTCTGATGATCGAGATCAAAATGTCATGAAATGTAATGTCCTCATACACACAAGAACAATGGAATAAAAACATGTAACATCTATATATTGCCTAATAAAACCAACCTTCCTAAAATTTACAAGCAATATGTGAGGCATCAAAGGTCAAAATTTAAACATGTATGTAAATAAACAAATATCCATCTATATCAAGATCTCTTTGTTTAAGTAAGATGCCCCATCTTCTCTGTAAGGTTATTTCCATTCCTTATGATCCACTAACACATACCACCATCAACTGGTCTGCTTTTTTTTTCTGCCCTCTATATCTCTCCTACTAAACAGAACCTCGGGATTCTCCATTGAAAACTACTCCAAGAATACATCATTTTCCCGAGTTAGTACATTAGTTACAACTTCAGCTACTTGTTCTCATCAACAAGGTTAATCATCTCGACATTCATGTCAATCTCATAAATTTTTTTACCCAACTTTAAAATTAAGTTGTGGGGAACATATAGCCGAGCTATCTATATAACTCATAGATTCATTAATCTCCGAGGCGAATTTGTTTTGCATATAAGATTTAGTGACATTGTGCAATATAGTCTCCAAAAACATAAAGACTCCTAATTCTCCATTAACTCCTTGTTAAACACTAAGAAGGAAGCAACATTTAAACTTCCACCAATCAAAACTTGGGGATTACTCGTGTAACTATCTTCAATATTGACTTCATTATAGACATAATCGTACCTCATGAGTCTTTTTTTTCTATCATGTATTTTTGGATGTTTATTATTAGAGTAATCTATCTTGTACAGGGCAACTGTAGTTACAAAGAAAACTATGAAGGTGTTAGATTCAATGTTATCTTTGTCTAGTGGTGGGCTAGAAAAGCTACCATGTCAGGATCTTAGTGGAAATATCACACCTACTCTGTTGAAGAGCTTCGAGAGTCCGAATTGGAAGGTCTAGTTATTAGAATGTAAGACAAACATTGAATTCATCGATTACCAAGCTTGTTTTGATTGTTGTTGGTTATTTTTATTTCAGATTCGTTTGGAATACATTGAATTTATAAATAAAAGAAGAGGCGAATAAGGGATTTCAACCTACTGGAACTGGTATAAAATCACTTACTCTAAGTTCATAATTAGGCCTTGATACTTTATGTTTAATTATACCCCATTCACATCTAGGCAAAGGAAAGATGTGATGATCTTCCCTCGATCTACTGTTGTCCCACTTTGTCCTATAATCCATGGAAAAACATTAAAAAATAATATGAAAGTCGACAGCTAGGGCATTTTCTCTTGAGGGGCTACAGGTGTGTGTTTATTTTATTTTTCTACTTAGCTTAGTGAAGTATTATTTAAACGTCTTCTTTATATCTAAACTTTCTTTATACCTTACACTGAGACTAATCAAGAAATGTAATTGCTTGAAATTTCATCATCTTCTGAAATTGCATAATGAAAATCATGAATCGAAGATCATAAAAGAAGTATGAGAAGAGTTGGACTATGTGTTTAATTTTCTACTATATGTATTTGGTTGGTTGTTTAGAATAGTTATGTTGTCCAGTTTCTGCATTAGATGCATGTTGGTCATTCACGACTTCAAGTCCTTTTTCAATGGCGAGGTCGATGGGTGTTTATGATGATGGATTGTATGGGGAATTATATTATGGTGATTCAATGTTGTTGTATCATAAATATTGTAAGACCCTCAAACTGATCAATAGAAACATCTTAACTCATTATTAGCAAGAAAGAGGCTGGACTGAGTAGATAATGAAATCGGCGTAGGTATGATATAGATTAGCCTTATGTATTCAACTCGGCCTGGCCATCCCAGACAACACACGTGGAATTATGTGCCCACTATCGATGGGTAAGACAATGGGATGATGTCATCAAAGCACTCACGCCCTAAAAACATACGAACATTTTACCACCCATGCTTGTCCATGCTAACTTTACAATTATTCCCCACTACCTTGTAAAGTGGGTATTTTTTTATTCTATAAAAATAAATACCTTTACATACCCCATTGGATCAACTGTATTATTCCACAAATAGATACCCCCACGCTCATATTTAAGGAGGTAGGAGATAATCTATAAGGACACTTTTGATTAAGACTAAAGACTCTCATTCAGCGAAATGAATACTATCGACACTGGCACTTGTCGACGTAGGTACCTTCTTCGTCTGAGCCACGCAAATCCTATCTCATTTCCTTTCCTCTCATATCTCTCTTTATAACTAGTTTTTGACAAGTATTCAATCAATCTCCATATTTTTATCTATTATTGTTTGAACTTATATACTTTATCTAAGATCAAATCAGTATACCTATTTTAAGCAATAATATATTGGTGTTGTCTGTGGGAACAAAAGAAGCATTTCGTTGTTTCCTACCATCGTTTATCTCTTAAACTCAAAAATATTCATTTTTAAAAAACTAATGAATTTCATTTCAATTCACCTATGTTTTTCGGGCTAAAATTACTTTCAATTAATTATTATTTGATTCCATTTAATTCTTAAACTTCACCATCATATTTACCCTTTCCAGCCTTGAAAATATTCTTTTTAATATTTTTCTAATAAATAGACGTCGTACTCTATTTTTTGGTATTATGATACTTTATTTTTCTAGAAATAATTTAAACATGGTAGAAAAGCTAGAAAGCAGTCCAACCGCTGAGAGAATTCGCCCTTCAATGCCTATAGGAATGGGTGATCCGCAAGGAATCTTAATGAGCCTTGTCGCAGGCCAAGAGGCTATGTAGGAAATCATGAGGCAACTGATGTCGAACTTTCTGAATGTGCAAAATAATCCTGAAGTAAACCCAGTTATCCCAAAGAGGGTGAAAACCCTGAGGGGATACAGGACATGCCACCCCCGGCTCCATATAAGGACAAGAGGCAGGCTCATCGAGGAAGTGCAACTAAAAATTCTAGACGATTAGATTTAGGCTTATGAAGCGAAGGTAACAGATCCAAATATTGTTATTGAAGTCAGGAAGATAGATCCAATTATCTAGGAGCAACGTCCACCATTGGGTTAGAAGGATACAACGATGAACATACATATTCCTAAGAGTGCCCAAGAATTTTAAAAAGACTAAGAAGAAACACTTCCTTTTTATCATTTGGGCCTAAGAGTAATAAAGGTGCACCAACACTGAGAAGGAAGAGAAGAGAGAAAGAAGAGAAGAAGTGTGGAACAACCTACGAGGTCAAGAATAAATATAAAAGGGTTTTCCCAGGAAGAGAGCTCAATAGAAAGTCGAGGCTAATTAAATAGGACCTTCATAGTAAAGGGCAAGAAAAAAGAGTAACCCTGGAAAGGATCCATACAATGCTTAGAAGACCATTTGTGCAAAATTCATCCAGGGATCTTCGTACCGGAGTAGTAGGCTACCCCACCCCTACAAGATTCAAATTGCTGGTTATAATTCCCACATATGATCCGAAAGTGCACGTGGAACAATACCAGGTTGCCTCATATATCTATTCATTTTCCGATGAGATGCATTATAGAGCCTTTTCCAGCACCATCACTGTATCGGCTCAATTATGGGCCCTCCGAGAGGAGAAATACTAACTTTCTAACAGTTATCCAATCTCCTCGTTAATAATTTATATTTTGGCATGAGGCCAGGGAAAAAGTGGACAAACTATTAAACGTTTGCTAAAAAGTGGGAGATAAAACACGGGAGTTCATCACACGATTCAATGTGACGAAGATTAAGGTAATATATTATGATGAGAAAATCTCCATCATGGTCGGATTTTTACCTGTAAAGCTATACTAGACGTTAGAAAAAGAACCTCTGAGCATGATGGATGAGCTCCTTACCAAGGCGAGAAAAATTATGACTACCGAATAAGCAATGGCAGCAAAGGAATCCAGTCATGCATGATTCAAAACCACTTAAAACTCTATTAAGAAGGATAAGCCTCAATAAACAAAATTTAAAAAGTGAGAGAGATACGAAGAATATACCCCTCTCACCGGAGGCGTACACCACATCCTCGAAATGATCCGAGGAAATAACAAACTTAAATGACCAGGAAAAACGAAGACCATACCTAACCGAAGAGACAAGGAAAAGTACTACGAGTTTCACCAAGATCATAGCCACAACACTAATAATTGCCTTTCTTTGAAGAATGAGATTAAAAATATCATCAAGTGGGGCAAGACGATGAAGTTTATTGATAAATATGGATGAGTCGATGAGAAAAATCCCAGAAGCCGAGCAGAGTACCCTTACAAAAAGGGAGATGAGAAGAAAAGGGGCAGAAATGGTGATCATAGGACGATCCAGATCTACCCAAAAAAAACCAAGAAACCTGTGTTTGAAGTCAAGATGATATCATTTGGGTGTAATTTTAAAGCAGGGGTAACCGTGGCGGTGGAGATGAACCAATAGAAAGGAAGGCTTACCTCAATGAGGCGAAAGCATGTGCTCATGTTAGGCAAATTAACTTAGTTAATGATTTGGAAACTCTCCCTAGGAAGGTAAGCAAAGATTATCTCGTTGTTGGCTTATCTAAAGAACACCTTTTTGGGAGTACTTTACCCGCTTGAACATCCTTTGGTCATCACAATGATGGTGCATGAAAGCCATGTAATAAGGATCTTAGTCGATAATGGAAGTTCAGTCGATGTCCTATTCCACAATTGCTTCAAGCATTTGAGGTTGTGAGATAAAAAAATTAGAGGCATGTCAAAGGCCTCTTATTAGTTTCTCAGGGGATAAGGTGTTTACCTTGGGAATAATAGTGCTCAAAGTTGTGGTCAATGCATGGCCAACTTGCCGAATATAGTTGACACGATTCTTCGTGCTTGAAGAGAATGTCGACTCAACTTATAACATCATCTTTGGAAGAGTCGTATTGAAAAAATTCAAGGTCGTACCTTCCACTGCTCATTAATGCCTAAAATTCCGAATGAATTATGGAGTTGGGATGGTAAAAGGAAACCGTGTAGAAGACTCGGAATGCTATTACACCTCAGCCGAGAAAGAGGAGCAAAAGAAATTAATTGGCGCTTATTAGATTGATATGGATCCCCGAGACGAAGATAATCTGGATATGGTAGAGGTTGTCGAGAAAATTAAACTTGTGATTTTAGATGACGAACATCTTGAAAGAAAAACACAAATAGGCTCATTGCTAGATCCAACCTTGAAGAAAGAATTGACACAATTCTTAAGATAAAGAAAGCATGTATTCACTTGGAGTCACGAAGATATGCCAGGAATAGACCCAACATTCCTATGCCATAAACTCGGCATTGTGAAAGATGCTAAGCCTATCAGATAAAAGCGACGAGTTTTTAGTCCTGAAAAGAATTTATCCACTTCGGAGGAAGTTGACAAATTACTAAAGGAAGACTTCATTAAGGATGTTAGATATCTGGAGTGTCTCTTAAATGTAGTCATGGTAAAGAATAAAAAAAACAAGTGGCTCGTGTGCGTGGACTTTATCGACCTCAACAAAGCTTGTTCAAAGGATCATTATCAGCTACCCAGGATCGACTAGCTTGTCTATGCTTCTTCTGGACATGAGTTGCTCATTTTCATGGATGCTTTTTCAGGGTATAACCAAATCAAGATGAAGACGAAAGATAAGGAAAAAGTTTCATTTATCACTAGCCGAGGAACATACTACTATAATTTAATATCATTTGGATTGAAGAATGCAGGGGCCACCTGCCAGAGAGTGGTAAACAAAGCCTTTGAGGAACAGATTCAGAGAACTATGGGAGTTTATGTGGACAACATGATGATAAAGAGTAAAAAGGTAGTTAATCACATCAGCGACCTCAATAGGACATTTAATCAACTAGAGAAGTACTAAATGAAGTTAAATCCAACCAAATGCTTTTTCGGCGTGAAGGAAGGAAAATTCTTCGATTTTATATTCAATTGGAGATGTATAGAGGCCAACTCGAATAAAATCCAAGCCCAGATCAACATGCAACCGCTTGCAAGAAAGAAAGACATCCAGAGATTAACAGGACGAGTAGCCACACTAAATCGGTGCATATCAAGACCTACCGATAAGTGCGTCCCATTCTTTAAAATAATTAAAAGATCGTCTGAATGGACCGAGGAATGCGATAAAGCTTTTTTGGAGTTAAAAAAGTACCTGGGATCAGCACCTCTGCTATCGAGGCCAATCCTAAAAAAACTTTATTTATACTTGGCAATGTCAGAATCTATAGTAAGCTCAACATTGATCTGAAATGATAAAGGAATACAAAAACCAGTATACTACACCAGTAAGGCATATCGAGGAACAGAAATCTAGTATCTAAAGATGGAAAAGTTGGTGCTAGCTTTAATCGAAGCTTATAAGGACACAAGCCTCCGATTGAGTCTTAATCTAGTGTTCGCTCAATTCTAGACAAAAATATTTGAGTCATAGGATAGTGTTCAAGTGTATCCATCCAAGCTTATGACGTGTTAGTTGAAGACGCTGCGACCAAGATTATAAAGCTATATTATATACTGGGTTTATTATTCCTCGTTTCTACGTCAATAACATTGGTTACAATGCTCCTAATGTATGAATGCATTATATATATATATATATATATATATATATATATAGGAGCTTCAAAATTTATTGGGTGTATTTTTTAAATAGTTTTAACAATTTTGTTTTACCCAGACAATAATTTTTTAGAACTTTTCATAAAAAGTTTTGGGCTTATATAGAATATTGCATTTTCTGACAAGTCGTTCGAACAAACTGAAATCTCGTTCGAATGAGATTCCCAGGTCGTTTGAGCGAGACTTCTAATGATATTTCCTTTTTCTCACTGGAACATCGTTAGTAAAGTCGTTCGAACGAAAAAAATCATTCGAACGAGTTTAGTGGGAACAGTTTTTTGGCAGTTTTCTTCATGTTCCAACTACTTTTTCCCCACAACTTTTTGACATAATTACTAAGTGCGGGAACCAACATTTTCAAACCAAAATTTTCATCTCCTACGATGTATAGAGAGAGTTTTTGAGACTTTAATTCCTCCATGAAAAGGTTCAAGTTTTCAGTGTTTGTTTTTCAAGAAAAAATCTTAAACACTTCTGTTTAAACCCATTTTAGTTTATCCAAGTCCCTACATATATATATCTTTCTTGGAGTTCATTTGGCATCGGGTTCTACTCTAATATTTGAAGAGTGGTTTGGGTTTACTTCTACATCCCATAAAGAAGAAGACTTGTTTGTTGCTGCGACGTTCCCACTCGGAGAAAGGCTTCGGGTGCGGGTTGACGGTTGTTCCAAAGGCCTCATTCGTGGATTCTAAGGTTCCGACGGACTCCGGGATTGTCGACTAGGCGGAGGTAGTTGCAAGAAGATGTGTCAGGGGCTTGTACAGAGTCAAGTCGAGTTGTGTAAGTCATTTGTCTTGTATTCATAAAACCATACTTAGTGGATTTAAGGCTAGGCCCGTCCGAGGTTTTTTCCGTTGTGGGGTTTTCCTCGTACATCGCGGCGTAGTGGTTGTTTACTTATTTTAGCTTTATTTGAAGGCCCCCTAATTTTAAAAAAAAAATCACTTTAATTTCCTAAAAGTGCGGAATAAGGATGGTTCAACTAAACAACTACATAAACTAAAAATTAATTTATTCACAAATTAAAACTAAAGTAAAATAAATTTTAATTTTCTCAAAATTAAAATTATACTAAAAATTAAATTTGAGAATTTTTACTTTAAGTCAAAAAATCAATTTAATCCAAGTCCTAGAAATTTGCCTAACAATAAATTTTCATTTTTCAATTTAGGCCAAACCAAATTTTATCCAATAAAATTAATGACTTGAATTAACTTACTATTTACCCAAACTAAGTTAGCACCAAATTAAATATACCAATTTTATCTTTTTACCTAAGCATGCATCTAATGTGAATTTGCAAAAGATAAAATAAACAAGTAACACTACGGCGTGATGTACGAGGAAAAACCCACAACGGAAAAAAACCTCGGTGACCCTAGCCTTAAGTCCATTAAGTATGGTTTTATGATTACAAGACATATGACTTACACAACTCGACTTGCCTCCGTCCAATCCCCTGACGCGTCTTCTTGCAACTACCTCCGCCTAGTGGACAATCCCAGAGTCCACCGGAACCTTAGAATCCACCAATGAGGCCTTTGGAACAACCGTCAACCCGCACCCGAAGCCTTTCTCCGAGTGGGAATGTCGCGGCAACAAATAAGTCTTATTCTTTGTGGGATGTAGCTGGTAAACCCAAACCACTCTTCAAACGGTAGAGTAAAACTCGGTGCCAAACAAACTCCAAGCAAGATATATATATGTAGGGACTTGGATTAACTAAAATGGGTGTAAAAAAACGTGTTTAAGAATTTTTCTTGAAAAATAAACACTCACAACTTGAACCTTTTCCTGGAGGAATTAAACTCTCAAAAACTCTCTTTAGAGATTATAGGAGATGAAAAAGTTGGTTTGAAAAGGTTGGTTCCCACACTTAGTAATTCTGTTAAAAAGTAGTGGGGAAAAAGTAGTGGAAACATGAAGAAAACTGCCAAAAACTGTTTGTTTTAAAGTGAAGTTTTTAAAATTGGGGTCATCATTTCCAACAAGCGGTATTAGAGCCGGAGCGCTAATTTATCGTGTCAAAGATCCGTTTTTTAGCTTTTATAATTTTTGTGCTCCTTGTATTTTTAGGTGGTTCATTTTTTACTCACTCTCAATTTTTATTTTATATCTCTCGATGGGACGTCTTAATGATAATTTATCTATTTCTAATGATAATGATGTTTTTGGTATTCGAGAGGAATTTAATGGGCTTAATAAGTGTAATGAAAATTTAAGAGAATTGAATGTGAGATTTGCAAAAAGAATTAAGTTTCTTGAAAATGAAAATTTAAGTTTTAAATGTAGAATTGAACTTTTGCAAACCTCACTATCTCAATAAGATATTTTTCGTCAAAATCTCATGGACATAAATTACAATTTTAATATTTTAAATATGTCCAAGAAAGAGAGTGATAGTCGAGAAAAGACTCTTAGGGACAAGTTTGCTCACATTGAGCGCGAGCGTGATAACCTTCTAAGTGTTATAGAAAATTTAAAGAAGGAGACTCGTAAAATTGAGGAGTCTAATTTATTACTTGAGTCCAAAATTTTAAAAATGAAAAATTATTTACAAGACTCGAGTAGTAGTTGTAATGGTTCTAGCTCATCTTGTTCAAATATTTTCATTGCTAAAGCTAAGACCATTGTTTATTTTAGAGGGTCAACTTTATCCAAGGACTTTAGAAAAGGTCACACCTTAGGTATCATTCCTAGTGTTTTCACATTCTTGCATTATGGTAGGAAAGGCCACCTTAGGTCATTTTGTTTTGATCTTAAAAGAAGTTCTAGGAAGTCCATGTCTAGCATTTCATTAGTTCCCAAAACCCATCATTTTAAATATACATCTATATGGGTTGGGAAATCATTTTTAGATGCACTAGATATTAGATTTGTTGATTCTCATTTGCTTTCACATGAAACCTCCCTTGCTAAATTTAAAGGTTGAATGTGTTAGTTTTGTTTGCATACTCTAGCTTTTTATGCTTCATATTATATATCATTGCTAGGTGTATGCATGTTTAATCATTTTCTAGTCATTGCTTTACCACGTATCTCATGCTAGAATTATGATTTTTGTTTATCATTTGTATTTTATTTTTTAGACTTAATGAAAAATACATATGATTTTTGTTTGTATTTTGAGTAAATATTTGTATTTGCTTGGTTAAAAATTTCAAAAACTCAAAAAGATTTTTGTTTTGTGTGTATTTTAGTTTGACACACTTTATGTGGCATATACTTGTGTTTGAATCCCTTCTTTTTCACTTCCATGTGGCTTGAACTTTTTGTTTAGATTGTCAATCCTTAAAATATTCTTTACCATGCTTACATGGAGTAGTTGAATTTTGTGTTTCTATAATGGATTATATTTTTATATGCCTCAATTCACACATGCACGAGCTCACTTGAAATTATAACTTCATATGCATATTTGAGCTTTGTGAGGTGTTCTCCTACCAATCTTGTCATCTAAATGTTATGTAACCTAGGAGGACTAGTGCATGTTAAAATCTGTTGCATGAGAGAATTGAGCGATAAAATATTATGTATATTTATGTGCACAGGGAAGGGCTCCGAAAGGAAATATCATCCTTTGCGAGTAAGCCACCGTTTTCTTGGACCTAAAAGAAATACGTGGTCCAAAGGCCTAAAATAATAATGGCTTTAAAAGAAAATATTTTCCAAGGCCTATTTTGTTTCGTTGATTTATTCATTCAAAAGATTAAAATAATATGCTTATATTGAGGGAGATTGGATAGTATATCAACGGTTTGCACAATGTCCGTTTATCCTTGTTGTACTTTCAATGTCATGACTCTATTGGTTTGTAGAATCATCAAAATTCTAGGCTTGTATGCATTGTATATGTTTGTTCATTGAGTTCAATCTATATTGTCACATGAGGTTATATTAAAATGTAATAAAGTTTGTAATCAAATGAGAACTCTGTGAACATGTTTTAAGTGCTTGGGTCTAAATTTAATTGTTACTAATTCACACCCCTACACTTTCGTTTCCATATGACATATTTTTGCCATACGAGTGTGAAAATCTTATTGTATTTTGTTTCATGTGTGGTGTATATACTTATATATATGTGCGTGTCGTTAGTGATATTCATTATGTCTACATATATATGGTATTTTTTTCTTTGCCTTGCTCTCTAGTCCATCTATGCTTCTAATTCATAATTGGTATCTATCTTGATGCATATTGTTGTTGATATCCCATGTTTAATATCTTATGTATCACATTGCTATCATTATTTTTGCATCTTTGTTGGTATCCGTTATTGTTTGTATGGATTAGTTATTATTTTGTTGCCCATATGCTTTCATGCTCTTATCACTCTAAACGTCTTCATGTTTAAATTAGTTTTTATCCATTGTCTATTCCTGAACAAAAAAGGGGAGAATTATAGGGGGAGAAATGGTATCTAATCCTATTGTAATCGTATCTTAGTTTGGGTGATTTAACTTAGGGGAAGATATCTTTCTAAGTAGGTCATTTATTTGATAAAAGGGAGAATTAATTTAGGGGGAATATTTATTTTATATGCATTTAATATTCTTATTCCCTATGCGTTTGATAGTTTGCTTAAGTGTGCTGTAATTCTTCTAAATGGCAACTTTCACCGGCAAAGATATTGATCCTTGGGTTTTGATTCACGCTATGTAATTTTTATTTTGTGTGGGATATTTTTTAAGTCTAGTTGAGCTTGGCAGTCTTTTAGGATTTTTGTTTGATTTTTGTCCCGAAATTGCCAAAGGGGGAGATTTGTAAGGACCCAAGTCTACGATTGAGTCTTAATGTAGTGTTGGCTCAATTCCGGACAAAAACATTTGAGTCATAGGATAGTGTTCAAGTGTATCTATCCAAACCTATGACGTGTTAGTTAAAGACGTAGCGACGAAGATTATAAAGCTATATCATATGTCGGGTTTATTGTGCCTCGTTTCTACGTCAACAACATTGGTTCCAATGCTCCTAAGGTATGAATTCATTATATATATATATATATATATATATATACAGGATCTTGGAAATTTATTGGGTGTATTTTATAAAAAAAATTATAAATAGTTTAAATGACTTTGTTTTACTCAGACAATAATTTTTTAGAACTTTTCATAAAAAGTTTTGGGCTTACAAAGAATATTGCATTTTCTGACAAGTCGTTCAAACAAATTGGAATCTCGTTCGAATCAAATTCCCAAGTCGTTCGAATGAGACTTCTAACAAGATTTCCTTTTTCTCACTAGAACATCGTTAGTAAAGTCGTTCGAACGAGTCTGGTGGGAACAATTTTTTGGCGATTTTTGACAATTTTGTTCATGTTCCCACTACTTTTCCCCCTACAGTTTGACAGAATTACTAAGTGCGGGAACCAATCTTTTCAAACCAACTTTTTCAACTCCTACAGTCTCTAGAGAGAGTTTTTGAGAGTTTAATTCCTCCATGAAAAGGTTCAAGTTTTGAGTGTTTGTGTTTAAAGAAAAATTCTTAAACACTTTTCTTTACACCCATTTTAGTTTATCCAAGTCCCTACATATATATATCTTGCTTGGAGTTTGTTTGGCACCGGGTTCTACTCTACCGTTTGAAGAGTGGTTTGGGTTTACTTATACACCCCACAAAGAAGATGACTTGTTTGTTGTTGCGGCGTTCCTACTCGGAGAAAGGCTTTGGGTGTGGGTCGACGGTTGTTCCAAAGGCCTCATTAGTGGATTCCAAGGTTCCGGTGGACTCCGGGATTGTCAACTAGGCGGAGGTAGTTGCAAGAAGAAGCGTCAGGGGCTTGGATGGAGTTAATTCGAGTTGTGTAAGTCATCTGTATTGTAATCATAAAACCATACTTAATGGACTTAAGGCTAGGGTCATCCGAGATTTTTTTCGGTTGTGGGTTTTTCCTCGTACATCACGGCGTAGCGGTTATTTGTTTATTTTATCTTTTGCAAATTCACATTAGATGCATGCTTAGGTAAAAAGATAAAATTGGTATATTTAATTTGGTGCTAACTTAGTTTGGGTAAATATTAAAGCTAATTCAAGGCATTAATTTTATTGGATAAAATTTAGTTTGACCTAAATTACAAAATGAATATTTATTGTTAGGCAAATTTCAAGGACTTAGATTAAATTGATTTTTGGACTTAAAATAAAAATTCTCAAATTTGATTTTTAGTATAATTTTAATTTAGTTTTAATTTGTGAAGAAATTAATTTTTAGTTTATGTAGTTGTTTAGTTGAACCATCCTTATTCCTCACTTTTAGGAAATTAAAGTGAAAGTTTTTTTAAACTAGGGGGTCCTTCAAAGGTTCCCGAAGGATGAAACCTTATCTTCAAGCTCATGCAATCGTGGTATACACAAACCATCTTTTACACCAAGCCATTAATAAACCTGAGAAATCAGGCAGACTAATGGCATGGACTGTAGAGCTTAGGGCATAAGATATCACATACAAGCCCCAAACATTAATCAAAGGTCAGGCCGTAGCAGATTTCCCATACGAAGATAAAAGGTCCAAACAAACTGCTTCAGAAAATAGCTCAATCGCAGGACCATCCGAGGAGACTTCTTCGGGAGAGAGTTCATCCACAAGATTAGACAAACAGATTTGTCTAAAAAAGATCTCAAGCACAAGAATAGTTGAGCATACTTCTCGGGAAGATAACTCAACTGTAAAATTAGTTGATTAGGAAGAGGTATACTAGAAACATCGGCCCAACCAAAGGTGCAAGCCCGTAAGGCGGAGCAGATGAAAACTTTCTTCAAAAACCAGGCTCTTGTCAAAGAATATTTCAATGAGGAAACCCATGTAAGGAGACTATTTGTAGATGGCTCATTATGTGCTAATAACAATGGAGCGGGTTTCTTTATCAACATGACAGTCGGTATAGATGTTCAATACACCCCAAAACTAAAATTTGAGACCTCCAACAACGAGACATAATATAAAGCACTCATAGTAGGATTATGATTGACATTATGATTATCTACCAAATAATTAATAGCATGAAGCGACTCTCAATTGGCCATGAATTAAGTTCTTAGAATATGAGAGGCCAGGGAAGAATTAGGGTGAAAAACTTAGCAAAGGTGAAAACATTGCTATCAATTTTCTCAGCAATGCAAAAAATAAGAGTACTAAGGACTGAAAATGCCCGAGCATATGCATTCGCTCATTTGGAATCAATAATAAGAGCTAAACTAAGGAAAATAGTCTCAGTAGAAATCTTGTCTCAACGAATCATGAAAGAAGAATGCATCAACGTCTAGGAACTAAAAGTGGGGCCATTATAGATGGGTCCTATCTGTAAATACCTGAAGACTAGTACCCTACCAGCAGATGCAAAAGAAGGGAGGAGACTATGTTATAAAGAAAACAGGTATGTGCTTAAATGAGAAGTCATATTAAGGAGATGATTTATTATATCACTACTCACATGCGTCCACCCTACTGAGGTCAGTAACATAGTAAAAGAAATACATGAAGTATCATGTGGGGATCATTTAGCAGGATTATCGTTAGTGAAACGGGTGTCCACTCCAGGGTACTACTAGTCCACTATGAAGTAGGATTACACAAGCTATGCAAGAAAGTGTGACAAGTGGTAAAAATATGTTATGATTCATAAAAATGAGGGAGCTTCATCAACACTGATCACATTTCCTTGGCACTTTTCCATGTGGGGGATTGATTCGGTCAATCCTTTGCCGACAATAAGACGAAGTTTAAAATATAAGTTGATTATTTTATTAAATGGGTAAAAGTAAAGCCCGTGGTCAAGATGTCGTACGAGAAAGTTTTCCAATTTATATAGAACAACATTATTTTTTGTTACAGGATGCCATACACCTTCATTGCATATCACGATACTCAGTTCGATAATAAAGAATTTTAAGATTACTATATACGTTCGAAGATATAGTAACTATACTCAACACCTGGTCATCTGTCGTGCAAGGGGTAAACAAAGGTATCGAAAAGAACTATGCTAAATAGAATGAAGAGAAGGCGAGATGATGCCAAGGGGGACTGGATTATTAAACTCCATAGTGTACTTTGGGTATACAAGATAAAACCAAGAAAGACAACGGGAGAAAACCCATTCATGTTTGCGTTTGGCACCTACAGAGTGGTGCCGACTAAGATTAGATTACCCCTCCGTCAGGGACCCAACTTCAATTCACTAAGGAGAGATTTGACGAGAAGACTCGATCTGGATCTTGTAAAAAAAGTTGGGGATAATGCAACACTACGAGTGGAAGCCTACCAGAAAAGGATTGCTCGATTTTATAATTAAAAGGTAAAACTAAGCAATTTAAAGGACGGATACTACATGTTCAGGAAGGACATTCAAAAAGGGAACAAGTTAGAACATAATTAAAATGGACCATATGGAGTATCTGTGGTAGTACGACCTGGAGCTTATAAGATTAAGACTCTAGAAGGTGAGCAGTTTAAAAACCCATGGAACTCCAAATAATTGAGGAAATGGTACCATTAACGATGACCACATATGGTAGACTATGAAAAATATCAAATATGTAGGCAGATTCCATTCTTTTTTAATTCAAATTAGTGATTAATGAAAATAAGAACTTCGACTAGTGAGTTGGAACGAGCATTGGAAAATTCTATTTCTGGATAACTCAGGTTCATCCAAAACTGACAGCTAGTAAGGAAAACATGTCTACGAGATCCGACAAAATGATCGTCAATCTAAAGTACTAATAGGACTACCCTAATACTTCATGTATGTCATTGTCTATAAATAGGTCACGGTCATGAAGTTATTAATTAAATCTCAAAAATCCAGTGTAGTCTTATAGATGAAAAGATACGATAATAAATGACTAAAGTAATGACATATCCTAGAACATTTGGTTGACACTGGTTACCAACACTAACGCATGGTCAGGATAATAATATCAGTCCATATAACTAGTAAGTTGGTACGAGAACTGGAAGAACATAAGTCAGGTAAACTCAAGTTTATCCAAACCTGGCAGCTAATAAGGAAAATAAATTTAACGAGATTTGACAATATGATAGTAAGGGTAAACTACTAACAGACTTACCTTACCACCAAATAACAAGTAAGTCGACATGATAGGTAGAAAAAATACCATCATGGCCACAAGATGAACTCAATTGGAAGTCGGCACGATATGACCATATTTATGTAATTATAAGTAAATTAGAAATTTAACCGATCAAAATAATTAACAGAAAGTAAAAACACATCCATGCAGACTAGGAACTGAAATAATATTCGAATATTAAAAGTAGTCATAACCCTAGACATCCATTGCAAGTTATCGAGATCAAAATGCAAAAAGATCCCCAAGACAATAAGCTACCAAGTGCAAAATTAAAGGGACAATTAAAGCTTCTAGAATGGTTTGAGGAGTTAGCTCAGCATCTTAGTTAATCCACCAGACCATAAGCTACCAAGGACTTTGTCTCATCATCATCCCCTTACCAATCTTTGCTGACTTTTGTGATCTCTAGATAAATATTGGCGACCATCTTCTTTATTTTGTCATAACCATCCATGAAAATGGTCACCAAGTCAATGTTATGATTGGCGAAAGCCTTATACTTCTTTTCACATGTCTCTATAGCTCGATATAGGGCCTCAATAGCCTTATTCAAAGCTTCCTCCAAGATAGTAATCTAGGAAGTGTCGGTGGAAACTTGGTTCTTCAGTTTCCTGTTCTCAGCCCCAACGTTACTCAAAGCTTCAATATTGTCCACAAGCTTCTTATCCTTCTCTTGAAGCTCAGTACATACCTTATCATAGTCAGTCTTGGACGTCATCAGTTTATCGGTTAGATACACATTTTGAGCCAAGAGCTCATTTTTTGTCTTCCTTTCAAACTCAAAGGCCTCTTGTCTACTCAGCACTTTCTTTCGTAGGCCTAAATGACAAGGTCATCGGTCAAAAATAAAAAAAATAACAAGATAGGTTAAACAGGAGGAAGACGCCGAAGAAGACTTACCACGTACATCCTGTGTTGTATAAAGTTCAATAGGTCATCCGGATCAAAAAACTTGAGGTACTTGAAATCAAGGTCATACCCATGGTAGATAAACACCTCGACAACATTATTGATGTGGTAAAAGATCAAATTTGGATCCTTCTTTAGTTGTTCTAAATGGACACGACGATCTGGGTTGTAAACATAAGTCTCCACGAAGCTGTACAAAAAAGGGTATCCAATACCTCGGAACAGATATTGATCAGGTTGACCCCTAATTTGTACCCTCACCTTAGGCAAACTACCTCATGAACATTTAGGATCGGGCTATGAGGAGGGATTTACTGACGACCTATTTTTACTAATTCAAGGGACCTCGATATCATTCGAGCAATAGATTTACCCTTATCTTTGGTTTTTGCAACCACCTTCGAGCTTCATACTCGACGTTCTTTATATCCTTAGTTATGGCCATTTTCTCATCGCCAGCCTTCTTTTTGGTTACATCTTCAAGTTTCTACTTCTAAAATAGAGCAATGATAGCCCTGTCAAGATTATTATGATCCATTCCGATTGACGATTCTGCTCAAAAATCTGATGAAGAAGGGGTAGATACTTTTTAGAGACATAAAAATCAAACGGTGAATTTAACAAATGAAGAAAGATGAGCTAGAAATATAATTTACCTTCTTCAATGTCCTCTTAGCAGTTTCCTTATCAGTAGCTAGCTCTTCCCATAGTCGAACACCTTCAGGCGGGGTATAATGTCCAAGGATGATAAACTTCTCTAATAAAAAGAGATTCTCGAATACAACGGGGTTGGGAGTGCACTTCTCTAACACAAATTACTTCAAAGAATAAGATAACTTAGGAACTATATTAACAACAAAAGGTCATACAAGAGACAAAGTATTAAACACGGGATATGAGGTAGAAGAAAATCATAAAATAATAGAAAGGTAAAATACAAATATGTTTCGGCCTACACTAGTCATGAGGAATTCTACGCAACCTCTTCTTCTCGGTTGTACTAAATTTCTAGCCACAAGATATATACACAAACCGGTTTTTCCACTGATGGTTGCTCGTTTGGGTTACTTGCACCATCTTTAAGTCCGATTTATGGTGATAAAGTAGTAATATCTAGTGGCCTTGGCATTATCTTTTATGTCATAGAAAAATCTAAAAATGTCCTTGTTAAGGTCAAATCCTATGTCAGACTGCTAGAAGACCATGGACCCTATAATGGAATGATAAACGTTAGGAGGTAGTTGAGTTGGAGCTACTCCATAACCACTTAAGATGGAGCTGAGAATAGGACAGAAGGGTAGACAAACTCTAACCTATAGGACCTAGATCAAAAATAAAATCTCATCAGCATTAGGCCGATCATAAACTCTCTTATCATAGTTGGGCAATCTCATAGAAATGCTAATAAGGATATCTTACCTGTCCCTCAGCTCCTTCATATCGTCTTTAGTTATATCACACCCATGATTTCTAGTATTAGTATTAGCATCTCCCCATAATTCATAGATACCCGAAGAACTCTCCTCAGAGGGGGGGAACAACTACTCAGGATGTGGAGACCCTAGGATCGTAAGGAATTTATTTCTTAAGTGAGGGGTCCAAGTCGTTAATGGACTTTTTTTACACCATAATTTTCAACTTCTCACATCCAAGAGGTTGATTCATGGTAGTAATGTCTAGAGGATCTATGGGCTCAGAAAATACACGATCCTCAGTCAAGAGCTATACAGCATAACCAGCAGAATAAACAATCGAGGAATGTACCTCATATGACCAGGTTCGTCCTTAGGACGAATGACTTGGAGTGGGTTGGGGAATCTCCTAAAATAAATGTAAGGACATGACTATTCCAATTCAATCAACTGCTCCAACAACATCTGAACCTAAGTTTCATAGCACATTAAAGAGTAAAAAACTCATTTTGGAGATTGATTCCTTGTATGACAAAACGAATTTGAGGGAACTTACTCAAAAAAACCCTAAAAGAAAAAATCATAGTCTAATCAACTCATTGGCCACATAATACATTCAAAGCTCCAGTCAAGTTTTAAACTAACTAACAAACGCTAACAATGGCATTGAATCATAAATCAGATGAATGTATAAAAAAACTCAAAACACTTAGTAGATATAGAGGTGAAAATGCATACCTAAAACTAAAAAAACTCATAAAACAGAGGAAAGTCAACGAAACTTGCTAAAAAAATAACGTACAAGCAAGATTATATTTAACAATGGCATAATAATAGGTATTTCAAATCGACGAAGAAAGAGTTTGGGCAAAATGATGGCTTTCTCTCTTTAAAGCAACTGCGCAAGCATAAGACGTTTAGAAAAGTTGGGGAGTGGTTCAAAATTTGGGTTTTATACTCTTTATTAAGAAATCATTACCTATTTAATATGTTCATGACAAGAGGCATGGGGGAGAGAATTGATGCGATGCAGTCTGACACACTACGCCCCATGCATGCGCGCCATTATTACATCAGACGCCAAAACCCAGTGCCAAACGTGTGACATGTTCAATTCCAAGTGAAAATTTTACAAGACTTTTTGCTTGCCATGCACCGAGAAGAATTCGATAGGAACAAAACTTCTGAAGTTGACAAACTTTCGATTGATAATACTTCACTCGCTTAAGCTTCTCAGCACACACCCACAAGACGTATTATTTTAGGGAATCAACATCATGCCTCATTTACGAGAAACATCTTAGAGGCTTCTATCGTACTGTAAATATTGTACGACTCTTAAAGTGATGAATAGAAGATATATAGACTCATTATTGGCTATAAAGAGGTTGGACTGAGTAGATGATGAGATCATCTTAGGTATGAGATAGATTGGCCTTATGTATATCGCTTGGCCTAGCCATACCAGAAAACACACGTGCAATTATGTGGCCACTATCGATGGGTTAGATAGTGGAATTATATCATCAAAGCATTCACGCACTAGAATCATACTAACGTTCTACCACACTTGCTTACCCATGCTGACTTTAAAGTTATTTCCCCCACTACCTTATAAAATGGGTATTTATTTATTCTATAAAGATATATGTCCTAACATACCCTAGTGGATTGACTATATTATTCCACTAATGAATACCTCACGCCCATATTTAAAGAGGTATGAAATAGTTTCCTCTCATCTCTCTTTCTCTCTATAGCTAATTTTAGACAAGAATTTAGTCAATTTCGATCTTTTATTATCATTTGAACTTATATAAACTTATATACTTTAGCTACGATCAAATCAATATTCCAGATTTAGGCGATAACAAATGCGTAAAGATCCAACTTATCAATCTGTTGCATCTTTCGTGCTAGATGATTCTGATTCGTTGGGTTATGGGATTGACAATGTAGAGAATGTTACGATTAAGAGAAAATCGAATAGAGGTAATCCCCTATTACTGCAACTCAAGTGTGTAGAATTATATTTTGTAAACATGATCTAATTCACTAGTCAAAACCATAAAAATGTTGCATACATTATTGTCTTTATGTGTTTTAATACTTATTTCATAGCAATCAGTTGAAAAAGTAGTATTAAACAATTTCTAAATGAATGAATTTTTGTCTTTCCTATAGTTTTTAATAGATTATATTTGCTCAATTTCTAAATTATTTTTAAACAAGATCTATTATACACACATGTTTCAACCTCTCAAATGGTTTGTCAATGCATGCTATTATTTATTGGATAAAGAACATTATTATTCCCTATCTAATTATTTATTTGAACTCATATTGATTCGTAGAGGGTCCGACCAAGCTCTTGATATTGTGCACCACAACCACTGTGTCACCATCACTATTATCATGTTAACCAAATTTATATTCATTTTTGTTTTATTCATTGTTTTCATTCCTATAATTGAGATGAGTTCTTATTTTGTTCTTGGGTATATAACCTCATATTCACAACACATTGATCAATCCGAAAATTCACCATAAGAGTTTGTAATAGTGAAATTCTAATTTTGAGATGAACACTTGATTGGATCATCGGGTGGACTACCACTTAGCATATTAATGATCATCAATGTGGTGAAGAATATACATTTTGATATCGTCATGGTTGGAAAAGATTGGTAGAACTGGGAGTCCTTATGCTTGTATTATGTATGTGTGTGTGTGTGTGTATATATATATATATTAGGGGTATGAAGAAATAACTATTCATAAACTATGATGCTTTTTGCCAATTAGTTAAATGTATGAAAGTATTTAGCCATGGACATAAGTGGTAGTACATCATGTCAAAGTTAATCGAGATAATAACTATAATCAGATTTGCTCCATAGAATTATGATTCCTTTTATCCTTATTTTGTAATATCTTCCATATTTTAACACCAAAATTAATGTATTATATAATCCGAACGTAGAAGAACATGATTTATCATGTCCAAAGGTTCTCAAAGAACATAGACATGTAAGAGCGTGGCATTAGAAACACTTAACATAAGAAATTTCAAAATGTATTTTGTGTCTATCAATTTAAACTGTTTTTTGTATTTAAGGCACGTGATTTAAATAAGTAAAGAAATAAATAAAAGAGAAATGAAACAATGCCAACTCAATGACTACCACATGTTTGGTTCGTAATTCAGCACTCTCAAAACTTCAATTTTTAGGCTATCAATAATTTTAAGTTGTTTTCATCTTCCCAGTTTTAGCACATTTTAGATAATGATTAATATCCAATTCAAATTCACTTGCCTGATAAAAATTAGTTAATTCTGCATTGAAGGGCATGATAATTATGAAGCACTCATATAACAATAAACGTGAATTCATAATTAAATTATATGAAATGTGTTTGGGAACTCCAAATCCACATGTCAATTGATTGCTTCATTCCAAACTTTCTCGTTCATATATTAATGAAAAATATAATATTAACAAAACTGAACATGTGAAAGTTCTCAATACTTTGGTGGATACTATTAATGCCATGATTTTGTTTGAGATGAAATGACTATATACGAAATCTTTAACAGGGAAACTCAATAATAATAACCTCACATAGAATGGTGGTTATGTCTTATGCTATTACTCACCCCCTGCGAAATCTTTTAAACACACATGGGGCTCTTTTATTACTCCACCACTCTGTTGTCTTTCGCAATTGCTTCTAAATGTGCGATATGTGTACCCAAGACAAACTGGCGGTTCTGTTTTATTCAAATGCTAAGTAAAAATGCCAATATAATTAATTGATTAGTTTTGAATTCCATCAATATACGAAAGTTCATCAATTCAAATTTAATTTATAATCTAGACCCAATGCATTTGGTTGAATGCAACACTGATATAAAGCTCTGTTTATGTCTGTTTTAAAGTTTGTTTACATATGTTTCATGCATTTTTTTAGCTTTATATGGTTTTGATTATATTAAAACCCTCATTTTATTATGTTGCGCATGTTTCATTACACTTTATGATGATATATTTGTCTGCTAAATTACAAATTCATGTTTGTTTAATATATAATTAACTTGATTACTCTCACTCTCTCTCTCAATTTTATTATTGTATAATTCACTTGATTATGTATGTTATATGTACATATATTAATTTTTTTGTTAAAGGTAGAAGAAGAGCATGTTGATGATATCAGCAGTGGCAAGCCACTCGAGCTCCAAATAATAAACCTTTAAATGTTAAAGATGGATCATCAGATAGAGGGGTATGTATACATACTAAATGAAGGCACCATTTGATAAAAGTTATTTAAATTTTGTTTTATGTTAAAGATAATTAATGCTCGTGTGGATTTAAATTACGTTCATTAATTTTTAATATATGTTTAATTGGTTGGCAATGCTTGAAGATCAACTGAATGAGCTACCAAAAGAGAAGGAAAATGATTTAGAAGCGAGGAATAAGATTTTTAGGGATGTGGTAGGACAAGGGGCATGGATATAAAAGGAGTAGGTATTAGGCCAACATCTATGTGAACAAGTTCCTATCATGCATTATTAGAATATATTAATTAATTAAAGAAAGATGTTGAAGATGGAGAGGCTAGACATCGACAAGACGCTTAATATTAAGAGACTCGACATTGACAAGATGCTGAAGATCTAGACGCTCGATATCAACAAGAGCTCGAAGAATTAGAGATTTGCCACCAACAAATGTTACTACAGAAAAAACTGACATGAATAAAGATATACAGAGTTTGTTCGAGAGTATTATCCCTCATCATGCTTCCACTACCTCAACAACCCATACCGACTAGGTAATAACATATATTTCTCATTTCAAAATTAAAAACACTACTTATTACATATATAGAGAGATAGTTTGCTAATTACACATGTTTTTTTTACCTTTAAACATATATATATATATAAATATACATATATATATATATATATATATATATATATATATATATATATATATATATATATATATATATATATATATATATATATATATGTACGTGTGTGTGTGTGTGTGTGAGAGAGAGAGAGAGAGAGAGAGAGAAAGAGAGAGAGAGAGAGAGAGAGAGAGAGAGAGAGAGTTAAGTAGGATACATGTATCGAGGTTTTCTGCCCTTGGGATATATTGTATATTGATTCGTATCGAATATTGCATATTTCCGCCCATTATCTTTATGCATTCTAGCACTTTTACGGTCCTAAATTCCTATAATTATGCTCATTAACCAGACAACCTTGGATTTGGATATATACATGCTTTGTAGGGGTTATTTGTGCTTTTGTAGGTATTGGAATGCTAAAAGTGAGGTTCGGTTGTATTTCGGAGAAGTTCCATCGTTGGACGCTACTTCAAGGGCATTTTAGTCAATTCACATTTCTTATCCGGCTCATGGAAATTCCACGAATGCGTAGTTCATTCAGTTAGCATCGCGTGTCCACAAACGGTGCGTCGTTTGGAGTTTGGACGAAGAAGCTAGGCTCATTTCCGTAATGGACCTTTTCCCCCTCATCATGGACCAAATGCTGCCTGAAAACAGAGCACCGGTCGACCGCGGTTTCAACTTTTGCCGTGGGAAGGAGACAGTATGCTTTTGTCTAAGGGGCCGGTCGATCGCGTCCCTGCGACCGGTCGACTGGTTGTGCCAGATATTTTGGGCTCTTTCCTCTTTCTTTCCTTTTTCCCTTACTTTTTCGCACTTACTATAAAAACCCATTTTTGGTTTTAATTCAGATATACTTCGTTAGAATAGATTGTAGAGAGTGGTAGTTAGGGTTTGGGTGGTTTTGGATGGTTCTTCTTCATTTATACTTGGTTTGACACCCCATTTGTTGTGTAAGTTGACTATTCATCATCCTCTCCATTTAATTTAAGTTGTATTTCCTTTGTTTCCATTGTTGTAGTATAATTTACAAGCTTTCTAATTTACGTTTTCTTGCTTTATTTACATGCTTTGATTTACACGCTTTCTAGTATAGATTTACCGCGTTTATTTATCGCTTTCCATTTACCGCATTTTTACGATGCTTTCTAGGTAACTTAAGTTAGGTTGTGTTTGAATTGAATTCACTCGGGTTGACGCGTTGCTTTGCTTTGGTGATGGAGTTTACGGGTCTATTTCGGGTGCGTTGTCCTAGTTATTACGCCTAGGAGATTTGACGGGGCATATCATGTATGTCCCGTGCTTACGACCTTTCGTGCGTAATTTTTGGGATATTTGTTGACGCCAAAATCTTATTAGGCTTTTATGATGATTTAGGGCGTAACAACCCTTGATTTAATTAACTGTCGAAACGAGACGCACTTGTAATAACTCGTCGACCCATGTAACCATTTTATACTAATTAACTCAGGTAAGGGATATTCGATGCAACCTATAGTTTTACTCGCTTTCATAATCTAGTTTCAATACATTGCCTAGTTAATCATTTCCCTTTATGCATCTTTTCTTTTAGTTTGTAATCATCTTTTACACTTTTATTTCGGAGTATTAAATCACTTGAATTCTAGCAACTCGTCTCTGTGGATTTTCGATACCCGACTTACCGCTATACTCACCCATTGAGTGTAGTCGTAATTTAGGTTTTTGTATAGTTCAGGTGAGCCGAATTCAAAACAACCGGCGCATAGGTGACTCTCGTGCCGCGGCAAGCCATTTGATAGACAGGGTTTTGCTGCGGCGCGAGAGTCACCTACGCGCTGGTCGTTTTGAATTCGGCTCACCTGAACTATACAAAAACCTAAATTACGACTACACTCAATGGGTGAGTATAGCGGTAAGTCGGGTATCGAAAATCCACAGAGACGAGATGTTAGAATTCAAGTGATTTAATACTCCGAAATAAAAGTATAAAAGATGATTACAAACTAAAAGAAAAGATGCATAAAGGGAAATGATTAACTAGGCAATGTATTGAAACTAGATTATGGAAGCGAGTAAAAACTATAGGTTGCGTCGAATATCCCTCACCCGAGTTAATTAGTATAAAATGGTTGCATGGGTCGACGAGTTATTATAAGTGCGTCTCGTTTCGACAGTTAATTAAATCAAGGGTTGTTAAGCCCTAAATCATCATAAAAGCCTAATAAGATTTTGGCGTCAACAAATATCCCGGAAATTACGCACGAAAGGTCGTAATCACGGGACATACATGATATGCCCCGTCAAATCTCCTAGGCATAATAACTAGGACAACGCACCCGAAATAGACCCGTAAACTCCATCACCAAAGCAAAGCAACGCGTCAACCCGAGTGAATTCAATTCAAACACAACCTAACTTAAGTTACCTAGAAAGCATCGTAAAAATGCGGTAAATGGAAAGCGATAAATAAACGCGGTAAATCTATACTAGAAAGCGTGTAAATCAAAGCATGTAAATAAAGCAAGAAAACGTAAATTAGAAAGCTTGTAAATTATACTACAACAATGGAAACAAAGGAAATACAACTTAAATTAAATGGAGAGGATGATGAATAGTCAACTTACACAACAAATGGGGTGTCAAACCAAGTATAAATGAAGAAGAACCATCCAAAACCACCCAAACCCTAACTACCACTCTCTACAATCTATTCTAACGAAGTATATCTGAATTAAAACCAAAAATGGGTTTTTATAGTAAGTGGGAAAAAGTAAGGGAAAAAGGAAAGAAAGAGGAAAGAGCCCAAAATATCTGGCACAACCAGTCGACCGGTCGCAGGGACGCGATCGACCGGCCCCTTAGACAAAAGCATACTGTCTCCTTCCCACGGCAAAAGTTGAAACCGCGGTCGACCGGTGCTCTGTTTTCAGGCAGCATTTGGTCCATGATGAGGGGGAAAAGGTCCATTACGGAAACGAGCCTAGCTTCTTCGTCCGAACTCCAAACGACACACCGTTTACGGCCACGCGATGCTAACTCAATGAACTACGCATCTGTGGAATTTGCATGAGCCGAATAAGAAATGTGAATTGACTAAAATGCCCTTGAAGTAGCATCTAGCGATGGAACTTCTCCGAAATGCAACCGAACCTCACTTTTAGCGTTCCAATACCTACAAAAGCACAAATAACCCCTACAAAGCATGTATATATCCAAATCCAAGGTTGTCTGGTTAATGAGCATAATTATAGGCATTTAGGACCGTAAAAGTTCTAGAATGCATAAAGATAATGGGCGGAAATATGCAATATTCGATACGAATCATATATCTTAATATTTTCAAGAGAAATATTCTCCCCTTTTCAGTTACTTGTTTACAGTGTTGTGGTTATTGATGTAGTTGTTTTGAGTTTATTTTTATATTTAAATATGTTAATTTTCATGAATAAACAAAGGAAACTCTGTCGATGTTTTCATGATATTAAGTGTTTTTAAAAGTATTTAGTACAAAGATATACAAATTTTATAATATTTTTAAATATTGTCATATATAGGAACTATGAAAAAAATTCTTCTTTGTTTAAGTAATTGACCCTAAATAAATCTTATTGCAGGTGAAAACCTTTTGTGGACAAGACAAATCATTGAAGTCATTTTGTAGGAGGTCATGTGCTTCAAGATCGCATGTTTAATTAGTTGACATCATCTTATATTAAGAGTAGATGGTTTTTTATGTATTTTTCTACTGAGGCAAGTGAAATATTTAACAAACTTATTATTATCATTAATGTTTTAATTGAAGCAACTTTGACTTAGGTTGGTGGACACGATGTTGGAATTGTTAATTGTAGAGAGATATTTTACTTGTATGAACTGTAATTATAGTGGAACGGGAAATTTTATGTTATATATGTTGAAATGGGTCCCAAATATTTTATATATTATTTTTAACATGTTTGTCTATGATCATATAGAATATATACTAGAATGGTTGTAAAGCATTGAACCTATTATCTTTTTTAATGGATTCTAGAATGCATTCTATGCTGGAATGGATGTAATTTTAATTGTGGTGCCAAAGTTATTACAAATGGTTTTCTTTCCGTCTCTAAAGGATCCCATAAATGATGAAATTTTAAGACGACTTACTTCCCATCTTAAAAATCCTTTTGGGACTGTTTTTTCTGTCTAAAAAAAATATTTATTATAGAAGATTTCCTTGTCGTCTCAGAAGGATCTCATAAATAAAGACCTTTTCACATGGCTTAGTTACCGTCTTAAAAAGCCTTTGGGGAATATTATTGCCATATCAAAAAGCATTTAAAATGAGGTGCTAATAAGATCCCCATTGAGCCATTTCAAATACCGTTCCAAAAAGTATTGGGGATAGTTAGGGTATCCTTTGGGACTGAATTTTGCCCATCCCCAAAACTAATTTTTATAATGTGAAAAGTGAAAAGTGCGAAGTATTCCTCTTTTAAAATAGGAAAGAAATTCTCGACTACTTCTTTTCGAGCTAATGTCTTGATGGCAAGGCAAAGTTAGAGGCTTCAAAATAGGCCAAAGATGATGCCGAGGAGAATTTTAAGTATACTACAAAGGCTATTAAAGTTGTTGAAGAAACATGTCCTGAAGCTACCAAATAGGCCACAACAAACCATAAAAAGGTACAAGCCTTAAGATACAGCTTACCTTCATGTCTCAAAGTCATGCCTTGGCCATGTAAACATCGAAGAACATGTCGTGGCAGTCGAAAAACTGACCAATGAATATTCTACGTCTTTGAAGACTGTCGATGAAGGTGTTGTTGCAAAGTTTAAAAATGTTACAGATTTTTGGGTTGGCCAAAAAAGTGCATACATCCGTGAATACAAAGAGATGAGACATGGAGTTGCCAAAGGACAAGGGTACCATCTTAGTCTGGAGGTTTATGATGTCGAGCACACCCAATGCATGGAAGAGATGGAAGAAGATAAAGTGCTAGAGTCAGAAGGAAGACATCATGGCGGGTGCTTCTTTGGAGGCCAAAGACATAAAGGCATAAATGGAAGAGGATAAAGAGGATGAATCCTCTTAGATAATGTCCGAGGTTTGTTTTTCTTATGTTTTTATTAAAACTTGTGTTCTTGATTTGTTTGTAATGAACAATGAAGCTTGTTATCAATTATGCAGCCTTATAAGTTTGTTATTTTCTTTTCTTCTCTTTCTTTATTTGCTGGCCTAGCTGTTTGAACTAAGTCCCTATAGTCTTAAATGTCTTATTTATTGAATTGGAGTTTGATTGCTTATATTCTTAGCTTATTTCTTACTTATTCTCTTAGTGTTACGAACTTGATTGTGGCCACAACCTTGCTAATGAAGTCCAAAGGCTTTAGAAATTACTCCACGGACCTGAAGGGTACAATGGACCTAAAGGATTTAGACAATATTATGTGTACTTGAGGGGCACATGGACCTCCAAGGCTTTGGGCTTGGCTTGTTACTTTTTAATGGTTGAGGACATTAGGATGGTGTCTTCAACTTCTGTAGTTTTCCTTTGCTACCATGGTCTTCTAGCTCTTGAAATCTTTAAAATATGATGAGGTATTATATATGAGCCTCTCCAAGGTACTGGGGAATAATTTTAACATTCTCTTAGGTTGATGTTCTGTTCTGGAATCCACCTCAAAACTTTGATTAAAGACTCATTATAATCAGGGAATCGCCATCGTAGAGGATCCGACCAGAACCACTACAACGAGGTTCTTACCAATTGGGATCTCGATGAGGACAAAGTCTAGTTTTTTATAACTTAGGTTTTGTTATTGGAGATGGATTCGCAACTCATAGGTTCTTTGAGCATCTCTGTATGCCTGGAAACGGCCGTTGATAGGGTTATTGGGCATCTCAGTCTCCCTAATCGTGGTCTTCTAACTCCAAGGTTTTATAGGCACCTCTGACTCCGCATCCATTGATATTTTTTTTTATCCTTTCTTCATCCTTAGCCTTGATCTTATTATGACTTGAAGAACCATAGCCTTTGTAGCAATCTTAAGGTGTAATTGTTGTAAGGTTTTTTGTTAAACCCGTTGAATAATAATTTGCAGAGGAATTAAAATAAATTTCTAACTTTTCATTAATATAAACCTGAGGGAATGCAAAATTGATTTTTCTAGATAAGCTATGGCCTTGTAGTAATTACAAAAGTACAAAAATGAACAAAATTCTCCCACAAAACTTTCGGAGGTTTGCGACTGCTTTCTATTTAGTTAAAGGCTATAACCTTTGTGAATCGTCGGGGTAATAACTATCTGAAAAGACATTCAACCTCATTTTTTAGGCTGTGGTACTCATTGGTTGTGTGTCATTGTCTTTATGAAAGTCACACCGGTTGCTTTTGTCTCTCATATTAATAGGAGATTTCAGCTTTCCTAGCTATTTGAAGAGTTTTTTTTATGTTGGTCAAAATAGTTTCCAGGTCATAGTTTAAAGGGGTGACCTACTCATATAGCTTTTTAGGATGATCTTTATGCTTTCTCTTTTTCCATTGCACCTATTCGATCACAATCTTCCTTTTGGAGGCCGCGACCTCTGCCTTTATTTCAGGGTATTCGACCTTCAATGTGTTTAAATAGGCCGAGGACTCAAGCAAAAGAATTCTTTGTGTGAGGAGGTTGATCATACCTTGGAGTGAGGCCTAGCCTTCATAAAGATGGTTGAGTCTTCTGGTATGAGTTACCTTCCATGATTCTTCTCTTTAAAACTTTAGTTATTTAGAAAAAATTTCTCTAAGAAGAACTAAACATAGTGATAAATCCTAGAGTCATGGAGTAAAGAGAGTCAAACATTAAGTAGATAGTAATAATAATATCCATCATCTTCCATTGAGGTCGCGATATGTTAAACCAATAAGGGATTAGGGTGAGATATCTTAAGCCAATAAGGGATATTCCATTGGTTTACTAAAGTAATTTATAGCATCAAATCTATACATAATAGTAAAAGTATAGAAAATAGAGTAAAAGAGAGATAAAGAGATACAGACACGAGATTTAGAGTGGTTCGGCCATTATAACAAGCCTACGTGCACTATGGAGCCTAATTCTCATTAAATTCATATCAGATTATAAGTTTGGATTCCTTAGAGGCATACAAGAGGAACGAAATAGGCTAAATGTATAAACACATAAATTTTGTGTAGTGAAGGCTACGGCCTTACAATACGATTAAAGGGACGCCGCGACTATTAGTGATTCTGACTGCCGGAGTAGGTGATCAGAGTGTGGACAGTGGTGTAGAGAGAGGCTAGAGATAACTAGAAAGAAATTCATTACCCATATGTTTTCCTAAATGAGGAGGTGAGGATCTCTATTTATAGTAGTTAGTGAGGGCATCACATGCACATTGCACGTGACTTGTGGATTAGTATTGATGAGATGGAATCTTTCTAGAAAGTGGATAGCTGGCAGTCCAATGTTGATGTGTGAGGGTTCGTTCCCTCTACTTCTGGGGTTAGACTATGCTTGAGGGGTCGAGGCCTATGATGCACCCGATTGTGGCCTTCTGAGGTAGTCTTGTTCTAACAGTCTGCGGTTTGTCTATGTACCAGGTTGTATTGTTTTGAGGTAGTCTTGTACTTACAGTTCGTGGCCTACGTGTGTATCAGGTCGTGGTCTTATGTATTAATGTTGAAAGATGAGAGTAATTCGCAGCCTAGTTAAGTACCAGGTCATGGACTTTCTTATATGTCGAGGAATTTTACTATTACTTAAGCATATCTTCATTGTGTTTACATGGACTTCGATGGCACGCGTATCTTGATCATTGGATTACATATTTGGGTACAACAGTCCGTAAACCAATGTATTTTCCATTTGGGAAAGCGTGCTTTATCACCCTAGTTCAATTAAGGCCTACATTGTGGATGCATTTCATCATAACTCTCCTAAGTTCATCACATAATGACTTTTCTGTAGCATCCTCATATCAATAGGAAAATATGCGGCTGCCCAAAATTAGCAAGAAATTTAACTCACAAATATCCTCCCCAATAATGGTGAACTCCCCAAACTTGTCACAAAAGTATGGGTGTTCACATTCCATCGAGAAACCAGGGCGTTGATAACACTCGAGACTTTTTTAATGGATCAACTATCCAAGTTGTTTGGTCATTTGACAACACTCCTCCACAGATATAACATAGTTAACCTATGACTCTCATTCTTTTAGGTGTCCCCCACAAACATAAAAGGATATATTTACAAAAGGAAAGTCACCCCCATTTACCTGTACCCCTAAGATGCTATATGGACTCACAATTCGGTTATCATTTGAGTCTCTCTACTTTGGACCCAATAAAGGGTCTCTTGATCACCAAGGCATCCGACTTCGTTGAAAAATATTCGAGCGATGACATGAAATGATTATCATCATCAAAGAACGGGGCATACCTATAATCAGTAATATCTCTAGTTAAGCATTGCTCTAAATCTTTCTGTTGTGACTTCTTCATAATAACATAACTTCTTCTCCCACCCTAGTGGCTAGATGGACTAATGCCACTCTTAGTGGCAGTTATATTCGATGAAATGTATATCATGGAAGTAGAAACAAGTGTATCCATAGAAGATACCCCATGTATGGACTCTTTAATCGGCATAGTGCCTATAAAGATGGTGGTCATTGCAGTGTCAGTGGATGAAGAAACGATAGATCTTGAAGAAGCCATTAAAATGGAGGAAGTTTGAATGAGAAAATAAGTATTTTTCTCAAAAAACGTTATAATGCAAAGAACTAAGAAAATTTCTCTCTCTAAGAATGAAGAAGAAATAAGGTAAATTATTTTTTGAAAATTTTGTTGGTTCTGTATACTCAAGAAATACAAAAATGTGTTGTTATTTTAAAAAGGGAACAATCGGCGAATCCACATGACCTTCCCTAACATAACATGTGGTAACTCATCACATGGATAAAATTTTTAAAGAAGTTTAAGCTTGCTGAAACATTTAATAGCCTACCAATGTAATGATGGAAAATATTCTCTCAAAATATTTTTAGATGTTTCGTACAAAACTCTCTTTGTGAAAGAATAAGAGACTGCGTATGAGGGGTCGAGTGTAGAGGGGTACACGAGCAACCCCTCATTAACTGTAGAGGGTAGCATGAGCAAACCTCGTCAATAATATAAAAGAATTCACGAGAAAACTTTAGTAACCTTAAATGGATGCACGAGCAATCCCTCAATAACCTTAGAGGGATACACGAGTAGTCCTCATTAATAATGTAGATGAGTGCACAAGAACCTCCTCATTAACTATGAAAGGTTCACAAGCAAGCCCCATTAACATGTTAATTATCTTTGTTTTAAAAATTTAACTTAATACTAGGCCTTGGTCGAGTAAGCTGGGCTCGAGAAATCAGGCAGTATTGGGACCTTTTGAGAGTTTTGGTTTGGAGGGTGAGAGGCAAGATTTTTTTAGCAAGGTAAGGCTCAACCACTTAAATACATTGAGAAAGAGAGAATAGTAGTGCAAGAGACCCAATGGGTTACTTGCACAAACACATATATCATTCCAGTCAATTATACACACAAGCAAGCGAGTAACCACAAAGGTCACCTATACAAATATTAGCCTCGCAAGAAAAATAATAACCTAAATGTTTGCTCGCATATTAATATAAACCATGGTACGTAGATAGTGACCTCTAGGATCGCTCACAGGATTTTGCACTTACACAAAAATGTTTTACTAAAAGATAAATAAAACTTTTTTGGGATAGTGGCCTATAAGATTACCTATTTGTCACTATTGCATCAAATTTCACACCACTAGGAGGTAATAGTGGTCTGACAGTGATAAACAATCATGGGGGACATAATGGTCCCAGATATTTATTAGTAAGGATATTCTAGAGGCGAGCAATGATACGGCATCCCTAAAGTTTACCTATAAATAGAACCTTAGTTTCACATTAAACGATATGACATAATATAACATTGTTATGTTGCATATAATTCTAGAAAAGCATAAGATATTATCTCCTTTCTTCTCTCTGATATTTATTGAAGTACGCACTTCTCCTCTCTCAAAGAATCATCACTCTAAAGAGGTCATGCTCTTTATTTATTATTATAGTGTTTCTTAGGTATTAAAAAGTGTTGCATTCAATCATTGTTACTGTTATGTAAAAGAAATCATAGTTATTATAAATAAAAGTTCATTTTTAATTCATATTCAAGATTTCTAATATTATATATTATCTGGAAAATCCTTCTGTAAGTGCATAGTTCTAGGGATCAATGTGGGGACCCAATACCACCACCCTTCTGTAGGTTTTAAGTAGTGATTTATTGAGATTTCAATCAAGTTACACGGATCGTCATTTGACGAGTAGATGAATATGTGATGTATAGTTTTAGGGATCAATGTAGGGACACAAAGGGTTCGTGTTATAGAATGGTAGTGGGATATTGCTACTCCGAGAAACTTATAAATGCATAGGAAATTCCAGAGAGGTTCAGGAAGTTTAAAACGGAGAAACATCATCCATACTTTTGGCATAAATGAGATACATTATCCTTCTATTTATCGGAGATAAATCTTGTTGGAATAGTAATTAAACTTTTCTCATATGTTTCGTTATGCAACACTATTATGGTGGGGCACCAATTTTTGGAAAACATTAAGTGATGCTGTAATCGCCAACTTGTAATGATGGGGTCAAGTTTCATAAATCATTATGTAGGGATACACGACATTGAATATTCATGCGGCAGTTTATGATTATCTCCAAGCAGAATAAAAATCTTTAATTGTGGCGATTTGGTTGTCCAAAGGAAAATCCTCACTTTTAGTGTTTTACAAAGAGGGTGGTGAGTAGTGGATGGGCGATGATAATCAAAGTTAGATAGTGTTTCTCAACATAAAGTTGTGGGATTTTTCAAAAAAAAAAAATCATTCTCAAGGCGGCGTTGGAGAAAAATAACTCAAAATAATCTTCGGGTTGTTTTTAAAGAACGAGGTTGTGTTTTCAACGATTTTTATTATGGCGTGCGACAGAAAGGGGGTCAACAATCAGGGGTGTCTACACTTCATTAGGTGCTTAGAGAGTTTTAGTCCCTTTGTTATAAGCTCAGCTCCTTTTTATCTTCAAAGATATAAATAATATATTAGTAGTTTAGAAGTGGTTAATATAGTGATGTTTAGATTATGTGATTTTGTGGAAGATTTAATTGATGGTGTGTGTTTAATATCTTTGAAAAAATGATTATGTGAAGTTGTTAAGCATACCAAATGTGGGTGAGTTATTGCCTCGCGGTGAATGTATAAATGGGTAGTTATGGGATTTACGCATTAGGCAACGTGATGATGATGCAGGTACACATCGGCTTAGACTCTCACCCCTACCTTGACCACACCGCGGATGTGAATGAATGAGGTCATTTTCTGCTATGGGTCGAGTTTGTTCCCTTAATTGGTGTATACATAGGTGTATCCCATGGGGAGCAAAGGGGGAAGGGGGGCCCTTGATCACCCCAATTGAATGCAAATTGCAAATATTATTTTGCCCTCTTGATCCCCTTTTTGGATCTGCCAATAGGCGTATATCTTAAATTTGTTATATGTATTATGTGGGTGCATTTGTTCAAAATTGTTAGCATTGGACGCATGCATGATCGCCTTATATGTTCATTCTCCGTAGTGATCATGCAAAGTGTTTCTTATTATGGATCTAACTTATACGTCGTTGACTACTTTTATGACATGATTTTTTTGTGCTTTTGAGGTTTGAGCTACATGAGGTCGTAAGTCCGCCTCACCAACATCCAAATATTTTTTTAAGTTAATGAAGGTGTTGCGACAGTTGGACAATTTTTTTTATCGAAGTTCAAATTTTTTGGATAGGTCACTAGTTTATGTGATTAAAAGTGGTAGTAGCACTTTGGTTCGTAAAATGGTATCATATGTTTACACAATTATTAATCTTATTTTAGTTGATTGTTCCATTTCATTATATATCTTTTATGCCATTTTTGTACATACATGGAATGATATTATATATTTTTGTAGGACAATTTACAATTAGATCCCTTGGTAATAATTTTTAAATATTTAAGGACAATTTACTATTAGGTTCAATTATTATGTCACTCGCGTGAATTTCTACAAGAAGAAAATTAGTGGACCTAAATGTTTAAAATTTATCAAAATTCCTTTATTGCTTAACATTTATTTATGAGGGAGCTAATAATACTTTCCCCTATTTTTTATGCCCACGGTTTTAACCTACATAAATAGTAATAGGGGTGTCATATAATAATACCCATTGTCAGTTGTTAGCTATATAAATGATTAATTCCTTCATCATTATTGCTTTAGGTTGATGATCAACCCTGATAAATTTTTTTCATCTTTGAGGGTTACTAAGTTTTAGATAATTTTTCTGCCTAACAATATTATTGTTTATAGAATTTTTCAGGATTCATACTTGATGTACAATATTAGTTACTTCATTTCAGTCAAGTGACTTCTGTAAATGTCATGGTAAATATAATATTGGAAAAAGAAGTTTTAGAGTCTAAGAGTAGAGAAGTTTGGTACAATTTGTGATCCATAATTATATTAATGCTGAGAGTCACTTTAATTAATGAAAAGGAATTTCAAATGTCAAAAGTCAAAAAGACTCTTGGGTAATGGACGATTGATATTAAGTGACTGTTGAAAATTTAAGTTCTATCCCTGCCTATAAATAAGTGACTGATTTTCATCATTCAGTCACTCAAAAAGACAACACAATGAAATTATAGGAAAGGGAGAGAAATTTAAATTCTCAACGAGTGTAAATTTCGAAATGGTGTTCTGACCATACATGAAGATCTAATCATTGAAATACGTTGAAATTAGAGTATGTTATTGACATATACAATATGAATCCATGTTTCGAAATTCAGCCTGATCGGACAATGTTAAGGTTGACTGATCCATAAATTTTTATAATTGTGATATGATGGAGGTATGTTATTTTAACACCATTTTATGTTTATCATAATGAAAATAAGTGATTATCATGAAGATCCGAGATCTTTTTACTAAGATCAATTATATGCGAGAATTTAATCAATAATGTATTCTTGATTGAATATTTTGGTGTTTTTAAAAACGATTTTACATGTGGTATCAGTGCTAAAGTTTAAGATCTCATGATTTTCCTTTATTGGTATGTGCCTATAATAAAGTCTGCATTATATTAATTTTTTTGTGTACCTGGATTTTTTGTGGCCTTTTTTTCTCGTCCCCTATACTCACTGGTTGGAATGAAAGGTCAAAATTTGCTCAGAATTTTGTAAAACTCACATGGTCGACTGGAAACGTCGAAATAAATAAAACCATCATATATCATGGATGCCGCCTTACTTTTATGTTTTGATGTCGTTTAGGCCCTCAAAATTACATTTTTTGTAATAATATTGACGTCAATATCTCACTCCAGAAAAATAATTTTTGAAATTCGCAAATTGTTTTGAGTTCCTGGAGTAATTCTCTACATTCCTATGGTGCTAACTCAAATTTTCTATTTTGGCAAAATTATGATTTTCTAAATATTATATATTTTTTCACCACGGGGCTGTTTTTTATGTGCATGGTTGTTCTAATATTCATGTTATCTATTATTTGGTATTGATGAAAAGGTTCAATATAAAATTTTGAATAGTAGATGTATGATTATGTGTTTGACAATAACATTTCGATAAATTGAATTATTGTATATAATCTATATTTGGTACTCAAAGGTCCTATATGTTTCGACAATAACATTTAAGAAGCTTGACAAATAAGTCCTATATACATAAGCGATATTCTAATAGGTCCTATCATAAGATTTTTTCACTATATGTTTACAGATAGGGCTTATTGGACCAAAAATCTTTTTTCATGGGACTTGTTGGAGCAAAAAAAAAAGATAGCAGGACCTATTGAACTACATACTTAGTAAACGGGACTAATGGATAAAAAATCCTAATATTTATATGATGTCGGATGGGGAAGACGTTAAAGTATCTTAATCGATAATTGTAAATATTATATTATTGTGAATACATCAGTATTTAGACCCTTAATTATCCATTAAGTTTTAAGGATAATATTTTGGGGGGCATTGATTTTTGCGTAAATAATGTTTACAACATTATCTTTTTTCGAAAATTAATTTTTGAATTCCGTCGAATTTATTTTGAGATTTTGGAGTAATTATCCGCATCCTTATAGTGTTAACTCATTTTTTTTATTTTCTGGAAAAAGTTACGATTTTGTCAAATATTATGTGCGTGTTTTCATTATGGGAAGTGTTTTGTTTATTCATGATTTTATGTTTTGTGTTAAATTAGATACCAAACTCATATTATGATCATTTCATGAATATTGAATATATGATTATATTTTTTAAGACTAATATTCTTCTTTTATATGCATTTAAATGCTCAAGGGAAGTCAACATGTTTCATATAGTAGGACATTAGACTTGTGTTATTATTAATATTCATATTTTGATGATTCTCATGCCAAACACAGGTCAATGATTCATATTGCTGAATATTGTATTATATTAATATTCATATTTTGATGAGTCTCGTGTGAAACACAAGCCAATGATTCATATTATTGAATATTACGTTATTATTAATATTCATATTTTGATGAGTCTCGTACCAAACAGAGGCTAATGATTATTATTGAATATTATGTTATTATTAATATTCATATTTTGATGAGTCTCGTGCCAAACATAGACCAACGATTCATATTGTTGAATATTATATCATTGATATTCATGTTTTGATAAATATTGTGCCAAACACATGCCAAGGATTCATGTAGTTGAATATAAAAATTACGATTTATTCAAATGGTAGTATTCCCATTAAGTTGAATTAAATGTCAACAACATGCTACAATTCATATGTGTAGATACTAGATTTATGTTATAACTGTATTGTGCATTAGTATGACCATGAAGGATTTGTGTCAATATTTATGATTTGTTCCTCATACATAAGTTTTGACTTTATAAATGATGAAGTGAACGTAAATGATTCATGTTTTTCATTTACTATTATTCGTGCAATATCTCATGCAAACTCCTTGTCTATTTAATTTTCACATTATGTCTAGTTTTTCGTGAATTTCAAATTAAGCAATAGACAATTGTATAATTTATTCATCTATTACGAATATCTTACACATCTATGTTTATCTTAAATATTTATATAATGTAAGGATTGGTGTTCGTTAAAGAACTCCACTCCACAACAGATAAATATTGGACTAATGCGTTCATATTATGTATATTTTGGTTGCTTACCGTTCCATGTATGATATTGAATGCTAGGGTTTATGATGTTGCATATATATTATTATTTATTATGACTCGATACCTTACAGGTCCAATTATAATAATTGAGCAAAAATTAAGTGGTGATATCTATTTTGGGAAGGCAATATGATTATCAAATGCAGATGTCATTGTTTCTTTCGTCATGATATCACCAATTAAGTTTATGAAACCCAAACATGAATAATTTAGTTCATTGCTCATGCAATATTTAATGAACATAAGTGGAAAATTTATTGACTTGTGTATGTAAGCCTTTACTTAATGTAATATTCATCTTATGGAATGTTTGGTAGTCACCAGAGTGACCCAACTATAATGACAATGTATCAATGGTTACTAATGAGAAAAATAAAATGCACATTAGGTATTAGAGAGAAATATTAACGTATGTGTTGTCAAATTAAAGCATTAATATAGTGAGCAATTTATCTCATAACTTTAATATGTTATGGTCTAATTTTATCTCTCTAGAGAGATTATGTCTCGATTATTATGTTTGATCTTTGTATGAAAGTTAAATTTTGAGCCCACTATTAATGATCAATGTGTGGAACACTCCATATAAGGATTGAAGAAATTAAACAAATTAATTTTTTTTACATGTTCTACACTCGGACAAATAATGATAGAGATCATATGTGTCTTTTATGGTATGAAACGAGGTTGCAAGTTAAACTTACTGTGTTACAGGAAGTATTTACTTTTGATGCAAAGATTGTTTACAAAACAAACTAGAAATGCAAATAAGATTCCATCTCTTTTATTCTTAGGGACTCAAGCCATTTATTTTTCATAAACCCTCAATGCTTTCAATTTTCTTGGCAAATATGTATAGACTTGATTGTGATGGATATTTTTTAAAGAATCTTTCACTCCTTTTCAATGATTGTGGTATTCCTTTTATATTTTGTATAAAATAAAGTTTGGATATATCCTTTTAAAGACTGTTTTGAACCCGCATTATAATCATAGTATTATTGATGAAACTCTTTCATTTACAATATTGAATATGTAGCTAACATAAGTGGCTCAAGTGGAAGATTATGTGAAAATCCCTTAATGTGGACTTACATAGATCATATAATCGTCATTAACATGTACATATTGCATTAAAAAAATCGAATATCAAATCCATTATGAATGGTGAAATTAGTGGGAGTTGAAAATTATGAAATATGGTTTTAAAGAAATGTAGGGTACTTATCACGTTAACGATAACTTTCTTGAATACTTATTCTTTTAGTTGTTAGATTGTCTAAACAACAAAGAACAAATAAATTATCAACCACTAAATGATGTTATTATCGCTATGAGACAAACTAGTATGTAACCCGCGCGATGTGCGGGGGTGGTACAATATTTGTTAAAATATAATAAAAAAAATTAAAATACTCAAATAAAGAAGTAACTATACATATGAAATAAAAAAAAAAAAAATACAAATGAGGTAGTTTTATAAACGACACTTGTAGGAAAAAAAATATTTTTAAAATTTAAAAATTATAAAAAACTATTTTTAAAATCTGAAAATCACAAAAAATTTATAAAACAGAAAAAAATAATTTTAGTTAAGAATGATGTTAAAAATATAGATGTTGCATATCGAAAGAAAGTTTTACTTGTATGTTAATTCACCTAGAAATATGAGATTTGTACTTATTCCTTATTCACCCTAAAATATGAGAATTCAACTAAAATTACATGATATTTAAAATCTAACTGAACAACTTGATTCAAAATTCAAGTATACAAACAAACTAATGCTCAAACATGCTTAATAAAAATATTAAACTTAATAATCATAACTACATGTTTTTTTAAGAAAGACAATTTTTTACTTCAATTTAAAGTACTAAGAGGCTACTACATCTACAAATTCAAACTCCAAGAATTTATATAATAACATAGATGATAAATAAAATCTTTTTAGTTCCTTGAAGTCATTAACCTGAATCCTCTTGTTTATCTTCATGCCTAGGTGAGGATCAATGGAATATTACCTTAGTCTGAGAGAAGAGATATAATAGTACATGCAAGTGTGATTTTCATACTTCAATTGATACATAAAGTCCTCCCAAAGATCTGGAAGCCACCTCAATCCAATGTGCTTTATCTGTAAAAATAGGGAAAAGAGAGTGTTATACATCAATGCTTGAATAATTTTCTTTTTGAACTTTTCTTCATCAGAAATAGGGTGCCTCTCAAGATAAGGGTAAATGATCTCTTATCCTACTAGTGTCCATCGGTGTCGGCCGATGGCAGAGTAATTTTAACTACATGTCTTGTAAACCAAAATTTACAAAAAACAATTTACATACAAAAACTAATTTTAGCAGAAACTCTTACATAACATAAAAATTAAAGGAAAAGTAATTTCTAATCAGTATTAAAGGCTCACAATGCATCCAAAATAAACTATCGAGATCAAATGCAAAGTTATTAAAATTTATTCTAAAATGAGGAGTGAGACGAATCTGTAACAGAAAATTTCTTAATATCACCATTACCAGAGTTCGTCGACAGAACTTTTGAAGAACAATGTTAATGTAGTAATCACGACTATTGAAGTATGTGCTTGATATCTTGAGCTTGTAGTACAATATGTATTTATTTATCTCTCCTAAGAACTCAAGGGTCAAATGCACATTATAGACACTGAAAGCTCTTCTCAAGATAAGAAAACGGATGTGGAAAAAAAGAGTCGGTGTCCTTTGGCTTCCATAGACGTAGTGATCTTTAACATTTAACCTTCGTCATAAATGGTAATACTACTCAAATAGAGTTATTATATAAATGTAGATAAAATCATAAGATATACTATTAAGAAGATCCTGAATAGAGTTTACTATCCTAAATGGCTATGTTGTGTATTTACATGAATATGAATTTGGCATAATGATAAATAAAGACACGCATTTGTTTTCACAAGTCATAAGAATTAAACTTACCGGACTACAATTAATTTAAGGATCTCATTAAATTACATTTAAGTCGAGTGTAAAGGGGTCACCAAGACCAAATACGACACTAATTGTAATTAAATTAATAAAGTTAAATTGTCAAATATTTTATGTGTAATGAGGAAAAGGTTATAAATGAACCTTCTCATTTTTTCAAGGATGTGAAATTCTTATAAAATGAGTAACTCATTATGATTAAGAGTTACATTTAGCGCACGTGAAAATTATTATGTTTATGATATTTTACTCATGGTATGAAGAGATGATTATATAAACTTAAGTAAGTTTCTCACCTATGGTATTTTTAGAAATAATACCACTACGTTTTCTAAACATTGTATACACCTTATGATAAGTGGGAGTAAGTTTATATATTCCATTTATTTTTACAATAAAGAATTGTAAAGTGGAGAAACAACATATTACATGAATTTTTAAACTATAATGGATAAAGTTATGAGATACTAAAAGATTATACGCTCACATTTAATTTGACTGTTTATTTTTTTGGACGATCAATTATTACAACTCAGATTTACTGATTTTATGGAAAGTATGAAGTTTACTCTTATCTATTATGTTTATTTTGGTTTAACGACCAATATAACGAAGGAGTGCAACACAATCCATTAACTATTATGGTAATCTGAATCTGTAGCATGCTTTGATGCTGCAACTTATTGATTATGGCAACTTGGAGTTGTTGACAATATTGTCAAGCCGCTGAAATATTATGATACTATCGTTGCAATATTTTTTATTAAAATACATTAGGTATTATGTGAGTAACTAAGTACATTGAATGTAAATACATTTTAAAGAAGAAATTCTGAAGCAAGTGTCATTTAACACATTTTTACAAGTGTTAATATGGAAAACCCACATGATTGGGTTATCATGAAAAATAATGAACCATGCTTAAAGTACGAGTCTCAAGTATCGTCGATTGAATCTTGATGTGGTGAATTTTTAAGTGCTTATTTTGATACTACCATATGATATGATATAGTGTTTTAGAATCATTTATTTATGTCATTATTGCACACACGCATGTGAATGAAAGAATGTGACAAAAATAGTATTTACAAAGACAATATTGGACCATTATTGGCTAATCTTATTTATAAACCTTATGGAATGAATTGTTAATGTTGTGATACGTGGAAGCGATCATGCTCTTGAATTAGTATGTGAGCGTCATAACTCGCATTAATGAGTTGTTTGATTAAGGTGTTTATGAAAAACTATTTAAGGACGACTTAAAGATTATTGCGCACTTTATGATAATTATGGATCAAGTGGGAGACTATTAGAATTATTTTAAATAATTCTTTAGTATATGCTCCATAATTATATTAATACTAAGAGTCACTTGATATATTTATAATTTTTCTATAATTCTAAACAAGTTTAAATAATTCTTTAGTATGTGCTCCATAATTTAATGTTATATTATATTTTGAACTTGATAGAAACAAAGATTATTAAATAATTAAAAAAATATGTCTAGCTTTTAAACCAAACAATACGCTATTCTTTTAATACTTTGAAAATTAATTACTATAATAACACCACCATGGTATGAGTCTTGAGAATAATAGAAATCCAATCATTTTGTGTTCAATGAATGCATTCCTTTAGAGGTTGTTTATGCGAAATAAATTGTAAATCATTCATGCCTTAGTAGATTACCAAAATATATAAGAAAAGCACTTGCTTTTATTTGGATAGGCCCGAATAAGAGGTCGAAGCCCATTATTAAGTGTGATTCGGGTTCGAACTTTGGCTTTCAAATTTCGAAACTCAAATAGTCTGAAGCCTGAAGCTCAAAATAATCATGAGTCAAGCTTGACCATAGCTAAATTCGAATCACCCAGCTTGATTGACAAACCTAATCAAAGGCATTAAAAAAATTGTAATTTGAAATGAGTTATGTTTGAAATCTCGGAAAACATACACAACTATATTTAAATTATTATGGAATAAGTATTTTATTTATGTTCCTCGATTTTCTAAACCCAATCACATGATACTTGATTGTTCCATCTCCATTAATTTTCCTTGATTACTATGTGAGTCTCAAATATCCCCAAATGATGTAGCATTGAAATATGTATTGTACATTGTATAGTTTTAATAGAGAATTAAGGTAAATGTCATGTTCCTTCCTATATTTGAATTTTTAGGACAATATTTTTCAAGTTTATAAATCTAGTTCCTGTGCTACAATAACATTTATAAATGTAGTCCCTGTGGTATAATACCCTTTATTTTTTTGGTCCGCGCCAGCGACACTTTTTTCACCATTTTTCATGGTGTTTTTAGTATAGGGACTAAATTTATAAAATTATATGAAGTGTCCTATTTTTATACACTTTAAGCATTATGAGGATCTTTTTTCAAAACTTCCTAAAAAAACTCCCTAGTTTTAATGACACGACGGACTACAACACCTTATTGTGATAAGCTATCATAGGGTGGATGATTGAGGATGTATGTGGTACTCCTTGTTCATTTTTTTTTATTTGTCTCCCAATCACTCAATCCAAACAGAGTGCCAATGTTAAATTAAATGCGCACACACAAGATTGTGCGAATTAGAGGTGAATAAAAGCCCTGATGCCTGCTCAATCAGAAAGGCCCATCCACCTAAAATAAAATGGTCTAAACTAAGAAATCAGGCCCGTGGAGATGGAACGACAACTTTTTGTAGGAGTGATAAAAATGAAAACAAAGAAAGGAGAAAAAAAACTTAGTATGTTAGGGAGTAATATTTTTTGTGGGATCCCAATAAATGAACCATGTGTAAAGATTCCGTAACAGTGTGTGTGCGTGTATATAATAGTCATGTGCATGAGATGAGATGAGATGAGATGACATGAATGACGAAAATAGAAAGATATAAAAGAAGAAGGATGAAATGAGGAAAAATCCAAACTCAGATAAAGATCATACTACACACTGCAAATAATCTCATCGCAAAACCTGTGGGTATAGAGAGGCCTCCACCTTTCATGGATGAGTCCAAACACTTTCTCCAATTAATTTGACTCTGCAACGCATATGCATTATTATTGCATCATACCCATCACATTTTTTTCCTACTCTTTTTATTAATAAATATAATTTATATTTTGCCAAATATAGTTGAAACTCTATGATCCATTTTTAATTATTAAAGGCGGGGTTCCATTGGACAGAATTTCGATTTCTGAGTTCTGACCCGTGTGTTGGGAAGGGTGAGAAGGGTCCTAGGGGTCTGGCTTTATTTTGTTATGACGTCACGAGTTGATCATCTGCGTGGGGAGAACTGAACATGACACACTCCCACTGCCATGTCAAAGATCACGCCTGTGCGTGCGTTAGAACAAACAGTTCGGGTTTCCAGGTTTTTCCCAAGGCTGATGACGAAGTGCGTGGAGATTTAGGCGTTTCTTATATTTTTCAATTGAGTACCACTGCACATACATATTTTTATACATGTTTTTTATACACGTTTAATAAGATAATGCAATAAGACATTGGACTATCTATTTTAATGGAACCTACAATAACAAAGTATAATATTTTAATGCATCATGTATGAAAATTATGTACAAAAGTTTGTCTGGATATCTTTTATTCTTTTCAATTTGTATCTACTTTCTGAGTCATCACAGAATTATTGAATTGTTTTTGCACCACTCCTTGAGAATGACCACGACATGTTATCCATATTAGAATGAATAATGGTGAAACTCAATTTTAATAAATCGAAGTTATTTTAAAAGTAGGAAATACCTTATTTTGATGTAATATTTCACAAGATATTACAAGTTAAACATGAAGTCAAATTGGAACGACAATATTAATAACATTTGGTTAAGAACAAAAAATGATATCGAAGAAATAAGTAAGCAAGTTTTATGTGAGACTAAAGGAAAAAAATTCATAAAAAAAAAAAGAGACTTGGTGGTGGAATTAGGAAGTGTGGGATATAATACAAAAGAAACGAGTAAGTTTTAAAGAATGACAAACGAGCAAAAATCAAGAAGATTCAGAAAAGTATAAGAAGTTAAAAAGTGCAGTAAAAAATATTATTAAAAATGCGCAACAAAACGCACTAGATAATCTTTATAATAAGTTAGGGATCAAGAAAGGTGAAAAGGAAGTACATAAATTGGCAAAGAATAGAGATAGATTGACAAGAGATGTGGGTCAGTTAAATATATTAAAGACATAAATTAAAATATATTAATTAACGATAAAGAAATTCTAGATAGATGGAAGGAGTATTTTTAGGGATTATTGAATGAAGAATATCCGAGAAAAGATGTCGAGAACATTGAACAGAATATACGAATAGTATGTCCGATTACTGAAAAAGAAGTGGATATATAAATATGAAAAATGGGTAAGAATAAAGCGGTTGCCCCGGATAAAATACCCATAGAGGTTTGGAGAACCCTTGTAAGTCTAGGTGTAGAATGGCTAACACGCTTATTTAATAAAATTCTAAAATAAGAAAACATGTGAGATGAGTGGAGGAAAAGCACCATAATACAATTGTATAAAAATAAAGGGGATATACAAAACTACAATAATTATAGAGGAATCAAACTATTTTATTCTACCCGTATTTTTTACCGAGAGTAAGTAGACGGAAGCAGCTAGCAAATCAGCTTCAATAAACCAAAAAGAAAAAAAAAGTGGTGCCAAAAGTGGAGTTTTGTGACCGGATACCAAAACCAACAAAATCTAGTTTTAAGTTTTTAAGACTTTTTTTTTCTTAAATGTGTCTTTCTAGCTTTTCTTCTACTTAATTAGTCCAAATTTTTTTTTACACCGGAACATCACCAACCATTCTCAACCAAGAAGAAAAAGGGAGCACACTCATCATCACCAACACTACTCATGGTAAGTTTTAATTTGGTTAATCTCGTTTATGTATTTATTTAAATATTGAATTTTAGGGCTTTTATAAGAGTTAATAATAAATTATATTCATTTTTTCAAAAAGTATTTTTTTTATAGAATATGTAGATTAAAACAAGTATTTAAAAAAAATAAAAAAGGTAAATAGGTATTTTTTTATCAAGTTTCAATTCCTGTTTTTTTAAAAGTTGTGCTTTGTTTTGTTAAAATTTATTAGGAATGGATTTTGAATTTTCTCAAGATTATCTAAGAATTGACTTGAATAAGTATAATGAAGAAGTTGAGGAAAATGAAATAGAAGAAGTGGAAGGTATTGAAAAAAATGAGGAAGATAAAAATAAAGAATTTCAAGAAGAAAACATGGTTGGACCTAAAGAATGATATTTGACACTATTGATGATATGTTGGTGTATTATAGAAAATATGGTAATGAAAAAGGGTTTTTGGTGAAGAAGATAACATCAAAGAGAGGGGATGATGGTTTTGTACGAAGGGTTAGTTTTGCTTGCACTCAAGAGGGAAAAAAGAAAGTACGAGTAAAAATTCGTTCAAATTTCCACCAAGTTGTCGAGGTGATTGTGGTGCCAAAATTAATGCCGTATTGTGTTCTAATGGAAAATGGATGATTAAAAGTGTATCCCTTGACCACAACCATCATGTGAGAGCGGGGAAATCACGATATTTCAAGGCTAATCGGGTAATAACTAAAATGGTGAAAAGGATACTTGAACTGAATGATAGGGCTGGTATACGACCTAATAAAAATTTCAGTGCGTGAGTAGTGGAAGCTGATGGGAATGAAAATGTGCCCTTTTTTTATATTAAGGATTGCTATAATTATATTGACAAGGTGATAAGGTTAAGACTTGGAGAGGAGATGCTTTAGTCGTTCAAAACTATTTTGTAAAATGCAGGCTAATAATTCTAATTTCTATTATGACATGAATTTTGATAATGAGGGAAGAATGAAGAATTTATTTATGGCGGATACTAGAAGTAGGGCTGCGTATGAGGAGTTTGGGAATGTTATCACATTCGATACAACGTACTTGACCAATAAGTATGACATGCCCTTTGCCCTTTTTGTTGGGGTCAATCATCATAGCCAGTCAATATTGTTGGGATGTGGGTTTATATTGAGTGAGGATACAAATACATTTACTTGGCTTTTTAGGTCATGAATTTCTTGCACAAATGACCATGCTCCCTCTGCAATCATGACTGATTAAGATAAAGCCATGAAAAATGCTATTGAAATTGTCTTTCCAAACTCACGACATATGTGGTGTTTATGGCACATTATGAAGAAATTACTGAAAAAATTAAAAGGGTATGCCCAATATGAGTCTATGAAGAATTCTTTAAAATATATGATTTATGACTCTCTCACTCTCATTGAATTTGAAACAAGTTGGCATAGATTAATTGAAAATTTTAATATTGAAGAGAAGGAGTGGTCAAGTGGGCTATATAGCGAGAGGCATCAATATTCATTTTGGGCGGGGATGTCCACCACTCAAAGAAGTGAGAGTATGAATACCTTCTTTGATGGGTACGTACATTCAAAGACCACCCTCAAACAATTTGTTGAACAATACGAGAATGTGTTGTAAAGTAAAGTTGAAAAGGAGAGCCAACAAGACTTTAATACCTTCAATGCCTCAATTACATGAATAACTAGATATAAGAGTGAGAAACAATACAAAGATTGTTACACTAATGCAAAATTTATGGAGGTTCAAGAGAAGATGAAAGGAAAATTATATTGTAATTTGTTTACTAGTAGAGATGATGGTAAGAATGAGTTGTATGGAGTAAATGAGGATTTGGTTGGAATTAGAGAACGAGATGTCACTTTTATGGTCACTTTCAACCCCAACGATTGTGATGTCAAGTGTAATTGACACTTATTTGAGTCACGAGGTATCCTATGTAGACATTGTCTCACTATCTTAATTAAAAAAAAGTATGATTTTATACCTGAAAAGTACATTCTTCGGCGGTGGAGAAAAGATATCAAAAAGCGCCACTCAAAGATTAAAACCATTTACTCTGATTGGGCAATGAATTTCGAGAATGAGCGTAATGATATAATGCATAATTCGTTTTATGAGGTTATGGAAAAGGCAACGGAAAGTGAAAATCGCACGATATTTGTAATGAATTGGATTAAATGGTTATCTAATGAGTTGTATAATTGTGAAATTTGTACAAGTAGTCAACCTAATCCATTTAAAATTGAACAAATCAAAGCATCATCCAATGGAGAAGATGCTAATGGCAAAGAAAGTGAAACTATTCGTTCTCCAATAGTCGTTAATAGAAAAGGTCGACCTCATTGTAGAAGGAAACAAGGAATGACGGAGAAATTTGCCCATAAAAGGAAAAAGATATAAGAAAGGTTAGTTAACTAAATAAGATTATTTAAGGGTTTGTTTGATATCCATTCCACATTGCAATATCCGTAATATTCCTCATAGTATTCCAACTAGCTTCTGGTGTGAAAGTGATGTGGGCATTAAGGGAGGTAACTTCGAGTACATCATTTGGGTAAAAGGTTAACATCATCATTATTAACCTCATCATCTTTATTCACATCGTCCATGTCATCAATTCATAAGAAGTTGTGAAGGGCACACCAAGCAAGTATTATTTTTCTTATTTGTCAATATCATGAAAGGGTTATGTCTTAGATAAGATTTTTTTTAGCAACCCTATTGTTCTCTCTATACCATCACAGAGTGAAAAAGTTGAATAACTCTTTACTTTTTTTTGGTTGTTAACCCTCAATGTCTCTACAATGACAAAGATATAATAATATAACACCCGGAACCAATGGAAATCCATCACCGGTGAGATAATATTTACCTAATATTATAATTAACTATCATTAGATAATGAGATTTAATTTGTTATAATTTATGAAAGACAATAAGATACAAAATCTACCCACAGGAATCGTTAACTTAGGTCCTTGTCGTAAGATAACGTTATAATAATTGGTCGCCATGTGCCAATCCTTCCCAATTGGCAAGCACATAAGTAAACTTTATATCAAATTTACACGCCATCAAAATATTTAGCAATATGACTTGTTTACTTTTATGATATCTAGGTTGTTCTTGTAAATTAACGTTAGCAACAATCTAAGTATTGTTTATTATTCCCTCGACATCCTACAAGGAATCTTAGTTAATAAAAAACACATGTAAACTAGTATAATAGAAAAATAAATAAATAACAACAACTAATTAACCTCAACGTATTGATATCACTCTTCGACATGATCGTTATCTTATGGGAATTCTTAGCAATTGCATTGGTGACTATATCCCTATAGAGCATCAGGCATGCATCTAAAACTCTGTGAAAGTAATGTTTCACTATTTGTCCACACCTACAAATATAAACTTTAAACATCATTGCGATCGTCATGGCCAACTGTCATTAAAAATATAGAAATTCGTTCCTCAACCCTTACAAATCGACTATCGAGTAACCCATAAATTCATAAAGTAGCACACACCCTGAGGAATGGACCTTGTTTCATCCCAAGTTTCTTACGGTAAACCAAATCGCTCATGTTGTACAATCGATGTATTATTATAGCTCTATCTTCATCCCAATTTCTATGAGGTGCCATAGTGAAACGTCAATCACGATAACGCCTAATAGTGCTTTACAAAACTACTGTTTGCATTACCATTGCCCAAAATGTACCTACAAATTGGTTGTTATTTGGTGTTCTTTCCATTTTCTTATAATGCTTGAAAAATAAAAACAAAATTCTTAAAAAAATGTTGTACATAATATTCGTCATATAAAAATAAAACTAATTATTTAAAGGTGTTTGCGTTTGGGCTGCTGGAAAAAATAAAAGCTTTTCAAAACAAAATGCACAACCTTGCTCACGTGTGATATGAAAAAAAGAAGGATAAAAATGTAATCAAAACACACATAATTGTTATACCATCACCCATTCAATTACGAGAAGATATAGGCAATAATCAGATTCTCCCCATTTTGCAAACTTTGTCATCTCATATAATATAACCTCTATATATGCACACACACACACACACACACACACACACATACACATACACACACACACACACACACATACACATACACACACACACACACACACACACACACACACACACACACACACATATATATATATATATATATATATGGAGAGAGAGAGAGAATCCTATGCAAAATTGAACCATTTTTTTCTAAAATACATCATATTATATAATATGATTTGAAGAAAGTAACATTCATTAATTGTAATATATTTGACAAATAACTATTATGCTGTGTAGAAAATTATAAAAAAAAAAATTGTACACTTATCTCTAAACAAATTGTGAAGTAAACATACAAATAAAAACTACTTATTTTTATTGTACAAAATAGTTAAAATTGCAAATATTAATGATGGGCACCACAAGTAGTATCTTACACCCAATTTTTTATATTATGCCATCGGTTACTTGTAGTATATATGAAGAAACATAAAGGAAAAAGGAAATAAAAATTGATAAATGGAACCCATTTATCAAGGGCGGAAGAGAAATCTGCAAGGACAAATTGCCAACCGAGTTAATTTATTTGTAATTGTCTTGATTCCAGACAAAACATTTAAATCACAGGCTAGACTTTGTATTGTCCATCTCACAAGCCTATGACATGTTTGATGAAGACATTGCGGCCAAACTTCAAATTTGGATGCATATCGTGTCGTATCTATCGTGCCAAGTTTGTCTTTATGTTTATCGAGGATCTCGTAGGTATGGATACACTTTGAATATGGTTCTTTGATATTTTTTAAGGGTGCTTATTTTGAAAAAAATCATTTGGAACTATTTTTTAAAGAAAAATATTTTTGGTTCCGACCTCATTAGAATGAAGTTTAATATCATTAAAACAAAATGCTATTTTCCTTGGAATGAAGTTTAATCTCATTCAAACGAAATTGGAATCTCGTTACAACGTGCATATAATGAACATCAAGTGAGGACTCTTTGTTTAACAGTGAAAAACTCAATGGAAGCTCGTTGGAAGTTCGTTAAAACGAAAAATGGTTCGTGTTCAAATGAAATTTGTTCTCGTTAGAACGAAAACTCTTTCTCGTTCGAATGAACTGTGTATTCTAGTTCGAAGGTGGTCGCTACCCCGAAAATTATGTTTTTAAATTTATAGGCATGTTGGACTCAATTTTTTCAAAACCTTATGATGAAAAATAATTCCTTACTAATTTATCAAAGTTTCAAAACCCTAGTTTTACCCTTTGTGTTTAAAGATCCATGTTCTTCGTATTCATATGCTTTGAGATCTTTTGTTCGGGCACTAAATTTTACTTTTTTATATATTGAGAGAATGTGTTTCGTGCAGTGGACTTCGTATTTTTTGCTTAAACATGGTGAACTATGTGCTTGTGGTGTTGTAATAAAGAAACGATGGATTCTATGTTCCAATCCATAGACGGTTGTTGAGCTTCATCGGTGGATATTGAGGTATGAATGAACTCGTGTGTTATGGCAACTGGCATGGATAGACTCCTGCGTTGCACTCTGAAGGAACAATTGAATATTGAAGACGCATCAAGGCTTGTGGGGATCGAATCGTTGAGTAAGTCATCCACCAACTTGTCTAATTCCGTATTATAGTGAATTAGTTGGCTGGGCTATTTAAGGTTTTTCCCTTTGTGATTTTCCTCGTACATCGGTGTGTTTTGTTGGATTTATTTATTTTATCTGCTTATCACCTAGATGCATGTTTTAGGTTAAAAAGATAAAATTGGATAATTCGATTTTTGACAACAAAACGGTTTTAATTAATGCGATGTTTTTATTGGGTTTAATTTTTTCAAAGTTTTGATCTTTAAAATTGAAAATTTTTAAAATAAACTTTTTGTTTGTTCGTACCATCCTTGCCTAAGAACTCACCGTAGGGGAGCGTTCTCAAAATCACCTCCCATATTCTATTTTTATTTGAAAAAAACATTTTAGTATATCTTCATACACTCTGCCGAACTGAAGAAGTGAAATCTAACACTTTACTCACAAAAGAAAAAGTGGGCACTTTGATTGCAAGAAAAAAGGCCTTTTGATTGCCAAAAAAATGAAAATAAAAGGGTTGTTGTTTGACATTCTGATTGCCGAAAAAATGAAAATCAAATGGAATAATGTTTTATATTTTCTTCTTTAGTGTGTGTGTGTGTGTGTGTGTGTGTGTGTGTGTATATATATATATATATATATATATATATATATATATATATATATATATATATATATATATATATATAGAGAGAGAGAGAGAGAGAGAGAGAGAGAGAGTCAAATTGCAATGAAAAAAATGAATCTAAAATCAATTTTTTTGATGTTAAACGAAGAAGATGGTTGAAATCGTTCGTTTGGACTAAGAGAATAAGACGTGAGATAGTGTGTGTGAGAGGGAGAGGGAGAAGAGAGAGAGAGAGAGAGAGAGAGAGAGAGAGAGAAGAGAATTTTACCTTTTGACTTTGAAGAAAAATTGAATAGAAGATAAGTCTTTATGTTTAAAGAGAGTGAATGGGTAGTTGAGGTAAAATAGGAATCGACTTCGTCATAACGTGGGATATAAATTTTTTACTTGGAATCCGATTATTTGGGGGCAGCCTAGAAATTCTTTTCATACATTTCGATGGAAATACATCACGTGGCCCACTTTTGTGGAAAATAATTACATGGTAAATTTGGTAACCACACACCTTAAAATGCAAAATAGATGGAAAAACTTCATTTTCCATGGAAAATAGGGGCAATCAAACACATCCTATAAAATTTTATATAATAATAACTGAATTGATATATGAAAAAACTTCACTACCTTCTCTCTAATATCTTTGAGATAAAAACAAGCACTTGAAACATGATGAGATTCATTACGCGAAAATAATACAAGTTAAACCAAAGATATCAATGGAACGTTATATTAAATATCAACCATGTTCATTCTCTAGCTCAATTAAGAATGAGATCATGTTTGTCCTTCCAAGTAAGAAAATACGATCTTACCCGAACAAGCAAAGTAACTCAGTACCAAACAAGCAAACCAGATCTATGAGAAGTTATTAATCAAAGAGTTCATAACCAAGCAGGCAACTAGTACTAGAACAAGCAAAGAAAGTCAGTATTTGTCAAGAAATCAAGAAATGCATCTTAATATCAAGAAATCCATCAACATAATGAGAAGAGTTCAAAATGAACCAAACAAGTCATCTTAATAAAAAGTTAATAAAAGAGAGATGTTTACACCTTATAATTTCCATCCTATAATCGACACGTGAAAATATTGTTCGGTTATTAAAATCGAGAAATATAAAATATAAAAAGCTAGATTAATACAAATGGCTAAGAAAGATATTGACAGTTGTCAATGCAAGGACGTGGTATGATCTTACAATAACTATTTTAGGGCATAATAGCACCACGACGAGAACTTTTAAAATGGGTAACCACCCAATAGTTAGAGTGGAAGTAGCAAAAACAAAGGACTATAAATTAGCAACTCAAGGACAATCGAAAGGAGGACTCTCCAGCCACAAAACTATTTTTACTCATTTATACATTTCCTATTATTTTCTTTTCTTCTTCCTTTCTTTTCTATATAGTTTTTTAGAATAATTCAACACTTCATCTTCCAAGTACTTTGTTAGGTATATCAATTGTCACTCCTTTTCAGGTTAATACAAAGTTCTTTTGACTTGGTTGTATCAGTTTAATCTATTTTAATTTCCATAGTTTAAATCACTTTACTTTCAATAACTTTAACTCATTTTACTGCTTGTAGTAGTAGATTAATTTATCTTATTATTTCAATCTCATCGCACCTTACTTTTACTTTTTCTTTTCCATTTTTTAAACTTTCTCCTAGTCTTAGTTTATCGAATTCACAAAATTTATTGGCACTCATGGAAAATATTCTTAATTGAAGCATCAAACAGTTCACAGTCGCATGATAATCAAATGGTTAACATGACCATAACCATGCGTGGCATGCTTGCATGCAATTCAATATACACACACCAACTAAGCCACTGAAGTATATTTTTTGCATGACTAGTGAGATCATAGTGTTACTCAATTGTTTACTATGGTTAGGACATGAAGGAGAAATAATGGAACCGAAAATAATGGTGAACTTGGTTTAGCAAGCCAACCCACTACCACCATAGACCAAACAGTTATGGAAACTCGTCAAGAGACAAGACCATACACTCAAAATGAAGAATTGGAACGTAACGCCTATTGTAGGTGTGACTCAAACACCTATGATGAATTAATAAATGAATTGAATCGAGTGTTTGATCATCTTGGTGTCATAAAATAATTCCATATGAAGAGTACCTGTTCCAGAAATGAATAGGCCCAAGCTATATTTTAATGAGCCCACTTTGGTTTTTTTAGATCTTTAAATTATGGAGTAGTCTTTAATCCAACATTTGAATATAAACCCATGGGTTAAGAAATAACATGAGGTTTTTTAGGGAGACTTTCCATAGAAATGATAAAAAAAATCCTCAAGCACTGTCATAAATGCCTTTCCCAACGCAATAAAATGCACCTCCACAATGCAACCAACACCAATGGCAAACCAACCATTTACCCAACCAAATAGGAAGCTACCTAGAGGAGTTGGGAGAAATAAAATTATAGATCTCATGCATTGATTTTTGGGCTAATGGCCTGGGGGTGCAAACCCCCATGTATAGAAAATCATAACCTGAATGGATAGATAGAATAAAACTCCCAAGAGGTTTTAAATTCCCAGCTTTCTCCTTTTTCTCAAGGGATGGGAGTCAATCTATGGTAAAATATATAACGAGGTTTGCTAGTCAATGCACTGATGCAGTAACCAAATAATACCTTAAATTGATTTTTTTCTATAGTTCTCTCATATATGTGGCCTTAACTTAGTTCATAAGAGTTCCACCTAGTTATATTCAATATTGGCAGCAATTGGAGGACATGTTTCATAACCAATTCGGCTAAGTTGAACTAGAAGTATCAATGGATGGCTCGGATAGTCTAAGACAACGTCCAAATGGAAAAGACACTTAGCTTCCTAAATAGGTTTAAAGGGATATAAATAAGTTCAAAATAGTGTTGTATGAATCTGAGTTTGTCAAACTAGCCCAAAATGAGCTAGAAGTTAGGCTTCGAAAGACTTTTGACACGACATAATTAAGAGATTTTATAGAAATGACTACCAAAGTGTCCAAATATGAAGCCCTGTTAAATGAAGAACATGAAAGGAATACTTCATCTTTCAAAACATATTATAAAGTTCGAAATTTAGAAATAGATGCTGCTGAAATAATTGGGGCTGAGTTTATAGTCCGCAGACTGCTTGCGTAAAAAAGTATAATAACAAATCACATGCATAAAAGTCAAAGGGAACGATTAAAAAATATTTTTAACATATTCGAGACTGAAGAAATATTCAACTATATTTTAAGAGTCAAAGTGATAAAATTGCCGATGATGTAAAAATTCAAATAGAAATGAATTAAAAGAAAAAAAGATTGTAAATGGCATAATGTCTTCTCTCACTCAACTAACGCTTATTATGTTTTTCACAACAGGGTTCAAGAGTTGATTAGAAAAGTAAAGATCAAGTTCCTAAGAGAAGAAGGAAATAATATGGGGGTTAATGAAGACCCAGTTTCCAAAGTCAAAGAAATGGAAGTTAAGATGCACTCTATACAAATTCTAAGGAATAATAGACGGATTGAATTCAAAATGAAAACTAAGGCAGGAACCAAGGCTTCAAAGCCTACGAGAACTATGGATCCAAATTAAAAGATCCTCAAACAATATGCATTGTTTTTAAAGGAAAATAATTGTAAAATTTTAAGAAGGAACTAAATGGTGGCCATGTTGCAAAACCTCAGGGCCAAACAAGCTAAGGAAACTTTAAAAGTTTTATCGAAGGCAAGTGAGGCCATTTTGTAGGGCTTATTATCCACGAAGAGAAGCAAAGACTACACAAAATTGCCATTGTATTAGACAGTTTCTAGGAAATTCGAGTTAATTAGTACATGGGGAACCCAAGACCTACGAGTTGCCAAACTGAAACTTATGGTGAAGGGGCTACTAGACTAGTTTATAGCGCAACATCCTAAAATTTCTCAACAATTTAATAAAATTCAGAGATGGCCAACTACGGTAAAGCCTCAGATATGGGACGTGGTGAAACAACCCAAATCAAAGAAAAGAGAACCATAAATTTTGATCTCTAACACCTAGTAAAAAATAATTCAAAATAAATATAGCACTTAGCAAGAGGCTACATAGTGGATTTGAAGACTTTAGATCTTCATATTTTAAGCTAGACCCGAGGTTCCATAGATAGAAATATAAGAGCTAGTCTTCTTCAGATATTTTGGGTGAAAGGATAAAAGAATTAGAGAAGTTCATGAGCGTAGACGGGCAAAGCATGTCTGGTGACTGTTATTTTAGTGAATAGCATAATATGAAGGACCACCACTTTAAAAAATCATCAGTCACTCCAATATTAAACTCTACACCAACTATACTAAAAGTTCTTCAGACTTTAGCATGATTGGAAAATCCAGCCAGGACAACTTATTTAGGAATGTTGGAAAATTTAGTAAACAAAAAAGGATTGGCAGTATCCGTCCTAAGAGTCAGGATAGCCTAATACAGGACAAACTATCTTAAAAATTGACTAGGAAAATAAAGCTCACCATAAGATTTGGGACTAGAAACTTTGGGGGTATAAATCTCCAGGGATAAAAAAAAACTCCGCTAAAAGGAGTCTTATTCCTCAATGAGGGAGAGATTATTTGAAATTGAGGCAAGACACTGAGGGGCCTCATCATATTTTAGTAAAGTTTGAAGGAATATTCTAGGTTGGTCAAAATTTAGACCTCCAAACATGTTCAGGATAGATTCGAAGCTCTTGTTACCAGGCTAAACGTGGTAAAAGGCATTAAGATGGCTAAAAGATGGACTACTCGCAAGGCGGCTAATTTCAGGAAAATAGGCATGATGACACATTTGGAGAACCCATAATGGCCCACATTGATTGTAGTTAAAGGAGTTAAATTGGATATCAGAGAAAATCCTAGAAAGAGAACTCGATAGGTAAGGGGTAAAAGCCACCTCTCAGAATTGGTACTAGGAAGGAATACTCAAGCATCATAAAATGAGAATTGACACAAAATACATGCATTGACGATAAAAAAAATAATACTCTCTATCTTTCATAGTATCAACAGTCTTCATGTGTTTCTTTAAGAAAGTGGAGTGAACCAGAAATGCATTTTAATTCCTTGATGTCATGAGGTATTCAAGCCACAGCTTATTGCCAACTAGAAAATATCTAATACAGTTGGTCCAGTCATACCAAAGTTAAAGTTGAAACAATTGAATGTTGAGTTCCAAAAGTGAATGGCGCATTAGATGATAAAGTGATCATATTAATTGTCCCTCAAGCTAAGTCTGACTGGATAATAAATACCAGTCTTCTCCATTAAGATTGACCTCTATTTAAGAACATGGTTCGCTCATTATGACCACTTGTCACATCTAACCGTCCAACCCCTAAATTTTAGATATGAGGGTGCCTTGATGGAATCATAGTCTTGAATGGATAGGGGTTTCTCCCCAAGACTAGGATATTAAAATGAGAGTTAAGAGGAAGTTCACAATAGATAGGATAAACGATGTCCCTAACCATAATAGAATGATCATCTATGCTCTCAGCAGTAGCCTCCTCACATTATGTATATGTGTTTAAGGTTTCTGAGTGGTAGCAATTGATGGTGCAAAAGATGAGAGAACCTGAAAAATAGAGCAAATGGTTGTAATATACTTGGAGAGAGAAGATCGACGGTGAAAAGGGTAGTGAAGATAAAAGACAAACCAAATAGCTTTATAAGAGCGGTTTGAAATACAACTATATGACCAAGACGTGTCTCTAAAAACTTCCTGACAATGTTAAAGTTATTGGCCAACAAAAGAGACTAGAAAATGCCTTTATTGGCGCAGTCAACCAAAAACCTCAGGATGAGACTTGTGTCTCATCATTGCCTTACAAAAATATAATCAAGTGACGGGAATTCCAAGACAACCAAATTTATTGGTTAAAGGGAATAACAAAAATTTTTATTTATGGGATTTAATTACTTTAGTGAAAGACGAAAAGTTATTATTTGGATATTTCCATACGTGTAACTAGATTTGGTGGGGACACTGCTAATAGAAAAGCAAGCATTCCTAATAGACCAAAATTACTACATTTTTAGGTCTAAAGTTAAAAAATATCTAGACACATGCAATATGGTAAATTTGGTTACAACATGAAATATTCATTAAATGGCTAAGGTAAACAATTTGCCAAAATTATAAAATTAGTTTGAAATAAAATTAACCATCAATAAAAATGAATGAAAAAATATGCCATGGAAAATAACTCAACATATAACACACTGGTACAGTCATAAGCCTAAATCAGTCCATCAAAACATAAGTAATTTTTCCATTAATTTGAAAAAATGAGTCTTACCATATTTGGAAAATAAAGCATTACTTTCTACAAAGGATCTAATAATGAGGAAATGTATAAGTTACAAATTTATAGAATGTATCCCACAAATAATGTGTATGTTTTACTCTAAATCCCAGTGGGTTTGTCTTGTTCCATCTCCAAAGGAAATGCCTCACAATGTTAGAGGTTTCAGGCTACCTTTTGTGTTTTTTCCTGCATCTTCACAAATCGAAGGGAAATTTATTCTGGTAAAAGAGCATGAAAACCCCAATCCTCTGGGTGACCTTAGCAATTCACATAAATTTTCACAAACTTATCGATCCTCCAAAATCCCATTAGCGGTGTTACGAAGATCATCTTGAAAAACATCTTTATTCTTGTAATCATCCATACCATCAAGATGTTGTATTACTCTTAGGATAAAAGAGGGATATATCTTGAGGAAAAAGGAATTTTTAGCCTTGAGGATAGAATAAGGAGTTCTTAAAATTATGAAAGACTTTTCATGCTTTGGAAAATTTATTTTGAGCATGGCATTTGCCTTGCTAACATCAATGGAAGTGGAAGGATAGCGCAACATGGGCTAGCTAATGTCTAGGCCATCTTGAGCATACCACTCTAGATAACGAAATGGATCCCAATTCAGCATGCATGTGTAATTAATTAGATTAGAGAGAGGGGCATTAGAAAATATGGAATCAGTCATTAAAGCTTCGAAGGCAGGCAAATCAAAATTAGCACTAGTCAGGACATAATCATGGTTTATGGGATGTACAGAAGAGTGACAAGGATAACTGACATTAACAGTGCCATATCTAGAGACATTATAAGTGCACAATTCCAAGTAGATAAAAGGTTCAATTCTGCACTCCTATTGGCGTAGGAGGTAAAATAGGGTTTCCTTCACCTTGACCAAGCATAACCTCCACTAGGATAACGAGTGGAAGTGGGGTAGGTCACTTTTGGTCGGTACTCAAGGGGAAATGGGAAAGAATGTGAGTGTGGTCATAATTAACACCCGTTTTATCAAGAGGATGCTGGTTAAATGTTTCCCACACATGAGTAAGAGGAGGATATGGAAAGAATCCACTATGTACCAAAGTAGGATGTTGGTCGTAGTTATTGACCTTATAGGAGGGTTATGTTATTGGGGTTCAGTAAGAAACTAAAATGGGTGAGGAGTGACCAACTTCAATGGACTCTGCCTCCTAGGTCTTCAAGAGTTTCAGAAGCAGCACCTGGTAAAACCTTCCCTTTTTAGTAAAAATGGAACCAAAACTAAGACTACCTCCAGCAAGAAGATGAACTTCACAACAATAATTGTAACTTTGAGAACTGAATCTCCTTAGAATTATGGATGTTATGGTGGGAGTGAAGAAATAAGCACTCAACTTTTAGAGAGAGATCCGGGAGAGAATACTAGGTGGTGTGGTGTGATTTTGATAGAGTAACAATATGACTTGAGTTTTTGATATCTGATTTGACCTCACCAATGGTCCTATTTTTAGGTTTTGGGTGCCAAAACCAAGAGATAAAACTTAAAGGGATAAGGTCTGCAACGTACCTTTTGTCCTTACTAGGTCTGCAGTCGTTTGTTCCCTCTGACAGATGACACCTGGTGTAAGCCAAAGTCAAAAAGAAAATATGTCTCCTAATGGAGACAAAATATCTAATTTGGTAAATATCTTTTGAAATAGTAACTTATTGTACAAATTTTATGAACTTGAGAGTGGCCTCGAGGACTACCCTCTCTAAAATCATTTTGTAAAAAGTTCATTTCTTATGAGCAGCCCTTTGGCTACTCGCCTTAGTTATGTCTAAGTGTGAGTTGCGTAAGGTCTCGAGTGACTCCTAGGGTCTCTCTACTAGTATTGTCTCTATCTTAAAATGCTAAGTGGTTGAGATTACTCGAGAAACCTTGTTCCTTAACCACCAAGCCAAAACTTCCAAGAGATCCCAACTGGCCTTTTTAAGCCTTGCATGCTCAACTAGTCTACCTGTACAAGAAAGTAAAATAGTATTACTTTAATATTTTCTAAGTAATAAATCCTGGGGAGGAAGTCACTCTAGGTGGATCTCCTTGCCCTGTGTCATTTCCTTGGTAAGTCATTTGGGGGTAGAGGAACCACTCTGGATAAACCTCCTTGCTATTATTCCATTTTTGTGATACGTGAATTGAGGCAGAGGGGGATGCTCGCAATGATTCCTCTTTCCTTAGCCTTTTTCATGGTCTCAATACTTTTATAGGGGTTGCTCGTGGTTGCCCTTCTCTAACTTAATTCCTTTCTCATGTGTCTTAAACTATGAGGACGAGGGGATCCTCATGGCGAGCTCTCCTCATCGTTAATTCATTTATGTGATCTTTGAGCGTTGGGGATGAGGGGCTCCTCATAGTGGTCCTTTTTATCCTGACTTCATTTCTGTTATTTTGAGTATTTGGGGATGAGGGGCTCCTCATGGTGGGCCTTCTAGTCCTCACTTTATTTTTGTGGTTTTGAGTATCTAGGGATGAGGGGCTCCTCATGGTGGGCCTCCCCGTCCTCACTTTATTTACGTGATTTTGAGTATTTGGGCACGAGGGGCTCCACGTGGTGGACCTCCTTGTCTGGTTGAGTTTTTTGTCTTTTCTAGAGCACTCTTTAGAGGGGGATTCTCGTAATGATCCCCCCTCGCTATATGGGCCTGCTTGCCTATTTATTTTGTTAAATTGGTTCAGCCCTCTACATTAGTCCCCCCATATAAAAAGCTTTGTGTTGTGCAGACCAAAGGTTTTTATATGAAATGATTCACTATATATTGGAATATGAACAACCTACTTCAATCTCATCAAGGCACTGTTGGCATTTTATAGGTCTATCACATCAGCCCACGTTATGGGTCTCGAGGTAACACATGTTAGATTGGGAATAAGAATCCCATGATTAGGGAAGTAATTTGATCTTCTTTTAATTGGCAGGGGAGCGTATGGCTTAATAGGGTATAAAAGGTTTTCATAACCCCTTTTCAATTTTACTTCTTCATTTCATTTAAACTGACACTTTTAGAGAGAGATAGAAAAGAAAACGCAAATCTCCATTACCACCGACTCTACCTTTTGTTTTCTTCATCTCTTCACACCACAAATGGACTCTTATTCCTATATAAACCTTATTTTGGTTGTTTCCACCACCAGTAGAGAGGTGCTAGTGGGTAGGATTTCTATTTTCATCATTATTTCGATGGTTTTGTTTATTGGAGCCACCGCCATCACCTCTGCCGTTATAAATTCTGTCACTGCCGCTTTAGGCGATTTGTCTATTGATATTTCCATGAGGGAATGTCACTCGTACACTGCTTACTCCAAGCCTCAGAGGGAGTTTCTGGCTATTCTCACGAAGAGGAACTTTGGTCTCTATCATCTAGTTCCCTACTTTGGTGAAGAGGATACTTTTCTGTCCTCCCTCATAAATTTTGGACAAGAGTTTGTGGCAAAGATAAACGAGTAACACCGTGTGGGTTAACGTGAGCCTTCTGGCCTCCCTATTGTCTTTCCTGATTCCATTCTTAGCATACGATTGGATATGGGTGATTTTCCCCATTCTAACATTGAGGTTAAAGTCTGTGGAGGTGCCCCAGAAGAGTGGCCCATTGGGTGAACTATGTCTTGGCCACCCCTCGCACAAGGCGGTCAGTGAGGGGATGGGTCCAACAACTGTTATAAATATCCTCAAGTCTTGCTCAATTTCCAAAAATACCATTACTTTTATTTTATTAACCTCTCATTGGAGAAAAGATTCTCGTACTTTTTCACTGGTTAGGGGGAATTTACTGTCACTAAGGAGGACGCTTGCGAGCTGCTCACTATGCCTTACTTGGGAGATCATGTTCTTACTGAAGAATTTTAGGACGAGGTCGATAATCAAATGGTGGGGGAGCTACATTCATCTTTGGATGAGTGCACTAAATATGTTGCCATCAATCAAACTGGCCAAACTACGCACTCTTTCTCAAAATGCCAAAGGTACTGGTTCAAAGATTTTGACCAACTTCCCAAAGGAAAGAGCTCGATCTGGGCTTTCAAGAGTCAAGAGGGGCCAAAGATTAACTCCCCTAACATTTGGCAGCCTTTTTTGTCACATAATTGAGTAGGTTCTTATTTCCATGGAGACCAGATGACTCCCGCGCAGGCTCCTATTTAAGATGGATGTGAGACTTGCTCGAGGGCGGACAATCCCCCTCATAGCTCTAACTCTGGGGTCCCTCTACACATGGTTTGATCGTGCTTACATGGATGTTGAGCGTTCTAGTGGCCATCATTATGCCATTAACTTCACCAACACCTTTATCTTGATGTCTTTTTTGTTCGAACGATTTCCTAACTTTGCTCATTAGGTAAGGGCTTTCCATAATAATGTTACTCATGCAGTGAGGTGGCATAAAAAGACTCCCAAGGCCTTTCTGGGGCCTTTGACAGATAATATTTATGAGTCCTCGTTTAGGCCTTATTTCAAGATAGTAGGTGGAATTTTCACTTGGGGTTCCTTCTCTGCCACTAGGGGTACCTTATTTTACCGTGCTAATGTAAGTTTATTTCCACCTGTACCCACGTATAGGTAGCTGTTATGCTTCTACAATGAACTTTTCCTTCCTTGACTGATCTGGGCCAAGGTGTAGATTTTTATCATCCTAATAGGGTGAGGAGGCAATTTGGTTATGACCATGGTATTCACACTCCTACCCATTGTTCGAGCACCTCCCCCTCTAAGATATACTTGAAGGATTTTTGCCAACTTTACTTTTGAGGGAGTGGTTCATAGAGTTAGCCATCTTGGGGGTTTATTAGTGTTGTCTCGAGATTATCTGCCTTCTTTTACTTATTAGTGATTTACTCTCTGGCAGAGGCAGGTCCTCCTTATTCAGAATTGTGTGAAGGATGTTCCTCATAAAACTATCTCCACCAAACTCCCCAATAACGATAGGTATTCAGGTAAAAGAACCCAAAAATTTTTTGGCACCGCGGCACCATATCCAAGAGTCCCCTCAAGCAGGTCACCCTAGTTTTGGTGAGGCCCTTGCTCGAAGAATCTATTTATTCCTATCAACTTGAGCTCCAACCTGCCAAGTTCAAGGGGAAGGGGAAGGCAAAATCCCTTACTGCTTTTAAGAGAAAGCATCCCGACATGGATATTTCCAGCTTTATACCAGCCACTATTGCTCCACCTACTAATGTTACTTTTTCTACTATTGCCCCAACTTCCCCTTCCTCTCTGGTAAGGACTAGGGCAAGCAGAAGAAAAAGAAGCCTAGTGTTGAGGTTACTGCTCCCTCTTCTTGTCTAGACTAGGGGTCGGATATTGATAACTTTAGAGTGGAGGGGACCTATCGTACTGTTCGCGAGCAAGGATATGAAACCTTTGGATTATCTTATGAGGGGCCTCCTACCACTTCTATCCCCATTGGTGAAGGTATTATACCTTACTCCTCTTTACTTAGTGAAATTGGCTTTCATGGGGTATCACTTGATGATTCCAATTCTCCATAATTTGAATAGGATCTAGTCGATTATACAAGCATTCATTCCTATGGTATTGACAGTTCTTTTAAAATGACATGAATGCCATTGATCCATATAATAATCATCATCCTAGTTCTTCTTCTTTATTGCTAGTTTAAAGGGAGTCCTCTAGTGAGGATATTATGATAAATTCTCCTTCCTCCAACAGTCCCACCACTAGGCATCTCCCGTATGGGTAGACTGCTCACATGGTCGCCGTAAGCATTTTCTCTTAATTTCTCTTACATCATGTATTATCTGATTAAACTTGCATAATTCTTATTTAACTCATCTTTATCTTTGTGACATTTGTAGGGAACTTTTGTTGCTGTGAGTGATCTTTCACCTCTGCCTCTTGCCCGAGGGCCCTTTACTAGGGCGAGGAATTCTATGTTGGTCTCTTCTTTGAGTCTGGCTAGAGAGGTTTGTCACTTCCTACCTAATCAAGTATTATTCTCTTTTCTTTCTTTTACTGATATGGTCTATTCTCGTTTTGCCTTGGCACCTATCTTTTGTGTTTCCTACTACCACGAGGGCATCCTCTTTATCTTCCTCTTCTATTCAAGTATCCACCAACTCTTCTCTTCCAGTTCAGCTTTTTTTACTTTGAAATATATTTTGAGATCTTTCTTATTTTTTGTGTTCACATGTGATTATTCCTCCTAGCCATACTTCCCCACTTCTCACCTCAGTTGCGAGGGGTGATTCTTCTGCCGGGCTTTCTGAGGTATTTTAAACTTATCATTTTTGCCATATTTCTCTATTCATTGACATTTTTTATGTATAATTGTGTTGCCTTTGTCTTCGTTCTTTGTAGGGATTATCATCATGTAGCCCTTCCTCTACTTGGGGAATGGTATAGTTTTCTGGAATCACTGTCTTGGGACTCTTACCCTCTAGGAGGACTCCTATCTCTCGAGTCTTCGTGCATATGGATAATAGTCCCCACATCCAGCCCATACTATCTCAACCCAATTTCATTATCGCTTCTAGTGAGCCCATCACACAAGCCGTTACTTCTTCCCAGGTGCTGTTTATTCCTGTTAGTCTTATTTTTTTTTATTATTATATGTGTTTGGCACTTAAAGACTTTGCAATGATTAGGCTACTAATTATGTTGCGACTGTGGAGGCTCCTGCTACCGCTGTCTCTATCGAAGGCATTATCATAGAACCTCTCTCGGTATTCCTCTTTATATATTTTCCTTGCTAGTGTGGGAAATTTGGCCAATCCTTACAGCCTTCCATTTTTTTCAGGTTGGTGTTAGTGAGGTTTCTTCGTCCACGGTGCCTGCGAAAAATGTCACGGAGGTATGGCACCACCTATAAGTCTCCCATTGACTTTTGTAGAGGATGCTACCTCAGCCAACTTAGTTGACGTCCCCTTGTCTGAGGGCCTGTTCCTAGTTCTACAGGAATGCCTTCAGTGGTACGCTAGACTTTGCACCCTTATTTGTTACATTTGTTATTCCTTCATTTTCTCATATATATGAGAACCTTAACACTATTTCTAACACATCTCTGACTGTGGTCCCTTTATCAACTGGACCTATACTTAGGTTCTCATGTTAGCACTGCCCCAGTTCCCGCGACTGAGGAGGCTCTGACTAGCATCCCGAAGGAGACTGTTCCAGTATATAGGATATTATTTTACTTTACTATATTTTTTTACTTGCTATTTTTGTGCAAGATTTCATTGACACCTCCCTACTTTGTCCTGGGATCTCAGGCTGGTGTTTCGGCGGAGAGTTCCCTAGTAAATACTCGGCCTGTCCTATCCTTTTTTTAACTTGCATTTTTTGTGCAAGTGCTTGCTGATACTAATTTATTTCCTTATTTTCTGGTTACCGCTGTAGCTGTTCCTATGGTTGTGGAACATCCAGGGGAGGTCGTTGTGAGAGAGGTATTATACTATCATACCATACTCCTTTTTTTATTTCCTCTTTTTTTTCCTATTAAATGTGCAAGTAGACTCATCCTCACGCCCCCTGTTTCCTTATTTTCAGGTTAGTGAGGCGGCTGTCCCTGATTCTGCAGGACACAATGTGAGTGTTGTGTTGCGCACTCCCCAGGTATCGAGCTGTAATACCTAGTTCTTTTCTAATCGTTAAGTTATGAATTTTCTATCTTTTTTTATCAATAATGACATTGATACTAACTCTGTGTATCTTCTGTTAGGCTGGTGTTCAGGGTGACTTGGAGCCTCCTCAGTTTGGCTGTAGCATACTGACCCCTTTGGGCTATGGGGGTAAGGCTTTGTAACTTTTATTTTGACTTGAGTAAGGATATTCTACCACCTACTCCTTCTTTATTTCTTTGTGACTTATCTATTTTTATTTCTCCTTTTGGAGGATCCAGTTGGTGAACCTGTTGAGGCAGAGATCTGAGGCTACTGGTGACATTGGCTCCGACGAACATTCCTCTCTTCCTCTTTCGAAGCTTGACTCTTAAAACATAGACTATGATTATATATAGATAAATGCTCCAGAGGCCATCATGAGTGCACTATGGCGCTCAATGCTGACTTCGAGGTTTCGACCTGATGAGTAAGAGGTGTTGGAGATGGTCTTGGAGCACTATCCTGAGACGTTTTCGTCTCAGAGTGTGATCAACATCGACAGCCTCAGGGTCTTCAATCTAAGGGCCCTAGACATCCACTTCCATTACTTTCAGTCCACTTCTCCTACTAACATGACATGTACGAGAGTTACGTTATTCATTCAGACTCTTTGCGATCTCCTGTGCTGCTATCATTTTTAGATGGACTAGCTTGACACTACTCTTCATTGTTTCCTCAGTGATCCATTCAGGAAGTTGATGAAGCTTTATACTGGTAGGCAGTCGATCAAGGGTCAAATTTAGTCATTTCAGGCCAACCTGGCCAAGCTCGAGGTTGATTGATAAGCACCCAAAAATGTCTATTTTATACCCTGAATAGATGCATTTTTGTCACTCGTTTTAATTAAAAATGGCCTTATGTCGTATTTTATTATTTTTCAGGTCAATCATCAGTCGAACATCAAATAATGCTAAATCAAGTCAATTGCAACACAATAGCGGTTCAAAGAGTGCATCGAAGAAATTAAAGAGACCGTGACGTCAGAAGTCTCATTTGAGCTTACTCCGAAGAGTTTTGATGTCCCTAACCCTGTCCCCAAACCAAACTCAAGCCTAAACCAAGCCCAGTCTAGACCCCGAGCCTCGTGTGTGTAGTTTGTGTGTTTATTATTTTTCTAGATTTTTATTTTGAGTCGTTTTGTCTTTAGAATTTATTTTAAAATTTTAGGATTTATTTTGTAGTTTTATATTTCTTTTTATTCAGTATAATTTTATTTTTGAGTTTTGATTTTTTAGTTTTTTAGTTCACTTTATTTTATTTTATTAGGATTAGTTTATATGTTTATTTTTAGTTTTATTAGATTTTACATTTTTTTAGGACTTTAGTTTTATTATGAGATTTTTACTTTTATTTATTTTGTTTTACTATTTGAATTTTTTTAGGTTAGGATTTTAAATTTTTAGTTGATTTAATTTATTTTTTTAGTTTGTTAGTTTTATTTTTAGTTAGTTAGTTAGGTTATTTTATTTTATGGGTACAAATTAAACACACACACTAGCTATCTTACGTCACACAAACTACCTCTCTCATACACGCACCCTCACCACCTAACCTACACCCTCGCACACACAAACATACCCTTCATCTTCAACCTTAAACCATCCCTCCCTTTCTCTCACCTCCATTACAATCCCCATAAAACCCAAACCACCTGTTGGCACCACCTCAATCCTCCCCCTTTCAAACCCGAGACCACTTACCCGGACCAAAAACACGAGAAATCCTAACACCTTATCCCTCCAAGAGCCCGAAACCCACCTGTCCCATTTCGGCAAACAAAACCCAAACGAGTTTAAACCGATTCAACCTTCCATCCGGGTCTACGAACCTTTGACCCCTTTGCTACCCATTACCTGTTCCCACTACAACCCATGTCCAACCCAAAGTCCAACCTCTTACCGGCCAGTAGTAGTGGCAAATGGGTTGTTATGGGCGGTTATGGACGGGTCAAAAATGGATATGGATAAATTTGGGCGGGTCAAAAGCGGGTCGAACATTATAATTTGGGCGAGTTTGGTCGGGTTAAATTCGGGTCGGGTCAAACCCGGATCGGATCGGGTTGACCCTCTTTTTTTTTTGAAAAAACAATTATTATACCATATACAAATAAATATGGTATAATAATTTTGAAAAAAAATATACAAGTAAATACTTGAATAAAAAAAATCTTTTAACTCTAATAATTTGAGTTTTATTTTTGTGAGGATCCAAAATCATTTTGACCCGCTAATGACCCGCTAACAAACCATCTTATTTGATCGTTCAAGCCATTTTGACCCACAAACACAATTAATGGGATCCAAACACATTATTTTGGGTGGATTATGGGCGGTTTCATCCTCAAGAGCCCATATTGCCGGCCCTACCGGCCAGCACCTGTCAAACTCGAAACCTCCCAACTCGAAATCTCCCAACGGCTGCTACATCCCTTAAAAATCGGGACAAACTTTGCTAACCTTATCTTCCAAAAACCAATCTTTAAATCCCTTAAATCTCTCATCGACAAAGAAACCAACTCGTGGGTTATAAAACAAGGAAGGCTGACTCACAAAAAAAGGAGTCTCATATCTGCGCACAGAGGGACACACAAGAGAGACAGTAAAAAAAGTCAGAAAAATAGTTTAGGTTTAGAAAAAATTGTAGGTTTAATTTTTATTTTCAATTTTGTAATTTAGTCAAGTTTTTGTGACGAGTTTGCAACGCGTGTTCATGCACACAGTTGACACAGAAAATTATTGCGTATCGTATTTCTTTCTCTTTCTCTTTGGTTTCTTATTTGTTAATTGTGTTTGTGCTGAAATTTTAATCATGTTTGGCTAAACACCCCATTCAAGGGTGGGATGAAACGCATATGTTGAGTTATTTAATAAATTGATTGTTCATTGATGCGTTCTAGGATAATTAAATTGGGAAAAAGCACACATTAATTTATGTAACGAGAGTTAATAAATTAATGTTGAAAATTAAAATTTGATTTTTGGATTTGACTTAAAGATAGGTCCTATTCTTAAATTCAAGTATTAATTCTTTGTGTGCAATTCAAAGATCCGTACAAATTTTTTTGAATTGATCTTAGAGTATAATTTGTAATAACAAGTATGAATCTTAAATTTTTTATACGCGGTGACAATTCCTGATTTAATTGCTAAAAATAGATAAAATTGAATTTAGGATTGTAACGAGAGTTAAGTTTTAAATTCAATATTATCTCGAACTATTCAATTTAATAATTAGGACATTAAATTAATTTAACTATATAGTGTAATCCCACCTCTTGCTTCTTCTCATAAATTCTAAACGAGATTATCTTTTTAATTTTTCGTAGACGTTTTAATTGCAAAAAATTTTGTTTCCTCCCTTGAAAATTGTTTTTAAATATAAAACTAAAAAATATATTTAAAAAAAATAAAAAACACAAATAGATTACTTTTATAAAAATTGAAGTTGCAAGTTTTAACAATAACAGTTTCTACACTTGAAATTGGATTGATACCCGAATTTACCATGATACTGAATTTGTAACAAGTTTTGTAGGTGATTTCAGGAATTTTTGATACTCGAAGTTTGACCGCAACAACAATCCAAATCCATATCCAAGGAAGACACAAATTAAGAGTAATCACTGATGATGCGGAGGATGAGGCTAGGATGGCCAGGCTAGAGGAGCAGATGGTTGAGGAGGTAGGTCCTTCTTACGTCAACATACGTTTATGGCAAAATTTGTTTTTTGTTTTGTCTAGTGGGTAGCTGGTCTTGTTTTGTAGGTTTCATTTTGTATTTTTTTGGTTTTTCTTCATTTGTAAAGAATAATTGGTTTATTAATGTAAAACCTCTATTGGCTTCCATTAAGATGTTTATTCTTTGCTTCCATCTATTCTTTGATGTCTGTTTACTATGACCTGCTCTAATTTTCTGTGAGCACTTGGTCCATTTTGACTTCCCCATATATTGTGGGGCACTTATATAAATTTAGGCAAGTTATACTGTTTCAATGCTACCCCTGATGACTATTGGATACTTTACTATGAATAATCATTTTTAGGGAATAATTGTGAGAAAGGGTTAGCCCTTCTTTTTTGAATTCACAAATGAAAAATAAAGAAAAAATAACTATTTTCTTATCATAAATATTGCCCCTGGTCTGTGGGGTCCTTATTCCAAGATTTTTTTTATTAAGAACTTTCTTAGTCTTAAAAGAAAATGATTTTTTTTGGGGGGGGGTAGACCCCCTCCACTTCAAAATCTGAGAACTGATTAAGTAAAATTATTTTTCTTGAGAACATATGCTAGTACTTGTTCTCTAAGGTGTAAATCTATTTGTGGGATAGTAAAAAAAAATTATCATTAGGAGGACATCCCTCTACTGGTCTAGTAACTAAAAAACCCCAAAACAATATCCGTTATGTTTGTAGGAACTTTGCTCAGTATACTTTTCTCTTAGGATGGATGTATCCCCTCCCCCCCCCCCCCTCCAAGTATAATGAGTAAAGTTCCTCTTTTTCATTGACCCTCTTCTAGTCTAGTAGAGAGTGTTTCCAAAGAAAAAATATTCCGGTGTATCTATGTCATACAGTAGGTAAGTAAAGAAAATAAAAATTATCATGCAAAGATAAAAAACGAGCTGCTATTTATTTCTTTTCATACTGTGTACTGTTTACAAGACCACGTTCCTCTATCATTTTTGCAAAAAAGACTTTTCTTGTGTATAACAAGCCGCTCAAATTCTTCAAAATAAATGAATTTTAACAAAGCTAGGCATAATACCTCTTCTACTACTTGCAATTGATGGATTGGAGACAGTCACTCTCAGACGCCGATATCTGGCAGTACTCTGATTTGACTACCCCCCACCACAAAAGGGCCCTCCCAATTGAGTTTGAACTTTGACGCTGACATGCTGCGAGGATGGTGAGTTGATGCATGAAGGACAAAGTCTACCATCTTAAACTCCCTCGGCTTTATGAGGTTCTCATAGGTTCTAGAAAATTATTGGGTGTAGATTTTAAAGTTCTATTTTTCCTTGTCTCTGTGCTCTTCCAGTATCTCCAGCTGCACGAGTCGTGGATCAGGGATGATTTCGTTGCTTATAGAGACCCTAGCTGAAGGTACCGCCAATTCCAATGGTAGGATGCTTCGGTCCCGTAGGTGAAAATAGGGTCAACCCGATCGTCTCTCTCATTGAAGTAAGGTAAGCCCCTAACACCATGGGTAACTTCTCATCCCATGACCCTGGCATGTCCTCAAGCCTCTTCTTTATTATATTAATCAAAGTTTTATCTATGGCCTCTAGTTGAACATTTCCCTTTGGGTAGGAGACAGTTGAGCTGTTGTGCACAATCTTATACTTATCGGTGAGAAGGTCATATCCTTGTATACAAATTGTTTCCCATTGTCTGTTAGAATCACCTTAGGTATACCAAACCTGCATATGGTATACTCCTTGATAAACTGGGTTACCACTTGGGCAGTTACTCTTCTTATGGGAATAGCCTCTGCCCATTTGGTATGCTATTCGGTAGCCACGATAATGAAAGCTTTGCCACAAGAGGCTAGGATGAGCTTTCCCATCAAATCAAACGCCCATATGTGGAAGGGTTAGGGAGATGCTAGGGTTTGAAGACTGACGGAAGGCGAATGTACCATCTTTCCATGTACTTGGCAAGCTTTGCACGTTTTTATGCAACCTATGGAATAAATCGTCATAGTTGACTAGTAGTACCCTAGTGTCATTAACTAGTCATACAATTTGGCACCTCCCATATGGGAAGGCTCATGGGCCTCCTTCAGCACTCTTCTCACATCCTCTTTGGGTACACATTTCAGTGTTTTCTGATTATAGCCCTTCCTGTAGAACTCCCCTTCTACTAGGTAGAATAAGGATACTCTCTTCTGCAGATAAATCTCATCGGCTCTTTCTGCAGACAGTTCACCATCTTTCAGATAAGGTATGTGGGGTTTCCTCCAATCCTCAAAAGGCTCTACGAAGTTAGCTTATACTAGCTAGTCAAATTAGTCTTGGTACTTTAAATAGCCCTATTGCAGACGAGCAACCTCTGTGTGTGGACATCCCACTTTCCGATCCTCACGGCGGGAGAGGCGAAGAAGAGGAGGGAGTGTCTCCCCTTCGTCTCGGGAGGATCTTAGTCCCACGCATCCCTCTCGAGAGTGCTTCGATCGGCGTCGGTGATGAGGTGAAAATGTAGAGAGATAGAGTCTCCAGTCTATTTTTCTCAAAACATACAAAAGAAAAAAGGGACCCATCCAGAAGGACAGCATCCAAAGACATTGATACATACAAAACCAAAATGATTTGAAAAGGGTCCAGAGGCTAAGTTACGAAATGGGAAGGTTTTAGGCACCCATTCCGTCCTTACGATATCTCATGGATTATTTCTATTTTCCTTTATTTCCCCATGATATGTGTGCATGTGTATATATAGTGGAGATAGAAATCATCCACTTGTATCATGGAAGAGATAAAGCGAGTCATCCATAGGAATGTTCTTAAAAGTGATATTAAAAAAATAGGATTTACACCATTATCCTAGTGTTGATCGTTATAACGGAACGATAACACATATGGAATAATGCGCCACAAATATACGTATTTGTAAATATATGGAATCTAAGAGAGTTAAGTTTATAGAAAAAATAGGAAAAATTAGGAAAAGGACTCGAGTCTCGGGTTTTACCCCGAGACGCCTATTTAGCCTATGGAGGCATCAAAGTCCACGTAGTTCGTAAGAAAAACGAGGGGTGGGATTCATCCCAAAAATCCAATCGTGGACTTCTCTTGTATGTGTGTGTGTGTAAAAAAAGTGTTTTAGTTATGAGAAAAGTGTGAGAAAAGTATGAGAATTCCCATTTGGAATTTATGAGCAAATCCTCTTTTTCTTATTTTTTTAGGTTTTATTTATATGAAAATAAGAGATGTGCAATAATACTAGATACAAAGTATGTTATGATATGTGAGATAAAAGTACTAAGTAACAAGACAAGCTAATACGAATTTAGGATAATTTAAGGAGAGAGTAGAGAAAGTTGGACATTCTTAAAGATCGTGGGTGTTGGAGAGCATCCCTTTCACTTGGATGATGATGGAAGGTACTTAGTTCACCAAGTCTGATGAAAAAGGTGATGAAAGGTGAAGGTTGGAAAGGGATTTGGATGTGGAAATCACGTTGACTTCGAGAGGGGTTTTCTGAGCTTGCAGAGAGTGATGGATCTATGATCTTCCCCATTTGAAATGAGGTTAGGCCCTCCTTTTTATAGCCCAGGGAATTTTTGATCGGCATATCCTTGGTCCTGCCAATCAATAGGTGTGTTTAGGCACACTGCCGATAGTCAGGGTTTGGAACCTGCCGTTTGGCAGTCTCTTTTAGGTTCCTTCAGAAAATTAGTCATAGAGCGAAAACCATTGACCCGAATTATGCACGGGGTGAACCGTTGGAAAGGTACTTTAGAGACCTTCAAAAGTATTTGGACTGCTCCCGAGTTCAGGCGTTGACTTTGGGTCAAATATGGCTTGAAAGCGTTCATCGGTCCTTTGGACGGGGGATCGTCGGACGCAAATGGATCGTTCATCCGCATGGTAAGTCAGAATCATGCATGGGGCAGACCGTTGGAAAGGTGAGGAGATGTACTTCGACATTCCAAAGAGATTGACTCAGTTTTGGGAGTTGACCTTTGTCAACCGAGGCCTGGAAGCACTCGATGACCTTTTGGAGTAAAACGAATCATTTGTCCAACTGTAAGTCAGAATCGTACACGGGGTGGACCGTTGGAAAGGTATTTTAGTTGCCTTTGAAGATTCATTCAGTCTCGGTCGAGATGAAGAGTTGACTTTGGTCAAACGAATCTTGGGAGTGTTCGGTGACCTCTAAATCGAGTTTTAGGGGAAAATGGGTCATTCGTCTGCATGGTAAGTCAGAATTATACACGAGATGGACCATTGGAAAGGGGTTTCAGTGCCCTTTGAAGATTCATTCACTCTCGATCGAGCTGAAGAGTTTGATTTTTGGTCAATCGAAGTTTAGGAGCGCCCGATTGCCTTTAGGTCAGTACTCGGGGTATGAATTAGGTTTGAAATGATTAAGGGAGGTGCTGGGGACCTTAGGAGAAGTTAGGGGGTGTTATAATGGGGTGTCTATAGGGCCCCTCGACCGGTGAGTTTGGAACAAACGATAACCGTTGAATAGACACCACATGATGCCTTTGAAAGAGGAGGACCAGAGGGTCGAGGTCGATTCAGAGGACCTAAGGATGAGGATGACCGATTCTGTGGGTCAAAGCCAATTTTAAGGGCTTGAAGATAATGGTGATCGATTCTGCGGGTCGAAGCCAGTTCTGAGAGCTTAAGTTTGAAATGACAAATTCTGCGTGTCCGAGCCAATTTTGAATGCTTAGGGATGGGGGTGACCGATTCTGCGGGTCAAAGCCAATTCTGAGGGCTTAGGGATAAGCGTGATCGATTCCGCAAGTCAAAAATAATTTTTAGAGCTTAAGGATGAGGGTGACCAATTCTGCGGGTCGAAGCCAATTCTGAGGGCTTAGGGATGAGGGTGACCAATTCTGCGAGTCAAAGCCAATTCTGAAGGCTTAAGTTGCGGATGAACAATTCTACGGGTCAAAGCCAATTCTGCAGGCTTAGGGATGGGGTGACTGATTCTGAGGGTCGAAGCCAATTCTAAGGGCTTAAGTTGAGATGACCAATTCTGCAGGTCAAAGCCAATTCTACGGGCTTATGTTAAGATGACCAATTTTGCGGCCTTAAGTTGGGGATGACCAATTCTGCGAGTCGAAGCCAATTCTACGGGCTTAATTTTAAAATGACCAATTCTGCGGGTCGAAGCCAATTCTGCGGGCTTAAGTTTGAGATGACCAATTTTACGGGTCGAAGTCAATTCTGCGGTCTTAAGTTTGAGATGACCAATTCTGCAAGTCAAAGCCAATTCAGAGGGCTTAAGTTGATATGACCAATTCTGCGGGTCGAAGACAATTCTGTCGGCTTAAGTTTGAAATGACCAATTCTGCGGGCCGAAGCTAATACCGCGGGATTAGGGATGAAATGACAAATTCTGTGGGTCGAAGCCAATTCTACGAGCTTAAGTTTGAAATCACCAATCCTGCGGGTCGAAGCCAATTCTGCGGGCTTAAGTTTGAGATGACCATTTCTGTGGGTCGAAGCCAATTTTGCGGGCCTAGGGATGACGGTGACCGATTCTGAGGGTCAAAGCCAATTCTGAGGGATTAAGTTGAGATGACCAATTTTGGGGGTCGAATCCAATTCTGCGAGCTTATGTTGAGATGACCAATTCTGCGGGTCGAAGCCAATTCTGCGTGCTTAAGTTGAGGATGACCAATTCTGCGGGTCAAAGCCAATTCCGTGGTATTAAGTTGGGGATGACCAATTCTGCGGGTCGAAGCCAATTTTGCGAGCTTAAGTTTGAAATGACCAATTATGTGGTCTTATGTTGAGATGACTAATTCTGTGTGTCGAAGCCAATTCTGCGGGCTTAAATTTGAGATGTTCTTGGGGAACTCTTCCAGGAAAATTATCTCGTGACTTTGATTTGAGATGGGGAGTTGATTGCTGGGTAAATCCTCGTGTCCTTTGGAGACTTTACCGGGGGAACAACCAATTTGATTCTAGGTAAGTGATTAGGTGTACTAGGGTCTGGACGTATTTCTTGAGGAAATTTGAGACCTTCGAGGAATTTTGGGATACCATAGAGTTCCTCTAGGGACGTTACTGGGAGGAGATTCTCTTGGCTTTTGAGAGTTTCGCTGGGGAAATAGGGATTCATCTTGAGGGAGTGCTAAACTTTCTTAGTGAAAATGTTCTAAATCCTTTCCGGGATTTTAAAGAATTTTCTGAGGATTTTTCAGCATTTTCTGGTTTTTTTGGGAATTTCTGTACGAAAATTTAAGGGGGGTGTCGGTCGGCATGGTGTGGAGGGTGTCATTCGGTAGTGGCATGGACTTTTGAGTTTCGCCGAGAAGGTAAATGGTCAGTGCCAATCGTTAGGTGGGGGTGCAATGCCGATCGGCATGACCCTTGACATCCTATATAAAGGGGGCGAATTCCCCTCATTTTTCACAGCTTCTTGCCTTCTCTCTTTCTGTAATTTTCTTCTGCGAATCGTTCTAGCATTCTGATCTCTAAAAAATGGCCGCTTTTATGAGCATTGCAGTACACATGGAGTGGTTGGCTATTGACGACCGAGAGAACGTGGAGTGAAGGGCCAGGATACCTCTTGCTTTGGGGAGTGAGAACTCTTTTGACGCATTCGAGCCAGTTGTGAATGGGCGGACTTTGCTGCTAGAGCCATCGCGTCATCTCTCTTCAAGGGCGGTGAACCCTGGCGGTTATGTAAGTAAAATGACTTTTGGTATTACTTTTTTGTGGTTTTTCCTTTTTTCTTGGATTTTGACAAGGTTTTTCTCTTTTGGCAGTCTGATGTTTCTTTGTCGACTATGCGTTCTCGCGGGACGATAGGGCTTAAGGATGTCTGGGAGCATCTTCCACCTGTGGTGCATTGGGTGGTATCCTCAGTAGGCTTTGGGAGGTTGGCGTCTGTACTGGATGAGACGCCTCGTTCGACGACGGTCTTATGCGCTCTGGGGGAGAGGTTGTGGGACACTACCCACACCTTTCATTTTATCTTTGGGGAGATGACTGTGACTCCCATAGATGTGCACCAGCTCCTGGGGTTGGATTACGATGGGGAGCAGATACAGGTGGATCCCTCCTTGCGGGTGAGCCCAGAGATGGTGCGCGTGACGCTTGGTGATGTTGGATAGTGTCTGGGGACTCCATCCGTCTGCCACTACTAAAGGATGTTTTATTAGGCAGGGTGATTGATGTGGGGGGGACTTCTGGTGGCGTCAAGCAGCGACATTGTCCACTTATGGTTTTTACCATATCCGAGGATATTTTCAAACATCCCTCTCTATGATTGGGGGAGCCTGACTTTGGCGACCCTTTATTTATCCTTGGATCCATTCAGCCGGTGCTGCCGATAGACTTTCACTGGAGCCATGTATCTTCTTGAAGTATTCTTTTAATTTGCGCATTTTCATTTCATGCATTCGCATTTTCCTTATGCATCTCTGGTTAATTATGAATTTTTTGTCTTTGGTAGACATGGTTCTATGAGGTGATCGGGTGTAATACCCAACTGATCTCTTTGAAGGATGAGACTGTTGGGGACTTTGGCCGGTAGTTTTGATGGCACAAGGCTAATCGGCACTCGAGGAGGTATCTCTCTCCGAAGACGGTGCGTCTGGTCTTGAATGGTCTGACTAGTGAGAGGGTGAGACTTTTTTCTTCTTCAGTCTAAGACCTTTGGGTGCTCTGATTCCATATTTCCTTATATTTTCTGTGGATTTTTCAGGTGACCTTTTACCCTTGGGGGATGACCGTTCAGGACACGGGGTTGACTGGAGTAAATGCGCAAATGAGGCATTTGCTGGCGCATGAGTTTGTCCACTCTTGGTATCTCGGGGAGAGGGTAGTCCTACAGATTGCCGAGGATGAGGTGGTGGTGCCACCTGCGAGTCCCCCTATGTCTATGGGGCGGGAGAGGATGCTGTCGGAGGATGCAACGATCACGACGATGAATGGTGAGTCCTACCTGTTGTACATCGATACGTCTGTGTCGTATGATTATATGAACTTTGTGATGAGATGGATGATGGCGCCCAGCATATATGATGCACTTCCCTTCCCTCCTGCGAGTTCAAGTCGGCCAGTGGGGTCCTCCCATAGCGATGGCGGTTCGTCTACATCTGCGGCGGTGGCGACTTCGGATGTCCCCTTTGTGAGGCTGCATACCCCTTCATACAATATCTAGCGGGCTGATGGAGGGATGGTGTCTATGCTCCATCATCCTTATGCGCCGGAGGAGTTGGGCTTAACAGAGGAGTTCTTCATCATGAGGTATATCTTTATGTTCTTCTCCTTTGGTTTCTTTTGATCTTTTTAGCTTGATACTGATTTAGCCTTTTCTTGCAGCACGTCCGGGTGTCCACCACTTGGTTGAGGAATATTAGGGATTGGATATTTTCGGCGACTGCCCATATTCGAGACGTGGTTCTTATTACTTCTTATTTGGTGCCGTCTACCTCATCCGGGGAGGAGTCTGGTTCAGGTAGCGGTGGTGCATCATCTCGCCGTCGGGGAAAGAGAGCGCGTCGCAGGGGTGGAAGCTCTTAGGAGAGAGAGGTGAAGATTAAGTGAGAGAGGGAGATAATGTGGGTTCGAGATGAGTCCCGTTGTGTTTGATTTTCTTTATTTTCCCGCGAAATTGATGTAACACAATCTATGGAATGCAATGAAGTTTTTTTATTATCTTTTGTTAATGATGAATGAATGCATGCACATGCGCTTTTTACTTTGCTGCTGAGACCGTAAAATATTTTTGGAAGTTTGAAAGAAATTTTTATTCATAATAAGGATTTATATAAAATTAAAAAGGGGATTTTTTGAAATTCTGTTTAAGAACATCAATTTATTTTGAGTTTTCTGAATTTTGACAAAAGAGGAACCAGGAAAATTTCCAAAAGTAGGGGGTTGCCGATCAGCAAGCACCTTGTCCTGCCTATCGGCAGGTCAATCCAGTCCCATCAATTCAAAGTTTTGATTGGTACCCTCTTCAGCCTTTGGAACCTTGTGGGGCAGGATTTCCTCCGATTTATGCAGGGGCTATATCTTTTGTGGGGGTTTTCAAGTATAAAAGAGGGGTAAGAGTGGAGTCTTTTCCTTACACCTTCACATTCCTACTTTCTTATTTTGTGAGATGGCTCTCCCTGGTAGTGTTGAGTTTGCCAACTACCTTGAGAGTTTAGAGGTAATGTGCTCCTATAACATCGACTACGATGCTTACAATATGTGTTGAGTTTCTTTATGGTTTAATCGGCCCATAAAGTGGAACATGCGGATGGCGGCGGTACAATTATGGTACCCTGAAGACCATGTATTCCTCTTTGGCTTGGAAGAAGTCTATCCGACCTATGAGAAATTTTTTGCCATGTTGGGGATAAATCCCGGCATTATTGCGGCTCTGCTTGAGTTTTCCCGTTCTCCCCTGGAGTTGTTGGCCAGGCTTCTTTGTGTTTCTTCCTCGGCGACCAAATCACTGGTGGCTAGAGGTATGATTTCTCTTCCGGTGGTGTTGCAGTCCGTGCATTTACAAGAGGTTGGTGATGCTGGATATATCGGAGCTGTCATTCTGGGCTTGGTTTCAAAATTACTGCTGGTGATTGGGGAGCTACTGGTGGACCCACAACTTGCATCTATTACTCCATGGATGTCCTATCCTCGTAATCCTGCGACAGTGATACTGGTAGAGACTTTAAATGGCTTAGATACCTGACGAGAAGATCGTTAAGACTTTCTGAGGCGTAGCCCTGTGATGCTATTCATGTGGTTTTCTGAAATATTCTGCGTGGTGACTCCTTCGGAATACCCTTTTTCGGTTGTACCTAATTTCTTTTTGCGCCATTTCATCAGTGTTGGCCTGGATATTGAGAGCTGGGAGAACTGATTTGTGGAGCATGGGGCTCTAAATCTGTACTGGTCAATACCTTGGTAGGGACAACTGCTGCCTATTTTGGAACTGAGACAATACACGTATGTTCGTTTGGTTAGTCTCAGACATACCTCTTTTTATTTCCCTTGGTGGATTCTGCACCAATTGGCTAGGAGCAGATCGTGCCACCTCGGACACTAGACTTCTCTTTGGTAGAAGATTTTACAGAGCGTCTGTGCATACGGCTTGGCTCTTTGTGGGAGAGTCGGTGTCCGTCGACCCATCCCTCTCAGTCTGCTGGGAGAGTTTGGCACATCCCCGGGGATTATATGAAGTGGTCGTGGAGAAGCGTAGTTAGCAAGATATTGGCAGTGGAGATCGAACAAAGATGGCTTGTTTTATCTGATACCATGGAGGGAGGTGTGGTAGTTTTTTCGAGGCTGGTTCGATCTTATCGATCCATAGAGCGTCTACGGCACTCCATTCCGGATGGGGAAGCTTGGGGCCTGAGGATGTAGATGAGGATGTAGATGACGATGATGGAGCGGTATCCTCTGGTAACTGTGGGTAGGGATCTTGGGGGGAGTTTATTTTGTATCGGGAAATAAGTTTTGGAATTTTGGTTTTTTAGGAAATTAGGGGGAATTTTGGTTATCCGTTCCTTTTCTTATATAATTGCACTGTAATTTCTTATTAATGAAATAAACAAGTTTTTGATCATCTAACTATACCTTTTGATGAATTTTGTATCTTGAATTATCTATACCGATCGCTAAGGCATGCATAATCCTTTTGTTCAAATATATTTTAGAATGGACTGTAGTTCTCGGAGATAAGAAAAGAATAGTTTTTTGTGAAAAAGAAAGGGTCGTGCTCATGTAAGATGTATGAGATGCCTACGTACCTCTGGGGTTTTTTTGAAAATTTTTAATTTTTCTGAGAATGATTTTTGTAGAGGATCAGGCCCACGTAGTTCTGGGTAGAGGGAAATGAAGGGATTTTTTTTAGAATTGAAGGGAGATGAGAAGAGTCGTGCGCGTCAAGATTTTGAACTAGGGGTAAAATTTCTTGAGACGATCCAGGTTAACTGGATGAGCCTTCTCTTCTCCGTCTAAGTCGGTGAGCATGGCGGCACCGCCGGATAAGATCTTTTTAACAATGTATGGGCCGCTCCAATTGGGCTTGAATTTCCCTTTGGGATCCCAGATGGGCTTTACTATTTCTTTGAGGGCTAAATCCTCTTATCGGACACTGCGGTCCTTGACTATCTTATTAAATAAATTCTCTATATGGCGATGGTACCTTGTATGTGATATAGTGCTTTCAGTCTCCTTTCGTCTACGAGTGATAGCTCATCAAGATGGCTTTGATGCCAGTCATCCTCACTGACCTTGTTTTCAAGCATGACGCGTAACGAGGGTATTTCTAGCTCTACGGGTAGGACTGCTTCCATGCGATAGACTAGAGAGTTAGGGATAGTCCCAAAAGAGGTTCGGATTGTGGTTCGGTAGACCTAGAGGGCGTATGGGATTCGATCGACCCAATCTCGACAACTTTCAGTCATCTTACTGATGATGGCTTTGAGGTTCTTATTAGTGGCTTAGATTGCACCGTTGGTTTGAGGTCAGTAGGGAGATGTGACACCCCGCCTAATTAATCCCGGGTGATCAGTCCTAAATCAAGTTAGAACAGGTTTCTCATTTGGTCCATTCTTAGCATCACTGTCGTTTTATTAAATTACTAACCACCTAAGTGAGAAAAATAGACTGGTGTCAATTTTTTTATCTTTCATTAATTAAACTAAAACCCATGCGGAAAATAAAGCAATATAACCATCACAGATAATTGAACTAATCATTCCACAAGTAAAAATAATTAACCGAATAAACCATCGGTCCAAATAATAAATCCCATAAAGACAAGAATAAAATCCCAACAATCTAAGAAACAAATAAATGGAAAGTGAGCGACATGCTCGAATAAATAATAATGAGTCTCTACATTATGAATGAAAGGAAGAGGCGTCTATCAAAGGTCCCGCAACATCCACATATGCTGCAGCAACGGAGTTCCTGGAATTAAGTCAAGTCTGGCGTCCCTGTGGCTGGACACCTAAAAGGTTTTTAAAAAGTTTTTATAGCAAGGGTTAGTACCCAAAACATTTGAAAACATTTAGCAAATGATTAACTTGCAGTAATAATAAATATGCATGCTCTTCATATTTTAGTTAGTGTCGCACTCTCTTGAGAACTTCCTTGCCCCCTCCTCTAATGTGCACCACTAACGCTTTAATTATCACCTAGTTATCTATCTCATGACTAGATAATTATTAAAGTCTCCTTATACTCCTCCCCTACTCTAACCTGAGTAAAAATGTGATTATGATTTTTAAGTCATTAGTAACATCAACTTAATTAAATCATTTCCCTTTTTAATTCATATAACTACTCCACTCGTTATACATATACAACAACACATGCTTGTATTTATTTAGTCCGTATATAATAATCACCCTATTATATACTTAGAATATTGCAGCATTCACACACACACTGGAATACATAAAACACTAATATCCACCCGAGTAAAAGTACTCCCCGGATATAATTTCACTAAAGTGCTAGTACACTAGGTATATTCACATATCCTAGTTATCCAAGTTAGAATCGCTCACTAACTTGGTTTAGTATACGATTGGAGGCGGTCATATTCCCTCCCGGAAAGTGAGATGCCCCTCACCCCCTGTAACGGACGCTATGACCTGGGAATCTACTCGCCCTACTCCTCAAGCTAGGGGATTCATCCACTGCGCATAACCTCCCCCTATAGCACTAGAGTATAATAATATCTAACCACTGATATTAAGGCATACACTATATATATATACTATCACACACCGTATATACATATACATACATAAAAATGCTCCAGCTACACCGTGTACTAACCCGTGACACAAGCCTATTCCATTTTTATTATGAGGTTATTACCCAACTCGAATTATTAATAATAGCACATTAATAAATTCAGTTACTTTTAATGTTGCCCTCACCATTTAATTGGACTAAATCTCATAGCCCGAATTAACCTCACCCGAGTCTAAATCCCGACCCTAAATTGCTTAGTCCATTACTACGTAATATAATTTACCTCGATGTCACTCAACCAATTTTGACGTGTCATCCAAATTTCCCTTCCCATCTCCTAATTAATTCACTCACATTTAATTTGGTATACCCCATGCATTAATTTCTCAACAATAATTAATTGCATAACAACTTTTTATATAAATCTCATCCTATATAAATAAACTGGGCGAACTGTCCGTGTCTGCCGACCGTCGATCGATCGACTTCATGGCGTCGATCGATCGATCGAACAGGTACTCGCCTTCTTCGCGAAGACGGACAGCCATGGGCGAAAATCTGCAAACCCTAATTTCCTTCTACACTGAAACTAAGTCTCTTTTAGCATTTGTACATATTAGGAAACTCATTAAGGATCTCCAGAGTATTCAACAACATCAATAATTCGTCCATTAACTCAAATTTCTAAATTTGGGGAAAGTTTCATCATTAACCCTAGGTCCATTTATACCCCAAATTTCATCATCAAATTTGTTTCCAAATATGCAGATAACATTCTTATCAGATATGCAATAACTCACCATTATCAGATTTTACAAGAATCATCACCCCAAATTTCGTAAATCAGAATTGTTGTTTTCAAAATCCCATGTTCATTCCATTAACACCCAAAAACGGATTTCTACATAATCACTACACATGAATATGAATCGAAAACAGATTTAATGCTATTGCAAGTTATCCACTTGCCTTAAGGTTCGTAGAGTCTGAATTGGAGCTAAATCCCAAGGTTGAAGATGACCTTTGATGGCTCTCTTTGATCCCCAATTTGGCTTTGGCTGCTGTTAGGGTTTCCTAACCCTTAATTTGCTTTCTCTAATTAAGTTCAGCCACCCCCTTATTTCTTTTTATTAGATTAATTAACTTAATCCCGTTTTTTGACTAATGGGCCAAGCCCAAGTGACCCAAATGTCCCCGAGTGGGCCCGGCTATGTCTAAAAACGTCCCGTGACCCGTTCACTACCCCCGGGTACACTTTTCCGACTATCTCGGCCCATCCGGACTCAACTGTACCCTCAGAATTTGCATCCGAGTTAATTTCTAAAAATACTTATCCCCCACCTAATACAGTCTATACCGACTTTCGGATGCGATAAGTACATACCTCGTCATTAATACTCTAGACGACATAATTACATTATTACTATTCGCTTAGTAAATAAGTTTTCCCTAAATATTAACCATTCAATCCCAGATTAATATTTATATATATATTTATGTTCTAATTAATTCATTAAATTACAACACACTAAGTAATTTAAAATCTCCGAATTAATTAAATTAAATGTACCAAAAATACGGGGTGTTACAGGAGAATATTTATGTCTTAGAATCCCATACTCATTGACCACTTATGTGACTCCTGCCTCGAAATACAACCCATTATCTGACACTAGCTCGTGCGGGACCCTACATCGACAGATGATGTTTTTCCTGATGAACTTGGCCACTTTCTTGGCATTTAGAACTGCGTATAACTCGGCTTCGACCCATTAGTGAAATAATCAATGGCAACCAGGATGAACTCATGCCCGTTAGAGGCCTTGGGTGTAACCTTCCCTATAATGTCGATGCCCCAGGTGGACAACAGCCAGGGAGAAGTCATGTTGTACAATTCATACGGAGGCAGGTGTTGAAAGTTGGAGACCTATTGGCATTTGAGGCATCTATAGACATAGGCGGTGCAATCCTGGATCATGATGGTCCACTAGTAGCCTTGTCGGATGATCTTCTTGGCAAGCATGCGACCGTTCATGCGGGGTCCGCATTCCCCACTGTGGATTCTCTACATTACCTCTTCAATGTCAGCCCCTGCGATGCAGTGTAGATGGGTTCCATCAAAGTTTCTCTTAGATAGTGCTTTGTGATAGATGATGTACTGGGCGACCAGTCTTCGAAGGGTTGCCCGGTCTTTCTTGTTGGAACCCTTGAGATACCTACCATTCTTGAGGAGGTGCCAGATATCATAATACCAACAATTGGCTAGCTCGAGATCTTCTTTGGTGATGAGCTCAATGTGGTAGCACTGGGTTGGTTTATCTTGCTTTTGGACCAGGAAGGGGGCAATTGTTATTCCTTCGGGGATGTCGACCATGGAGGCTTGGGTAGCAAGGGCATCGGCTAGGTTATTTTTTGCTCGAGGTAGGTAATGGAAGGTTATGTCTTGGAATTGGGAGGCTAGTCCTTCTAGGTGGGCATGGAAGGGTTGGAGTTTCTCGTCCTTGACTTTAAATTTTTTGAGCACTTGGCCAATGATGAGGGAAGAATCCCCGTAGACGTCTGGCATTGGATACCTTTCTTGAGAGAAACCTTGAGGCCTACCGTACACGCCTTGTATTCAGTCATGTTGTTGGTACATTACCTTTTAAAAGTAGTAAAAAAAATATTTTTGAGTTGATTTTTTTTGTGTGATATTTAAACATTTCAAGGAACCCATATAAAAAAAATCAGCTCAAAAAAACTTTTTTTGCTATTTTTAAAAAATCGGTCAAACTTTCGCAGTTTTTAAGCCCTTTAAAAACTGCGAAAGTTTGACCGATTTTTTAAAAATAGCAAAAAAAGTTTTTTTGAGTTGATTTTTTTATATGGGTTCCTTGAAATGTTTAAATATCACATAAAAAAATTGGTGTGCGCCAGCACTAAGTTTGCCTACTTTTAAAAGGTAATGTGCAAACTTAGTGTGCACAGGAGCCTGCCTCTCTCTCTCTCTCTATATATATATATATAAGTTATTTTATTGATACTTAATTTCTTAGGTAAACATCTTATGGGTTTTATATAAGCTATAAAACCTATAATTTGTGGTAAGTTTGGATTTCTTGATTTCTTAGGTAAATTTATCCTTAGGTCATGCCCTAATTATTTGTTAAAAGAAAATTTTATACGTTTTTTATACGTTGTTAAACAAAAAAATCCCTAATTATTTCTTATATGCTGTTAAATGAAAAGCCCTATTTATTTTTTATACGTTGTTGTCCATTTCACTGTGTTGCTAACAGGTGGTACGTTTGGATTCAAACGGCTTGAGCCATTTCTAACATGGGTCGATTTTTATACTTTTTTCCTTTATACTTTTTTAAAATGTCTGGATTCAAGATTCTTTCAGTTTCTTTAATCGGATGCTCCAAGGCCTTAATGATCTCTCAATCAAATGTATTACTCGAGTTTTACGAAGTATTACAAAAAATACTCATTATGACACCCTTATTTCTCTCATTAAACAAATGCAACTTCGATATATCCCTTATGATTTTCTTATCACTAATATCACTAATAATTGTTACTGCCACTCAAGTCGAGTTTGTTTTGGGTTCAGTCTCTTAAGTACACTGTTCAAACGTGGTTACACTATCGATGTAATTACACAAAATTGCATGATGGTGACTTGGTATCCAACATATTAAAATAGAGTTGCCTTACAGTGTAAACTTCACGTGCACCAGTCTGGAAGAATCATTAGCCCTCTCATTTGCAATCAGGTATGAGAAGATCTTGGGCCCACACTCTCCTTGGTTTTGTTATCTTCAGTTAATGCCCGACAACGAGTGCATACATTTCCTCTAATATTTGGATTATGCTGACCATCTTTTTTCTGGAACTGGGCTCCACAAGGTTGTGTTTTTCCTCCCAATTTTACTTTCTTTAGGATATATTAGTGTTGGTAAAATTTTGATGATATTTAGATTTGGCGACGTTGTATATTTTACACATACAATTTATTTAATTAGTGATGACTAGTTGGTTGTCTGCAACTTACTAAAGTGTGGTAAATATTATCATTTTATACTATTACGTAATAATATATGCACTTTATGGCTAAGAATAGATTTGAGTATATGTATTACGCTTTAATGTCACTATTAGTTTTTTTACAGCTTAAACGAACAGTTTCATAGAGTGTTGTGCTTTCAAAATTCACCCATGGTTGTTGATATGTTTTAGGTTTAAAGGCTTCTCTGTCCGTGATATGATAGTCTTGGACTCGATCGGTGTCTAGTACATCATTTAATACTTAGAAACTTTTCATCGTTTCGCCATAATGAAAATCCAGATTAAATAGCAATAGTCAGATAATCAAATCTTGTGCTATTGGTGGGAGCAGATTAAGAGATTCATGGGTTTATGATTAGCCTTGGATTGTACATATCAGTAATTTGGTGAAGGAAAGTTTATGGAATCTTAATACAATGGGAAGTTTAAGTCAACTTGCCCTTTAGACATTTCTTTTTCTACAACCACCACTATAAAATAAAACAAATGAATCAAATAAGACCACCTTTTATAGTTTTTTTCTGTACGAAACTCTTGCTTCCGTTGTGTTTCCCCTATCATGGTATTTCATTTACATGTTAGATTTTTTGAATAATGTCTCTCTCACCAATGGGTGTTAATAATCCATTTCATTCACTAGGTTTAGTAGTTTGTGTTCAGGGTAGTGGTAATCAGTAGCCTAACTTTCTCTTGAATTCTATTATGTTTTACTTTCTTCCATCCCTTTATTTGATCATTGAAATGATTATGTAGTTTTACTTGTTCTTTTCACAAGTCTAGAGTCGTTGATAACTTCAATGGATGAACTTGAGTTTTACCATTACAAAATTTTCTCATAAATGATATTGTTATTGTAGACACCCCATTCTAATACCCCCTAACTTCTCCTTAGGTCCTAGCACCTCCCGTCATCATTTCAAACCTAAGTCCCCCGGGGGTACTGACCTAAAGGCCATCGGGAGCTCCCGGGCTCCGTTTGACCAAAATTCAAACTCTTCAGATTGAATGAATCTTCAAAGGGCACTGAAACCCCTTTCTAACGGTCTTCCCCGTGACCAATTCTGACTTACGGTATGGACGAACGATCGATTTTCCCCCGAAACACAATCAGGAGGTCACCGGACGCTCTCAGGCTCCGTTTGACCAAAGTCCACTCTTCAGATCAACTGAGACTGAATGAATCTTTGAAGGGCACTGAAACCCCTTTCCAACGGTCTTCCCCGTGCGCGATTCTCACTTATGGTATGGATGAACGATCCATTTTACTCCAAAAGGTCACTGAACGCTTCCAGGCCCCAGTTGACCAAAGTCAACTCCCCAAATCGAATCAAACTCTTTGGAATGTCGAAGTACATCTCCTAACCTTTCCAACGGTTTACCTCGTGCGTAATTCGAACTTACCATACGGACGAACGATTCGTTTGCGTCCAATAATTCCCCGTCTAAAGGGCTGATGAACGCTTCTGAGCCATATTTAATCTAAAGTCAACTCCCGAACCTGGGAGCAGTCCAAAGACTTTCGAAGGTCTCTGAAGTAACTTTCCAATGGTTCGCACCGTACGCGATTAGGATCAACAGTTCGTGCTCTACGACCGATTTTTCCGAAGGAACCTGAAAGAGACTGTCAAATGGGAGGTTCCAAACCCTGACACCTGCCGATTGGCAGTACCAGGTCTATGCCGATCGGCAATACCCTGGGCCTATAAAAAGGTGAGAATAACCTCATTTCAAATAGGAGGAAATCTAAAAACCTATCACTCTCAGCAAGCTCAGAAAAGCCCTCTCGAAGTCAGCATGATTTCCACATCCAAATTCCTTTTCAACCTTCACTTTTTATCATCCTTTTCATCAAACTTGGTGAATCAAGTACCCTCCATCATCACCCAAGTGCAAGGGTTGCTTTCCAACATCCAAGATCAAGCTCAAGATCTTCAAGAAGGTCCAACTTTCTCAACTCTCTCTTTAAATTCCCTTAAATTTGCATTAATTTGTTTTATTACTTAACACTTTTATTCTCTCATATCACATGTCCTAATATAATTTTAATTTAGTATTATTGCAGATCTCTTATTTTCATATAAATAAAACCCAAAAACTAAGAAAAAGAGGGTTTGCTCGTAAATTCCAAACGGTAATTCTCATACTTTTCTCACGATGAAAACACTTTTTTACACACACACACACACACACACATATAAGAGAAGTCCCGGATTGTATTTATGGGATAAATCCCACCCCTCGTTTTACATACGAACTACGTGGACTTTGATGCCTTTATAAGCTACATAGGCGTCTCGGGGTAAAACCCGAGACTCGAGTCCTTTTCCTACTGTTTTTCTATTTTTCCTATATTCTTTAAACTTAACCCTATTAGACTCTCTATATTCATATATTTGTTCTTAGTGGCGTATTATACCGCATGCATTATCATTCCCTTATAATGATCAACGCTAGGATAATCACGTAAATCCTATTTTCTAATATTACTCTTAGGAACATTCCTACGGATGACTCGCTTGATATCTTCCATGATACAAGTTGATGATTCCTATCTCCGCTACATATACACATGCACACATATCACGGGGAAATAAAGGAAAATAGCAATAACCCATGAGAGACCGTAAGGGAGGAATGGATGCCTAACACCTTTCCATTTCATAACTTAGCCTCCGGACCCTTTTTGAATCATTTTGGTTTCGTATGTACCAGTATGTCTTTGGTTACTGTCCTTCGGGATGGCTCCCTTTTTCTTTTGTCTGTTTTGAGTAAAATAAACTGGCAACTTCATCTCTCTATATTTTTCACCTCATCACCGATGCCGGACGAAGCGCTCCCGAGAGGTATGCGCGGGACCAAGATCCTCTCGAGACAAAGGGGACCCCCACTCTTCTTCGTCTCTCCCGCCGCGAGGATCAGTAGGGATGGCCACAGTGGCAACTCTGCTGGGGATTTTCATGTTTGAGGGATTGACTCTATTTACATGGGTGTTATATTTGTTTATATTTTCTTCTATTTTGCATGTTCCCCTTTACTATTCATGTGTACCTCATGCTTATGCTTCTATTCACACACTTGTAGAAAATTCTCCATGTATACTTCACACCACGTGCACCAAAGATCACATATATCCCCAGGTTGCACGCATCACCCATCCATACTTTGTATACCATTGGTACTCATACTTTGATCCCTGTTGGGCATGATCAAGAAAGATACTCTCATAAGATACTAATAAGAGAATCATGCATGATTCACACGATATCACCAAAAAGCATTGTGATTGACCAAATTTTGTCCAGTAATTGGAGGGTCACTTTGTGATGGGCGCTGGTCCGGCAAGACATAGTTAGCCTAAGCGATATGACTCTCACCTTCCATTGGCCAAGTACCTTCGACGTATATCGAACGGTTCCCCCGCATCGTACCGCTTGACCGAAGTCATGACGGGAGGTATATCGCAGGGAACTAGTTCACGTACGCCGAGTATATCAAATTCTCTCTCACGCGTACCATCCCCATAAGGTATATATTGAGGCAATTCACGTACACTCAGGTATATCAAATGGCTTATCCACACGTACCGATTGCCCTCAAAAGCAAGACGTATATCGTAGAAGCCACTCCAAAGGGGGGAACCCTTTCCGATTCACCCAACCAACTGAATACCCGCATATAGGTATCAAGCCTAGGACATACCTGTTAGATTGACGGTTTCAACCTGAAACTCTGTCGAAATTCTGGATCGGCCTGCCGTCCAAATTTTTGTGCATTTTTTAAAACGAGACCCTTCCCATGAGCCTCGTCACAAGTCCAGCCATAGGTTTGCATATGGTGCGAACCCAATTTTTACAGGCTCAAGTCCCCGTACGGCATTTCATTTTGCATTTAGGAAAATTTAATACAAGTGAGAAAATAATAATAATAAACATGCTGAGACCTATCTCCCAAATACTTCTCCCTTCTTTATCAAAAATCCAAAAATATTTCTCTTTTCTTTACCAAAAATCCAAAAATATTTTTTCTTTCAATCTCAAAGAGACAAAAATGTTAAAAATACATTTCTTCTTTCTTTTAAAAAATTAATTCCATTTTATGCCTTCTCAGGTCGATTGCACGCCCTTAGCCTAACTCCTTATTGGCTTCTGTCTTCAGTCAAATCACCCCAGAGCTCCGTTCGTTACCCTGCTACTTCTTTAGAGTTCGGTATCCATCCATTTTCCATGGAGAACACAAATCAAGTACCAGTTGTGCATCCAGATCTGATGGCAGGTTTAGGTCAGCTCGCGTCCAAGATTGATAACCTTCAGACTGAGGTTCGAGAGATGCAACGAAACCAGGTTCCTGTTCCTCAAGAGCCCGAGGCCCTATTTCCTTGTGCTATGGGTCCACCTGAGCCTATTTTGGGTTCCTAAAGAGTACCACCACACTCTGCGTACCCTTACTGCTAATGGGATGCTGCCTGCCCAGCTTCTTATATCGAACCTTGCCCAGCCTGGGGCTAACTTGCCTATGATCATTGATCCAAAAGAGGAAGAGTTGAACAAGTTCAAAGAAGATTTCAAGATGCTAACTAAAAACTTCGATCAAGTTCGAATCTCTGAAAATTACATGGACTACTCCCACATGTCTCCTTATCCTAAGGCAAGGTTACCCGAAAAGTTTAAGATGCCAAATATCGAGAGAATTCAGAGGAAGTGGACCCCCAATTGTTCACCTTCACAGTTATCACCGTTCCATAACTCTTCTAGGGGCTTCTGAAGAAGTCATGGACAAATTGTTTCAGCAAGTTTTGAAGGATAGCGCCCTCCGATGGTTTTTGTCCCTTGAGGAGTCCAGAATTCGTAGCTGGGAGGATGTAGCCCATGAGTTCATGTCGCAGTAAAAATACAACGAAGAGATTGAGGTCACCCACCATGATTTAGAACTACTCAAATAGAACTCTGGGGAATCAATCAGTAATTTCATAGCCCGATGGAGGGAAAAGGTAGCCGCTATGACCAATCGGCCATCCGAGGAAGAACAAGTTAACATAGTGAAGAAGAACTTCTTACCCCCTGTCCGAGCAACAATGGGAGGATAATACTATCCACACTTCCGATCTATCAAAGAAGTAGGAGTAGAAATTGAGGAAGGTCTTGCTAAAATAGAGGTTGAACCAAAGAAGAAGTCCGGACAGTACCAAAAAGTTGCCCAGTCCCAGTCCCAGTCCGAAAGGAATACACCGAGCTCCATTCTCCCCCCTCCAAAGTTTATCAAGCCTTGTTAAGCCGAAACCTTATCAAACCCTTGGATCCCCCTCCATTGCCTAATCCACTTCCAAGAAACTTCGAGGCAGATGCCCATTGCGCCTCTCACCAAACTACTGGCCATACCACCGACCAATGCTTTCACCTTCGAAACATAATCCAAGGTCTAATTGATCGGGGTATCATTGCCCTACCAGCCAATCCTAAGCCAAAAACTACTCACAACCTACTCCCAAATCATACTAATACCATCTTTCTAGAAATGGACCCAGAATTTGATCCCTCAACTCAAATCACACCCATACACTCTTCCAAGCCTCTCAAAACTTGTCAATATTTCCTCCTACACCCTGTTAGCCTCACTGATCAGACACTATCACTCCTCACCAGAGCATGCATCATTATTCGTACCCGTTCTAAAGATGGAAGTATGGAATTATCAGAAGTGTTAAACCAAATCCTAGAGTTCGGGCTGAAATTTCCCTCACAGATGATCATTGATTGCTAGATGTTCAGTATGCTATTATTAGAAGAACGAAAATGGGCCTGAAAGTCATACAACTGGGTGGTACTAACCGATGAAGTCAACCTAGATGATGTTGTCCAGATCATGGCAGAATCATTCAGGCAAACCAACGATATTTACAGTATGACCGAGTTAATTGATACTCTGAAGATACAAGGGCGCCAGGTCCCTTCACCCTTACTTATCCCCATAAAATGGGAAGACCTGTATGAAGAAGCCATTGAATTTGTGGAATGCATTGACTTTACATGGAAAGACATAATTATTGCCACCGGATGGGGGGAAGAATTCAAAAATTCGAATAAAGGGCAAGCTTTAGAGAAAACTGGCCCGGTAACCGACATGTGTGGGATGATATCATTTGAGGAGATCCTCGGAGAAATAAACAAGATGGAAGAACAACCTGAGATTGACGAAGATATAGGGTTCATGTTCTTCCCTTCTTCAATAAATCACATGACCAGATCAGGGAGGCATTACCAGATCCCAAGCCCACTACCAGTCAATGACAAAGGGAAGGGGGTTGAAAACCTTCCTATGCCAAAAATAACCCTCGAGGAAAGCAAGATCTTCGATCAACTGAAGAAAACTAAAGCTAACATCACTCTATGGGAGCTTTTCATGTCGCACATAAATTCTTTGATGAAATTGCTCACTGGAACCACAGTTCCTCCTTCTACCACACCAAAAGAAGCGATAAATTTAGTCGGGTCCTTGACCTCTACCGTAATGCTATCCTTTTCCGAAGAAGAAATCCCCAGAATTAGGACAAACCACAATCATGCACTCAACATCTCCTTCAAAGTTATGAGGAAGATCGTTCCACTCTCTCTTATCGATAATGGATCCGCCTTGAATGTCTGCCCATTAAGAACCTTCAAATGCTTAGGACTGAGGGAACGTGACCTCTCTTCAACCTCCGCTGTTATAAAAACCTACGATAATACTCGTCGAGAAGTAATGGGATCCATAAAACTTATAATAGGGCCTGGCCCTATAAACCCTACCGTTGAATTCCAAGTTATTGACATCCCAACTTGTTTTAACCTGTTGCTCAGATGACCTTGGCTCCATAGTATCAAGAGTGTATCTTCCTCACTTTATTATAAATTGAAGTTATTCACCGACGGATGCGTCATCACCATTTTGGGAGACGAAGACAATACGTAGGGTGCAAGCACCAGTAGCCCAATCCTTGAGATACATCACGGGTCAAATGAGATGTTCCTATCAGGATTCCGAGTTGAACCAGTTCTACTCCCAACAGGAACGATTTCAAAGAAAGGGTTTATCCAGAATACTATCCACATGGCAACGTCAATGTGATTCAGATGTTCAAAAACATGGACTTCATTCTCGGTTTGGGGCTAGGACAAAGACAACAAGGGATACTTGATCCCATTGAACTGAAGAAATCTTTCCCTCCTTATGTTTTGGGGTATCAACCATCAGAACAAGATCTCAGAATGATCCTCCAGTCTCGACCAAAGAGAAGACAAGACTGCATCCTGACTATCTCAGGTGACTCGTTGAATGGATGATTCATTAAAGAGGGCAAAAACTTCCCCTTTTGCGACTTTTCAGAACCCTAGTATGACCATACAAACAACAAGATGAAGCCTGTAATGGTGATATTTTTCCAAGATATCTACCCATTGGCCGAAAGTTCCCAACACCATGTACAATCGCTCATCAGAGATACCGAAGATTCTGAGGGAAGTGACTCCGAAGATTTCTTCAATTTGCAGACACTGGGGCTGACACTCTGCATGGTTCATTCAAGCACTACATCACTAGATCCATCCCACTTGATTAAATTTACTGATACACCTCTTCTCAACTGGCATGCTGCATCAATTCTAACTGTTGAAATCCCACCTAACCCCAATGTTTACCCTATTTCTTCTTCTGTTATCTATACTTGCTCAAATGCAATCGAGACCTCCTTTGATGAGGTTGTCAATGTTGTTTTTCCTATCAATGAAATAAGCGAGGATTTTGAGTATCGTGTTGTGCCTTACATTAATTATTTAGATTCTAATCAAACTCTTGATGATGATTATTTTGAAAATGAACAATTCTTAACTGGTCTAAATAAGGTTAATAACAAACAACATAACCGCGTTCAAGTTAATGAAGAAGTGACTGTTACTATTAACCTCGGTTCTAGTAGATAACTGTGCGAGATTAGGATATGGTCTACCCATGATGAGCATGAGCACGCATAACTCGAAGAATTATTGAAGTAGTTTGTGGATGTCTTCGCATGGTCCTAGAACGATATGCCCGACATTGATCCTGAAATAGATCAATATGAGATCCACACTCTTCCAGATTATAAGCCAGTTAAATGAAAGTTGAGAAAGCTCCGAATCGAATGGTCGCTCAAACTCAAAGAAGAGGTGATCAAATAGTTGAATGTGCGCTTCATTCGTGTGATTGAATATCCCACATGGCTAGCCAATATAGCGCCTGTGCCGAAATCAGGAGGGAAAGTTCGGATGTGTGTAGACTACCGGGACTTGAGCAAAGCCTCTCCAAAGGATGACTACCCGCTACCCAATATCGACATGATCGTGGACAACACAACCAGTCATGCTCTCAAGTCATTCGTTGATGGGTTTTTCGGGTACAACCAAATCAAAATGCACCCAGATCATCAAGAAAAGACCGCGTTCATCACCCCATGGGGAACCTTTTGCTACACAGTTATGCCATTTGGTCTCAAGAATGCTGGGGCTACCTACCAAAGGGCTGCCACAACCAGCCTATACGATCTGATTCATAAGGAAGTCAAGGTCAATGTAGATGATATGATTATCAAGTCCAAAACTAGATAAGGTCACGTTACCTCTCTTCGAAAGTTCTTCGAATGACTGCGATGATATCATATGAGACTCAGTCTACAAAAATGTGTCTTCGACGTTACAAAGGGAAAACTCTTGGGATTCATGGTCGGTAAGAAAGGGATAAAAGAAGATCCTGCCAAGCTAAAATTCATACTTGAGATGCCCCCTCCCCTAACGAAAAAAGAAGTCCGTGGTTTCCTTGGGAAATTTCAATACATCAGTCGGTTCATCAACCAACTAACCTCCATCTACGAACCTATCTTCAAACTCCTTCGAAAGGATTCAACCAAAGTTTGGAATGAGGCCTGCCAAGAAGCTTTTGACCAAATCAAACAATATCTGACCCAACCTCCGATACTCATGCCACAACAACCTGGTCTCCCCTTACTTCTATACCTAACCATAACCGACACTGCAGCTGGGACCTTACTAGCCCAATACCTTGAGGATTCTCGTAAAGAAAGATCCATCTATTACGCTAATCGCAAACTGCCCGGGTACAAAATCAACTATACTGCTTTAGAAAAATCATGCGTCGCGCTTATTTGGGTCCCCCAAAATTTACGACACTACATACTCGCCTTCCCCATTAAGATTGTATCCCAAATGGACCCCATCAAGTAACTACTTGAGAAACTCTCCTTATCCATCCAAATGGATCGATGGTTAATGCTCCTAGACTAGTTTGATATCGTGTACGTCACACAGAAAGCCATGAAAGGAAGAGCTATCTCTGACTACCTCGCTGACTACCCCATGTAAGAAGCTGATGTCTGGATCTCTGAATTCCCAGATGAAAACATCCTCTGCGCTGCTCAAGATGACCTTCGATGTCAAATGTTCTTTAATGGCGCAGAAAAAAAAAGGGATATGGCATTGGGATACTTCTGATCTCCCCAGATGACTCCCACACTCCCATCGCCATCAAGTTGGATTTCCCATGCACCAATAACATGACTAAATACAATGCGTGTATGGTAGGCATCAAATTTTCTCTCTAGAAAGGTATCCAATGCCTAGATGTATATGGGTATTCCACCCTCATCATTGGTCAAGTACTCAAAAAATGGAAAGTCAAGAACGAGAAACTCCAACCATTCCATGCCCACCTAGAAGAACTAGCCTCCTAATTCCAAGACATCACCTTCCACTACCTACCTCGAGAAAAGAATAACCTAGCCGATGCCCTTGCTACCTTGGCCTCTATGGTCGACATGCTCGATGGAATAATAATGGCCCTTTTCCTAGTCCAAAAGCAAAACGAACCAACCCAGTGCTACCATATTGAGCTCATCACCAAAGAAGATCCCTAGCTAGCCAATTGCTGGTATTATGATATCTGGCACCTCCTCAAGCATGGTAGGTATCCTGAGGGTTCCAATAAAAAAGATCGGGCAACCCTCCGAAGACTGGCCGCCCAGTACATCATCTGTCACAAAGCACTGTTTAAGAGAAACTTCGATGGAACCCATCTACACTACATCACAGAGGCTGACATTGAAGAGGTAATGGAGAAAATCCACAATGGGGAATGCGAACCCCATATGAACGGTCACATACTTTCTAAGAAGATCATTCGACAAGGCTACTACTGGACCACCATGATCCAGGATTGCACCGCCTATGTCCGAAGATGCCTCAAACTCCAACAGTTCTCCAACCTTCAACACTTTCCTTCACGAGAATTATATAACATGACTTCTCCCTGGTCGTTCTCCACCTGGGGTATCGACATCATAGGGAAAGTTACACCCAAGGTCTCTAATGGGAATGAGCTAATTCTAGTTGCCATTGATTACTTCACCAAATGGGTCGAAGCTGAGTCATATGTAGTTCTGAATGCCAAGAAAGTGGCCCAATTCATTAAGATAAACATCATCTACGGATATGGGATCTCGCACGAGATAGTTTAAGATAACGGGTTGCATTTCGGGGCAGAATTCATAGAAGTGGTCAACGAGTATGGGATTCAGAGACACAAATATTCTCCCTATCAACCTCAGACCAACGGTGCAGTCGAAGCCGCTAACAAAAACCTCAAAGCCATCATCAGTAAGATGACCGAAAGCTGTCGAGATTGGGCCGACCGAATCCCAAACGCCCTCTGGGGCTACTGAACCTCAATCTGAACCTCTACTGGGGCTACCCCTTACTCTCTAGTCTACGGTATGGAAGAATTCCTACCCATAGAGCTTGAAATCCCTTCACTTTGTGTCATGCTCGAAAGCCAAGTCAGTGAGGAGGACTGATAACAAATCTGTCTCGATGAGCTATCACTCTTGGATAAGAGGAGATTAAAAGCGTTGTATCACATACAAGGGTACCATCGTCGAATAGAGAATTCATTTAATAAGAGAGTCAAGGATCACGGTGTTCGAGAAGGGGATTTAACCCTCAAAGAAATAGTAGAGCCCATCTGGGATCCCAGAGGGAAATTCAAACCCAATTGGAGCGGCCCATACATCGTCAAGAAAATTTTGTCCGGCGGTGCCTCTATGCTCACCGACCTAGATGGAGAAGAGATGACTCGTCCTGTCTACCTGGACCGTCTCAAAAAGTTTCATCCCAGTCCGAATATCGGTGCGCTATGAATCTTCTCACTTCCCTTCTATTCTAAAAAAAAATCTTCATTTCCCTTTACCCAAAACTACGTGGGCATGATCCTCTGCAAAAATCATTCTCGAAAAAATTAAAATTTTCAAAAATCCATAGAGGTACGTAGGTAGCTCATACATCTTACATGAGCACGACCCTTTCTTTTTCACAAAAAACTATTATGTTCTTATCTCCGAGAACAACAGTTCATTCTAACATATACTTAAAGAAAAGGATTATGTATGCCTTAGCAATCGGCATACAAAATTCATCAAAAGGAACAACTGGATGGTTAAAAACTTATTTATTTCACTAATAAGAAATTACAGTGCAATTACATAAAGGAACGGATAACTCCCTTCCCCTACCTTCTTAAAAAAGCCAAATAAATCCCCAAATTTATTCCCCATTACAAAAACAAACTCTCCAAGAGCCTTACCCACAGCTACCAGAGCAGCCCGCTCTATCATCGTCATCTACATCTTGGGGTCCCCAAGCTTCCCCTTCCTGAATGGAGTTCCGCAGACGCTTCATAGATCGATAAGCTCAAACCAGTCTCGAAAAAACTACCACACCTCCCTCCATAGTATCAGATAAAATAAGCCACCTCTGTACAGTCTCCACTACTAACATCTTGCTGACTAATCTTCTATATAACCACTTCATATAATCCCCAGGGATGTGCCAAACTCTCCCAACAGACTGATAGGGGAGGATCAACGGACGCCGACTCTCCCACAAAGAGCCAAGCCGCATGCGCAGACCCTCCGTTAAATCTTCTATCGGAAAGAAGTTTAGTATCCGAAGTTTCATGATCTGCTCCTAGCCAAATTGGTGCAGAAGCCACCAAGGGAAATAAAAAGTGGTCTGTTTGAGACCAACCAGCCGGACATACCGGTATTATCCCAGCTCCAGAATAGGCAGCAGCTGCCCCCACCAAGGCACTGGCTAGTACAGATTTAGATCCCCATACTCCACAAACTAGTTCTCCCAGCTCTCAATATCCATACCAACACTGATGAAATGGCATGAAATGAAGTTGGGTACAGTCGACAAAGGGTATTTCGAAAGAGTCACCAAGAGATATCTTTCACACAACTACATGAACAACATCACAGGGCTACCCCTCAGAAAGTCAGAACGACCTTCTCGCCAGGCATCCAGGCCATTTGGAGTCTCCGCCAGTATCATCGCCGTAGTATTATGACAGTAGGACATCCGTGAAGTAATAGCTGTAAGTCTGGGTCCACCAGCAGCTCCCCGATCACCAGCAGCAATTTTGAAACCAAGCCCAGAACGACGGCTCCAACATATCAAGCATCACCAACCTCCTGTAAATGCACGGACTGCAGTACTGCCAAAAGGGAGATCATACTTCCAGCCACCAATGATCTGGTCGCCGAGGATGAAATACAAAGAAACCTGGCCAATAAATCCCTGGGAGAACGAGAAAACTCAGGTAAAACCGCAGGAACACTGGGATTTATCCCCAGCATGGCAGAAAATTCCTTGTAGGTTGGACAAATCTCATCTAACCCGAAGCGGAAGATATGATCCTCGGGATACCAAAACTCGACAGCCACCATCAACATATTCCTCTCTATGGGCCGATTACGCCATAAAAAAACTCGACGCATGTTGTAAGCATCGTAGTTGACGTTATAGGAGCATATCGCCTCCAAAGTCTCGAGGTAGTTGGCAAACTCAACGCTACCAGGGAGAGCCATCTCACAGAATAAGAAAGTAGGAATGTGAAGGTGTGAGGAAAACACTCCACCCTTACCCATTTTTATACTTGAAAACCCCCACAAAAGACATAACCCCTGCAAAAATTGGAGGAAATCCTGCCCCACAAAGTACTAAAGGCTGAAGAGGGTACCAATCAAATCTTTGAATTGATGGGAATGGACTGACCTGCCCATAGGCAGGACAAGGTGCTTGTCGATCAGTAACCCCCTATTTTTAGAAATTTTCCTTTTTCCTCTTTTGTCAAAATTAGAAAACCCAATAAAAATAAATTGATATTCTCAATAGAATTTCAAAAATCCCCTTTTCATCTCTATATAAATCCTCATTATGGGTAAAACTTTCCTTCAAAATACCAAAAATATTTACGGTCTCAAAAGCAAAGTAAAAGTGCATGTGCATGCATTCATTCATTCATCATTAACATAAGATAATAAAAAAACCTCATAGCAATACATAGATATGTTTCTGTGTTACATCATTTTTGCAGGAAAATAAATAAAAGAAAAAAACAACGGGACTCAGCCTGAACCCACATTCACTCTCTCTCTCCCTCTTGACCTTTCCCCTCTATCTCCTAAGAGCTTATACCCTTGCGACGTGCTCTCTTTCCCTTGCGGTGAGATGACGCACCACCACTACCCGAACCAGACTCCTCCCCGGATGAGGCAGACGACACCAAGCAATAAGGAACAGGAACCGCGTCCCGAATATGGGCAGTCGCCGAAGATATCCAGTTCCTAATGTTCCTTAGACAAGTAGTGGACACTCGGACTTACTGCAAGAAAAGGAAAAATCATTATCAACCGGAAAAGATCAAAAGAAATAAAAAAGAAACACAAAAGAAACCAAGAGAAGAACATAAAGATATACCAAAGGACGAAGAACCTCCTCTGTCAACCCTATATCCTCCAAGTCCATCGCATGAGAACGTTGTAGCATAGGCACCATCCCTCCATCAGCCCGCCGGATGTTGTATGAAGGAGTATTCAACTGTACAAAGGGGACATCTGAGGTCGTCGCCGCCGCAGATGTAGACGGACCGCCATCGCTGTGGGAGGACCCCACTGGCCGACTCGAACCCACAGAAGGGAAGGGCAATGCATCATATATTCTGGGAAGCATCAGCCAACTCGTTATAAAGTCCATATAATCATACGGCATAGTCGTATCGGTGTACAACAGGTATGAATCGCCAATCATCACCGCGATCCTCGCATCTTTTGGCAGCAGGCGCCCCCGCCTCATAGACATAGGGGCCTCGCAGGTGGCACCACCATCACCTCCTCCTCAATAATCTGTTAGACCACCCTCTCCCCGAGATACCAAGAGTGGCCAAACTCATGCGTCAGCAAATCCCTCATCTGCGCATTCACCCCAGTCAACCCCGTGTCCTGTACATCCGTCCCCCAATGGTAAAAGGTCACTTGAAAAATCCCTAGCAATATACAAGGAAATATGAAATATGGAAGTATGGAATCAGAGCACACTGGTCAGGACATTCAAGACCTGACACACTGCCTCTAGAGAGAGAGAGACCTTCTCGACTGCCGATTAGCCTTCTGCCATCGATACAATTGGCAAAAGTCCCCAACAGTCTCGTCCTTCAAAGCGATCAGCTGGGTATTACACCCAATCACCTCATAGAACCACGTCTGCCAAAGACAAAAATCTACAATTAAAAAGAGATTCATAAGGAAAATGCGAATGCATGAAAGGAGAATGCTCAAATTAAAGAATACCTCAAGAAGATACATGGTTCCAGTGAAAGACAGCTGGTAGCATCGACTGAATGCATCCAGAGAAAAATAAAGGGTCACCAAAGTCAGGCTCCCCCAATCATAGAGAGGGATGTTCAAAAACATCCTCAGATTTGGTAAAAACTATAAGTGGACAACGTCGACGCTCGACGCAACTAGAAATACCCCCAGCACCAGCAAAATAAACAACCGGGCCACCTGCCTCACCTGCCGCCCGTCCTCCACATCAATCACCCTGCCCAATAAAACATCCTTCAGTAGCGACAGACGGATGGAGTCCCCATAAACTATCCTCCCCACATCACCAAGCGCCGCTCGCACTGCCTCCGGCCTCACCCGCAAAGAGCGATCCACCTCTATCTGCTCTCCGTCACAATCCAGCCCCAACAGCTGCTGCACGTCTATGGGAGTCACAGTCATCTCCCCGAAACCAAAATGAAAGGTGTGGGTAGTATCCCACCACCTCTCACCCAGAGCGCATAAGATCGCTATCGAACGAGGCGTCTCATCCAGCACAGACACCAACCTCCCAAAGCCTACTAAGGATACCACCCAACGCACCACATATGGAATATTCTCCTAGACAACCTTAAGCCCCGTTGTACCGCGGGCATGCATAGTCGATAAAGAAACATCATATTGCCGAAAGAGAAAAACCTTGTCACAATCTAAGAAAAAAGGAAAACCACAAAAAAGGAACGCTAAAAGTCATTTTACTTACATAACCGCCAGGGTTCACCACCCTCGAAGAACGATGACGCGATGGCTCCCGCAATAAAGTTCGCTCATCCGCAATCGTCTCTAATGCGTCAAAAGAGTTCTCACTCCCCGAAGAAAGAGGCGCCCTGTCCCTCCACTCCACGTTCGCCCAGTCATCAACAACTACCCACTCTCGGTGTACTACAGTGCTCACAAAAGTGGCCATTTTTTAGATTGCAGAATGCTAGAACGATTCACAGGTGAAAATTGTAGAAAGAGAGAAGGCAAGAAGCTATGGAAAATTAGGGGAACCCGCTCTTTATATAGGATGCCAAGGGTCATGTCGATCGGCACTGAACCCCACCTACCGATAAGCACTGACCCTTTGCCTTCTTGAGGCAACTCAAAAGTCTGTGCCACTGCCGAATGGCACCCTCCACACCATGCCGACTGACACCCCCCTTAATGTTTCGTTCAGAAATTCCCAGAAAATCGTGAAAAATCGTCAGAAAATTCCTAAAAATCCCGAAAAGGATTTAGAACATGTTAACCAAGAAAACTTCGCACTTCCTCAAGAAGAACCCCTATTTCCCCAGCGAAACTCTCAAAAGCCAAGTGAATATCTCCCTGGCAACATCCCCAGAGGACCTCCAAAATATCCAAAACTTCAGGATCATCTCCTATTCCCCAAAGGTCTCAAATTTTCCCTAGCAATACGTCCAAATCCTGGACCACCTAATCACTGCCCCCAGCATCAAATTGGCTATTTCCCCAGTAAAGTCTCCAAAGACACGAGGATTTTCTCAGCAATTAGCTCCCCAGCTCAAATAAAAACCACAAGGTAATTTACCCTGTAGAGTTCCCCGAGAACATCACACTTAAGCCTTAAGAATTGGCTTCGACCCGTAGAATTGGTCATCTCAATTTAACCCCTCAGAATTGGCTTCGACCCACAGAATTGGCCATCTTAACTTAAGTTCACAGAATTGGCTTCAACCCGAAGAATTGGTCATCTCAACTTAAGCCTGTAGAATTGGCTTTGACCCGCAGAATCTGTCACCCTCATCTTAAGCCCTCAGAATTGGCTTCAACCCGCAAAATTGGTCATTTCAAACTTAAGACCGCAGAATTGGCTTCGACCCGCAGAATTGGTCATCTCAATTTAAGCCCAAAAAATTGGCTTTGACCTACAGAATTGGTCATCTCAACTTAAGCCAGCAGAATTGGATTTGACCCACATAATTGGTCATCTTAACTTAAGCCCGCAAAATTGGTCATCCTAACTTAAACCCGTAGAATTGGCTTCGACCCGCAGAATTGGTCATTTCAAACAAAAGCCCACATAATTGTCTTTGACCCACATAATCGATCACCCTCATCCTTAATCCCGTCGAATTGGCTTCGACCCACAGAATTGGTCATCTCAACTTAAGCCCTCATAATTGGCTTCGACCCACAGAATTGGTCATCTCAACTTAATCCCTCAGAATTGTCTTCAACCCGTAGAATTGGTCATCCTCATCCCTAAGACCTTAGAATTGTTTTCGACCCATTGAATTGGTCATCTCAACTTAAGCCCTCAGAATTGACTTCGACCCGCAGAATCGGTCACCCTCATCCCTAAGCCCTCAGAATTGGCTTCGACTCACATAATTGATCACCCTCATCAAGCCCTTAGAATTTTCTTTGACCCACAAATCGATTATCCTCATCCTTAGGTCCTCAGAATCGACCTCGACCCTATGGTCATCCTCTTTCAAAGGCATCATGTGGTGTCTATTCGATGCCTATCATTTATTCCAAACTCACCCATCGAGGGGCTCTATAGACACCCCATTCTAATACCCCATAACTTCTCCTTAGGTCCCTATCACCTCCCGTCAATATTTCAAACCTAAGTCATCCCCCGGGTACTAACCTAAAGGCCATCGGGCACTCCCAGGCTCCGTTTGACCAAAAGTCAAACTCTTTAGATCGAATGAGACTGAATGAATCTTCAAAGGTCACTAAAACCCCTTTCTAATGGTCTGCCCCGTGTGCGATTCTGATTTACGGTACGGACGAACGATCCGTTTTCCCTCGAAACTCGATCAAAAGGACACCGAACGCTCCCAAACTCCGTTTGACCAAAGTTAACTCTTTAGCTCAAAATATAGTGAATAAATCTTCGAAGGGCACTGAAAACCCTTTCCAACGGTCTGCCCCATGCGTTATTCTGACTTATGGTACGGACGAACGATCTATTTTCCCCAGAAACTCGATCAGGAGGTCACCAGATGCTCCCAGACTCCGTTTGACCAAAGTTAACTCTTTATCTCAACCGAGATTGAATGAATCTTCAAAGGTAACTGAAACCCCTTTCCAACGGTCTGCCTCGTACACGATTCTGACTTACGGTATGGACGAACAATCCGTTTTACTCCAAAAGGTCACTGAATGCTTCCAGGCCCCGATTGACCAAAGTCAACTATCCAGACCGAGTCAAAATCTTTAGAATGTTGAATTAAATCGCTTAATCTTTCCAACGGTCCACCCCGTGCACAATTTTGACTTACTATGCGGACGAACGATCCATTTGCGGCCGATAATTCCCCGTCCAAAGGATCGATGAACGCTTCCGAGCCATATTTGACCCAAAGTCAACTCCCAGACCCGGGAGCAGTCCAAATGACTTTCAAAGGTATCTGAAGTACCTTTCCAACAGTTCACCCCGTGCACAATTCAGATCAACGGTTCGTACTCTATGAACAATTTTTCGAATGAACCTGAAAGAGACTGCCAAACGGCAGGTTCCAAACCCTACCTATCGGCAGTGTGTCTAAACACACCTGATAATTGCTAGGACTAGGGATATGCTGATCGGAAATGCCCTGGGCCTATAAAAAGGAGGGCCTAACCTCATTTCAAAGAGGAGGAGATCTGAAAACTTATCACTCTCAATAAGCTCAGAAAACCCCTCTCGAAGTCAGCGTGATTTCCACATCCAAATTCCTTTCCAACCTTCACTTTTTATCATCCTTTTCATAAAACCTAGTGAATCAAGTACCCTCCATCATCACCCAAGTGCAAGGGTTTCTCTCCAAGATCGAAGATCAAAATCAAGCTCAAGATCTTCAAGAAGGTCTAACTTTCTCAACTCTCTCTTTAAATTCCCTTAAATTCACATTAATGTGTTTAATTACTTACCAATTTTATTCTCTCATCTCACATATCCTAATATACTTCTTATTTATTATTATTACACATCTCTTATTTTCATATAAATAAAACCCAAAAAAATAAGAAAAAGAGGGCTTGCGCGTAAATTCCAAACGGAAATTCTCATACTTTTCTCACACTTTTCTCACGACACTTTTTTACACACACACACACACACACACATATATAAGAGAAGTCCCTGATTGGATTTATGGGATAAATCCTACCCCTCATTTTGCATACGAACTACGTGGACTTTGATGCCTCTATAGGCTACATAGGCATCTCGGGGTAAAACTCGAGACTCGAGTCCTTTTCCTACTTTTTTTCAATTTTTCCTATATTATTTAAACTTAACTCTCTTAGAGTCTCATATACATATATTTGTTCTTAGTGGCGTATTATCCCGCATGCGTTATCATTCCCTTATAATGATCAATGCTAGGATAATCATGTAAATCCTATTTTCTAATATTGCTTTTAGGAACATTCCTATGGATGACTCGCTTTATCTCTTCCATGATACAAGTTGATGATTCCTATCTCCACTACATATACACATGCACACATGTCACGGGGAAATAAAGGAAAATAGCAATAACCCATGAGAGAACGTAAGGGTGGAATGGGTGCCTAACACCTTCCCGTTTCGTAACTTAGCCTCCGGACCCTTTTCGAATTATTTTTGTTTCGTATGTATCAGTATGTCTTTGGATGTTGTCCTTCGGGATGGATCCCTTTTTCTTTTGTCTGTTTTGAGTAAAATAGACTGGTGACTCCATCTCTCTATATTTTTCTCCTCATCACCGACGTCGGCCGAAGTTCTCCCGAGAGGGATGCGTGAGACCAGGATCCTCTCTAGACCAAGGGGACCCCCTATTCTTCATCTCTCCCGCCGCGAGGATCGAAAGGGATGTCCACAGTTATATTTTTAGAATTTATGGTAATATTACTTATTTTTCTTTATGTATATGAAAGGTTTTTGAAAGAAATTGAATTATCTTTTAGTTGAGTACTTCTAGTTGTGCCTTGACTTCTCCATATTTTATTACACTGACCTTATTTGGCTAGTAGAGGTCTTAACCCAAGGAAATATAGGCGGTCACCTTGAGCACCCAAATAGGGAGAGCCCCCAATCTGAAAAATTATCTGCCTTGGGCCCCCAACATCTCAGGGCCATCACTAGATTTGGCGTCAAATGTAGTTTCACACATACGTACATATATCTCTTTAGGCATGTCATCTATGTCAAACTTCTTGATTTCACACTCCTCAAGATAATTATGCAACTCAGTCTCAAGATCCAACTGATCATCTACAATAATCCTATCCTCCTCTTCATTACTAGTAGAACCCTTCCACATTTTTGGACTGTGAACCACCCTGTTACACCTGCTCTCATTCGATTTTTTGACCTACATATTTTAGTCTGTGTTTTAGGACTGTGAATTATTCTAACACCGTGAATAGGTGAGAACTGTATGAATCAGACAAGTGAACTTTGAATTATATTTAATCGTGATTCAGTAGAGATTCTAGGACACTAGGTTCTTAATTGGTAAATATAACAATAACTCAAGGCGTACAGATCATGAAAAGTGTATCAAGTATTCCTCTGTGTTTACATCATGTATAGAGGTTAAACATCTGAGTTGTGGGCATGCTCAAACCATGTGGCAGTCATCTAAGGTTCACTTATAAATTGATAAGGTGTTGTGCTTTCATATTTATTCTTATACTTAGTGTGCTTGCATGTTTAATCAAATTAGTTTTTTTAGTTTTTGTTAATGGTTTTATGTGTTATATGTCAGGTATTTTAATCGGAGATGGATGTTGAATATGTTTATGTTCTCGCTCTCCTGTCACGAAGCCCTTGATCTCCTTCTCAACGATCTCCAACACCAATCATGTATGACAATCTACCTTAGGCATCCAAGATATGTTGATTTCTTTGTTACCATTGTTCTTATGGTTAGTTTTTTTTTAAATATTTGTAGTTTTTGGTATCTTCTTAAATATTTATAGTTTTTATCCCCGGTTGTTCAAGTATGCTCTTTTTTAAAGGATCAAAGAATGTTACTTTAATCCATTGATTGTATAAGTGTATATTCTATTGTGAAATATATATAATCTCTACTTAATATATAGCGAAACAATCTAATGTTGCATTTCCTTTAATTTTACTAACAATTCATACACATGATATTGTGCAATGTCTCATGTAAGTGGGATCTTGAGTAAAATTATAATTTCAATGATTTATTATGTCTTGATATTGCTTGGAATAGTTGATAAGATCCAAACTAGCAGCTGAAATATATCAATGTTGTTAACTGTGCCTCATGATAGATCTAGACAAATATTCTTAGTTGCATCCATTGAATTCTATAGGGACTTTTCAATGCCAATTGTTACACTTTCCAACTAATTCGTAGCTGGTGATATGTCTTTGATCAATAAATTGTAGAAGGATGATGAATTTCACGTACATCGCCTTTATTGATAGCATGTTGTCTTTACTATCTTCTATAGTATAAAGAAAGTAAACTTTTTTGGTAACATCACTCTATACCAAAATCTGAAATTGTACATTTTTCTTGGGTCTTGGTTTGATTGAGATATGTAATCACTTACGACATAACTCACGGGTCCAAAGGCCAAATGACCTTAAAATTATTGCATTAGTTTATAGATTTCGAAGTTGCAGTCCTTTTAATAAGAAATAAATAAGAAAAAAAAAGGTAAAACATGTTTGATGAAATGTTAACTAAATATGTGTTGATATTTCGTTATGCGAAAGGATCGTGTCCTTTTGATTGATTTACTGTTGTTTTTCAATGCAACTTAAAATAATGTGTTCGTTTTTTGTGGTATTATTATTCCCAATCTTATTACTCTGTGACTTTTACAATGACTCTATAAGTTTAAGTTGCATTAATGAATCATTTTCATAAAGCAAAATGTGAATTAATCTCATTTATATATTTTATGCCCTTGATTTTTGTATTAATAAAGAACGATTCTTCATATTCTGAGACATTAATTGCTCTTTGTTTCAGTTTAATCTTGATCTATGTCTTTTGTGAGATGGATTTGGTATCACTTCCTAATAAATTCTGTCCTACAGCGTGATAAAACAATAATGAGATGGTTTGTTGCTACCCCTCCGTGACACCCCGCCTAATAAAATATCGGGTGATCAATTATATACCTGATTAAAATAGGAATCTCATATGGTTCATTCTTAGCATCACTGTCGAAGACCAATTTAGTTATTAATAACGTATTAGACTGGCGTTAAAATTTTATTTAACTAATCTATTTAATCAAACCAAACAAGTAAAATAATCACACAGTTTATATATCACAACTGAAATGATATAAGGTAACCGAACTCTCGGTACAACATAATACATCTAAATCAAAATGCCACAACCTAAAATGCGGTAAAAGAATAAATAAATACAGTTGGTCTATCCGCCCGAATGTTTCTACAATACCTCATATCTAGATCACAAGGATAGAAGCGTCTAAAATAAATCTGCTTGCATCCACAGCTGCTGCAGCAACGTCTGACTCGAAAGAATCATCATCCAGGCGTCCCTGTGTCTGGACACTTAATATATATACATATATAACAAGTGAGGGAAAATGGAGAAATAGTTTAGAGCCCGGGTTTCGAAAATATTTAGCAAGTGCATCAAATGCTATATTTTTAAAATATGAAATCTCTCATATTTAAACTGGTATCGCTCTCTCATGAGATACACCTCACCCCTCCTCTAATAGTGTACACCAATCGCATAAACAACCCAGTTAAGCTACCCTGCCTAACTAATCTCTTTCACCCATCCTCTAAATCCTCATAACTATCACCTACCATGCGTGATATAATATATGTTATACCGAAAGATATCACCTAAGCTTTAGTTGGTATAATCATCAATGTGATATATATATATATATATATATATATATATATATACATCGTTCATTTTTTGAAACTTTCACTAGTTTAAAATACCATTTTACTGTAGTATATAAAATGCCAAATATATAATTATCATTTAATTGTATTTATCTGGATATAAATCTCCCGAAAGAGGAATAAACTCTTATTCATTTTACACTTTACACAAGTCTAAGTTATATGATATCTCATCTTCATATACGTTCAATATACTATACGCAAGAAGTATATTTATAACTATATTACAATCATAAGTATAATAACCATCCCACCAAGCTATAACTCGAGGATGCTATCTCAAAGTCCTATCATCATCCGGGTATACTGAACTTAACCACGGTACCAAGTCAGACTCACTCATGATTATGGTAGAAATACTAAACGGTGGAGGTGGTCATATTCCCTCCTGAAAGTGGAATCATTATCGCACCCATATGCGGGATGATATAACCTGGGGATATACCCTCCCTGCTCCGCAAGCCAAGGGATTCACCCACATCACACAACCTCCCTGAATAGCACTAGAGATATATGTATACATAAATATATCATTTGCATACCAATATATTTATTATCAAATCATATATATATAATATAACAACACCCGTATATATAATATATATCACTTCTCAATATGCCCGGGCTATAATTGCCAAACTCTTATAGAGATGGCCAAAATATTTTGAATGTTCAAATTCGTAATAGTATATAAGTATTTACACACTCAAAATACTAAACCTATAAGTATTCTTTTACTTAAGATTTATTTACCTTAATCACTTTTAAGGATTTATATATAATCCTGAATATAACAATTTGTAATACTTAAATAAGTATACAAGCTACTTATCTTAATTCCATAGGTATCGTAGCACCTATAATCATAGTCATCAATAGACGTACTGGACAGCCGCTCAATCCTCTTTAGCCCATATCCTAAATTCCATCCTAATCGCATCCTAGGATTTACTCAAGTATAATCGGCCCCTATTTATTCTAACCGCATAAATATATCTATATATACTTGCCAAAGACTTCTCTCGAATGTTACTCGTCCTAAATATTCATTAAATCCATACCCCGAATTGTACACTCAACTAATCCAAGGTTCTCTCTTTCATCCCAAAGTTTACTCATCCTCAATTCCATTATCTAGGAGTCCTAATATCACTTCTAGAATCCCCTATAATAATCTCCAGTTTACAATTTAAATCCCCATAAACTTAAAGGAAGAAAATTTTCCTTAACTGCCAAGGCGAATTGATGCGCCCAAATGCGAATCGATTCGGCCAAGCTAATCGATTCGCCAAAGATCGAATCGATTCGACCTGAGACAGTCCTACAGGTCTTCCTATACGAATCGATTCAACTAAATGCGAATCGATTCTCTATGTCCGAAGTTGACAGTTTAGGCGATTTCATCTTCTCCAAAAATCCCAAATATAATCCCAACCTCCATTTTTGTGGTTTCTAATCTCAACCAACAACACTATAATCATCCTAACACTAATTTATAACTAACACGTCAATTAATTTATGGGATAGAATAATTTCTCTTGGATTTAAACCCTAAAACCAATTAAACTTTCTTTTATCATTTCTTCCCATTTCTAACCATTTATATACACCATTAACATGGGTTTAACACTAGAAGCCATCAAGAGTAATTATAATAATACATCAATTTTTAAACTCAAAATCAATTTTCCCAAATTTATTTCAAGGGTTTCAACCCAAAAATCATATAGTTTACCAACTATAATATGAGATACACACACTTAATTGAATAAAGCAAGTAAACACTTGCCTCGTGGATAAAATCCGACGACCTCGAGTCGAATCCTGCGGAGTTTGGCCTGGAATCCCCTTCCCCTTCCTCTTTTCCTTCTTCCTTTCTTTCCTTCTTCTTCTCTCTCTCTCTCTCTCTCTCGTGTGTGTTATAAGAGAAGAGATAAAGGGTTATCCCTTATAAAACCCAATTTTGACTTGTATACTCAAATGTGAGTCCCTTCTAGTCCAAAAGTCCTCGAAATCTAAGCACTACCCCCGAATACTCTATTTTGACTATCTCGGCCATTTCGAAACCAACCTTGCACTTGAAATCTCCATCCAAGTCACTTAACTAAAATTCACTAATCAGACCCAACATTTCTCAACACGCGTTTTCTACAACGTTAACTATCACTCATCATTTAACCCAACTGCGACATGACATAAAACTATTCTGACTCATTTACTTAGTCCCCAAAGTAAATGTAACACCCATTGATAATTATCTAACACTCATAAAATCCCGAATTGCTACTCACAGTAATTCCTCTAATTACCAAATTACACCCACTAATATAATTTAAATATGTATAAAAGTACGGGGTATTACATCTCGACATAAAAAAAGTTGCCTATCACTGTGGCATGCTTCCATGGTGGTGCCTCTATATTTGTTGTTGGTGTTCATATTTCATATGTGGATGTTGCCGCTCAACAAGCTCGAACCAAAGCTCGAAATAATTTCATCAAAGATATACTGATCAAGAAATATGGCAAGTTATAGAGTTATTTATGGTTGTTGCTGATCTGGGTAGATTAGATTAATGGTAAGGTCACTAACTAATGGAAATCTGGGACAAAATTACGTTGTGATGGTTCACACATTTTAGAAGATTTAATCAACTTAAATTCATTTGCTGATGTGAACTGCTGGTATACTGTTTAAAGAATGCATACAATAAGATGACTTTTATTAATGTTGCTATCAATGTTTGAATGCATACACTATTATGTTAAAGAATGCATACACTACTAGCTTAAACACAGACTTAAATACTGCTACGGATGCTTTGAATGCATACACTATTGGTTTCAAAGAATGCATACACTATTATTTTAAAGAATTCACACACTAATGGTTTAAACACCGACTTAAATGCTTATATGAACATACTTTAACGCCGTATTAAAAGCCTTTATAGAAGGAAGCATTTCGAGGTGACACGAAAATTTGAATTTCGACTATAGAAACCTTCTATAAGCATCACTTATTTGCAGATGCCTACAGAAGGACTACTGGCATCACTTTTATCTTTTAAAAATTTGAATTTTGACCAAATAAACCTTCCTATCCCATTTTGCTTTTGAGTGAAGATGGCTTCAAATTGACTTTAACGAGCCTGAATCTTATCATAACATGTTTGGGTTGTTAATTTTTTGAAATGTTCCACACAACAAAAATAACACTTGTTCAGCTAGATTATGCCAATTATACATATTTTAAACAAGAAACCCCACCCCCATGACATTAAATCTCTATTACTTTAACTTTTGAAATTTTGTTCCAAAAATAAGTTTGATGTTTGATTTTTTTGACTTGATTTCTTGTTACTCTTATTAGATGCAGTTTACTGGAACCTCTGCTTCCAACTAGGGTTTTTCAACCTAAAGCTTACCCCCACTGTAATGGTGGTTTTATCCCTAACTATGGTATGCTAAAGTTACGCCATTCTGCTCATGTTTGACATTGTTCTTAACAAGTATCTGTCCTTGATGTTTTTATTTTGTCGGTTGATTTGCAGATGCATTGATGGCTCGGAGGTGCACTCTTGGTACAAAAACAAAAAAAAAATATACATATGGGCTTCCAGAGAGACTATGTCCTAATGTTGTTATGGCACAAGGCTTGTACAAAATTATATGGTAACATTTAGTATTGATATAACTTTTCAACATGTGCGTTAAATATTAGTGTATGTTTTTCATACATTGTAATGGTATGCATTGTACTATTATTTTTTATATCCATTATGATTGCCAATGCATATTCTCCAATTTAGATAAAAAACATTTTGATTTAAAACAAGTGAATTTTGTGCATTGCAAGATATTATGCTAAATAACTTATGGTTTATAAAATCTACCTAGTACTTCGATCATATTACATGTCACTATATCAACGTATAATATGGCATCTGTAGAAAGAATCAGATGCAATTTAATTGCATAAGCAACTATATTAAACTACAATGCTATTGGTAACATAGAATCCGCCCCTTAGTTGGCCTTGAAAAGATTTTCTTATATGACAAAATGTTTATGTGCGTGTGTATGTCTGGAAAGATTTTCTCGCGTAGAGCATGTGACAAAATGTTCTTATGTGCGTGTGTGTGACTATATGTATTTATTTCAACTAATTTTAACTTTAACTCTATCTTCACATGATAACAATTAGATTTTATTGTTTGTAGGTATACACATGTCATACCCGACATACGTAGTATTCAAATGGCTAAATCGAAGTGCTTACACATCGTCGCAAGCAACCCATGCACAAGTCAATGAATAACAAGGCGGCACATGTCGTTATTTTTTTAGTTCATTTTTTATTTGGTGTTCATTTTGTATTTGGCGTCCGAGATGGGGTTGTTTGATGTTAAATTAAGTTTAAATAGGTTTTATGTGTACCAGATATTTGGAATATCATAAATATAAATGAAATGTTGTCAAATTTTTTTAGACTTGTTACATGTTCATGACATTTCATTTACTTCTTTATTTTGGTTTACTTTTTTTATTCTACTCTCATCATTTCATCATTTTGTGAAAATATAAAGATATTTGTAACAGCTCTTACCACACAAATTCAACTTTTATAACTACTAATAGCAGTCACAAATTTGTCACTGTTGTCAATTTTGTAACCGCTAATAGCAGTTACAAATTTAAGATTCGTAAATGCTAACTCTAACAACAGTTACAAATTGGGGTCATCAGTCATAACCCCCATAGGGGTTATAAAAAATTGTGACAATTGTTAGGAGTGACAATTATTGTCTTCTGACCCCCCAAATCGTGATCGCAAATAGCAGTTATAAATGTCATTTGTAACTACTAATAGCATTTACAAATCTCCCTTTCTGGTGTAGTGTGATCTCTCTTCCTAATGTGCTGCATTATGTGCATATGCAAGGTGTTGGCGATGCAGGCTACGTTAGAGCTGTCATCCTGGGACTATTTTCAAAACTGTTGTTGATGACTAGGGAGCTGCCAGTGGACTTTCAACTGGCAGCCATTATTTCCTGGATGTCATACCATCGCAATCCTACAGTGGTAATACTGGTGGAGACTATGAATGGTCTGGATGCCTGATGGGAAGGTCGTTCTGATTTTCTGAGAGGTAGCCCTATAATGCTGTTCATGTGGTTGTCAGAGAGGTTTCGTATAGTGGTCCCACCTGAGTATCCCTTGCCGACTGTACAAAACTTCTTTTCGCATCGCTTCATCATCGCAGGTCTAGATATTTAAAGTTGTAGAACTATTTTATGGAACATGGGGCTCGAGGCTTACGCTAGTCAGTGCCTTGGTAGGGGAAACTACTACCCATTCTGGAATTGGGGGAGTACCAGTATGTTCGGCTGTTTGGACTCAGGCAGACCTCTTTCTACATTTCCTGGTGGCTCTTGTTCTAATTTGGTTGGGAAAAGATTATGCCACCGCAGACACTGGATTTTTTCTCGGTGGAGGACCTGACAGAGAGAATGCGCATGCGATATGGCTCTTTGTGGGAGAATGGTCAACCATCATCTTGTCCTTCATAGCCTATTAGGCGGGTCTATCATGTCTCAGGGGATTACATGAAGTGGTTATGGAGGAGGGTATTTTCCACGATGCTGGCGGTGGAGTTCGGTCAATGGTAGTTCGTCACTTTTGATACCGTGGAGGGAGGTATCGTTGTTTTCCCTAGGCTAGTCTGAGCTCATAGTGCTATGGAGCATCAGTGGCATTCCAATCACGTATGGTAAGTTTAGGGGCCCCAAGATATGGATAATGATGATGGGGTTATCTCCTCTAGCAGCTGTAGGTAGGGTTCCCTGGGAAGTTTATTTGTGAAGCTTTTGATACAGTGTTTGGCAATGTATCTTATTATTTTGGTTTTGTTATGCGGGAATAATTTTAGAAGGGTTGTTTTTAGGTGTGGCCTATTTTTGGGAAAGTAGCAGTAAGTTGGTAAGGGAAGTCATTTGACTCCCTACGCTGATGTCATTGTATCGAAATTTTTAAATAATGGAATAAAAAAGTCTTTGATCATCTAGTTGTGCCTCTTGATGAGTTTTGAATTTGAATTATCTTTACTAATCGCTAAGGTATACATAATCCTTTTGTTAAAGTATATGTTAAAATGAACTGTCGTTCTCGGAGATAAGAAAAGAAATGTATTTTGTGAAAAAAGAAGGGGGTCGTGCTAATATGATGCGTATGAGCTGGCTACGTACCTCTACGGTTTTTAAAAGGTTTTATTTTTAAAAGCAAAAAAGTTTTTGTAGAGGATCAAGCCCCACTTAGTTCTGGGCAGGGGGAAATGAAGATATTATTTTTAGAATAGAAGGGGGATGGGAAGAATCACAGCGCGTTGAGATTTTGGACTAGGGGTAAAACTTCTTAAGATGGTCCAGGTTGACTGGACGGGCCATATTTTCTTCATCAAGGTCGGAGAGCATAGCGACGCCACCTGACAGGATTTTCTTCACAATGTAGGCACCGCTCCAATTGGTCTTGAATTTCCCTTTGGGGTCCCAGATGGGCTCTACTTTTTCTTTAAGGGCGAAGTCTCTTTCTTGGACGCCGAAGTACTTGAATCTCTTGTTTAATAATCATGCTATTCAGCGATGGTACCCTTGTATGTGGTATAGAGATTTTAATATCATCTCGTCCAAGAGTGACAGCTCATTAAGATGGCTTTTATGCCAGTCTTCTTCATCGACTTTTCTTTCCAGCATAACACGCATTGAAGGAATTTCCATCTCCACAGGCAGGACTGCATCCATGCTATAAATCGAAGAGTAAGAGGTGGACCCAGTAGAGGTTCGAACTGAAGTGCGGTAGCCCCAGAGGGCATAAGGGATCCGGTCAGCCTAATCTTGGCAACTTTTGATCATCTTGCTGATGACGGATTTGAGGCTCTTATTGGATAATTTGACTGCACCGTTGGTTTGAGGTTGGTAGGGGGAGGATTTGTATCTCTGAATCCCATACTCCTCAGCCACTTCTGTAACTTCTCCCTCAAAATGAAACCTATTGTCTGATACCAGCTTATGCGGGACCCCATATCTACAGATAATATTCCAACTGGTTAATTTGGCTACCTTCTTAGCATTCAATCCTGCGTATGAATCGGCTTTAACCCATTTTACACAGTAATCAATGTAAACTAGGATGAATTCATGTCCATTGGAGGCTTTGGGAACTTTCCTTATGATGTCGATGCCCCATGTAGAGAACGGTTAGGGAGAAGGCATATTATACCATTATCGAGGAGGTAAGTGTTGAACATTAGATAAGTGTTGGCATTTGAGACATCTCTGGACATAGGCAATGCAATCCTAAACCATGGTAGTCCAGCAGTAACCCCGCCGGATGATTTTCTTAGCGAGCACATAACCGTTCATGTGAGGTCCACATTCCTCGCTGGATTTTCTGCATCACTTTTTCAATGTCAGCCCCTGCAATGCAGTGTAAATGGGTTCTATCAAAATTCCTCTTGAATAGTGCTTTATCACAGATGATATATTAGTAGCCAGTCTGCGAAGTGTTTCTCGGTCTTTCTTGTCAGTGCCTTGGGGATACCTGCCATATTTAAGGAGGTGCCAAATATTATAGTAGTAGCACTCGGATATTTTAAAATTTTCCTTTGTGATGAGCTCAATATGGTAACAGTGGGTGGGTTTGTCTTGAATTTCGACTAGGAAGGGGGATATTTCTATTCCTTAGGGCATTACAACCATGGAGGCTAAGTTAGAAAGGGCATCGACTAGGTTGTTCTTTGCTCGAGGTAGGTAGTGGAAGGTAATATCTTAGAATTGAGAGGATAACTCTTTTAGGTGGGCCTGGAAGGGTAAGTGTTTCTCGTCCATAACTTTCCATTTTTTGAGCACTTGACTGATGATGGGGTTGAGTCCCCATAAACATACAAGCATGGAATTCATTTCTTGAGAGAGACTTTAAGGCCTACCGTACATGCCTTGTATTCAGTCATGTTGTTGGTGCAGGGGAAATCTAGATTGATGACAATGGGAGTGTGAGAGTCATCAGGGGAATTAGGAGAATCCCAATGACATACCCCTTTTTATTGGCAGGGCCATCGAAGAACATTTTCCATCGAAGGTCTTCTTGGGAGGTATTAAGGATATTCCCATCTCGGAACTCGAAAATCCAAACGTTGGATTCTTCTATAGGGTAGTCAGCGAGATAGTCAGAGATGGCTCTTCCTTTCATAGACTTCTGCGTGGTATACATAATATAAAATTCGGCTAGAAGCATCAACCAATAAGCCATTCAGTTGGACAAAGTAGGAATTTCAAGCAAGTACTTGATAGGATCCATTCGAGATATAAATTTGATGGGAAAGGAAAGCATGTAATGCCTCATCTTATGGGTGACCCAAACTAGGGCAACACATGCTTTTTCCAAAGCAGTGTAATTGACTTAGTACCCAGATAACTTGCGATTGGTGTAGTAGATGGACTTCTGGGAGATTCTTCGAGGCATTGTGCTAGCAAAGCCCCAGCTGCAGTGTTTGTAGTGGTTAGGTATAAGAGTAGAGGAAGACCACGTTGTGATGACATGAGTACCGGAGGTCAGGTTAGATATTATTTGATTCGATCCAAGGCTTCTTGGTAAGATTTGTTCCAAACCTGGGTTTAATCCTTTTAGAGGAGCTTGAAAATGGGTTCACAAATGGAAGTCAACTCGCTGATGAACCGACTGATGTACTGTAGTTTCCTAAGGAATCCTCAGAATTCTCTCTCTATTCGAGGTGGTGGCATCTCGAGTATTGCTTTCGGTTTGGAAGGATCTACTTCTATCCTTCTATCGCTAACCATGAATCCCAAGATTTTTCCTTTTGTAACGGTGAAAACAAATTGGGTTAAACTGCATCTGATATTGTCGTAGTCGCTTGAAGAAATTTCTAAGAGTTGGAACATGACCTTCCCTAGTCTTGTACTTGATAATCATATCATCCACATAGACCTCAAGTTCCTTGTGTATCAGATCATGAAAAATGGTTATGGCGGCCCTCTGGTAGGTAGCCCCTACATTTTTTAGACTAAATCGTATAATGGTGTAGCAAAAGGTTCCCCACGGGGTGATGAATGTGATTTTCTCTTGGTGATTCGGGTGCATCTTAATCTGGTTATACTCGAAAAACTCGTCGATGAATGACTTAAGAGCGTGATTGACCGTGTTATCTATAATCATGTCGATATTGGGTGGAGGGTAATCATCCTTTAGAGAGGCCTTATTTAAGTCTCTGTAGTCAACACATATCTGGACCTTCCCTCCTGATTTCTGCACGGGCACAATGTTAGCCATCCATGTGGGATAGTCTATCACACGAATGAAACCCACGTTCAACTGTTTGACCACTTATTCTTTAACCTTAAACGACCATTCGGTGAAAAGCTTTCGTAGTTTTTGTTCGATCAATTTGCTTTCTAGGAGAACAAGAATCTCGTGATGAGCTATTTTAGCATCAATGTCGGGCATATTATCGTAAGACCATGTGAAGATATTCACGAACTCCTTCAGTAATCCTTCGAGTTGTGTGCAGTCATGCTCGTCAAGGGTGGCCCCTATCCTAATCTTGCACAGTTTACTACTAGAATCGAGATTAATAACAACAGACTCATCTTCATTAACTTGAACACCGTTATGTTATTTATTATTAACCTTATTTAGATCAGTTAAGAATTGTTCATTTACAAAATCATCATCATTAAGAGTTTGATTGGAATCAAGACAATTAATATAAGGCACAAAAAGATACTCAAAATCTTCATTTATTTCATTGATAGGAAAAACAACATTGAGAACCTCATCAAAAGAGGTCTCTGTTACATTAGAGTAAGAAGAAATAAAAGAAGAACAAATGGAATAAACATTAGGGTTGGATTGAGTTTTGGAAGCTAGAACTGGTATAGAATGCTAGTTGAGGAGAGGTGTGCCAATAACTTTGATCAGACATGATAAATTAGATAATGTAGCCCTTGAGTGGATCATGCAGAGTACTAGCCCCCGTGTTTGTAAGTTGAGGAACCTTCGGAGTAACTTTCTTTTAAATCTCTGGCATTGGCTATGGTCTTCTCAATGAGCGATTGCACGTGATTCTGGGAACTCTCGACCCATGAATAGCTGTCTTAGAAAAAGATCTCCATTATAAGTTTTATCTTCTTGTCCACGTGGTCGTAACAAGGTTTAGGAAAGCCACAAAAGGGGAAATCTTCACCCTCTCTGAGAAATCTTCCATTCAGGGAATCTCTTAAGATGGTCTTAACACATTCTAATCATCCCTTCAGTCGAGGATGGCGAATCGTCCTGAGTTCTTCTACTGACAGTTGATAGCCTAAGACACAAAGAGAAAAAGCTTTATTCAGCACAATGGGTTCGAATATCCCTTGCTGTTTTCACCCTAGCCCAAGTTCGTGCATAAAGTACATGTTCTTGAACATCTGGATCACATTGACGTTCCCATGGGGTCATACTCTGGACAAACCCTGTCTTTGAAATCGTCCCCTTCTAGGAGTAGAAGTGGATCAACTCAAAAATCGAATAGGAGCATATCATTTAACCCATGTTATATCTCAAGTACTGAATTACTGGTGCTTGAATCATTGGTACTTCGTTACCCAAAATGGTAATGACTTGACCATTAGCTAAAAACTTCAGTTTCTGATGTAGGGAAGAAAAAACACCATTGATACAGTGGAGCCATGGTCATCCAAGTAACAAATTAAAATAAGTTGGGATGTCGATGACTTGGAATTATATGATAGGATCTATAGGGCCAACCCCTATTACAAGATTTAGGGATCCCATCACTTCTCGGCGAGTATTATCGTAGTTGTAGAAGGGTGTTTCAGGCCTATCCACTATATTTTGGGGTGAGGGTCCCTCATGACCCCTCAACTTCCATAAATGTGGGGGAGAAGAGCAGTTAAGTTCCTTCCCCTCAGTTTCTGAAAAACTCATATTGGAGGAGGCTCCCCTTTCAGCTCCCAGAATACAAAGTTAGGATGAGGGGGTGTCTACTATAAGTAACCGCTCATCATGAAAAGTCATTCTTTAAAAGAACAGAAGAAATAATACTTATTTTCTTGTACAAGATGACTTATTGAGCAAGCAGGACTCAAGTATGCTAGTTGGGATCTCTTCAGAGTTTTGGCTTGGCGACTAGGGAACAAGGTCTGTGAGCAAGCTCAATCACTTTGCACTATAGGATTGAGAGAATACTAATAGGAAGACCCAGGAATCACTATAGACTACACACACCTCACACTTAGTTACAAGTGAAGTGAGCAGCCAAAGGGCAGGCTGCTCACAAGAAAATAATTATTTATAAAATGATTTTAAAGGACAGGGTCCTCTAGGCCCCTCTAAAGAAAAACGAGTTTTAGAAGGGGGTTCTCAAGACCCCCTCAAGCTTACAAAGATTTTAAAGGAGGTTGTCCTTGATACCCCCTTGAGTTTCCAAAGTTGGTACCAAAAGTTACTGTTCTAAAAGATATTTACCAAATCAGATATTTTATCATCTAGTGTAGACATATTTTCTTTTTGACTTTGCTTTGCACCAGGTGACACCTGCCTGGGGGACATGCTTCTTCACACAGGTAGGGACAAATAGTACACTATAGACCTTGTCCCTTACCAACCCTTTAAGTTTGGTGCCAAAAGTGACGATCCAGTCCTAGTGCCAACCCAGCCCTAGTGACCGAGTATAAATAGGCCCATGGGCAAGGTCAAGAACATGATAGAAAAACTCAATAGCAAAGTTAGTCTATCAAAATCACACCAGAACCTCTCTAGTATTCTATCCATTCTCTCTCTCTCTCTCTCTAATTGTTGAGTGCCTTGTTCTTTCACTCCCCATTGACATCTATCACTCTCAGGAGTTCCTCTTGAGAAAAGTTACTAGTATTGTCGTGAAGTTCATTTTGTTGCAAGGAGTGAGATCTAGATTGACTTCCATTTTTACCAGAAGGAGAAGGTTTTACCAGAAGCAAGTTCTTGAGAACCTTGCATACAACGTCCATTGGAGTGGGTCACGCCTCACCTTTTCTATTTATTCATAGACCCCAGTCTCACTACCCTCTTACATTTGGCGACTCCGCTAGGGGAGGTATTCTCACTTTCGTGGAAAAAAAGGTTTTAATGTTTCTAAGATGCTAGTGTTTGAAGATATTCCATCTGGGTATTCCATCTGGGAGGTCAATTTCATCTTAAACTCAAGAAGTTGGTTCAGTACTTCTGATAATTCCATACTTCTATCTCTAGAATGGGTACGAACACCGATGCATGCTCTGCTACGGAATGACAGTGCCAGGCCGACGAGGATGGCAGGGTGTAGGAAGAAATATAGGCAAGTTTGGAGAGGTTTAGGAGAGTACATGGGTATGGTGGGTAATTAGCTTGGTGTAATCTGGGTTGATGGATCAAAGTCTGGGTCTTCTTCCAAGAAAATGTCATTGGTATGATTTGGGAGAGGATCGTGAGTAGTGTTTGTCTTAAGATTAGTTGGTGGGGAGATGGAACCCCAGCCTATCAGACCTTGGATTATGTTTTGAAGGTGAAAACATTGGTCTCTTGTATGTCCAACAGTTTGATGGAAGTCACAGTGGGCATTTAGTTTGAAGTTATTGGGAAGTGGGTTTAGTAACGGGCGAGGATCCAGTGGCTTAATAAGGTTTTAGCTTAGGAGGGCTCGGTAAACTTTAGAGAATGGATTATGGAGCTCGGTGTATTCCTTTTGGACTAGGACAGGACGACTTTCTAGTGCTCATAAAGTGACTCGTTGAGAAATGTTGTTAATAGTTAAGACTACAACAGTGGCTGGCTTTTCATACTTCCTGGGAGTAAACTGTCCAGAACCTTTCTTCGGTTCAACTTATGCCTTGACAAACTCTTCTTCAATCTCCACACCTACTTCTCGAAGAGCTCTGAAATGAGGGTAGTACTTCCCTCCCATCGTCGCTCAGACATGGGGTAAGTAGTTCTTCTTTAAGATGCTAACTTGCCCTTTCTCGAAAGGTTAGTTGGTTATAATGGTAGATTTCTCCCTCCACATTGATATGAAGGTACTAATTTATTCCCTAAGGTTCTATTTGATCAGATCTAAGTCTCGACGGGTGACTTCCGATTCTTCATTATACTTATATTATGATATGAATTCCCAGGCCACATTTTCCCAGCTATGGATTCTGGACTTTTCGAGAGATAAGAACCAGCGAAGGGCACTGTCCTTTAAAGTTTGCTAAAATATTTGGTCCATTATTTCTTCAAAATCCCCTAGGAGAGTCATAGATCAGTGATAACTATGAATATGAACAATCGGAGGTTTGCTACCTCCGAACTTCTCGATGTTAGGAATTTTGAACTTTTTTGGCAACCTCGCTTTTGGATAGGGAGACATGTGGGTATAGTCCATGTAGTTTTCCAAGATTCTGACTTGGTCGAACTTTTTGGTTAGCATCTTAAGATCATCCTTGACCTTGTTTAATTCCTCCTCTTTCAAATCAACGGTCACGGCGAAGTTATCCCTTGGATAGGCGAGATTTAGCATAGCAAGATGGGCAAGCATTGCCCCATTAGAAGGAGGAGAATGTGGAGTACGATGATACTCCTCGGGAACCCAGGTAGGCTCGGGAGCAAGCGAACCCATAGCACTAGGGAAGAGGACTTCAGGCTTTTAGGGAATCGGGACCTGATTTGGTTGAATTTTACGGACCCCATCTTGCAGGCTGTCAATCTTGGCTGTGAGCTGTGTTAGAAATGTCATTAGATCTGGCTGCACAATCGGTATTTGATCTGTGTTCTCAATGGAAAATAGGTGAATTTTGGACTCGAAGGAAGTGAGGGGACTGACGGATCTCTGGGGAGGTTCTACTCAAGACCAAAGTCAATAGGGAGCCATGCCAAGGGTATACGATCGACCCGAGACAAAGGATAATCAAATTTATTTTTGAAAGAGAAAAACTGTTATTTTGAAAAGGAGGAAAAATGTTTTTGACATTTTGGAAAGATGAAGGAAAAATGTTTTGGACAAAGGGGAGGAAAAATATTTTTTGTACGAGAAAGGGGAAAATGTTTTTGGTATTTTTTTTATAAAGAAGAAAGGAATGTTTTTGATATTTTCTTTGAAAAAGAGAGAAAATATGAGAGAGGGGTCTCTGCATGATTGTTATGTTTATTATGTTCTCACTTGTATTAGGTTTACCTAAATGCAAAAAGAAATGCCGGACGAGACCTGAGCCTGGAAAAATTGGGTTTGAAAAATACATGAAAGTATGGTTCGACTTGTTACCAGGATCATGGGTAGGGTCCTGTTTTAAAAATTGTGCAAAAGTTTGGGCAGCATGCCGACCCATCATTCCGGTAAAGTTTTGGTTAGAAATTGGAGATTAAATATGAGTTTCCTAGGTCTGACGCCTATATGAGGGTATGCATTTATTGGGTTAATTAGAAAGGGTTCCCCCCTTTGGCATGACTTCCACGATATACGTCTTTCTTTTGAGGGCAATCGGTACGTGTGGACAAGACATTTGATATACCTGAGTGTATGTGAACTGCCTCACTATATACCTCATACGAATAGTACATGTGGGAGAGAATTTGATATACTCGACGTATGTGAACGAGTTCTATGGGATATACCTCCCATCATGACTTCAGTCAAGAGGTAGGATCTGGGGGGAACCGTTCGATATATGTCGAAGGTACATGGCCAATGAAAGGTGATAGTCATATCCCTTAGGCTAACTGTGACCTGTCGGACCAGCGCCCATCATAAAGTGACCCTCCAGTTATGGGACAAAATTTTGGTCAATAGCAATGCTCTTTGGTGATGTGGAGTGCAAAAATGAATGATTCTTTTATTAGTATCTTATAGAGAGAGTATCTTTGTTGATGAGGATCATGCCAAGTTGGGGATCATGTATGAGTATATAAAGTAAATCTATACTAAGCATGGATATGTGAGAGTGAGTGATGTTCGACTATCCATAAGTGAGTGTGTGGTAGTGAACCTAAGCATAGATCATCTACAAGTGGTGTTTGATAAGTGTGAGTGTGTGTTAGTGACACCTAAGCATGGATTTCTATGTGATGTGTTCAACATGTGGATATATGTGATCATAGGTGCACATGGGGGTGAAATGTACATGGAGAATTTCTACGAGTGTGTGAGTGAGTAGTGATATAAGTATGAGGTATATAAGTGCAAGAAATAATAGAGGAATAAAAGGGAACATATAGGTAGGTCCATACGCTCACAAGGAAACAAAACACCCATACAAACCGAGTCTAGCCCTCTTATGAAAGTCCCCAGCAGAGTCACCACTGTGGCCATCCCGATCTGAGCTTGGGAACCACAGAGAGGTCTTGCATCCCGCTCGGGGGCGCATCCTCTGTCGTCGTTGTAGTTTAAATGTAAGGAGATAGAGTCGCCAGTCTATTTTTCTCAAAACAGAGAAAAGAACACATTACCGCCTCGAGAGGATGGCATCAAAGACAAAGTGATGCATACGAGACCAATAGTTCGGAGGGTTCGGGGGATAAGTTACAAAATGGGAAGGTGTTAGGCACCCATACCCCCTTTCGGTCTCTCATGGGCTCGTGTTATTATTTTCCTTTATTTCTCTGTGAAATGTGTATGCATGTATATATAATGGAGATAGGAATCACTAAACTCATATCATGGAAAATATAAAGTGAAATCATTCATAGGAATGTTCCGAAAGATAATATATATATATATATATATATATATATATATATATATATATATATATATATATATATACAGAGAGAGAGAGAGAGAGAGAGAGAGAGAGAGAGAGAGAGAGAGAGAGAGAATGATTTATGCGCTTATCACGATATTGACCACTATGGAGAAAAGACAACATATGTCGGATGGAGCGCTAACAAAGAATTATGGAGATGTAATAATGCGAGAATATGATGAAATATAGGAGTAGAGATTTTATGAAAATTGGAATATCAGAAGTTGGACTCGAGTCTTGGGTTTTAATCCTAAACGCCTACGTAGCCTATAAAGGCGTCAAAGTCCACGTAGTTCGCCTGTAGCGTGAGGTTGGGGTTTTATCACATAGATTCAAACGGGATTTTATTATAAAAGTGTGTGTGGAAAAAAGAGTTTTAGTTTTGGAAAAGTATGAATAATGAATTCATTTGGAATTTATGGGTATAACCCTCTTTTTTATTGATTTTGGTTGTTTTGTAGAAAATAAAGTATGTGCAATATACTAGTAAAATTGTAGAGATTAATATGTAGGAATTAAGGTAAGAACTAGATTATGAATCTAATATAACTAATGCAAAAATAAGAAATTTAAAGAGATAAGGGAAGGATTTGGACCTTCTTTTAAGAATGAGATATTTCTCTTGATTTTAGATGAACTACCTTTATACTTGATATGAATATTGAATGATATCTTGCCAAATTGGGTATGAAAGGTATGGAAATGTGAACTTGGATAAAATTTCACAAAAGGGAAGTTCGATGATTAAGAGAATGTTGTTCAGATCAGTCATGCTGATGGATCTGAGCTGTAGGTGTGCTTTGGAATGAGTTCATGTCGTCCTTTTATAGGGTCAGGGGGTTATCGATCTCCATATCCCTGGTCCTGCCAATTGGCAGCTGACCCTAGGCACACTGCCCATAGGAGGGTCTGGGACCTGCCAATTGGCAGTCTCATTCAAATTTTCCTAGGAAAATGATTATAGAATATAATCCATTAAACCAAATTGTGCATGGGACATACCATTAGAAAGGTAATTCAGAGACCTTCAAGAGTCCTTTAGACTGTTCACGGGTTCTAGAGTTGACTTCGGGTTAAATGTGGCTCGAAAGCGCTCATCGATCCTTTGAACGGGAGATCGTCGAATAAAAATAGATCGTGTGTCTGAATTGTAAGTCAGAATCGCGCACAGGGGCGGTCCATGGGAAATCCTAGGCGATTTAATTTAACATTCCAAAGATTTTTGCTCAGTTCGGACAGTTGATCTTAGTCAATCGGGGCTCGAAAGTGCCCAGTGACCTATCTAAGTACAACGGGTCGTTCGTCCATACCATAAGTCAGAATCTCACATAGGGAAGATCTTTGGAAAGGGTATTCAGTGAATTTCGAAGATTCATTCAGTATAGGGCAAGATGAAGAGTCTAGGAGCGCCCCATGGCCTCCAGATCAGTTTTGGGGGGAAAATTGATCGTTCGTCCGAATAGTTTTGCCATTTTGAGTAGGGGCAGACCATTGGAAATGGGGTTTCAGTGCCCTTCAAATATTAAAAGTTCTTTCTCTCTAACTATGAAGTTGATTGGGTTCAGATTGGGGACGAGAGCTCCCGATGGCCTCCGGATCGGTACTTGGAGTATGACTTAGGGTGTGTGGTGAATTGGGGAGGTACTAGGGACTTAAGGAGAGACTTGGGGGGTCCTAGAATGTGGTGTCTACATCAACCACTCCTCCACGGTGCCTGCGCGAATATCCTTCTGTAATATCTATCCACAGCAAGCGCGCCCATGAATGACTCGGTGTCTACCGATACATCCTGGAAACATCTACGAATTTCGAACACGAACTCTTTAACTTGTTCACTGCAAACCCAACTATGTTCAAAATGATGAACAAACCTCCAATGGTGCAAACAATGATCACTATAGCATATGTGAATGATATCTTGGATCTTTGAAACTGTAAGGATGTTTTTAGTCTTTTAAAACCTTAGAAAACTTGTGTAGAAAACGTATTATATGGAAATTTATTTTTAGGTCCTGCAACTTCAAAATTCTGAGAGAAACTCGCCTTATACTGAAAAGTTGAGACGATGCATTGTTCGAACGAAAATTTCACAACGCTCGAACGAAATGCACATGTCGCTCGAATGACAGTGGCATCTCGCTTGAACGACATTCAAAGTCAATTGAACTACTGAAAGCAAGACTTTGATAAATACACAACTATAAATCATCTTTATCTCAGAGTAAACGAAGTTTAAACATTTTAAAATACTTTTTAATAAAAATAACATCCTAAAAATATTTTTTGAGTCCCATAAACATTACGCATACATACCTGAGAGATCTCGAAATGCAATGAAGATGTCAAACGTGCACCAAAATAATATCGACATGATATCTTGGCCGCAACGTCTTTAATAATCTTTATGTCATAGACTGTGTAGGATTGTGACAATAAAAATCTATATATGACTCGAAAACATATTTTGTTCCGAGAATAAGTAAAAAACATACAAGGGACTCAATTGGAAATTTCGTCCTTACATTTACCTATTCAAATGAGGGGATCCATCTACCCCCTCTCATACCAATGTACGATAATAATCCATTTTTTTCGCTATACTGCACGGTAGCGGTGGTGGGTCATCATCTCCAAACCTTCACTTGTTAGTTGGGTTGTTTCCTTTTGATACGGCGCCTCCCTTCTTGTCCTTTAAACCTCCATCTACATAATTAATTGATTGCCTCCTCGAGACTTAAAATCTTTCAAAAGTTAGTGGAACTTGTGTCCTCCAACTTCAGGATCTAGTATTAATTATCATGGCTATATTACTGGAAGCCCTCGTGACCTCTCTAAAAGTTCCATCTTTGGTCTCATTGACCAAATGTATCCTATATTCTTCCAAGATCCCCTTAACACATATTTTCAGGTGGTCTGGTGTGATTTTGACAGAGTAGTGGTATGACTTGAGTTTGTCATATCTGATTCGACCTCACTAATGGTCCAATTTATAGGTGAACATAAGGCTAGTTTGGGCCTTTTGGGTGCCAAAATCAAAAGGGAAAACTTAGAGGGACAAGGTTTGTAATATACCTTTTGTCCCTACTAGGTAAAAAGACACTTATCCACTCTAACAGATGACACCTGGTGTGAGCCAAAGTCAAAAAGAAAATATGTTTCCGAATGGAGACAAAATATCTAATTTTATAAATATATTTTGAAACCATAACTTTTTGCACAAACTTTGTGAACTTAAGAGTGGCCTCGAGAACTACCCTCTCTAAAATCATTTTGAAAAAAGTTCATTTCTTATGAGGAGCCCTTTGGCTACTCACCTAAATCGTGCCTAAGTGTGACCTGTGTAAGGCCTTGAGTGACTCTTAAGGTCTCTCAACTAGTTTTATCTCTATCTTAAAGTGCTAAATGGTTGAGCATTCTCAACAAACCATGTTCCTAAGCCACCAAGCCAAAACTCCTAAGAGATCCCAACTGGCATTTTTTTAGCCCTGATTGCTTAACTAGCTACCTGTACAAGAAAGTAAAATATTAGTACTTTAATATTTTCTGGGTAACAAATCTTGGGGAGGAGGTCACTCTTGGTGGATCTCCTCACCTTCTGTCATTTCTGTGGTAAGTCATTTGGGGGCAGAGGGACCACTCTGGCTAAATCTCCTTTCCCTTCTTCCATTTTTGTGATACGTGAATTGGGGCAGAGGGGGCTGCTCGCAATGAGTCCTCTTGCCTTGGAATTTTTTATGTGGTCTCAATACTTTTGGAGGGGTTTCTCATGATTTCCCTTATCTAATTTCATTCCTTTCTCTCGTGTCTTGAGCTTTGAGGATGAGCGGCTCCACGTTGTGGGCTCTCTTAGTCCTTACTTTATTTCTGTGATCTTTGAGCTTTGAGGACGAGGCGCTCGTCTTAGTGGTCCTTATTTCCCTCACTTTATTTTCATGATTTTAGGTATTTGGGGGTGAGGGGCTCCTCGTGATGGGCCTCCTCGTCTGATTGAGTTTTTTTTCTTTGCCAGAGCACACTTTGAGGGGTGCTTATGATGAGTCCCCCTTCCCATATTGGCATGCTTGCCTATTTATTTAGGCAAATGGGTGATCACCCCTCTACATACCTCAAACATCTTTGTGCTTTTATCTTTATCTTTATTAGCCTTAGTCGTTACCTATGTGTCTTTAACTTAAGGTTCACAAGCCTCAGAGGTAGGTTCTTTAACAAAAGTGACAAATTCCTCACAATGAGGAAGATAAGAAGGGACTTTGTCAGCCCAATCCTTAAAAAGTATGAATTTTAACAAACTAGTAAGGTATGGGAGAGACACAGACAACTCCTTTGAAGGAGGTTAACTGTCACATTTTCAATAACATAGAATTCATTCAAAATGGGTGGAGGTGAAACACCAGAATATAGAATTGTAGAATAACCAGTAGGGCCAACCACATCCCCATGTCCCCCAATCATCAGTATTTTCCCACTCATCATCACAAACTTGGTTCAAAGTGGCACCATCAGCATCCCGTTGGTTAAGTGAAAAGTCATCGTCAATTGATTCTAAATATGTGATAATAGAACTTTAGCCTCATTGTGGTTATGATAACACTAGAGATAGTAGTTACAACTAATAATAAATAATATAACAGATTATAATAATTTACTTATGTTCCATATTATGAGTTTGTGTAAAATTAATTTCAATGGTCCTAACCTACATTTTGTTATTGTTATAGATGTTAGTGTTCTTCCTGGTCGCACAGCCAAAGCCCAGTGAGAGGTTCAGTCAACCTGACGTTACAATGTTTCATATTTCACTTGATTATATTTTAAGTAATACTTAATCATAATATATCAAAGTTTTGGGGTATGGTTGTATTTCATTTATTTATATTTATGTCATATTTGTGGTTCTATGGAATGTTTTCATGATTCCAAAATTGTAGTTGGATTTTATTCCATCCATATATATATATATATATGGAAGAATTTTCTTGGATGATTTTATCGATCTTTGGCTTTTTATATTTTATCATGTTTCAAATGGAATTATACTATTAAACACGTGGAATTTTATAATCTATGACACATTACCTTATATGAAAAAATTTAGGATCTTCAGTTTGAACTTGAAGTCCCAACCAAGGAAACAAAATAATAGAACATTCATGATGAGCTAAAGGATAATGGCCTCACGATTGATTCATGAATCACTTTATAAGAAAATTTTGTATCCCTAGTCAAGACGAGTTGTAGACACCCCATTATGTTACGTTTTAAACTCTCCTTAGGTCCTTAGCACCTCCCTTCATCACTACAAACCCAGGTTATACCGCGAGTACTGACCTAGAAGCCATCGGGCACCCCCAGGCTCCGTTTGACCAAAATTCAAAGTCTTCAGCTCGACCGAAACTGAATGAATTTTTAAAGGGCATTGAAACCCCTTTCCAACGGTTCACTCCGTGCACAATTCTGACTTACGGTACGGACGAATGATTCGTTTTACTTCGAGAGGTCACCAAATGATTCCAGGGCCCGATTGACCAAATTTAACTCCTCGAACCAGATCAAACTCTTTGGAATGTCGAAGTATATCTCTTAACCTTTCCAAAGGTCCTCCCCGTGCACGATTCGGACTTACCATGCGGACGAACGATCCATTTACATCCGGTGATTCCCCGTCCAATAGACCGACGAATGTTTTCGAGTCACATTTGACCCAAAGTCAACTCCTGAACCCGAGAATGGTCCAAGGGACTTTCAAAGGTCTCTAAATTACCTTTTTAACTGTCAGCCCCATGCACGATTTGGATCAGCGGTTTGCGCTCTGCGATCGATTTTCCGAAAAGGCCTGAAAGACGCTGCCAAACGACAGGTCCCAGACCCTGCCTATCGGCAGTGTGCCTAAACGCACCTGTCGATTAGCAGGAACAGGGCTATGCTGATCGGCAATGCCCTAGGCCAATAAAAGGAGGGCCTGACCTCATTTTCAAGGTAGCCCAGATGAGAAAGATTCACTCTCAACAAATCCAGAAAATCTCTCTCGAAGTCAGCGCGATTTTCACATCCAAATCCCTTTCCAACCTTCACGTTTCATCATCCTTTTCATCAAACTTGGTGAATTAACCATTCTCCATCATCATCCAAGTGCAAGGGCTTCTCTCCAACATTCAAGATCAAGCTCAAGATCTTCAAGAAGGTCCAATTTTCTCAATTCTCTCCTTAAATTCTCATAAATTCGCATTAACTTGTTTTATTATTTAGCACTTTTATTCTCTCATCTCACATATCCTAATATACTTTTTATTTAATATTATTGCACATCTCTTATTTTCATACAAATAAAAAACCAAAAAACAAGAAAAAGAGGGCTTGCTCATAAATTCCAAACGGGAATTCTCACACTTTTCTTACACTTTTCTCACAACTAAAACATTTTTTCTACACACACACACACACACACACACACACACACAAATAAAAGAAGTCCCCGATTGGATTTATGGGATAAATCCCACCCCTCGTTTTGCATGCGAACTACGTGGACTTTGATGCCTCTCAAATTCAATTCTCCTAGATTACACACACACACACACACACACACACACACACACACACACACACACACACACACATATATATATATATATATATATATATATATTTGTTCTTAGTGGCGTATTATTCCACATGCGTTGTCATTCCATCGTAACCATTAACGTAAGGATAATCGCGTAAATGGGTGCCTAACACCTTCCCATGAGAGACTGTAAGGGCGGAATGGGTGCCTAACACCTTCCTATTTCATAACTTAGCCTCCGGACCCTTTTTGAATCATTTTGATTTCATATGCATCAGTATGTCTTTGGATGTTGTCCTTTGGGATGGCTCCCTTTCTTTTGTCTGTTTTGAGTAAAATAGACTGACGACTCTATCTCTCTACATTTTTCACCTCGCCCAAATGACGCCGACCGAAGCACTCCCGAGAGGGATGCGCGGGACCTAGAATCCTCCATCACGTGCCCGCCCGCTGCGAGGATCTGGGATTGCCAAAGGGGTCATCTTAGAAATCTCATTTATTATTATTATTGCAAGTGTGATGTTATAAATGAGGTAAAATGAACAAATACAAGAACCTTGAGTCCCGTCAATGATAAGTTTACTAATGGCTAAGCGCATCTCAAAAAATACAATTTTAAAGATGAGACGAAAGATCCCCTATGGGGACAAAAGAACCCTAAGGGTTGTTAGAAATGCATTTATTGTGTGTCATTTTTTTACGTATTACTATATATATTTATGTGGACGTTACTTGTTGATTTGGGGTAAGTTTTGTTAGCCTCATGTCTTGGTATCAGTGAGTAAATATTAATGAATACCCATTAATGTAATAAATATAATATTATTGAGTGGGTGATTCTTGTTTTATCTCTAGTGGGATAGTGTCTAAAATAAAGACAATTTTGATGATGAAAGTGTTGATTCACTTAGGAGACCAATGATCCCCCAAAGGGTGGTTTGAAGGTTTTTCATTAATTGAGCGTTAGTCATATCAAGGGTGAAGCTCATTAACGAAACTCTTTAAATAATAAAAAATATAACACCCCCAATTTTTGCACTCCAGGTGCCCAGTCTCGATTACCTCCAAACAAATTAAAATGGAGAATACACCAAATTAAAAGAAAATCAAATTCTAATTTGGCTAAAATGAAGAGAACGCCTTAAAAGGTCTACACGATAAGATTTATGAATGATTAGTCATAAACTTAACATTTTAAATTTAATAAGCATATGAATGATAAATCACGTAGAAAAAGAAATCAATACTGAACGTTATACGTATGAGGAAAACCCCACTAATGTGTAAAAAATCAGGTGAACGCAGCATTCTCATAAAAAACTTATAGAGGGGTAAGATTATTATAGACACCCATTATGCTCCATGAATGTAACGATTCCTACCATGGTCATCGAAAGTCCAAAATGCAACGTAAAAATCAAGAATACCACCATAAAAGAACAAAACAAACTAACCAGTCCATAAATAAACTACCCAAATGAGTCAAGCCAACCCAAAATGGGCCTAAACTCCTAAATGAAAATGGGTCTGACCGATCGGTCCAGGGTGTACAATACCCTTTCTCGATCGGTCCTTGGCCCCAAAAAGTTTGCCTATAAAAGGGTCCCTCACTTACCATCTCACAGCATTAACTCCGGCTTCTTAAATGTTAAGCATTCTGCCCAAAAGTTATTTTCTCTCCAAATAGTCCTAAAACTCACTTTCTCCATTTTTTTTATCAAAACCTTCTTCAAGTTTAGGTCTAGAGTTTTAATTCAAACCCCAAATTTCTCTTTTCTCATCCAAACCCAAAAGAATCTAAATACTCCATTTCTCCCCGTTTCTTACTTTTTCCTTTTTAAAAGGTACTTTTTCTTAAAAGTTACCTTTGATCCATTCCAAAAAGTTTGATTATAAGATGAAACACTGTAGAAACAAAAAGAAGCATGTGCAACTTTATATGTATGTTGTCTGTCACTCTTTTATTTTATAGCCTTGATATAAAAAGGGTGGCGTTGTGATACAACACCACTCTAAGTTGTTTTCTATGTGTTTTTTTGTTCTACTAGAGTTGATCTTAATCTACAAGTCATGTCTAAACTACGTTGACTTTGATTCTACCTACGGTGGATATATAGGAATATTATAGAATCCCGATCTTTATACTTAAGTCAAATCTCGTATATATTCCTCCACTTTCATTTTTACTCTAAAAAAGGAACAAAAATCTCCAAAACAATGGAATACTTTCATATAGGTTAGAGAATTACTAGATCTGTGGATTTTATCTACTATTTTGTTCTTAATGTTAGAATTTTAGTCACTCTCTCTTCATCGAGTAATTTTATGGGTGAATCAACCTTGTTCAAGTTCTTTAATGAACTCAAAGGATACACATTTTCAGATCTATCTTTGTTTCATTTTAAACATTCCTCGAAAGATCAAAGAAAGACTATATCTCTCGCATTGAGCCTCTGTATGAGGTAAAATACCTCTTGCTTCTTCATGAACTACGTGGAGTTTGAATCTCTCTGTGCGAGTATGTAGGCTCATTTGGACTTTCATCCAGGTGAAAAAGTCCAACTTTGAACATATTTATCCTTTATCTATATAATCTAAACACACTTCCCATACTATACTGTATAGTTTATATACGTAATAACTATTTTCATTTCATTATTTATTTTCACACCATAAGATGATAAAATAAATGTTTTATATCTACATTTGAGACCGAAAGGGCAGAGTGGGTGCCTAACACCTTCCCAATTCCCAAACCTATAACTTTCTGGTTAACACGTTGATCATTAATCATCATTAGGTCATAACAGAGGCTACCCCCTATTTTATCTGTTTTGTGTAAAATAGACTAGTGACTCCACTTTTATTTATCCTATTTACCTAAAAAAGAGAGATCACTCGACCGAGGCTGCGTCCTCAGGTCATAGGCTAAGGACGTGGAATGGAGAAAGCATAGGGCTCTCACAGTGGCGACTCAACTGGGGACATTTTCTATTGAGAGTACTAAACTCAGTTTAATGTAGATCCATATTTTTTTCAATATGTTATTATTACACATTCATGTATATTCTATTCATTCTTATTCTTTTAGATATCTGACTAGGTAGATAAACACTGGTATTGCATGCTCCTGTAGGGATAAGGTTACACACTAGGCATCCCTTTCTGATATATATGCCAATATACATAATAATATCAAGTGAAAATGCCTATTGCAAGGAAAATTAAAATATAAAATTTCCAAAAGGCAAACACTACTTCACCGCATAACATTTGTGTACCACTACATGCCCTATTACCCTGGGAAACCAGGTTACAGGCTTGGGTTTAGCCAATGTAAGTCCATAGAGATAGTTTCCATTCTTCTTGGCCTGATACCATCGACTTATATAGAGTGGTGTATCTCGGTGAACATCACTAACATACCTTGAATATATCGATTCAACTCTCCCACACACTGTCCCCATGTGGTATATCAGAAGGCTCGATTCACATATATTTGGGTATATCAAAATGACCCTCTCACTCGTACCTTCAAGGTATATCGTGAATGGTCATAGAAAAAAATAGGAGACTTTAGCCTCGCAAGAAGCCTTGCATAACCTCATGCAGTAGAATTCCAGGACACAACCAAACAAATAATCCAAGAGATTCTCGAAATGGTAACATCTACCAAAAAAGGATTTTGTATTCCCCATGAAAGTTTCCTAACATAGTATGGGACTTCAGGATTCAAAGAATCCACTTACTTTTGATAACTTCGAACCAAGGGGTGAAAGCTAAGTGAGGAGTACCATAGGTAATGGATTATCACTCGAGTTTCCCTAAAATAGAAAAAGATGTACTTGCTTAAACTCATGCTTATTCCTCTTAGAATAACCCTAAGGCAAAAATTCCTAATTCCACGATTTTGTGTAACTTTGCAATCACCCTCATGGACAAAGTACAAAAGCCACATATCCCGAACTCCAATATCTCATAATCCCAGCAATATGCATAATGAGGAAGCAGTCTCACTAACTGACATTTTGGCTATCCTAACTTTTTTGAGGGACGAGATGTTAACCTTGGGTCAAGAGTAGGACTCTTTCCACAACCGATTGGAGAATACTTAGGGTCAAGGAGAAAATCTCCACCCTATCAACATTATAGCCCCTCTAGCCACAGTATAACATACCAAAAATCATCTTGCCATTACTATGGAAAAAATAATTATATTCAGTACAACAAAGATCCTAACGTATCTTGGAATCTTCAGAATGGAGTTCTAAATACTCTAGCAGAAATTCTGGCATCTCCGGTCTCCTGAAGATCTTGAAGACATCTAACGTCTATACCTTTACCCCAATGATAGGCTACTAAGCAAGTTCAAAATGTTCTATATTTAGAAGGTCATAGTAATTGGACCACCGATAGTCCACCTCAAGTTATACATATGATCCATGAAAGACCTAGAGGCTTTTAAAGAGGTAATGGAAGAAATGTTTAGGCACACCTTAACTGGAGGAGAGCTCAGATAGTTATTATCCATTGATTATGGAAAGGCCACCAGTTGGATTGATATCTGTAGAGAATTCTTGAAGCAATACAAGTACAATGGTGAATTAGAAATTACTCGTTGAGACTTAGAAATGATGAAGCAATAAATTAATGAACTCCTATGCACTTTCATCTCCATTAGAGAAAAAGGTTGCCCAGATGGTGAACCGAACCTCATATGAAGAATAGGTGTCTATTGTGATGAAGAATCGGATTAAACCATATCGAGGCCAACTGAAAATGCAGTATTTACCCCACTCTAAAGCCTTAATGGATGTGGGAACACAACTAGAGGAGGTTCTCATGAACCAATCGCCCTAGAATAAGACTAGAAACTGAAGGAATGTCCCTCCACACACAAACAAGAGGACTGAAAAATGAGGCACAACTATTGTTAACACTATTCAAACTCCAATACCTGCAGTTGCACCTTAGAATGTTGATAGATTCCATTAAATATTCCATCACATGTACTCTCCCATAAGTACATTTCATCAGGACCTCAAGAAGAAAAGTCTTTTAAAGCCTCAAAACCCCAGACTATTACTTGAAATCGTGCCAGAAGTCTTTTAGAGTGACCTCTACTATGAATATCATCAGATGACAGAACACTACCTGGAAGGACATAGAGATGTGAGGTTTTCCATCCAATATTTGATCGACCAAGGTAATATTATTGCACCAACTAAACCCAAGCCCAACGTTAACAGTAATCATCCACCTAACCATTACACAAGGGTGAAAGCCTTCACTACATAATACAAATTTAGAGACCCGTACCTTTGGATTGATCTTATCATCTAAACCACAGAGGTAGAACAACCAAGTATTGGGAGCCTCGTCGATCGACACCTGGATTATATAGTGCTAACCTGATCCTACATGGATCTGATGGTTTAGACACTCATAGCTTTGAAGGCAATTGGGCGGGATCCTCTAGAGATAAGCCTGTATCAACTAATATACCTAGTGTTTTAAGAAAATTCAAATGTTCTTTTATCAAACACGGTGAACATATATAAAACCTTTACAATCATTAGGAAGTGATGTATGACAAGGCATAGTAAGTGGAAGGGTACATAAGAGGATCAGAGAAGAGAGAAATCATCACAACTGGTTAGGGTGAAGATTTAAAAACTAAAGACAGTTAGGAATCATTGGCGTGGTCATATCCAAACAATTCAATAATCGAGTTATTAGTCGAAGAAGACTTGATTTTACACTTCAATGATCTACTTATATGCTCTTCTTGGGAATATGGGGATTACGTATGCATTCTAAACTTCGATGAGATTTTAGCCTAATTACTCACTCTAGACTGAGAATCTGGAGAAATTGACCACGTCACTCAGTCCAAAAGATTTATAAAGACCATGCCCTGAACCCTATTCCTTCAATAGAAAGTGATAAGAATAAAGTAAAGGAAGTACTCGAGAAAGATATAATAATGAAAATCAAAGATAATTAAGTCTTAGATAAACTGAAGAAGAAACATGATAATATTCCATATTAGGAATTCTCATGTCTTCCCACCCCCGTAGAGATTTTATTCTTAAGAAATTTTCTCAAAAAGTGGTACCTATCTTTGCCAACCTTGAAGAATTTATAGAGACAACTATCAACCTGAACTTCACAAAGATCATATCATTTGCCAATATCGATTTGCCTAAGACATGAGCATGTCATAACCTATTTTTGATCATCATTGTAAATGTCTAGGGGCAACTGATTCTTGTGGTACTTATAGATAATGGATCAACTCTGAATGCTTTCCAGTTAATAACCGCCAAATGTATGGGGATTAAACATGAGGATCTCACACCTACCACCCAAGATGTGAGAGCCTATACTAGCACCCACAGTGAAGTGATGGAGTCTAATAAGCTTAGTATTGGAATTAGCATAATTGACAACATCACCGAGTTTCAAGTGATTGATATACCCATTTCTTTTAATCTCCTTTTAGGAAGACCATGTCTCCATGAGATCGGGGGTATCATTTCATCATTATATCAAAACAAAAATTCTTATGTAGAGAGACTCTGATTACAAGATTTATAGATTCTATCCCACTCAAAGGATAACAAACAAACACTTCAGTCCTTAAAATCCAGCTTAATAGTGAGGACATATGTATCAATGATTTTCAGGTCGATCCATCGGTATAGATCATCTTAGTTGACACAAAGTAAAATATAAAATCGTCATATTCTAAATATGAATCTTGCAACGTCAGCCATATAATGAAGAGAATGAAGTTCAAACTGGGAATAAGACTCAGGATATATCTATAACGAATCAGTGAGCCCATTACAGTACCTCGGTAGTCTAGCACCCAAAGACTGGGATACAAGCAAAAAAATAATGACCTTATCTCTAAGGCACTGAAGGTCAAGAAGACCGAGTTAAAGTTACCAGGGGTTGCCCATACTACCATTCTTTATAGCCTCAATGAGGTGGAGGATTTTTACTTTCACAAATTCCCATAACCATGGGTAGAAGCCAACTCAGGAAGATAAATTCCAGGATGGGAGATCTTCTTCGATAACCATCCTATATGGATAGAGGAATAATTGCACAAGATAATATATTTGATTGGGAAACTGGACAAAACTTTTGCAAACTAGGACCCTCTTGAGGATTTAAAAAATAATGAAATATTATTAGAGGTGATGGAAAAGGATAATAATTGTACCTTCTGCCACCTACCAATAATTGAGAACACTTTTCAAGACGAGATCGCTTACATGCTTCGGGAGGAACCACCAACTATTATAATCTCCCTTTCGAGGAGAATACCATTGTGGCACACTCTTTAGACATACTTAATTATGACAATCCCATTGTCGATGAAATAAACATTAACTTTGAATATCCTTATGTGAAAAACATTGATGATGATAACTATGTCAATCAAAGTAATTAACTTAATTTACATAATGATAAATTAAAAGACCATCTAAAAGAGCTTAATAATAAACAAACCAATCTCACACAACCTATTAATGAAAAACTAATAGATAGCTTAGGATCTTGGAACAAGATAAAAGAAATCAAAATAGGATTCTGTTTATATGATGTAGAGAGGTTCGAACTCATATGACTCCTGAAAGAATACATCAATGTTTTCTCTTGGTCTTACATCGATATGCCGACAATCAACTTCAAGATTATTGTACATAATATACCCACATATCCAAAACCTAAGATAATCAAGAAAAAGCTCAGGAAGCTCAGGCCAAAATTATCCCTCAAGGTCAAAGAAGAAATCACGAAATAGCTCAATGTAGGCTTTCTAAGGGTAGTCGAATACCCCATCTACCTGGCTAACATCGTACCCGAACCAAAAATAGGAGGGAAGGTAACGATGTGTGTTAATTATAAATATTTTAATAAAGCTAGACCTAAAAATGATTACCCACTTTCGAAAATTAATATAATCATCGACAACACTACAGATCATGACCTAAAATTTATTCATTGATGGTTTAGTCGATTACAATCAGATAAAAATGCACCCGAAAGACCAAGAGAAAACATTTTGCAACACCCCTAGGTGACTTTTTATTATCTTTTAGAATCAATATTGATAGTTCCACTTACTAACCTTCACCCATGACACGATCCACAAGGAGGTTGAAGTACACATGGATTACATTATCATGAAGTCTAAGACATAGGAAGGATACATTATGACATTAAGGAAGTTCTTCGAAAGACGTAGGATGTATCAAATGCCCCAAAACTCCCAAAAGTGCATCTTCGGAATCACTAAGGGGAAGTTAATAGGATTCCTCATTAGTAAAAATGGAATCGAGGTAGACCCTACCAAAGTCAAGGCCATCTTGGAAATGCCACCACCACACACTGGAAGGAAGTCAATGGTTTTAAATAAGACTAGAGTATATTTATTAATTTATATCTCAACTGACCTCTATATGTGAGCAAATATTCAATGTGATTTGTAAAGACTCAACCAACATATGGAAATCCTCTTTACAAGAAGACTTTGATGGAATTAAGTAGTATCTTACTAACCCTCCTCTATTGGCCCCTCCACGACCTAGACATCCTCTTCTTGTGTATTTTATGCTCACCGACACTACAAAAGCGTCATGTGGGCTTGTTATGTCAAAGAATCCCATAAAGAATACGAGATATACTATGCCAGTCGAAAGATTAACGCATGCGAAGAATGGTATACGGACCTGGATAAATCTTGCCTAACTTTAGTATAAGCAACACATAAGTTAAGGCATTACATGGTTGACTTTGAAGTTAAGCTCATTTCCCAATGGATCCCTTAAAAATCTACTCAAAAAACCTATATTAAAAAAAAGGATAGCCAAGTTGTTATTCCTTCTTACTAAGTATAACCTCGAGTACGTACATGAGAAGGCCATCAAGTAGAAATCCATTGCAATTTAGTTAGATAAATCACCTTTGAAGGAACAAGATAAGATCTTTACCTATTTTTCAGATGAAGACATCCAGGTAACAAAAGTCAAGAAGAGTACATATGGCAGTTATACTTCGAGGGAGTCACAAATAAGAAAGGGTTTAGCATCGAGATGATATTGATTTCTCCATATGGGAGACACCAACTTATGACCATCAAGATAAGATATGATTGCACCAACAATATCATCGAGTAAGAACCTTTTATAGTGGGAATGAAAATAACTCCCAAAATAAGAAATTTGAAGGATCGATGTGTATGGGGACTCTGCGTCATCATCTACTAAATTTTGGGACATTAGGAAATCAGGGAAGAAAATCTTTTTCCCTATAACGAATACTTAGAGGAAATTACTACCTTATTCGACATTGATCAATTCTTCCATCGTCCAAGGGCTCAAAATAACTTCGTCGATGCATTGGATACCTTAGCCTCCAAGGTGGACATCCTGAAAGATGTAAATAAGGTGCAAGTTGATGTATGCAAGCAAGAGAAAACTGGGTTGAATTATGAAATGTGTATGATCGAGGGCATAGACGAAGGGCCATGGTACTAAGATGTAAAGGAAATTATCCAAATAATAAAGTATCCCTTTGGATATAAAAGGAAAGACAAGAAAACACTTCGATAATGCGATTCCCAATTCATTATGTGCGCCAAACACCTGTACAAGATGCATCATAATGGCTCCTATTCGTGATGTCTTGACAAAGGTGACATCGAAAGGGTAATGGACGAAGTCTATGGGGGAGAATATGGTCCTCACATGAATGGAAACATGATAGAAACAAATATTATTCGCCAAGGATATTATTGGATCACCTTTTAACATGACTATAGAAAATACAACCAAAGGCGCTCGAAGTGCAACGATTCATGAATTTTCAGCATCAGCCTCCGAGAGAACATTACAACTCAACGTCGTCCTGGGGCTTTTCAACCTGGGAATTTATATCATCGTGAAGGTTACGAAAAAAACATGAAACGACCATGAATTCATTCTAATTGTTATATATTACTTCACTAAATGGGTCGATGCAGGATTATATGTTGTGTTGAATGTGAAAAAGGTGGTTCAATTTGAATGAAAGAACATCATCTGCAGATACGGGGTGTCTTTTGAACTAATATCTAATAATGGAATTCTTTTTGAATCATAAGTCATAGATCACATTGAGGAGTACGTGATTCAGATATGCAAATCATCTCAATACCATCCTCAGACTAATGGGGCTATGGAATTAGCAAATAAGAACATAAAGACAATATTGAGCAAAATGATTAAGGGATGTCGAGATGGGCTGATTGTATTCTACACGCATTATGGGGATATCTGACCACCATTAGAAAACTTACTGGGGCCACACCATTCTTACTCATTGATGGGATGGAAGCCATGTTACCAAATGAAATGGAAATCCTCTCCTTGTGGGTATTATTAAAAAAATGGAATCTCTAAGGCAGATTGGATAAAAACCAGATGTGAGAAACTCTCATTGTTAGGCGAATGAAGATTACTAGCACATTATTATATGTAAGGATATTATAGGTGAATAACTATCGCATTCAGTAAGAAGGTAAAAAATAGAAGGTTCAAATAAGGGAACCTAGTTCTAAAAGAAGTCATTTAGGACCCTGAGGTAAGTTTTCAACCAATTGGATGGAAGGAATACTATGTGTGTGAAAGACTAATCTAGATTATCTTAAGAAATACTATGTGTACTGAAATACATTAAAAAGATAATAAGAACTACGTATAACCCGATCCTCTAGAATTGAAAGAAATGCATCAAGATCATTACTATGTCAACTTTGTCACATAATGAAGGTGTGTAGATGACCCTTCGAGGTTCGATCAATAAATCCACACCCCTCCGAGGGACTGAAAACTTTCTATTTTCTCTCATATGTTAGATTCCTAAAGACCAAAAGTCATTACGATGATAGAAAAGATTTAGAGCCCGCAAAGGACTCACTTTTTAGTAAAAAGTAAATGTTTTCAATACAAAGTGCAAATTTATCATTATCAAAAAACAAAATATTACATAAAGCTAATCAAAGTAAGTTACTTACTACACTATCAAAATACTCATAACCATCCACTTTATCCTCCGAGATACTCATATCCCAAGAACCACTACTCGTCTCTATGACATCAAAGGACTCCATATCTTGAAACAAGCTAATCCCGTGAACATCCTTAGATGCATGAAGAGTTAATACAAAGATCCCTCACAACTACTGAATCCTTCACCCTCTCCCAAATTTAAAGTAGATACTCTTCCAATAAGATTATTGGCATACGAAACAAACCAGGGGGAATACAAAGGAATAATGAAACCTTACTCCTCCAAAGGTCAGAGAACATGTTTATAAGATATAGAGACGAAGACGCAACCGGGTAGATATAAGCCAAAGGGGGAGGGATCTCCTACATTCTTCCGAATAAACGCATCATTCGTCGTAGAAACAGGAAAGATGTAAAGCGCAAAGTAAGGAAAGATGATGTGTCATAGTCGATCTCCAAGAAAAGTGCCAATGAAGATAAGAATGTACAAATTTAAAAAGCCACTATACCCATTCTCCTTCAATCTCCTTCATGTGGATAAGTGTATCTTATAAAGCATACTCAGCTGGTAGACATGGGAGAGACAAAGGGTCCTCATTGAAGCTTAACCTATCAAAAAATCATATATATACAGAAGTAGGGGGCTTACCCATCAAAGAGGATATTCAAGAGAACGAAAGGCAAAAAGGCCATTGATAGTCACACCCAAAATTAGGGGCATTAAGCTCTTACTTTCTTTTATCTGCAGAACTAGATGAATATCAATGCAGGTAGTGTCAGTAATAAAAAAAATGTCGAGACACTAATGCGTAAGCTAAGACACCTCTTCGTCCAGCTCAGTGCCCTCTTTCAGGGATAACATACAAAAAGAAATAAAGACCCACCATCAGATCAATTCCCTCTTCAGTAAGGAATTCCCGAGTAGTGAGGTGGTCTACTTCCATCAGCATAGTGAGATAAAGATTCATCCCTTACTCAAATACATCTTGGAAATGGGATGGTCCACACCATATCCTATCAAGAAGCAGTAGTCCTCAAAGGTCAGACATATTTCATCTAATGCAAAGCGGAATAAACGATCCTATGGGTACCAGAAGTGATCAATCGCTTGTAAGAAAGCCCAGTCAATGAACATGGTCCTCCAAGATAACAAAGGGACCAAACCATAACGTTACAACACTAAAAGAGACCAATAATCAAAGATATGAATATATGAGTCTATTTGGTAGTCCGGAGAGGCCTGATAATCAAAATTCAGAAGAGCCATCTAAAAAAAGAAGGTGCACAAATATTTCCATGCCTGAATTATGCAAAAAGAAGGCGGGATGTGGGAATTTCCAAGGGAAAATTCCTTTCAAGTTATACGGAGAGTGAGATGGTCGTTCAGTCCCTATATAGATAGATAGGTCCTTCTGTCAAAATAAGAATTTTAAGTATGCTCCTGCAGACTTGCTGACTGAAGATACACTTGACAAGACTCAATACGAGAATAACAACTCTAAAGGATCTAAAAATGTGGAATTATGATTCTTTGCCATTTTAGATATTTACCAAATCTTTTCATATCAATTTTTATCTATGTCATCATTATAATGAAACAAATCAAATAAACAAAAAATAAAAGGCATCTCTCATAAATGAGAAAAACATCCTTTATGCATAATGTTAGGAATAAAGGACAAACCCCTTAAAACATTAAATACAAAATATATTACAAAAATAAAAAATGCAATAAAAACTAAAATCGGTCTCGAGGCCCTTCAAAGGATAAGATATAGGAATACTCATCTTCCTCATCATTAAAATTCAATATGAACACCCAAGTTGCAGCTCCCTCTCGAATCACTAGACCTCCCCAAGGAGGTACAATAAATATGCCCCCCGATGCCTAGGATACATCCTTCGAGAAGACTCAAAGATGCCCATCGCGTGAACACCCGGACCACTACAAGGGAAAGGGCTCGAGATGTTCTCAATCATTGTACGCCCCTAGACTGAGATCTCATCACCCTAAGAATGAATGTCTAATATGAACGCATCGTATGGGACATCGGCTCCATCACAACTCGAGGAATGGTGAAAGATGTCCATAAGAGATCAATGCATCACAATGTAATATCAAAAATAAAGGAATACAATAAAACGGAATTGGATCAAAATAAAATACACACCTCAACTCTCTTGAGTGCTCAGAAATGAGGATTGGAGGGAGGAACCAACGCCTCGTATTGTATACCATCATCCTCAGTGTGTTAGACAGATAACCCAAGGACCCGAATGACCAACGGAGGAGGAAAAGATTGGTCTAATACTATAATAGTTCCTATGGTGGCTCCCTTATAATGAGGGACAATGATTAGGCATAAATTCTTCCCAATTTATCCCTTAATTTAGCTACTTTTAGCACCTCGAACAACGTAATTGATTTTACTTTATCTCATAATCTTGCTACTGACTTATCCTAACGAGTACACCGAGTTTCTTGTATTTCGTATTGATTTTATAGGTATTTTACGTCAAGAAACGAAAGAAAGAAATTGGAAGAATCGAGAAAGACAAGAAGGAAAGTCAAAAGGGAAAAAGTGTAATTTTTACTTGGAATTCGGATGAGGTACCTAAAAAGAAGTTGAATATATCATTTTCTTGAGCACATATGAAGAAACGACACCTCAATCGGAGTCCCGAAACAAAAGATATGAGCAGTCAAAGTTGAGAAAAAAGTCAAACAGGCAGACCGGTCCGCCCCTACCCCGGATCGATCCGTTGTGCGATACTCCAGAAGACCTCGGATCGAAAGAAAACCGAAGAAGGGTGAAAAATAAAAGAACTGGTACGCCCCAGATCGATCCGCTAATAAAAATAAAAGGAACTGATTCGCATGGGAGGCAGACCGATCCGCCTAAGGCCCGGACTGGTTCGGCTATCGAGATCTTGAAATCTTATCTTCTCCTAAGAAGAGTCCTAGTGTAGCTAAAACTCCTGAATTCTTGTAGGGTATAAAAACCCATTTTATTATCATTATTTGTACGGAGAATTTTAGTTAATTTTCCATTCTTTTCCAGAAACCCTAGTTTAGATACAATTTACAGTTTTAATTCTAATAGTGAAGATCAGTCATAAATTATTTGATTACCAGTTTTATGAATTGCTGATGTTACTTCTTTGGTGAGATTAGTGAGTTATTTTCTCTCTTCAATTCTATTCTACATCAATTCACAAGTTTTACTTAGAATAATCATGGTTTTGTGCAAATCAAACACTGTTTTCATTACTTTTAGCATGCTAGGCTAGATTTTCTAAGGCCGAGATACATGAACCCAACCTGATCTGCTAGTTGTATGTGTATAACATTAATCCTCTGAATGTAGTGATTGATTACGACCGTATTGCATAGGAACACAAAAATTATAGATCTTTAGATCTCGTTTGCCTCTGGGTAACCGTGATGCTTTAGAATGCAATTCGAGTGTCACTATCGCGATACCGATTTACTCGTCCTCAGATTAAGTATGATGCGGGCTTAAACCTCATATACGTAATGCTTGGGAGTACTAAATTTAGGGTCTAATTAATCAATTAAATTTACGATTAGTATTATAAGTGTAATACACTAGGGTTGGGGGATTGTATTCCCATCCTGTTTTTCTCATACATAGTTTAAAGTTTTAAATATTTCTTCATCAGTATTTTAGGTAATTAATATAATTGCACCTTTTCATAATTTCATAATTGCATTTAGTTGTAGCGAATTCTCAAAACAAATCATTTTTCCGTTTCCTTTAGAGTCAGAGTTAGGATTTCCTTATCTATCCAACGTCATCACAACTCTGTTGTCCTATTTTCCTGTGGATACGATCCCGACTTACCGGGTTTATTACTAACGCGACATGCTTGCACTTAAGCCTAGAGTGAACGTACATTAGAGACACTTTCTGAGTCGCGTCAGACAACATTAACAGTAGGCGGCCTCCCCTGAACAATGGCCCTCTCCAGTCTAGAGGACTACTGGCATCAGCCTTTTTTAAATGAAGTTTGCATACGGGATAGTGAAATCGAAGTGGGAGTTATCCACTAATAACCCCTGTGTATGCGTCTTCACATCATAAGGGGGAAGCAAGTGCGATGCCCTTATCATAAAAGGAGTTAACTAAGATGGGAAAGGCCATTGGCGGATAAAACTATTATCCACATAAAAGACTATGGCCCCATAATTACAGAGGAGTAGCCTAGATGCGATATGGGGAGAAGCCGTACTCGCGGTCAATGCCCTCGGGATAAAATCCAAGGGAAGAAGATAACTTATAGGTCAAGCAAGCATAATGAGAAAGGGACATGGAGAAATATAAAAGGAAATAAAAATTTAGTATATACCCTATCTGCATTCATCCCGCTCAGCAAGGTGTGAATATCTCCTAGAGTATAAACTTGTAAGCCATCCCCATTATTGGCCTTCCTCCATCTCCTTGGGTGAGACCAATAGTCCTCCTTCTATAATCTCAAAATGCCTCGGTGGACTCTGAAGACCTCAAGATCCCAAAATGCATGAAAAGAAACACAAATAATCAATAACATATTAATGGAAGTTTAATTGAAAAGGGAAAGACAAAAAAAAGAGAAAAGCATACCTCCTAAGCTACTATGTAACCAACGGGAGTCTTTGTCACCCGTCTAGAGAGAGCCCTCATGCTGAAGTAGGGCAACCCCAAGAACGAGATGCACTAGTCATACTTGCGAATATAACTAAAGCAGCGAAGAGGGAACAACAAACCCTCATGAATTTCCTTGACATGAGAAGAATATATGGTATGGCCAAGAATGAGGTGCAAGAAATATTTCATATACTGAGAAATCCTCATCGCATCCTCCCCTAAAATCCTCTTCAGCGCCTTCATGTGGGCACCTAGGGAGGTGAGAGAACAAATGCCACATCGGAGAGGGTAGAAGGAAGGAACCCTAAACGCTGCTCGAATGGCAATCGTCAATAGTCAAAGGTAGTGGAAGTTCAACATCTGGAATTGTCAAAATTATAGGATGGTCAATACATGTAAGTCTAGGGGTGAGTGTTATCTCATCGACTAGAAGGTGAAAGGGGGAGGTTGTGTCCCACCCCTATCTGCTAGTGACTGTATTTTAGAAGTAAGATGCTTCGTCACCAAAATATCCAAAAAGGGACCGAATTCCAAGCCCCATACTCTGTCCTGGACAATGACGAGAAAATAATCACTGGTGCATAAATCCACCACCCGCTTAGGGAAACCCTTAAACCGAAAACGGGTGGCGCTGTCCTCCTGATGATATTGTATAAAGTAGAAAATAATAATAATAAATAAAAGAGAGAATAAAATGTCGCAATAATACTTCATAAGTAAAGGCATAAAATAAATAAAAAAACATATTATCACGAAAAAATTAAATAATGCAAATAAACGTGTACCTAACCATGACGCATACCGTCAAAAAGATGCTCGGCAGGCTTCTGTAGCAAGAGGGTCTGATCCCCTAGTTAGGGCATATGGTAGCGCATGGCTAAATCCCTCACCACCCTCTTAATAGGAATGTTTATCCCCGCACAGTCATCGGGATCCTCATCCTTAGGCAAAGGCCTGGAATTTGGGAGATCACCTAAGATAATCTCTAATAGCTCCCCAACTTCTTTTTCAGCTAAGACAGAGCACTCGAATGGAAAACACTCATGAAACCTCAAAGACAGAGGAAACTAAAGCAGTATATGAGCTGGAGAGATAGTGAGAATTGAAAAATAAAGAGAAAAGCCCAAATCTGCCTTATAGAGATAAGGCAATCCTTTGATCTAGCAGTTAAACACGCACTTGCCCGATCAGTCAAGAAAGCCTTATATAGAGAGGGCAAGCACTTGAGTGCTCGATTAAAGACGTGCTTGCTCGATTGGTCAAGAGGCTCAATGCTTGATCGATCGGTCAATCGCACAAGAATCAATAAAAAAACTTTGCTCTTCTTAAAAAATTCCAAAAGCCAAAATTCATCAAATTCAAAAATTATTTTCCCGCTTGAAAATAAAGATTCATCAATCCAAAAAAAACATTATTTTTAAAAAAATTCAAAATTTTAAAAATTCATCATAAATCAGAAATTCAAAATTCGTTCACCAAAGTCAAAATTTAAAAAAAAATCATCATATCATCATTAAAATTCAAGAAATCAAAATTCTTTACCAAACAGAAGAATAAATAAAAAAATTTCTTATTTCCAAACAAACTCTCCAATTCCTTGAACCCACCTCATGTGGACGGTTTCAACTAGTCGGGTGTTTCTTTAAACACCTTGTCCCATGTGGACACCTTCCATCATTATTCCGTGTATCAATAAATAACTTGCCCCATGTAGGCATTTTTTATCACGATTTGGTGTATCGAAAAATACCTTTTCCCATGCAAACACTGTCCATAAGAATTAGATGTATCGAAAAACACATTACCTCATGTAGACACTTTCCATAATGATTTGGTGTATTGACAAACACCTTATCCCATGTGAACACTTTCTATAATGATTTGGTGTATCAATAAATAACTTGTGACATGAGGACGCATCCCATAATGATTTAGTGTATCCACCAACTACATATCCCATGCGGACACTTTCCATCATGATTCGATTTACCGATGAACACCGTGTCCCAAGCAGATGCTTTCCATAATGATTCGGTGTATCAAGAAACCCCTATTCCCATACAGACACTTGATATAATATTTTATCCCATCTCATTTCAAACAAAAAATATTGTTAAGCCGTTAGACAATGCATCGTTGGCTCCTACAGACATTACCCTTTACCTATAGAATACATTTGAGAAAGAGTTACAATCCTTCATGAAATTTACAAAATGATTAACTCTCCAAGGGAGCCATCCAGAGCATCTCATTGGAAATAAATGAATTCCCTAGCAATCGGAGAATGGGTATCTCTATTTATAACATCCTTCACCCAAAAATGAACTTCGTTCTTAAGAGGCTCTCTAGACACCCCATTATGCTCCATGAAGATAGAAATACCTACAATGGTCATCCAAAGGACCAAATTCAACCCAAAACTCAAGAATACCTCCATAAAAGCCCAAAAACCAAAGAAACCCACAAACAAACTACCCAAATGAGTCAAGAAAACCCAAAATGGGCCCAAAATCCCAAATGGAAACGTGCTTGATCGATCGGTTCAGGGTATATAGTACCCTTTACCGATGGGTCCTTGCTCTAAAAACTTGCCTATAAAAGGGGGCACCTAACCTACCATCTCAGCGCATTAACTTTGACTTCTGAAATGCTAAATATTTTGACCCAAAGCTATTTTCTCTTGAAATAGCCCAAAAACTCTCTCTACTTATTATCAAAACCCTCTTCAAGTTTGGATCTAAACTTCTAACTCAAACTCCAACTTCTCTTTTCTCATCTAAACCCAAAAGAAGCTAAATAACCCATTTCTCCCTTTTCTTACTTTTTTCTTTTTAAAGGTACTTTCGATTAAAAGTAACCTTAGATCCATTCTAAAAAGGGTGGTTCTAAGTTGAAATATTGTCAAAAATGAAAAGGAGCACATGGAACTTTATAGCTACATTATCTCTTACTCATTTATTTTGAACCGTTGATATAGAAATGGTGGTGTTTTGTTGCAACACCACCCCAAGTTATTTTCTTTGTCTTTATTTATTCCATTAGACTTGTTCTTATTCTAAAGGTCATGTCTGAACTAAACTGACTTTGATTCTACCTACGTAGGATACGTAGGTTATTAGAGAATCCCGATTTCTAAAACTTAAGTCGAATCTTGTACATATTCCTCGATTTTCACTTTTATTCTCAAAAGGCAAACAAAAAGATCTAAAACCATGGAATAATTTCATGTATGTTAGAGTATCACTAGATCGGGGGATTTTATCTACTATTTTATTTTTAATGTTAGAAGTTCAGTCATTATCTCATCATTGTGTAATTTTATAAGTGTATCAAACTTGTACAAGTTCTTTCATTAATTCAAACCATACATATTTTTAGATTTAGCTTTGTTTCATTATAAAAATTCCTCGATAGATCAAAGAAATACTATATCTTTATCATTAAACCTCTATATGAGGTTAAATCCTTCTTGCTTCTCCATAAACTACATGGAATTTGAATCACTTTGTGCTTGTATACAAGCTCACTAGGATTGTCGTCCGAGTGAACATATCCAACTTTATAAAGAGAGTGCGCTATTCTCTAATGAAGCAAACTTATTTAATTAGATGTCAATCCCGAAACAAATTTTAATTCTTATTAAGCATATAACATGCAACTATGTGATTCAAATTAAGCATGTAAAGAAATCACGATTTCAGGAAAAAAAAATCGAAAGGGAAAACCCTTTTATTTCACTAGAGTTCTCAAATCGCAACTTACAAATACAATAGAGAAATACATAAATGATTCCCTCGAGAACCACAAAGATCGCAATCTTCCTTTAGCAATGAATTCCCTCAAGAACCCACAAAGACTGCACTCATCAACAATGATTCCCGCAAGAATCATAAGAGTAGCAATAGAGACTCATTCTCAACAAGGTCAGCAGTGAAGACTCATTCTTTACAAAAGTATCTTCAATATAGAAGTGCTTTGGGTTTCAAAGATTATTCAAAAAAGTATATGGGAAAGATCGTGTGAATAAAAAAGTGTTTTTGACCTATAAAAAGTGAAGACCTAAAGTAGCCGTTTTGTAGTAGTTCGAACACAAAAATCGAGGCGGCACAATCTCGTTCGAACGAGAAGCAACAATCATTCTAATGAAATAGAGATGTCATTCGAATGGCATGTACATCACTTTTAACAAGATGAAAAAAGTCAAGACAGTAAGCCCTCGTTTGAACCACGACTGATGAATGCATCAAATGAGCTTCTGATGACATGTAAGTTTAAAAACTATTGGAAAACTATTTGAAAACTATCTCGTCTTGACAAAAAAAAATTATAATAATTTCCAATTACTTTGTAAAAAATCCACGAAACACAAAAAAAATCCATACCAATATTACGTCAAGTCGTGGAGCATGTGGAAGTTGCTTGATAATCGGAAACGTCATCTTGAACGTGTCAACGTGAAATCCCATAATGAAAGTAACGGGATATGCCATACTTGATGTAGGCTAGAATCTATAGGCAAGTCCAAGATACTAGGGGAACTGATAGAAATTGTTCACTTAAAAATCTCCCCCTATAATTATTCTGGTAAAAACTAAAAAATACAAATTATCCAACAAGTCCTATACAAATCTAATACCCTCACAGAAACTCAAAAATGAAAAGATATAAAACATGTACAAGACTTCAAAATCTTCAACTATCCAAATCTTCAAATCTCTTTCTTTCTCTTGATCTTCTTTTTGGGAGCTTCGTCAAATGTGAACTTTTCAAATGCTCATGAAAGTGTACCTACACAAAATTGACAAAGAAAATATACCTTTATGACATATCGAGTTTTTGAAATAAGATAAAACTTATAAACGTGTAATCAACTCTCCCCATAATTCAAACTCTCACTGTCCCATAATTCGTTCTTCCCCTTTTTGTTTGTCTGAAATAGACAAGGAAAAGAATAAAAAAAATAATAAATACGAGTGTCTCAGAGTAATCATATAATATAATTACAAATATAATGCGAAAAAAATCAAGTAATGATAAACAAAGCAAAACCAACTATTTTTTATTTTAAAGAAATTTTCAAGCAAAAACATTTTTAAAAAAATGACACACCATGAACTAAAACTAAGATAACCAAATCGTGAATGAATAATGAATGGGTGTGAAAAAATTTGATGGAAAATCAAGTGAAATAATTATAGCATATGTGCATGATGAATTTTGGATACTCCTAACGAATGAACTCAAAGTCGTCCTTAGGTGTAAAAGTGTTGAATTCAAATGATATAGACTCAGTCTAATCAATGAACCAAAATTTAAAATCATTTTCACACCAATAGCACCCAAAACTATGTAATGCTTTTACGAGACTTTTTCAAGGTGTGCAAACCCATTGATCTTTGATTTACTCCCTCAAAACTCACATATAAAATATTTCTCTCAACTCTTTTGTTTGAAGAGATCAATGCTCATATGTAGGAAAGCATCAATATTTCTTTTTGTAAATAGTGGATATTCACGCAAAGATCTTTTTACTTTTGTAGCCCGAGACATTGCATTTAAATTAACACATTTACCGGCAATATAAATTTCAATTTTTCCAATCCAGACAATAGTTCTTACAAGCACTACTTTTACTATGTCGTTTTATCGCATTTGGTTCGTTTTAAAGGCAGGATTGATATGAAAATATTTTGACCAACATATGATAGGAAAGTCCAATTCTCAAATAAATTTATGCATGTGGGCATTAAAGGAGATAATGAGCCAAACATGAAGAAAGTACTCACTAATCACATCTCAATGACTCAAAAACATTATAAAGTACAAAGATGAAATGATATTGTCTCTCAAAACACTTTCAAAAAGTCATGTGGATAATGGAATGAAATTGTGACTTAGCAATATTAAATGTCTACCCATGTACGATGTTAAATAAACTACAAAAATCTTTTCGTACTTTTCAAAAAAAATTCCGAAAATAAAATATTTTTGGCCTTTTCACTTTTTAAAAAAAAAATAGAAAACCTTTTCGTATTTTTCCAAAACATTTCAAGAAAAACAAAACTCTTTTTGGTTTTTTTGAAAAATATATCAAAATGTAAAAAGGTAAATACAATAATAGTACACACTAGCAATAGGCATGAATATATAAATATGAAAAGCATCCTACGCTAGTAAACAATTCTAAACATCAATCATTAAGTCCGGAGCTATTCTCCAAAGGAGGTGATATCCTATGAAAAACATCCTTCAAATCGTGTGATGTTTTAACTAAGCACTAAACTTTCTCATAAAAATACTCAAAATCTCTAATGTGATATGCAGGCGCATGGATGGTAACATGTGTGGGAGTGCGAAAGGAAACACATGTAGTAGCTTATCGTGAAAGATACCTATGTGTATTTTCTTAAAATGGGAATAAACATGAATGGGCTTAGGAACACCTCTCTCAAAATGTTTAGGACGTGCTCTCCTATGGGGAATAGGGAACCTAGGTGGTTTAGGTTGAGAACCATAATGATCTATCACAAACTTGGGAACTGACTCGGGTACAATATGGGAAATGGACGCACCGTCATATCCTATTCCTAGTCTCTCAACATTACCCAAAGCGAGATCGGGGAGCATCTTTCAACCCTTCTTAGACGTGTCGTCTAAATTGACCTTGAACTCCCGAGCGCGTTCGAGATCTCTTTGGAGTTGGGATACACGGGATTCAAGTTTCTCACGAATCTTCAATGAAGATTAAAGATCTTTTATAAGACTAGCCATGGTGTTGGTCAATTCACTCTTATCCCGGTCTAAGATGATCGACTGCTCAAATAAACTTTCACCTTCTCGAGTTGACTTGCCTACGCCTCACACACCCTCAAAACTTCTATCTCTCTCTCTACAAATCTATTACCTGAAGAGATAACTCCTTATTCATCTTTTTCATCTTCAAAGTCTTAGTGTATAGATCACTAAAGGCTTTTTGGATATCCCCGTCTCCCTCACTCGCAATATCATCCTCACACTCACTCGAATGGCTCGAAACATCATCGAGGCTCTCACCTTTACAAGTATCCTTATCTTCATGGGACAAAATAGATGTGTCGACGTTACTAGCCATGAAAGCAATGCACTTCTCATGTGGTGATTCTTCCCCGCAATCAATCGACTCGATGTCACTATCGTTAAGAGTGGCTATGTTAGCTATCTCTTTTACCTTTCTCTTTAGGATAGTGGGACATTCAAAAGCCTTGTGACATTTTCCCTTGCACTCAAAAGATCTTACCTCTTCCTCTTTCTCACCGCTATCCTTGACCTCATTTTTCTTTTTCTTTTTCTCAATAATCTTTTTACTGGAAGAATTATTTTTTGTAAATTTTGAGAAACTTCTCTAAAACTTTTGTAAACAGGGCTAAGTCATCGAAATCAACCTCTCCCTTAGATTCGAACTCATAAACTTTATCCTTTTTCTTTTTCTTAATTTTATTCTTTAAATCTATCCCTCTTCCCTTAGGCTTAATGGTTTTGGGAAACATATAGATGTCATAAGTTTGAAGGTCTCCTACGAGTTCTTTTAACCTAAGAGAATCTAAGACCCCTAAAGAGTTAAGCATGGTGAACTTAGGTTAAAATCTTTTTCACAACTCTCGACTCCTTAATTCTCTCACCCAAATTAAAAATCATGTTAAGAATGTCTGACAATCTAGCATAAAATTCATCGAAATACTCAAACTGTAACATAGTGATGGCCTCAAACTGGGTGGTCTAATTTTGAAGCTTAGATGCCTTGACATTGTTGGCACCTTAGTGTGTCAATTGGATGATATATCATGCTTCCTTAGATGCAGTGCATGTCATGATGCAATAGAACTCATCAGGGGTGACATCCCCAAAAAAGCACTAAGTCCGCGGGTGTTATAGGTACTCAACTTAAAAAAATTATAAGTCCAATCAGAAACAAGTTTGGGATTAATGTCATTCCCAATTGTGATAGTTGGAGGATTCCACCCTCTTTCACATACTAGCCAAACTCTCTCATCAATAGCTTTAAATAAGATCTCATACGGGACTTCCAATATGCATAATTTGTGTCATCAAAGACAGGCATCCGATTATATATGTTATCCTTCAAAAAATTTGATATTTTTCAAAATCAATTTTTTAAATGATTTATATATCAGATTTTTAAAAAAAAAATCAATTACATAATAAAGTTGTGTAAATGGCTCTGATACCAATTTGAAGAGAGTGCACTATTATTTAATGGAGTAAACTTATTTAATTAGATGTCAATCCCCAAACAAATTTTAATTCTTATTAACACTAGAAAATGCAACTATGTGATTCAAATAAAAAATGTAAAGAAATCAAAATTTTAGTAAAAACCCCAATGGGAAAAATCTTTTATTTCACTAAAGTTTTCAAATCGTAACTTACAAATACAATAGAGAAATATGGCAATGATTCCCTCAAGAACCATAAAGATCTCAATCTTCCTTCAGCAATGAATTCCCTTGAGGACCTATAAAGACCGTAGTCGTCAGCAATGATTACCACAAGAATCACAATGCAGGCATAGAGAATCCTTCCCTTCAAGGTCAGCAAAGAAGACTCCTTCTTCACAAGAGTAAATTCAATATAGAGATCCCTTGGGTTTCAAAGATGATTAAAAAAAGTATATGGGAAAGATCGTGTGAATCAAAAAGTGGTTTTTCCCTATAAAGAATGAAGACTTAAGGCAACAATTCAGCAATTTTAGTAAATCAAAAGTCTTAATAAATTTTGTCTAGAAATTTGGTATTTATAGGCGGACATAAATGTAGCATAATATCGTTCGAATGATAAGCAGAAGTCGTTCTAAAGACATAGTGATGTTGCTCGAACGACATGTACTTTTCTTCCAACAAGATGAAAAAAGTCGAGAAAGTAAGCCCTTGTTTGAACCCCGATTGATGAATGAATCAAATAAGCTTCTAATGGCATGCAGATCGTTTGAACGAGATGTATATATCGTTTGAATGAGGCGGTAACAAAATCCATATGAATATTACATCAAGTCGTGGAGCATGTTGAAGTTGCTTGATAATCAGATCCGTCTTCTCGAACGTGTGAGCATGAAATGCCATAACAGAATTAATGGGATATGCCATACTCGATGTAAACTAGAATATATGGGCAAGTGCTACATATTAGGGGCAATGAAAAAAAAGTTCCTTATAATTTTTAATATTTATCCTTTGTCTATAATATCCACACATGCTTCCCACATTGCACTATATAGTCTATAGAAATACTAACTGTTTTCATTTCATTATTTTTTATACCACAGCATGCTAAAATAAATGTTTTATAATTATATTTGAGACCTAAATGGTAAAGAGAGTTCCTAGAACATTTTCAATTCGTTACCCAGTCTTCGAACATATGACAATTGGGTTAACATGCTAATAACTATCCCTCACGACGTCTCTATAGAGACCTACCCATATTTTATCTGTTTGGTGTACAATACACTAGCTATTCCATTTTCACATTTCCCTAAAAAATAGAGCTCACCCAATTGAGGTAGAGACCCCACGTCACAGGTCGAGGGCATAGAATGGAGAAAACATGGGGTTCTTAAACTTATTACACTCCTTTTGAACTAACTCACACCTTCACCTTTTCCCAACAAATCTAATCAAGTTGGAGACCTCCTTAACATCAATGAGAATCTCTACATATCTGATGTCTTGATCAATCGATAAAAAATGTTTCTCTTAAACCAACTCGAAAGTCTTTTTCTTTACAGAAGTAGTATCCATTTATTCCACATTGAATAATCCCTTAAAATTAACCACACAATCACAATATCCAATGGAATAAATGTCCTAAGTTGTAAAAAGATTTTGAGTGGCAAAAGTGGATAGTGGCTTACAAATGTTCTTCTACATCCTTGTTATTTATTAATCTATAAAAGTTTATCAAATGAAAGGAAGAGAAATATAGAAAAATATGAACAAGGGTGAACTTGGATTATTTCGCTAAAAGGTTTAAGTTCTTAAAGAGGAAGAACTAAAAAATCTAGTTTATCTCTTGATAAAATTTTCTCACTTGATATTTTGAGACGTTATTTGAGAAATGAAGGAAATATGGGTGAAGTATATTATATAACAATTATTAATATAATGCAGACAAATTCATGTTCCTAAAATGATTTTAGAGAGGGGGAGAGAGGGGGAGCTATTATGTCCTATTAGCCAAAAAGTTGTATGTTAAGAAAGTCTTCGAAAATATATTTTTACATTAAAAAATATCTAGGATTTGGGGCCTTTGCATAAAAAAACGGGAAAAGGATAAGGACACAGATTAGCCTAAGCAATTTTGACTAAGGGCATGTCCAAGGAAGAATCTTCATTGAGACGATGAAAATATTTGTGTCGTCAAACTATACGTGAAGCCAGGTCACGGACAGAACCAGAGTTTTGCCAATGAAACTCACTCCATCAGCGACCTTTAACTCTTGTTATAAGTGAATTATTGAGTGCATTATTTTGTATATTTTATACCCAAATTTATACATTGTTAGTCCCATTTTAGTGTATTTAATAAGTTCTTAGGACTATTTTATTAAATAGAGGAAAAAATATGACAATGATTGAATTCATATTGAAAATGGCAATTTTAAGTAAAAAATGGGCACTTCGATAATTTTATAATATTCTTGTGCTAATTTGTGAAAAAAGTTGCCTAGTGAAATTTTTGCAGATAATGATGGAATTTGGTGCAAATTGATGATAAATTCAAAAAAGGCGCGAAAAGCTGATTTTTACGGTCGTTCGAAAAAAGCTATTTTTTTGCACTTTCGTAAAAAAGACATAAATTTTTATTCTCCGATTTTGACAAAACTCGGCATGCGTGTTCAGCAAAAAAAGATAAGAGTTTTTGAGTGGGCAGAAATTCCGTCCTTTATCACAATTCAAAGATTAAAGAGGTGGAGAGATAGCTACCAACACCATTCGACCAATCAAAAAGAGTCCCACCACAACTCAAATACCTTACCACTTGTCCTATAAAAATGACCCTTGGGCTTATAATTTCGGAGACAATTAGAGAGGAATTTCATGGAGGATTTCGGGGAGCAACTTTGAGTGATTGTACTCAATTTGAGGGCCAAGTTTTTATCATTTTTTTAGAGGATTGAAGATTATTGCGAGAGAACTATTTGTAAGTTTGGTTTATTAATGAAGATCTCTACTCATTCTTGCAATTTCTCGTTCATTATGGTAGCTTGATTCTTATATTAGGAGTCGGGTGAAGTTTATCATAGTTAGATAATATTGTCACGTTAATTTTATCGTTTTTTATTCCCTACTTGTTTTAATTGTTATTAAAGATTCGGTATTCACTTTAAAGCGACACGAGAGTGTGTTTTAGGACCTTCAAGATTGTTTTGTCAAATCAAGTTTTGAGATTTAAAAATAGTAATTTTTGATGGATTATGCTTGCACTTTGATTGTTTTGATAGTCCATACTTAAATACATTTGCAAACTTTAAAACTTGTATTTTTTAAGGGAATAGGAATTTTAGCCGTCTATTAGAGACGTTAAAAATATTTTGAACATAACCGTCATATTTTCCAAATTAAACGCGACGAGAGTCGGTTTAATTTGAGTTATAAAAAGGGAATGACAACATTAAATTAGTGTGCAATATTAGTTACGTGATAAATGGACCCCAAATCCTAATTATTTGCAAATATCTTGTGTTACTCTCATTTATCGTAGTTGATTTTATTAGTGTAATTTATAATTATTCTCTACCCCATTTGATCTAGTTGGACAGTTGAAATTCTTTTAATAATTAAAATTGACAAATTCTCGTGGGTTCGACCTGTACTTGCACTCGCTATTCTCTAATGGCCCGTGCACTTGCGGTATTTTATAAAATTGACAAGATGAATGTCTTGGTTTTTTCAAACAAACGTTTTTTTAAAAAAATATATTTTCATATACAAAAATATTACGATATTGTTTGATGACAAACACAAACACACTTACAGGTTTTAGAAAAGATTTCATCATTCTAATTTCATAACCAATAAAATTCTAAGTCCACTAGGTCCTATTACATTCATCCTAAATGTGATCATGTGATGACGTGTATGAGCAAAGGTCAAATTTAAGATCTTAAACGTTAAAGAATATTTATGTTAGAACAAAGACCACTTGGATGGACATAAAAATGTATTTGAAAAACTGGAATAGGAAAATACAACAAAGTGAGAGAATATGATCATAATATACTCTTATAATCTCCCCCTTTGTCTATCCCATGGCAACACACACAAAATAATGTTATATGTAAATGAAAAAACTCTATCACATATGACTAGCTCAATTAAATGCTACAAGATTGATCACATTTACATGAAATTAAATGATATAATACGCTCTCCCTCTTTTCAAGAAGTGATTGAATTATGTTTTCCTACACATACTAGCAAACTCATTAAAATTCCAAAATGTAAATACAAATGTTATAATATTTAGTGAGACATGAAAAGATATAGTCATATAATTCAGGGAAATATCTTTCACCCTAACTCGCATATAATCATAAATACTCCTCCTAAATAGGTATCTCATTTACGTAATCCCCCCCCCCCCCCCCCCCCCAATACAAAATCCTCCCTCTTTCTGTAATGGCATAGGCAAAGGAAATCATATAAGGATACAATGAAATTAGAGAAAATGAGTTTATCATAATGTAGAAAATAAGGAATAATTTATGAGGTAGAGCATATGGATGGGAAAGAAAATAATATAAGTGAAGTCTTAAGAAACCTACTCCGAGTCTTAATAAACTTCGATATACGCTCCTCTTATGTATTTACCTCCTCGGGAACTAATTTTTCCCATCTAGAAAAATCTCCTTCATATTCTGCCACCGTTCCATTTCCTTTAAACACATCCATCAGTTTCCTCCTCATTTCACTCTGAGTTGGGGAAGGAAAATACCGTCGATCAAAGAGTTCCAAAAAATCTATTATAGCCAAAGTATCTCTCTGTTATAATGTGGTGACAGACTCCCACCATTGGAGAGCTGGACCCGTTAACTTAAAGGTGGCTAAAAATTTCTTCTGCATCTCACTACACTCAACGATACGGAGGTGCCTTTCTACACTATTCTTCCATTGACTTGCATCCCTAGCAACAACTCCCCCCGAGAATTCTGGAGGATGCCCCTTACTAAAATCTTCCTTCGCTCTTTCCCACAAAGACGGTCCTGAATGGGTTTGGGCTGCTTGGACTGCAGATTGTTGTGCCATCGTAGAAATGGCAGCAGTTACTGCTTGTGCCACAATATTGGCGACTTCATCTGTAGTCATGTTCCTTTGAGGCTTTTGGGGTTCCACATCCCCTTTGTTTGCCCTGCCTGAACGACTTCTCTTCAATGGCATCTAAGACAAGAACAATTGTATCAGAACGCCTTTCAAATGTTTTCAAACCACAGAAGAAATATGGACGTGTGAATACAACAGTCCTAATATTAAGGCTCTACACCAAGAACGCTTACGGAAGATCGTAGTAACCCACACATATCCTAAAGACACTAGAACCTGATGCTCCAATACCATCTGTAACATCCCGCTCAAAATAATAACGGGTGGCCAGCCCTATACTACATTAAATCAGGTGTCTCAGATGGCTCAGACTCAACATGAAATGGCAACTGTAAGGACACAAATTTCCAATTGAGTCCATATATAGTTTTGGCTCAATTTCGGACAAAAACATTTATTCATAGGATAGTATGCAATTATAATACTCTCAAGCCTATGAAGTGTTTGTTGAAGTCGTAGCGGCAAAGAGCATAAAGCTTCATCAAATATGCCGGTTTGCATGCCTCGTTTCTACGTCATCAACCATAGTTCCATGCTCCCAAGGTATGAATGAAATATTATATATATAGGATCTTGGAACAATGTTTATTGGGTGTTAGGTTTTATTAAAACTGTGTTTTATTTTCAGAAAGAATTAATTAAAACTTTAAAATAATTTTATAAAGTTTTCTGGGCCAAAATCGAATTTTCCAAACTTTCTAGTCTTTCGTTCGATATAGTCGTTCGAGCGAGATTGTCGTTCGAACGAAAATGTCGTTCGAACGAACCTGCCAACGAGTTCCCACCAAAGTATACAGCTCCATCGTTCGATATGTCGTTCGAACGAGATTGTTCATTCTAACGAGATATCCAACGAGTTCAATTTGGAACGTCGTTAGAAGTCTCGTTCGAACGAGATTTCATTCGAACGAAATGTCGTTCGAACGAGATGCCAGGCGTGAACAGTTTTTGGCCCACTTCCCCACTTGGTTTTTAACCAACTTTTTTAGACTTTATGATGTGCGGGAATAACATTTTCTAATCTATCTTTTCCAACCTAGTTTATCTCTTAGAGAGAGTTTGAGAGAAAAAATTGTTTTAGGAAAATGTTCATGTTTTAAGTGAGATTTTTAGAGAAAAATATTTTATCACTCTAGTGCTTTACACCCATATTGTTTATCCAATTTCTTATATACATATCAAATTGCTTGGAGTTTGGCACCGGTTTTTTCTCTACCGAATTCAAGAAGAGAAGTTTCGGGTTTTTCTTCCACCACCCACAAAGAAAGAAGAAGTGTTTCTATGTTAATTTACCCACACGGAGAAAGGCTCCATGCTCGGGTGACGGTGACCATATAAAGTCACATCGGTGGATTACGAGACCGCGGTGGTATTCCAAGGTTATTCGCTAGGAAGAGGTGTCTACAAGAAGAAGCGTCGAGGCTTGAGAGGGATCGAGTCGTGCATTGTAAGTCTATCTGTCTTGTACTTGTAATTTCGTATCTAGTGGATTTGTGGCCAGGGCCATTCGAGGTTGTTTCCCGTCTTGGGTTTTTCCTCGTACATCGCGGCATAGTGTGATTGGTTTATTTTATCTTGCATAATAACGTAGAACGCATGCTTAGAATAATTCAAGATAAAATTCGGTTTAAATCGTCACACTCATTTAATTTGGGACTAAATTAAATATTGGGTAAAGTTTATTTAATTCAAGTCATTTGCTAAAATTTGGTTTCGCCTAACTTGCTAATATCTCTAAATGTGACTTAGGCAAATTCTAGGACTTGGATTGATGAATCGGTTTAAGTGAATATATTGTTTGATTTGATTTTTGTGAACCATCTTACGCTTCCGCATCTCAAGATTTAATTTAAAAGGAAATTAAGTTTGATTTGATTTGATAAAATTAAATTATCAAAATCCGGGGATCCAGATTATTCAAATTGGTAAGAGCCAAAGCGATAAATTATTTCGTTAAAGATTCTTTAAATTTTTGGCTAAAATGGATTTTTCCCCATTTTCAAAATTTCCTATTTTTGATGGTTCAAACTACGCGTATTGGAAAGCGCAAATGAAATTGGCACTAAAATCTATCGACGAAAGAGTTTGGATGTCTATTGTTAACGAGTGGTCTCCACCAACTTATTTAGTTAAAAATGAACGTGTAATCAAACCCGCCGATAGATGGACTGAAAATGAGTTTAAACTTTCTAATTTCAATTCCCGTGGTTTAAATTACTTGTTTAGCGCTGTCACACCGGATGAATTCCGACGTATTATGACGTGTGAGACCGCTAAAGAAGCTTGGGATATTTTACAATTAGCTCATGAAGGAACTAGTGTCGTTAAAGCTTCAAAACTCCAAAACCTCACCACTCAATTTGAAACTATCAAAATGAATGAAAAAGAAACTTTTGATGAATTTTATGCTAGACTTTCTGATATTGTTAATTCATCTTTTAACATGGGAGAGAAAATACTCGACAACCGAGTTGTAAAGAAAATTTTAAGGTCCCTTCCCGATAGATTTATTCCAAAAGTGACCGTTTTAAATTCTTTACCCACTTTAGCCTCTACGAAATTAGAAGATCTTGTAGGTGATTTACAAACATATGAACTAGATATGTTTCCCTCTAAAACTAAAAAGAAAATCGAAAAGGGCGTTGCGTTAAAAGCCCGAAAAGAGGTCAAATAAGTAGTAGAGAGCGATAGTGATAGTGACTCGGAATACATGGCTTTATTTGCTCGCAAATTTAGAAAATTTCTTAAAATTAACAAAGATAAATTTAAAAATGATTTTAAGAAATTTGATTCTTCTAAGCATGACAAGAACGAGAAGATTTCTAAAGCGGAGAAGATTCCTAAAGCCGAAAAGATCCCTAAACCTAGTAATGAAAATTTGGATAGGGACGAGTCTAATAAGTGTTTTGGTTGTGAAGGTTATGGCCATAGGGCGTTTGAGTGCCGCACTAAACTAAGGAAAGAGGGTAAGCGACCCATTTCATATAATGCGACCCTTAGTGATAGTGATAAGTAAGAGAAGCTCGATTCCCCCACTAAGAAAAATTTTGTGGCTTTTATGGCTAGTCATGTGAGTGATAGTGAGAACTCATCGATTGATGAAACTTTAACACATGACAATTCCAAGGTCATTATTTATGATTCTCTTGTTTTTTATGATAGTGAGAGTGGAGAAGGAAGAGAGAGTGAAAATGAAGAAGAGGTTAATGTGAGTGAACTTCAAAATGCTTTTCAAGAACTTTATAAAGAATCTATTAAATTGAAAAGGGCTAATTTGAAGTTAGAAGCTAGTTTAAGAGAGAGTGTCAAGGTCATTGATGAAAATGCCTTAATAGAAGACCTTAGGACACGTGAGAGGATTCTTCAAGAGAAGCTTGAATATGTAGAAGGCGAAAGAGATAGCCTTAGGGGTTTAATGGAATCCTTAAAAAAGGAGCTTCTTGCATTTGAAGAGCGCAATGTTTTATTAGAGTCTAACATTTTAGAATTGCAAGATAAATTAAAAGACTCTAGTAATGTCAAATTTGATTTGGAGTGACGTTCGAAAAAACTAGATAAAATCTTAGGAACGGTCCAAATTAAAAATGACACTTGTGGTTTAGGCTTCAATACTTGTAATGAATTTACTCATAATGCCCAAACCAATGTTTTAGGAGAATCTACTAGGAATACATTTAAAGATCACTCCTTAAGTAAATCTTTTCGACATGTTTTCACTTGTACACATTGTGGTCGAAAAGGTCATCTTAGGAAATTTTGTTTTGATCTTAAACGAATTCCTAGAAAACCCCATAGTAAAGTAACCACGGTAGTTAAAGTTCCAACACCCCAAGATAGTCATTCTTCATTAATTTGGGTTAGGAAATCCGGCTTGGTTGCCTTGAAAAATAGGGTTTTTGATTCTCATTTACTTTCACATGCTTCCTCCCTTGCTAAATCTAAAGGATGAATGTGTTAGTCTTTTGCATACTTTAGCGTTTGTACTTCATGCTTTATTCACATGCTAAATGTATGCCTGTTTAGTCATTTTCTAGTCATTGCCTCATTTCATATCATATGCTAGAAATTATGACTTGTTTATCTTTTTGTATTATATTTTGTGTTTGAATAAATTGAAAAATATAAAAAGATTTTTGTTTATCATTTTTGTTTTATTTATTTCATTTAAGCTTAATGAAAAATACAAATGATTTTTGTTTATTCTTTTGAGTATATATATTTATTTTTGGTGAAAAATGTTAAAAACTCAAAAAGATTTTTTATGTGTGTATTTTAGTTTGACACACTTTAAGTGGCATATATTTGTGTTTGAATCTCATCTTTTACGCTCCCACGTGGCTAGAACTTTTGGTTTAGATTTTCAATCCTTAAAATGTTCTTTACCATGTTTCATATGGAGTAGTTGGATTTTGTATTTTTTAAATGGATTCTATTTTTATCTGCCTCTTTTCACACATGCACGAGCTCTTTTGAAATCTTAATGTCACATGTAATATTTGAGCTTTTTGAGGTGTTCTCCTACCAATCTAATCATCTACATATCTATGACCTAGGAGGATTAGTGCATGTCAAAATCCGTTGCATGTGAGATTTGTGTGAAAATGAAAACATGATAAATAAAATGTGCACGGGGAAGGGCTCCGAAAGGATGAATTAAATCCTTTGCGATAGTAAGCCACCGTTTATTGGATCTAAAAGAAATACGTGATCCAAAGGCCTAAAAACAGAATATTTGGCATTAAAAAGAAAACAATTGCCAAGGCCTATGTTTGTTTGATATATTCATTCAAAAGCAAAAGAATATATATGCTTATTGTGGGAGAATTGGATGGTATATCAACGGTTTGCACAATGTCCGTTTATCCTAGTTGTCTTTAATGTCATGACTCTATTTGGTTTGCAGAATCATCATCATGCTAGGCTTGTATGCATTGTGTATGTTTGTTAATTGAGTTCAATCTATCTTGTCACATGAGGTTATATTTAAATGTGATGAAGTTTGCAATCAAATGAGAACTCCGTGAATGTTTATTAAGTGTTTGGGTCTAAATTTAATTGTTTCTAGTTCACACCCCTACACTTCCGTTTCCATATGACACATTTTTGCCATACGAGTGTGCAAAACTTATTGTATTTTTGTGTCATGTGTGTGTTTATATCTATATATATATGCAAGTACTCTATTGGTATATTTCTCGTATATATATATATATATATGATATTTTTTTGTCTTTGCCTTGCTTTCTAGTCCATCCATGCTTATACTTCATTATTGGTATCTATCTTGGATTAGTTATGCTTTTGTTGCCCATATGCTTTAATGTCTTAACACTTTAAGCTTCAATGTGTTTATTAGTTCTTTATCCTTTGCCTATTCCTGAACAAAAAGGGGGAGAATGATGATAGGGGGAGAAATAGTATCTAATCCTATTATTATCGTATCTTAGTTTGGGGGAGATTTATCTTAGGGGGAGACGTCTTTCTAAGTAGGTCATGTGTTTGTTAAAGGGGAGGAATTAATTTAGGGGGAGTAATTAATTAAAATTTCATTTAATGCTTTGATATTCCCTATGCATTTGATGAGTTTGCTTAAGTGTGCAGGATTTCTTCTAAAGCGGCATTGTTTAATGGCAAAGCGTTTGATCCTTGGGTTGAGTCAAGTTTGGGTGGGTTATGTTTTTGTGTCTAGTGATCTTGACGGCCCTTTAGGATTTTTGTTTGGTTTTTGTCCCGGAATAGCCAAAGGGGGAGATTTGTAAGGACACAAATTTCCAATTGAGTCCATATATAGTTTTGGCTCAATTCCGGACAAAAACATTTATTCATAGGATAGTATGTAATTGTAATACTCTCAAGCCTATGAAGTGTTTGTTGAAGTCGTAGCGGCAAAGATCATAAAGCTTCATCAAATATGCCAGTTTGCGTGCCTCGTTTCTACGTCATCAACCATAGTTCCATGCTACCAAGGTATGAATGCAATATTATATATATAGGAGCTTGGAACAATGTTTATTGGGTGTTAGGTTTTATTAAAACTGTGTTTTATTTTCAGAAAGAATTAATTAAAACTTTAAAATAAGTTTATAAAGTTTTCTGGGCCAAAATCGAATTTTCCAAACTTTTTGGTTTTTCGTTCGATATAGTCGTTCGAACGAGATTGTCGTTCGAACGAAAATGTCGTTCGAACGAACCTGTCAACGAGTTCCCACCAAAGTATACAGGTCCGTCGTTCGATATGTTGTTCGAACGAGATTGTTCGTTCTAACGAGATATCCAACGAGATTCTAACGAGTTCAATCTGGAACGTCGTTAGAAGTCTCGTTCGAACGAGATTTCGTTCGAACGAGATGCCAGGCGGGAACAGTTTTTGGCAGTTTTTGGCCCACTTCCCCACTTGGTTTTTAACCAACTTTTTTAGACTTTATGATGTGCGGGAATAACATTTTCTAATCTAACTTTTCCAACCTAGTTTATCTCTTAGAGAGAGTTTGAGAGAAAAAATTGTTTTTGAAAAATGTTCATGTTTTGAGTGAGATTTTTGGAGAAAAATATTTTATCACTCTAGTGTTTTACACCCATATTGTTTATCCAAGTTCTTATATACATATCAAATTTCTTGGAGTTTGGCACCGATTTTTTCTCTACCGAATTCAAGAAGAGAAGTTTCGGGTTTTGCTTCCACCACCCACAAAGAAAGAAGAAGTGTTTCAATGTTAATTTAGCCACACGGAGAAAGGCTCCATGCTCGGGTGACGGTGACCATATAAAGTCCCATCGGTGGATTCCGAGACCGCGGTGGTATTCCAAGGTTATCCGCTAGGAAGAGGTGTCTTCAAGAAGAAGCGTCGAGGCTTGAGAGGGATCGAGTCGTGCGTTGTAAGTCTATCTGTCTTGTACTTGTAATTCCGTATCTAGTGGATTTGTGGCCAGGGCCATCCGAGGTTGTTTTCCGTCGTGGGTTTTTCCTCGTACATCGCGACGTAGTGTGATTGGTTTATTTTATCTTGCATAATAACGTAAAACGCATGCTTATAATAATTCAAGATAAAATTCGGTTTAAATCATCACACTCATTTAATTTGGGACTAAATTAAATATTGGGTAAAGTTTATTTAATTCAAGTCATTTGCTAAAATTTGGTTTCGCCTAACTTGCTAATATCTCTAAATATGACTTAGGCAAATTCTAGGACTTGGATTGATGAATCGGTTTAAGTGAATATATTGATTGATTTGATTTTTGTGAACCATCTTACGCTTCCACATCTCAAGATTTAATTTATGAGGAAATTAAGTTTGATTTGATTTGATAAAATTAAATTATCAAAATCCGGGGATCCAGATTATTTAGCAACACTAAATAATATAAGGCTAACTGCCCGAAACTATTAAAAGCGGATTGCCAAAATTTTAAAACTTTTTATTTAACACCAATAAAACCAACCACGTAACCGTATATCAATAATACTACATCTAACTATGATGAGTGATACCCATATGCTCTAAATGCACAAAAGAGTACAACAATTGTACAAAGTAAAATACTCGAATATGCTGTCGGGTCACAGATAATACAATAATCTGAGAGAGAAAATGTAAAAGTGTTAATCTACAACACTTGAGTATAGCCCTAAATATACAAACTGAATCCTAATCTAGATATACAAAAGATAGGGATCAACTAAAGCAAGTTTCCACAACAGTTCGCTACTGACATAGCTCCACGAATACACTGGACGGGTAAACATCAATGGCGTCCTTGCGGAGGGACACCTAAAATAATACAATATATATATATACATATCAGGAGAAAATATAAACGGGTCAGAGCCCGAGTTGAAAACATTTTATAGCAAGTGCATTAAAATGCATAATAATTATAAATGCATTATGACATGATTTAGGTGGAATCGTACACTCCATAAAATTCAACTCACCCCTCAACTAGAGTGCGCACTAAACGTATGCTCGATCTCAAAAAAAAATTCTCGATTCTATCTAAGGGCAAAGTAATCTCACTTACTCCCAAATTTACATTAATCTAATTTTCAACTAAAGCATATACTTGAATATCAAATCTTATTAATCTCAATTTTTACGTTCACTTACTTAACATATAAAGCTTACATAAACATTCTCTTGCTAACAAACATTATACATAAACATTCTCTTTACTAGAAGTTCTCATATTCTAGTTTTTCCATCAATATATATATATATTATTATATAGATGAGTTATTAGCATCTAATTTCTAAGGACTAAACTTCTCCTAATTCTCAATACTGCACTGCGTTTCGTGCGTGGGGTGTCTCGCAAAGAGAAATCCAAAAAAGGAACCCCCCCGATACACTACTTCTGGAAGTATTGATTATCAATATTCATTATGACCTCAATGCATGATGCATGTAACCCAAATTCTTATTACTCCATTTTAATTAATTTATTATTCCCAATTCTCAACAGTACACGATGTTTCGTACGTGGGATGTCTCGCAAAGAGAAATCCAAACAAGGAACCCCCCCCCCCCCCCCCCCCGATACACTACTCCTTGGCAATGTTGGTCGTTAAGGTCCATTATTCCCTCAATACCCAAGTAACCAATCACATTAATAATATAATAACCATCCAAACGAGCTATAACTCGAGGATGCAGGTTCTCAATGCTATCATCGTCCAGTGCCCAAACCACGTAGCATACTAGGGACCACCTGTAGGACTAAATGCCACCTACCTCGTGATCACTCACACACACAACGTCTGGGAAACGGTCATAGTTCCTAACCGCAAGTGAGAACGACACATGCCATCGACTTCTCACCCCCAAAATATAATGCAAATCACATATCAACACAATGGACGACTATGACCTGGGGAATATCCACATACTGCTCATCGAGCCAGGGTGCTCACCCTCATCGCGTAACTTCCCAATGATAGCAAGGAGGGGGTAAGCTTCACTTATATATATAAATATACCATCACATAAGGCATACATACATCATCGCATCATATAAAGATATACCATCATATAAGGTATACCTATCACCTTGTTTACATATCCATAGTACGCTCTTAGGCGTAGTTGAATTAATATCATATTTAGTATATTTATCTCTCTTGATATACTAATCGTCAATTCTCACACATCTTCCCCACTTAGTATACACTATACTATTTCTCACTTGAAGTTTTCGCATCACTTCTGATTATGAATTGTCTCTCAATTCTATTTATGTTAAGGATATTCTCTATCCTAATGCACCTCGATTATCATTTCTAATTGTGTGAGACATCTCCCAAATTAATCATCGTTAAGGATACTTCTTTACCTGTATGCACATTTATTAGCATTCGATTATTCTCAATCCATAATATGGTTTAATTAATCATATGAACCTTTAAAGTTATACCATTTGGGGTTTGATTCTAAAATTCAATATCCTAAGCGCATTTCCTATCTTTCATATTTTTCATAATTATCTCCAAATAGAACTTTCTATGGTAGTGGGCTTCCCCACTTAGGATATACGGTATTCTTTTATCAGTATTCTCTCACATTAAACCAATATGACTCCAATCATTTCTCGTAAGGGAAACACCCTAAAATCTTCAAAACATACTTCATTTGATTCCTATAGAGGTTCCCAATCAATAACCTCGAATGAAGCGGAATGAAATTCTCCCTAGAAAACATTCCCCCAAAATGCCCTGTTTCCGAATTGATTCAAGCCAAATCCGAATCAATTCGGCCCTGCGAATCGATTCGCCCTTCAAGGCGAATCGATTCGGGTCATAAGACCTGGGACTCTATCTCAGGCTGAATCGATTCGGCTGGAGTCCGAATCGATTCGGTCACTCAGACCTGGTCACCTTCATATTTCCGAATCGATTCGGTAAGGGGCCGAATCGATTCGGCTCTTCAAAAACCTCAAAAATGGCTACTTTTTATTAAGCCAAAAATCCCAAAATTCATTTTAATCATCTTCTCTCCATTTATCTTCAACCCAAACATATTTACATCGTTAATATTCATCCAAAAACACATTGCAACTAATTTCTAACCTCAAATCCCAGATCTGCATATCAAATCTAAGATTTTACACAAAAGTTAGGTTTTGACAAACTAAACCTAAAACCCATAAATTTAACCCACAAATCATGAAATAAATGGTACACAATAATTATTTAGCAGGTTTAATCACTTGCCTCAAGTTCATAGGGTGTTAATCCTCCTCGAGATTGCATAATGGCCAGAAATCCCAACTTTTCTCTCTCTTTTTCCAGTTCTTTTCTTCTTCTTTCTTTCTTTCTTTCTTTTTTCTTTCTATTTCTCTTTCTCTCTATGGAGAATTGTTTCTCCCGTAGTCTTTTAAGCCTTATCTCCCAAGATACACACTTTAAATGATAATACACACTTTAAATGACTCGGTAACTTTAATTCGAGCCAAACGAATTTAAAATATTTCGGTACCTAAATAGACCCCAAGTACAGTCATTTTGACTTTCTCAACCCTTCCGGAAATAAATACACCCTCAGAATTGCCATTCGAAACACTTTCTAACAACTTCAAATTTTGACCTCAAAGCCAATTTTAATATTCTCCAATAGATAATATTTATTTCTCCCAAAAATGAATAAATTATTGTCTCTAAAGTCTCAGGTTGTTAAAAATAAAAAATCGGTCAATAATGGAAATACTTGATAAATATATAAAATGTTTAAATCTAGCCCAATCAAGAAGTTTGGTTAAGATATCATTTAATTTATGCTCAGCTGAAGCACAACCCAATGACATCACTTTGTCTTCAATAAGATCCCTAATAAAATGATGGCGACTATCAATGTGTTTCGTACGTGAATGTTAAATAGGATATTTTGAATATCAATGGAACTATTACTATCACAATATATAGTCATGCAATCTTGATCAATATTATAGTATTCCAACATTCATCTCATCCATACCAACTGATTACAATAGTTTCTCGTCCCAATATATAGTGCTTCAGTCGTGGATAAAGATGCAAAAAATTTCTTCCTAGTGTACCAAGAAACCAAACAACGCTCTAACTAAAGAAACCACCATAGGTACTCTTCACACCTTCCACATCACTGGCATAATCGGCATTATAGTATTCTGACAAAGAATTATTAGTAGTAGGAAGAGACCAAATACTATATCTCTTACTCCCATCAATATATTTGATGATACGTTTAACGGATTTCAAATATGATTCTTTGGAACATGATTTCTAGCGATCACAAATCCCACATTAAAGGATATATCGGGACAACTAGACGTAAGGTATAATAAATTATCTATCATGCTATGGTATAATTTATCGTCCACATACTTTCCATTGATTTTTTCTAAGATTTTCAAATACATTCATGGGAGTGTGTTTATGCTTAGAAAATTTGAGTTCAAATTTCTTCCCAAGTTTTTTTTATATTTATTGTGAAATAAGGATTCCACTATCCATTTGGCGCATTTGTAGGAAAGGAAAGAAATTGAGTTCCCCAACCATGCTCATTTGAAAACCCTTTTGCAAACCAAAACTATAATCAAGGTTCTCATTTGTGAAGGCAAAAATAAATCGTCTTCATAGACATAGGCTACCACCATATCTTTCCCACAAGACTAAAAAACAAATTATTGTCCACACTCCCTCGATCAAAACCTTTACCCACTAGATGTGAGGTAAGTCTCTCATACTACGATCCATAGGCTTGATAAAGTCCATACACAAACTTTTTAAGGTGGTAGACATGTGTAGGGAATTTAGGGTCCACAAATCCATTTGGTGTGATACATAGACTTCATCTTGGAGAATTCTAATTAAAAACATCATTATTCATATCCATTTTCATGGAGCTTGAAGTCTAAATCACAAGATATGGCTAAGACGAAATCTATCGACACTATCTTAGAAACTAGGGGAAAAGGATTCATAAAACCTAACACCTTCTTTGTGGTGTTGAGAACATGTATTCACTCCAACACTAGGACTTATAACTATTTATAAATGTCATGGTACATTTGTACTCATGACCCACATCAACTACCACATTCGGTGGTGCAGGAGCCTTTACATAATCATTAATTCCACTTTTTTTTCTTCTTTTACATAAAAAACACGAACGATGTGTTCTCACAACCGTTCTAATTGAATGAAAAGGAGTCATTATCATTGATTTCAACATTTGTTGAATCCGTCATGGTTTAAGATGAACAATTGTATATATGGTAGGAAGTACTATAAGTGTAATAGTTACGAAAGATGACAACATCACTACTAGAGTCACGCTTGGTTAAGTCCTCACAATTCTTGAGTATATAACACTTGCTTCTAAAGATTCTAAACTACTTTAGTGTGATCTTATTTCCTTGCCAAATTTCATAAAGGATTTTATTACTATAATACTTCCTGTAGACCCGGTTCATGGTGTGACAAGTCGTGTTCACCGCCTCTACCCAAAACATATTAAGAAAACCCTTTCTATCAAACTGGACCTAGCCATATCTTGGATAGTTTGGTGATGTCTTTCAACTATCCTATTTTATTAAAATGTTTTAGTGGTTGAAAAGTATTGATGTATCCCACCATCACTGCATCACTCCAGAATACATCTTCCCTCAAACCCTTGCCCATCATTACTATTTGAACTCGAACGATAGAAAAACCTTTAATAATTTTGAGTTATTTAAAATTAGGAATAAATAATCCCTTACCATCGGACAAACTATTGAAATATCCTTCAAAATCGAACCTAAAAAAGTCATATATGATCACAAGGATATAACACTTACCAAATATTTCGTTTCTACACATCGGACCCTTGAAGTATATGTGTCAAAGCTTTATAACTTAGGAGGTAGACATCACATTTAACTTATTATAGATATTTTAATTTTTTTGCCTATTTATAATAATACGTATGCGATAAAAATTTGAATCAAAATGGAATAAGTCAAGTTTTCAAGTTCCCTAAAGTTCATATGGCCTAACCTCTTGTGCTAAAGATCATAAACATCTTTCTTATATCCATTATAAAAACCTTGGTAAAATTTTTTAGCATATAACAATGCTCCATAGTTCAAATGCCCTTTAAAATGCATTTGCCTTTATAACCAAGAACTTGGCATTTGTTTAGTAAAAAGCATGTTGTGATGATCACCGTGCATTTTAGAGAGTGGTATGTTCAATACACCGTGTTCAACTCAAATAAAAATTAGTTTCTTAACAAAATTATCCCATTTTTAATAAATTTTAATTTTCCAAACAATTAAAACAATTCTAGCATATCATACAACTACGTGAGATGATAAGGCATGCATATCTATAATTTGAAACATTTAATTGGTAAATCTAAGTTAATTGTGATAAAAAAAATAACTAGATGTGAATCATATGGTTAATTTCAATAATTCTAACTAGATCCAATCTAAATCTAAGTGATATGTATGCTAGAGATGTATCAATCAAAGTAAATAACACATAAACAAGCCACAAGATAGATTTATGAGGAAAAACACCACACCTAGGATGTAAAAAAGCTCAATGCTTTCGAATCATTCATTCAAATCGAAAATATTTTATACGGTGCAAGAAGATACCTCTCTCTTTCTCCCTAACAAGAAGTTATCTATGAACATTTAACTCT